>OY744606.1:70577169-70737169 GCA_963556255.1 Allolobophora icterica | reverse complement strand
CCATCCATCCATCGAAACGTCAGGACTTTCCAGACTGCACAAGTCTGCGTATACATTTCCAGTTACTATAAGCGTTTTACAAGTGCACAGGACCAAACGGTCACCATCTCTTTTACACCGACATCGTCGTCACAATACAAGGTTACGCGAACTTACGCCTATGACAGTAAGACACATAATTTTGCATAATTAAGCCATAATATGATTATTTGTTTTTAAAATAACACAAGGTTGCTATTAGGCCTAATTACCTGAACTGCAGCCCTAAACCTGGGATATATAGGATAAAAAGACAAAGCGGCCTTTAATCGCAGCGCATTAGATACCTTCTCAATCGCCTTCCCCCGACTGACCAGATACTAAGCCAAGTCGTTAGTTCTACGGTGGATCTTCGATTAGACGCCTGTGCGTCTAATGCCACCTTCATCTCTGCATCCCCTTATCCCTTCATCCCCTCTCTATTCCATCTTCCTGTTCCGATCGCCAACCGGTTCTGTGTCTTTCAACAGATTCTTTGAGTGGTTTTCCTATTACTTTCCCCAAATGGCCTGGTCGCTGTCTCCGGACCTAATGGAGACCAGATGAGCCCAGCATCATCCCAATTAGCCTCCCCTACACCCCAGCCTAACCCTCCTTCCCTCGATCCCTCCATCACCAGATTAATGGAATTGCCATTTGTAGTCGGGAGACTGGCCAAAGGTCAGAGGTCGACACGAGGGTCAAATGTCATGACGTCGTCATCGGTTGAAGAGGGCAAGGTGATCGCAGGAGATTTGTTTCAACGCTGCTAAGGTAGCGCTGAGAAGAAGGTAGCGCTGAGAAGAAGGAGACGACGGTGATGATGATGATCCTGTTGATACCTAATTATTGCATAACTGCATACGAACGAAGATTTGATGATACTTTAAACAAATGTGTCGACACTTGTACTGCTAGGAGCCTATAGGAAGCTTCTTCAACGAGCGTTTTAATATGCGCTAATTCAGATACCAGAATCATTATCATCATCAACACCACTACTATTTAATTATCGTTTTCAATATTAATATTATTATTATTATTATTATTATTATTATTATTATTATTATTATTATTATTATTATTATTATTATTATTATTATTATCATTATTATTATTATTATTATTATTATTATTACCACCATCACCATCATTATTATTATTATAATAATAATAATAATAATAATAATAATAATAACAATAATAATAATAATTATTATTATTATTATTATTGTCTCGAATTTGCAACGTTTTCTTCAAGATTGTATAGTTAGATCCAGCTTGGATGGGCCCGCTGGTCCTCGATCCCGGGTAGTCCTGACAAGGTGCCCTGGAATGCAACGGCATTGAATCGTTGAATTGTTATTGAAATGTTCTGGAAGAGAAAGGTTGTCTCGCGGGCCTCGCCAGTGATTGCCGTCAATCGGCGGCCGATTTCAGAAACAAAGGCGAGACCTTCTTTGTTGGTAGGGCCCAATGTCTCCACGGCGATCGGCACGAAGGTGTATCTCGTTTCTAGTTCTAAATATTTGGCGTGCTTCCTTGTGGCCGCCCTTTCTGCTGCTCCTCCGGCCGTGATCGCTGTCTCGGGAAGATATGAAGCGGCTACCGTATCCACCACGGTCGCGTCCCATATCAGAGGGCGTCCGCCACTCCAAGGGATCAGAGTCTGGCCGTCCGGCCTTTTTCCGTCGGATCTGGTAAGTCCTGATGGTTCTTTGATCGCCGGGGTACCCGCTCTATTAAGAGTGCGATGAATAAGGTCATTGATGGCGCTGTGTCTGGCTTGTCGACCGAAACCGAGCGAACACGAGAGGCCATTATTATTATTATTATTATTATTATTATTATTAATAATAATAATATTGTTGTTGCTAATGATGTTGCTATTGTTGTTGCGTGCTGTTTTGTTGTTGTTTTTGTTTTATTGCTTCTGTTATATTATTATTATTATTATAATTGTTATTATTACCTGCATTGGCATCATTTCATCGTCTCTGACATCATCATCATACTCATCATCATTATCGTCATCATTGCTATTAGTATTCTTATTACCATCGTCCTCATCATCATCATCGTCGTCGTCGTCGTCATCACAATAATCGTCATCGTCATCATCATCATCATAATCATCATAATCATCATCAGCATCATTATCGTTATGGTTCAGTCGTCCGACATGATTATAAGTGCTAGGCAGAAGAGTAGAATTCACAATATATTATAAATATAGTCCTACGAAGTGGGGTGAGTTGAACAGATGCTTGGAAATCCTTAGCGTCTAATCATGCATGATGGATATCTCACAGAAGCAATAAAATTCACAGGTCAGTAACTGCGAGGGAGTAGGGGCTTCACAAGCGACTGGTACTGTCGCCAGGGAATTCATCAGAGTTCTGTACAGTGATGATAGGGTGATGGCATGTATATATATGCGGTGGATTGGTTCTTCCTTGTAGGACGAGGCTCTCTCAGATGCGTTGGCTGATGCACGCGAAGGAAAGGGGAGATTCAATAACGTCACCTCTGACCTTTCACAAAGCATCAAATTCAAAGGGTCTTGGGAAAGTAGGGACTCCAATTATTGGAGGAATTTCAAAGCACAGAAGGAAGCAGGAAGAAATAGAAACAGAGACAGCCAGATAGACAGACAGATGAGATGAGACTCGTGAGAGAAATCCAGAGGACAGAGATTGTGAGGATGGTGTGAAAGAATTAGGTTTGGAGAGAGCCACGAATGGGAAACCTATATTTTAGATAGGAAAGACCGAACGAGGCATACATACATACATGCATGCATGCATGCATGCATGCATGCATACGTATACATACATACATACATACATACATACATACATACATACATACATACATACATACATACATACATACATACGTACGTACGTACGAACGTACGTACATACATACATACATACATACATACATACATACATACATACATACATACATACATACATACATACATACATACATAGGCCTACATACAGTTATTCAGTCAGAAGAAGGAATTAGGAATCGGAGGGTCTGCAATGCATATATACATGGTGTGAGATACTTGGAGTAGGCCTTAGTTATCTTAGTGACAAACATGCTATATCATACGGAAGTTTGGATATAATATGAGGCAATTGAGGCATAGCAACATATCCATGCAGGACGGTTTTGGAATTAGCCTCTTCACTTCCCCCAATCCCGCGGCAAACGCTGTCATAATATACGGCTCTCGGATGTCAGTCAAGACGCATGACCTTTGCCCTATGTGTATAAGGAATTTCATAGAAAACATTTAGTATATTGGTATTAAGTCACAGTGGGTGTCAATTGAACTGAACTGCAGGCTGACAGACTGACGCTCAGATTGATAGACCGTCTGACTAAATGACTTAATGACTGACTGCGTCTGATTGATTGATTGATTGATTGATTGACTGACTGACTGACTGACTGACTGACTGACTGACTGACTGACTGACTGACTGACTGACTGACTGACTGACTGACTGACTGACTGACTGACTGACTGACTGACTGACTGACTGACTGACTGACTGACTGACTGACTGACCGACCGACCGATTGGCAGATTGACTGAATGACTGACTGATTGACAGACTGACTGACTTAATGACTGACTTAATGACTGACTGAGTCTGATTGATTGACTGACTGAATGAATGACGTTATGACTGACTGAGTCTGACTGACTGACCGACTGACTGACTGACAAACCCAAACATCGACGAAAGGAGATTGACATCCAGCTGCCAGGGAAGCGTCGCAACCCTTTAAGAAACGCGACAGGGTTTATGATGCTGTGAGAACCTTATTCCCGCCGAGTGTCATGCCAAATTCCCTTCCCAGCCGAGTCCCTCTAAGACAGCCCGGCGCGAGCAGCTGGGCACGAGGGAGCGTGCGACTGGAACGAGTGACGACAGCTGAGGAGGCACCCTGAAGGTCGACGAGAGAGACGTCGGTTTGTTTGGATACGATTCACCGGATAAACACCAGATGTCGACACGGTCGTCCATGTGAGTTGGGTTGTTAGTATCGATAAACAACAGCCTCAGCATCAGCAACAATCGTCTCGCGCCGATGAAGGAAGTAGCGCCGTTCTGACAGGTACTCGTCTCCTCCCGCCCCCTCCCCGTCGTCCCACCCATCAACCTCCTCCACCCCTAACAGCAGCAGCAGCTGATCCACTGTAAAAACTACCATTCAACCGAGACGTGATGTTGACAGGACTGGTGCTACATAGCGTCGAACTTAACTATATATAGGCGTACATTCTGTAACAAGGATGAACAACCGTCTTCAGAATTCTAAGCGAACATAATTGGCTATGTTTTGTCGTCATACTAATTAATGATTGTATCTTACCTTGTAGACAATCAGAATAAAGTTTCCAGATTGTATCTTACCTTGTAGACAATCAGAATAAAGTTTCCAGATTAATAATCCTGATCAGGATAATCATGATTTTCACTACCACTAGCACCACGCAACATCCAGCAGAAAAATAGGATACTTTTTGCTTATTTAGTATGAGGTGATTAAGTTCGTGTTTTGTAGAGGATTAGTTTTACTCTGCTGGAGACCTGGACATAAACCATTAGTAGTAAACAGGTCTTAAATCTCTCCGTTAGAGACTGACAAAAACCAGTTTCTCTATCTAGTTCAGGAGGTTGGCTGGCTGGCTGGATGGATGGATGGGTGGATGGGTGGGTGGAAAGGATGGATGGATGGATGCATGGATGCATGGAATGGATGGATGAATGGAATGGACGGATATACGGATGGTTAGGTTGGTGGATGGGGGGGGGTGTTTTTGGGTGGGTGGGTAGATGAATGAGTAGATGTGGGTGAATGGGTAGATGGACGGATGTGTCTCACAGTCTGCTGCTGAACCTGAGAGGTTGTCAAAGCAGCTGCAAGCAGCAGCAGGTAAAACATCACCATCAACCGGAGAGACAGAAGCCAACGCAGCGGGGACCTTGCCGTTTATAATTGCGCAAAATACGATATCATTGGACGAGATAACTGTGCGGATGATGATGTCAAGATAGGGGGTTGCAGCCGGTGATGCTGTCGTTCCCACAACTTCACAGGGATGCAACTGTGGGCTCCGTTTAGGACGGGATAAATCACGCTGTCAGGCTGCGGCTGTTCAAGCATCATAACATTTATTGAAGGAAGAGAACAGACAGTAAGACAGAGACGGTTGAACAGACAAACAAGGGGACAGATACAGGTAGAGAAACAGAGACATAGTATGACATATATGGAGTTGGAAAAGCAGATCGTGAAAGACAGGAATGACCGAGAGATACAGAGAGAGAGTGAGAGACAGAGAGAGAGACAGACAGACAGAAAGACAGACAGAGACAGAGACAGAGACAGAGACAGAGACAGAGACAGAGACAGAGACAGACAGAGAGACAGAGACAGAGAGAGACAGAGAGAGAGAGAGAGAGAGAGAGAGAGAGAGAGAGAGAGAGAGAGAGAGAGAGAGAGAGAGAGAGAGAGAGAGAGAAGAAAGAAAGAAAGAGAGAGAAAGAGACAGAGACAGAGACAGACAGAGACAGAGACAGACAGACAGAGAGACAGAGAGACAGAGAGCCAGAGAGACAGAGAAAGAGACAGAGAGACAGAGAGAGACAGAGAGAGACAGAGACAGCGACATTGGTAGTTAACCAACACTAAGACAAGGGAGACCAATAAAGAGAGAAGGGTATACCTTACTGGCGCTTGTGTACATGCATACTTGAGAGGGCATGTGAAACAGAAAGAGGTTCAGTGAGACAGTCAGACAAGCAAACATACATAGGCAGACAGCAAGCGATATGGAAACGAAGAATAAAAGGGATGACGACACCAGCGAGGAATGAGATCGGACAGCAACAGCAGTTACTCAGTAGGGCCTATAGCTACCTGCTATAGAACCGAAGCGGAGCATCAGATTTCACAGGCGTGTTTGACATGCTCCATATAGTATAGTGTCAAGCTCCATCACAACCAGATATCCACACATACGTCAAGTAGTATACATAGATATCCATCGAAGAACTAGAGACAGCAGTTACTGAATAAACCACGCTGCATGCATGGTATGCACGCATATATAAACCCTCATTATTTTATCTATTAAGGTCTACATTATATGTATGTATATATTCATACACCCGCACACACATATATACAAATATGTATATGTATACGTCTACATTTATATGAATATATACGTAATTATATGCGTGCATATATAGGCTACATATATATGATACAGGGAATGATTGACACACCAAGTATAATATACCGTAACAGAAATGGATCCCCTGCAAGCATAATAAACAGGGTGTAAAACTCGCGTCGCTTGTGCTCTCCATCCATCAACCCCAGCATTCTCCTCATGCTGGCATTTTTCCATCATGAGGCATATATACCCCTGTGTCACTCCAGGGTAGGCCTACATTCGCCGCCAATCTTGGACGAAGGGGTAGGCCTGTATCCATATTTGCGATGAATGCCTCTCCCTGAAACTTGGGTCACAATGAGACACATTTCTAATGCGCAGAGGCAGATCAGATTTAATACTTCGTTGTAAATGTTTTCCAACAATTCACAGCTGCAATGCGATGTAGGCCTAATGCAGTCGTGATCATAAACTCCAAAGTTCTAAAGCGCGACTTAAAAACTAAGCGCAGTGCCCACCAGGTTATTCACGAGCGCTGCGTCAAGTCAAATGGGTTGTCTGCATGAGTCCGAATGCCAGAAGACCACGCAGGGCTGCTAAGACGAGTTTCGTTGAGGACGTGAAAGATTGGAAGGCAGCGCGGAGTGGATGGATCAGAGAGTCGGAATTCTTGGAGGAGGAGATGAGACTTTAGAATGGAAAGCCTAAGAAGTGACAGAGAAAGGCTTGAGTCAGATGATGGTGGGTGAGCGGAGCTTTTGGTGCACATGCAGAAACCGAAAATTTGCGGAATTCAGGAGGGAGATCGTTCCAGAGTTGAGAAGCAATGTAGTAAATCCATGGATCGGTTGAAGAACTTGAGATGAGTATAGCGACTCGGTGGCGCGAAAGAGTGAGAGTATAGAGCTGGGTTATTGGATGATGAAGAGTTTGCGAAGATACTTGGGCTGGCAGTAAATTGTGGTGTGTGGTATGTAAGTTACGGATAGGACTTTGAAGTGGATGTGTTAATTATTTTCAGCCAATGGAGTGATTTAAGGATGGGATATATGGTGATACTTGGGTGTCCATGGTACAGCTCGGGCCAGTAGTTTTGAATGAGTTTCAAACGTTTAATGTGTGTAGACTGTAAGCACGTAAACAGCCAATTTGTTGTTGTTGGGAAAGATGATGACGATGATGACGCGAAGACAGCGTCGTAGTTGTTCTCTATTCAGCGCCGTCTTCAAATGTCGCATGCGTTAGGACAGAGCGCATGCGCATGCACTCCCATGGCAGTTCCCAGTTTAGAATAACTTAACATGGAAAGGAAATTATACTTTAACTAGCTGTAAACCCGTGAAAAATCACGGTATATAAAAAACAATTATTATTACAGTGATAACAATAACGCCATATTATAGGCATATATAGCCGTCGTCAAGACTACCGTCAAGACAACCGTCGCCAAGGCGGCAGTATAGTGACGTCACAATAGTGTTTGTTTACGGGACAGACGTACAACGGTTATTATGTAAGTTGATGACTGTCAAAATGAAGGTGACTTTGCGTTATTTATCGTCTTCCTTTGTCATTACGTCATTGATTTCATTTTATTTAATTGTCCTTACGTCATTTACTGTCTTCATTATCTTCTTTATTTTTACGCGGATTGTTGTCTTTATTTTCTCTCTGCAGTTTGTATATACGTCATTTACTGTCTTTCTTTGTGTGCGTATACGTCATTTTTTATTCGCTGTCATTCTTTGTGCTTTCGTCATGAATTGCCTTTGTTGTTTTTCTATGTCTTTACGTCATAGGCTGTTTATTATCTTCCTTTGACTTTACGTCATTTTAATTGTTGTCTTTATTGTTTGGTCACACCATAAAACTATGACTTTGATTGGTGAACGAGCTTCTTCGGCTTAACCTAAATTTCGGAACTCTCTTCCTGCATGTAGACCTATCTGTTCGTTGTGTGCAGGCGCTTGTGTCATTTCGTTCTAAAAACTTACCTCTTTCAAACTGCATATCCACCTCTAGGTTGACTTGAGGACTGTTCTGGATACTGACCTGATTGCGGTTTGGTTTTGGTGTACCATCGGCATTGCATTGCGTCAAGACATCATACAGCTTTGCTACTGCAGACTTTCTTTTAGGCGATAGGAAAGCCTACGCCGTCGCATGCACGCAGCCACATCGATCCAACTTCAGAAAGTCTTCTCTGACTCAAGTATGATAGGACAGTGCATTACAAAGCACGACGTCTCCTGTTTAATGTACGGCTGGTATACCGACATAATGGAAAGCGTATACACAGTATTTTGCTGACTCAGCTAGCTCAAAACAGGAACCTTGATGTATTATAAACCTATAGCAGACAAAGAAATTGTAACAAATTGGCGTTATAGAAATTATTACCAAGACTAATTATCATTTTGAAGTAATAGATATGTTCTCCGTCCAGGTATAGGGTGGGTGGATCTGAGAGAAGTTTCGAGAAAGAGCATCGCACCGGAACTAGGTGAGACCTTCCAAGAAAGACTAATAATAGTTATACGGTAAGCGTCGAGGAGATTGGTTAGCGATGGGGCCAAGTGTTTACGTCTGGGATTCGAAGTCTGGCATAATTTGTTTATCTAATTGATGCGCATCCGTCCATAGATCGGAAGCCGGGAATTAAGCTCTCTCCCCTGAGTAATTAATGACACGTGCTCCACATATGTCTCTTCTGTGAGTACCGCTATGCTTAGGCCTATCCACAGACACTGACTCACAACAGGTTTTATTCCGAATGAAAGAATATGAATATGACCATCAGATTATACTGCACATTACAATTAGGCCTATATTGACATGTTTAAACGCGTTCTAATTTGTCATTAAACAAATCGTGATGCGCCCTTTAAAGCAACCTAGAAATAGGCCTACATCTGTTGTCGTCATTACACTTATAATTATAATGTACTGTAATGATGTAGAACACCATCACAAGACTGAATATCCACCTACCTGCCATTTTAAACTAAGTCGAAAGTCGAAATATATTTATAAATGAAATCGCATCGACGCCAGAGAGAGAATACTCGATATAATCCAAGGCATACTCCAAGTATGTATCCACCAGTATTAGTCGCACGAGCCGACTTAACATTTCGAGACTTAGTAATCCGAGTATGTAATCCACCATAAGAGAGCAGACCTGTTACGTGTTCGAAGGTCTGGAGCCGAATGCGAGAACGCCCAAACTCAGACAAAGGAGAGACGCTACTTTAGAATTCAAGATGGCGTTTGAGTACAAAGTCAGCTTTCCTATACCTGCCATGTTAAAGGAACGCATAAAAAGGAAGGATTTTTGCCAGAAAGACATGCTGTGGTTTCCGGTAAACAGCCCCCTACGACGAGAGCCGAGGACGCGCCTACGAGACGAGGAGAAGACCAGTCGAGAGCAGATCTACCCATACCCAGAAGGACACAAACGGACGTGTCGCTCTACCGATGTCTGCCTCCGCTTCTCCGACATACCCACACAGTCACCGACAGTGACTAAGTCGATGCAGAGTCGTCGACAACGAAACTTGAGCTCAGCCCGTCAGCTCCGAACGCCGTCGTTCCTCCCCAGATGTTAACCGACGACAGATGAGCTATCAACGTCTCCCTACTGATCGACCCAGCCCGACGGAAAGAACGCAGGACTAGCGTTCAAATCCACACGCCGACCGTGTGAACTTCCCCTATCTCTACGCTACGACAACGCGAGAAACGACCGAATACGGATATGAATACCCCTCCCAGTAACGAAGTCCTGGCCAAAATTTCCGAAAGTTGAAAGACTTTGCGATTCGAAAGGATTATTTCTGTCTGCGACTAAAAACGGATTTAAACTCGAAGAAAGAGAATCGTTTTCCCCCGACACGCAGAGCAAGCGACGTTAACCCTGGATATATATCTAAACGCCTCACGACCCTGGATCAGCCCACAGATTGGACAAACATGGCGATCGGTATGTAACAGAATACCCTTTTCTCCGTCCCTGAGAGAGTGTGTTTGAGGGAAGAGAGAGAGATCAAAACCCTTTAATATATAAAGAATATAATAATAATTCTAAGGAAACAGAGAGATTGCCCTGATAATAATAATTAGATTGATTGCATTGTGTTTAGAATAGAGACATTGTTACATTGGAAAAGGTGATATATATACATAGATAATATATATATATATACACCACAGATAATGTCTTCTTCTTCAACAACGTTATATGTGTTGCATGATGACGATGATGACAACAGAAGTAACGTAAGTGAGTCAGTAGCTCCCCCTCCAAAGCCCGAAGCCCTTATGGAGAACATGAACAAGATGATTACGGAGCTATGTGGAAACATAGGAAGTGTGGTACAAGCTCAAGTAAGCATGTCTAGTAATGTGGCAAGCTTACATAGTAACATGACGAGCCTACACAGTAATGTAACTGGCCTGACACAGAACATGACCAGTGTGTCTAGTGATGTCCAAGACTTGATGTCCCGAATCCAAACGATTGAAAGAGTGATTAGTCCGGAACCGAACCCAGTATGCAGAAATGCATATGATCCCACATCGGCATCCGAATGCCTACCCACTCAGGTCCACTCGTCAAGGTCCCAGACATTAGTACGGCCACCACCGGAAAGTGTCATGGAATCAATGCCCCCGATATTGAGGAGAAGTGAACGACTTCGTACTCAGTCAAATCCCTCCAGACATAAACCTCCCCTTCTAGATGTGGTAACGAGAACAAGGTCCCCGTCCCCCAGACCACAGACAGGTGAAGCCTCCATCATAAATAACGGACTAAGGAAGGTAGGTGTTGGACTTCCATTCTCAACTGAAAACTTAGCAACCTTTCGGGGAAGTTCAATGACCAACCAAACTAAGGGTGGTAGAGAGCAGCGTGATGAGAGACGCGTGGAGTTCGAATCCCGTGAACCCCAAGTGGAGCCCGCAAGGTACTGGCTTCCACAGCGACAACATAGCCCAGTCCCACCTGCAGAAGGCAGGGGGAAGCGCTTATCTTCCAGTCGCACACCTATGATAGAATTTAGACCCAACCCCCATGATGATGACAGACATGTAGGAGACAGCTCCTATCCTGCCAGGACTCCACCGGATGACTCACAGCTGTTGGTTCCCCGTTCTCTCTACACTCGAGGTTTACAGTACTTATTATGTTTATTATTCATTACATGACACTGCCTTACAGGCTGCTATCAAACGAATGAGCATAAATTCAATTCACACGTGCCAGTCCTAAGCGTAGAGAAAGAGGAGGGTTGGGTCACTTGGGTGGTACAGAGTGCAGATGGGCCTACTGTGCAGTCCGCCAAAAGCGAAAGAAGACGACAGATATATATCGAACGGCCGTACGAAACATTTTGCAGAAACCCTTGACACGTGAGAATCGTATTGAGATTATGTAGGCCTATATTTTATGCCGCGGAAGAACGGCATTGATGATGATGATGACGATGATGGAAGATGATGACGATGATGATGACGACGACAATGATGATGGTACAGTGTATGATATGATGATGATGATGATGATGATGATGATTATGATAATATGATAATTATGATATGATATGATGATGATGATGATGATGATGATGATGATGATGATGATGAGATGATGACTATAGCGATGATGATGAAAATGATGATGATGATAACAACGACGATGACGACGACGAAGACGACGACGATGATGATGACGACAACGACGACGACGACGATGATGATGATGATGACTATAGCGATGATGATGATGATGATGATGATGATGATGATGATGATGATGATGATGATGATGATGATGATGATGATGATGATGATGATGATGATGATGATGATAACAACGACGACGATGAAGACGAGGACGACGACGACGACGACGACGACGATGACGATGATGACGATGACGATGACGATGACGATGACGATGATGATGATGATGATGATGATGATGATGATGATGATGATGATGATGATGATGATGATGATGATGATGATGATGATGATGATGATGATGATGATGATGATGATGATGATGATGATGGGAATGAGAGGGCAGATGTACTTCAGTGCACCTAAGCTTTAGGGTGGGTGTAATAGACCTACACTACAGAGAATTAAGGCACGATTATTGCACAGTTTCCTCCGATTTGTTTAATACAATGTAACGTTGCATTCCTCTCTGATCAACGGCCCTTACATCCACTAGATGTCGCTAAACTCTGCAGACAGCGTGTCTACTATAGCGTTTGCTTATGGACTGAAGGTAAGTCTACTCATAGACTGAAGGTAAATCTACTCATAGACTGAAGGTAAGTTAACTCATAGACTGAAGGACAGTGAAGGTAAGTTAACTCATAGACTGTTGTCCATCGTGTGTATCAGGCATGAATCATGCCTTCAAGAACTGCTACCGAAAGTCATCATTCAAATTTATGTAATATGCTATATAACTTTGAAGAAAAGATCAGATTACTTTGTTGCCTTTTTATAAATGCATAGCATAATTTCAGTTTAAATCTGTAATTTAAATTTATGGCTGTTCCTTTAATGTGTGTATACTATGTAATTTAGATTTAATTCTGATTTAATTCTGAAGACAGCTAGTATCAGTCAGATGCGGTCTATGTAGGCCTATGGCTATCGCTAAGAGCCATGTGTGTATAGCCATACCATGCAGTCCGTATACCATGTTCCGTCTTACAAGTTATGGCTAGAAACTGTAGCCTTCGCCCTCATAAACATCCGACGTTTAGTAATAAGGCACAGTCTTTGAAGCTAGATCTTTAGTGGCCTTTTAAACTTCAGTGAAGAAGAGCAGTCCTTTAAACTAAACCCAGCCAATGCCATGTGTTTTAATTGCTAGTGACTTATTATGTTTCTTATCCTCAGCTTGTAAGGGCGGGTGACCATTCCGCTCCCTCGCCTGATCTTCCCAAACGAAAGCGTACTCTTATAAAGCTAACCAGACAAAACTGTCGGGGAACAGGCGCTTTAACACCAGATGGATGGTATACCCTATTCCAACCACAATCACATAAGAGTTTGACCAACGCAACGCGGAAAGGGATTTTTGCACCTCAGGGACAAGGGGATCATACTCTGCACGCAATCGGGCCGCTCTAAGACGTATGCCAGAGAAGCCAAATGACAAACACTAATTAGTGACAGCCAGGCATTGGCTCTCGGACGTGTCAGCTAATTCGATTTTATAAGGCACGGATGCGTGGCTAATTTGCATCGTCACTGGCGCCCCAAGCGACCGCCGAACTGGACATCCACATACGTATACAACTATACACACACATACATATACATATGCTAACATATATACATATGCTAACATATATACATATGCTAACATATACGCATGCATATATAGGCCAATATATAGGCCCTTTTATATATATATGTATATATATATATATTTAGGGCCCACACACACACACACACACACACACACACACACACACACACACACACACACACACACACACACACACACACACACACACACACACACACACACACACACACACACACACACACACACACACACACACACACACACACACACACACACACACACACACACACACATTTCAGTCTAGTTTGTGCGTGCGAATGTGAGTCGATGAGGTCGGTTAGTTTTGAGAGGGGACAGTGGTCATCTAGTGGTCATCTCGGCCGTCGTTATCAGACGTTGCCGTCGGACCTTGGGTAAACAGATTAACCCCCTCGGGATAAGACGAATTGAATTTTAACAATCTATCGCTATCTCTGGAGGGCGGTCGAAGAGTTTAGCCCACGGGGATGGGAAATCATTTCCACGTGTCTTACGCTATTCCCTCGATACACACAACTGGTCATAAACCTTATTACATTACGCTACATGACATGTAATGCACCTAGGTCTACGTTGCAATATGTGAAAGTCTATAACATTATCATGTGGAATAATTGAATAGGCCTATTTAATTGAATTAATTATGAAATAAGCTACAATGATATTTAATTTGTTTTTACAGTTTAATAGCCTATACATGATCATGCATAGGTTCGATTCGAATTAAAATGAGTTGGCCTACACTGTCGGAGGGAAGATTAGGCGGGAAGGGAGACGCCTTCACAGGGCAAGGCCAAGAAATTTAAATGGTTAACATTTCATATATCTATAGAAATGACTCTCACAAAGCTAGCTTATGGGAAATTTCTTGTTGTCATTGTTGCTGTTTTTTATTCTTGTTCTCCTCGTCCTCGTCGTCCTCCTCCCCCTGCTCGTCCTGCTCCGGCTGCTCGTTCTGCTCGTCCTTCTCCTCGTCCTCGTCCTCGTCCTCGTCCTCTTCCTCCTCCTCCTCCTCGTCCTCCTCCTCGTCCTCCTCCTCGTCCTCCTCCTCTTCGTCCTCCTCCTCCTCCTCCTCCTCCTCCTCCTCCTCCTCCTCCTCCTCCTCCTCCTCCTCCTCCTCCTCCTCCTCGCATTCTTCTTCACCGCATTCCCTTCTATAGTGAGTATATGCCATCGTAGGCAGCGTTCTTAACCATTCATCCCCTGAAACGTGTACCCAATGCGAAGGTGTAAACTATAGCTATCTGGACAGAAATATACATCAACCAACGAATTCCCATTCACGGTTGACATTTAACGCCCTCTCGGAGTTTATAGTCTTTCAAAGTGCTTGTAGGCCTATTAAAGATCAATGGTCCACGATGACCTCTAATATCACGCACAGTTCAGCAATGCGTTACATGTCTATTTTATACTCTAGGTCCCGGCTATACGAACCCTGCATGGTCGCAGAGATGAAAAGCCGATGGGATCGAAAGACTATATATAGGCCTACTACTTTCGCGTCGCCAACATTTCTGAGAACCTGTGTAGACATTCGCCTTTCTCAGCCAGTTGGAAGCCATATCAGATCTACGCGAAAATTGTCCCGAAAACTATTGTGATTGGCTCACGTGATCAGGACGCGGAAATTTGTTTCTAATGTTAAAACTCTCCTGTCAAAACCGTTTACTGTCGTTTCGTTCGTCAAAATCGTGTTTTGTGTTAACTACCGCGATTCGTAAGCACAAAGTGCCTGGGAGATTACATGGGCTTCTGTCTTTCACTTTTTTAAATATTGAGTCCTGTCAACTTTTGCTATCAAGGCAAAAGGATAGTTTTAAATTTGCGTCACGGTGTCGTGACAAAAGTGGGCTGAGTCGGAACTGTCTTCGCGCAACGGCGCAAGTGACCGATTTGGCACCACGTCGATTTACCTGAATTCCTATATGGCTCTGTAGGAGTCTGTAGGTCTAAGCTTATGCGTCATTTGACATTCGTATGAGTTTTTATTCTCTTTTGAATGAAATTTTATTTTCCTTTGTTTGAATTTTTATTCTCCTTTGTATGAATTTTTATTCTCCTTTGTATGAATTTTTATTCTCCTTTGTATGAATTTTTATTCTCCTTTGTATGAATTTTTTTTCTCCTTTGTATGAATTTTTATTCTCCTTTGTATGAATTTTAATTCTCCTTTGTATGAATTTTTAATCTCCTTTGCCCCAGAGTCTTCAGCTATTTGTCCCAATTCTGCGCATTTCCGTGACATTTTCACTTTGCTTTTTCTATTTTGAGGCTTTAGTTTTTATTTTTCTTCTTTTTTTGCTTCAACCTTATAAGCTACTCTATATATCATGTGCTTCTACTGTATACATGTATGTAAGGCTGCCGTTTCTACTATACGTATGTTCTTGTTCATTGTAGGCCTACAGCGCCGCAGTGCGGTTAGCAGGCGCTTAATAAAGAAAAGATAATTATTATTATTATTATTATTATTATTATTTTTTATATATATTTTTATGCCCCGAGGGACTTAAATATTAACTAATGTAGAAAAGTGTCCGGAATGGCCCTATTGGCCTTATTATTATTATTATTATTTTTTTTTTTAATTTTAGAGGTTCTCGTCCCCCATGTGCTGATCAAAAGAGCCTCTAAATGCAACGGCGTTGAACCGTTGAGTGCCGTTATTATTATTATTATTATTATTATTATTATTATTATTATTATTATTATTATCATCATCATCATCATCATCATCATCATCATCATCATCATCATCATCATCATCATCATCATCATCATCATCATCATCATCATCATCATCATCATCATCATCATCATCATCATCATCATCATCATCATCATCATCATCATCATCATCATCATCATCATTATTATTATTATTATTATTATTATTATTATTATTATTATTATTATTATTATTATTATTATTATTATAAGTATTATATGCATAGCCTATATGTTCATATTCGCTTCATCTTTCAGGTTTTTTTGCAAAAACCAAAACCGGCATTAAGTAGGTTTCTCACGAAACTCAGCCGCCGCCTTCCCAAATCAACTGGAGACCATATCGAATTGTCTCTGTCTGTTTCCAATTTTATCCATTGACATCTTCTTGGAGTAGGCCTAAAGGGGGTCTCGTATCTACACGGTGTATATCACTATAGGGCGGGATTAGCCCTCGTTGCCCCATGCAAACTTAACCAAAGGATGATGAGATCATTGAGATGTCGTTTAGATAGGCATACGTAGGGTTAACAAAGCGTGGATAAGTATGTAAATGCGGATGTTTGCATTGCATTTGTACTTTTTCAAGCTGGTTATGATACAACTTTTTACTTAAAAGGAAAATAATAACTCGTTTATGAACGAATAGCTGGTATAGTGAATACTGCCAGTTAATTGTTCAATCTCTGCATAGGCCTATAGGCAGGGCCGGTTTAACCACTAGGCGAACTAGGCGGCCGCCTAGGGCGGCACATTTCTGGGGGCGGCATAAAAGCTACACAAAGAAATATTTTTTGACCATTGCCGCCGTTTTGCCAGTCCAGAGGCGTAGGCCTAGCCATACAGTCGCTTAAGGACACTTGGTTATAACCCGCAATGTCACATTCTGCTTTAGGGCGCGATACTTTCATTTCCCTCCAAGCGCACAAATTTTAAATTTGGTTAATTGTTCCATCTGATGACATAATTATATAGCCGCTACGTATACGGTGTTCAAAAAGCCCGTGTAGGCCTACTGCGTGTATGTCTCAGCCTCTCTGCAGTCTGAATTACAGTCTGTATGATGACGCATGCGGCCGGGATGCCTCATGATATCTGATGTATAGGCCTACACAAGGCCACAGACATATTGTATGTGTATTGTATATTGTATGTGTGGTATTTCCACCCAGTTCGCTTCGACCCCCAAGTCGAAGCGAACTGGGTGTTCGCTTCGACTGCACATGAGCTCTTTTAGGTGTACAACCACGGGCCCACGGCACACACACACACACTCTCTCTCTCTCTCTCTCTCTCTCTCTCTCTCTCTCTCTCTCTCTCTCTCTCACTCACTCACCCACTGTCTGTCTGTCTATCTGTCTGTCTGTCTGTCTGTCTGTCTGTCTGTCTGTCTGTCTGTCTGTCTCTCTCTCTCTCTCTCTCTCTCTCTCTCTCTCTCTCTCTCTCTCTCTCTCACTCACCCACTCTCTGTCTCTCTGTCTCTGTCTCTGTATCGTTTTCTCTCGTTTTCTCTCACTCTGTCTCTGTCGTAGTCTGTCTCTCTCAATGTCTCTCTACAAGCCTTGTGGCCTGTACACTCTACATTGTCTTATTGCATTACTCAAAGCTCTCCTGAAATAAGAAACTATAAGACTCAACTATAATGGTAAGGAACTTTTAAATTTAGAGTAGTAGTTCTTGTTGCTTTAATTTTTTAAGTAGTACATACGATATCTGCTTCTCGTTTCTACATTTGCGAAAGAGAGCGCGAAAAATCAAAGTTTGAAATTACATTATATTTGTATAGACTTCGCACGTAGGTAGGACTATAGGACTTCGTAAACGTAGCCACAGGAGTTACTAAGTGTTCAAATGAAACTGTGCACTGTATCATTAATTAATATTTACATTTAAAATTCCCATTAAACGTGTTAGACCATACAACATCTATAGGCCGTATAGCTAATGCAGTTCCAGACAATATTACTTTAATCATGGCTAACTTTAAAATTTAAAATTTATCAAATGCCATATTTTTGTTTAATTTAGAAGCAATAATGATTCTTAGATTATTACAATGAAAGACGAATCGATGGTACTAAATTAAAGATGCAGCATTCGGATGCATTCCTGTGTGAAGGTTATATTAACTTGATTAATTTAATATTAATTAGGCCTAGTTATCGCACTTGCCAGAGGCGCGGAGCGACAGGTTCGCCTAAGGCGCCAAATACTCTGGCGCCGGCCCTGCCTATAGGCCTAGTTGATCCGCTGTGTTTGCCAAACCTTCCTACCGAGGCTGCGAGCGATACGATTGATGAGTTGTCTTATGCCATCCGAATGGCGAGAACTGTTCAAAATAATTTCTGCCGACATCAACAGCCTTTGATGCCGTAAGATGTCGCTAAAGTGTTGATCCACGATAGAATATCGACAATGCGTCTTGGCTATGTGCTAGAATGAAGTACATGTGCGTAAACATGTACCCATGCATGTATGCATCGATGCAGATCTGGTATAGAAAATCACGCCAATTATCATAGGTCTTCCTATTTATTACATAGTGGGTGCCTGATAGTCTAGTACATACAGTGAGCGTGCTGGGCTGGTCAAATTTGCAACTGGGCAGCTTTCGAGATGTGGGCCTCTGTTCCTCTATCGCCCTCTAGCGAACTCAGCGATAAAGAGCGTGTTCCCACTACCGTTCCCAACAATTCTGGTGAGGGCTTGACTTGTAGTATACGCTGTTTTGACGTGAGGAGCAGTGATAGTGAAATGGAACCCAAACTCAATACCGTCCAAAACGCTGACCTGCACAGTTGGTGCAAAGATCGAGCAGCGAGAGCAAGGACTGGCCACCTACTCATATACGCCGAGACTAAGAAAATGTATGGGGTTATATAACTTATTATAGAACCTTTCTTTATGCCGGTGCTGGTGCTGATGCGGGTCGAGAGCGCCGCTGATCTGAGTGGCGCTATATAAGTCTTCGGTATGTGTCGTATACTGGCTACAAGCGGCTTATAAGCGCCATCTTTCGAAAGCTGCTGTCTGCTATTCAATAAGACACTTTGTGAACGAAAGTTTAACAATCTTTGGGATTAGCCTAAAAGTAAATCTACATGTACAGCACAGCGTACACACTACACAGTACTACACAATCATGAGCTCAAATGACTCGAGTCAACGAGATCAACCATCTTCGAAATTGTACAGCTGTTACTCGTCGACTAGGGGCCTTTATGCTCTTTCGTCTACATTTAGTGATGTCTGCACTGCCTACATGTTGCTGAACTTGCTGTTGACTTTGCCTGTGACTGTTGCGACATGTGAACGATCATTTTCAAAATTGAAGCCAATCAAAAACTATCTACAAAGGACAATGTCAGAAGAGCGGCTGAGCGACTTGGCAATGTTGTCAATAGAGAATGAACATGCCAGAAAGCAGTAGGCCTACCTCAAAAGTGGTAGTCCTAGATAAGCCTATTTTTGCGCAAGAGAATGAACGTTTTAACTTTTCTGAATTTTCGGATTCTTCTTTTCAGGCTACCGTAGACCAAACACTTTTGTCTAATTTGTTAAATTGTTTTGTTATTTTTATCAACCAACCGATCTGCTTCACAATTTGACAGAATTAAAGTGTGGATAGGCCTAATTCATATTTTAGCAGTCATAGCAGATGGAACAATGTTTTTAGATTAATTATCTCTAGTTAAATTTTTTATGCTAGCCTGGAGAACTGCAAAAAAGCTTATAAAAATAAATCGGAGAAAATAATTGAAATGTAATTATTTAATTATTATTTAATTGCTTGCGATTTATGATATTTGCTAATTTCTCACGGTGCGAAATGTGCAAATATCGCAAAAGCGCCAAGCGTTTTTTGCACAGCGTTTTTTGCACAGCGTTTTTTTTCCACAGCGTTTCTTTTTGTTTCAAATCGAAGAGAGTTCTAGGGGCCCGTCATCGAAGCTCTGCACAAGGGCACCCAAAACCTTTCTATGCCACTGGAGAGAATGCCAGTTGACCGAATCCCACACAGTGCACTACATACAAAATTTGAAGGAAAAAGATACAAAGGCAGACCAAGACTACGCTGGATAGATAACTGAGGACATAACGTCGCTATGATCGCTTGAACTAACACTAAGGAGGGCAATTGACTTGACATTTAATGACCTAGGACAATGGAGATCATTTATTTGTGCCCATCTCCGTCAAATGGCTGGCGTTAGGAACTGATGATGATGATGATGATGATGATGATGATGATGATGATGATGATGATGATGATGATGATGATGATGATGATGATGATGATGATGATGATGATGATGATGATGATGATGATGATGATGATGAGTGTATTATTAGTCCTTGCTCTACCGTACGGAATCAACGGGTACGGAATCTATATTTTGGTCTTTGTTTTGCGGTTGGCTTTTCCGTCTTCCGGTTTGCACACTTCTTTAGTTTCGCCATTTTCGTGTCGCTCCATGAAAGGCGAAGTTGTAGCAGATTTTATCGATTATATAGTTACAAAGAAAAAACGGATCGAAAACTCTTTTGAGATACATTGCAATCATGCCTACGTATTTCCAGAGACCTGAAAATGCCCTTAAACGGGCTAACGGTAAGCGTTTAATATAAGAAAATATGCTCACATGTGCATGGGCCTACAAGCTGTTGACGTAACAGATGGTTAAACATGAAATCTGTATTGACAAAATTAACACTGTTTTTGCAAACCCTACAAATGCATGTCAGTATTTTAAGTCTTCTAAATGGGTATCTTGGTGCGCGGATAACAAGTCTTTTGTGCCTCATCGACTGGAGGTTGGCGGGTAGCTGCAGGGTGCGTAGGGAATCCCCGAAACCCCAATTCCGAAAGATTCGGGTAGACCCGTAGCTGCATTGGGTTGAGCGTACCAATCCCGGAAAGAGATTTTGCGCTATCCCACAAATCTATTTGTCTAAGTCAAAGCAAAATTATTTGTGCCAATCTAGCTTTTAGAGACATTGTCGAATGCATTTACGATATTGACCGACTAGTCCATGCTAGTTTTCATGATTCGAACGTTTGGTAAAATTTTTCTTTTTGGAATTCGGTCAATTTAGCATTTTCACTAGTTGTGTTCAGGGGGTAAAGGTTACAGTGGCGTGTTCGCAACCGTGCACAGAGGTAAATATCATGGCTGCCCCAGAAATGGATAGAATAGAATGCTACGAACTCTGACAGCCCATTTCCACTGGGGTCTGTCCGAATCAAGAATCGCTGAAAGTGATTAAGTTGCAAAATTTGCCGAAAGTAAGTAAGCAATTGTTCATGAACACAATATTTAAAAATGGTCAGGTAAGTAAGTAAGTACTGCGTAACAAAGTGAATGATGTGAATTAATATCAAAACGAAACCCTTTAGCCAAACCCTTTAGCCGTATGTCACCAAACATCGGTCGGAAATGTCAAATTACACTGTACACATACCCTTTAATTTAATGCAATAACAATTAATTTCTGATGTTTGTAAATATTGTGTTCGTTTAACAGTGCATTTTTAACCTTGGAAATATTGTGTCAATTTTCTAATAAAAGTAAATTTTTTCACCTTAAAAATTGTGTTCATGAACCTTTACTTGTAAACTTACTTGAGCGGAAGTAGGGTGTAAGTGTTTGTAACACTCCATTCTATCCAGTTCTGATGTTTACCTTGTGCAAAATGTCTTTTGTGTGAGAAATAAACTTTAATGCAATTTGTCATCTGTAAATACTTTGTATAGCTTGAAACAGAACAGCTAGAAATATCTGAACATCAGTTTTTGGAGCTTTCAAGAGCTCTATTCTTTCAAAATCAGAATTGGCCATAATGTATATACATGATGACCGTTTGCACACAAAACCAAAATTCTACGTGAGTGTGACAGATGATAGCAGTTTCCAGTGCCTCAGTTATGGAATGAGTGTAAAATATTGTTTGTTTGCAGAATTTATCGATGTGGGAAAGAAGCAGAGGGCTTTGGATGCGCTCTATGATGTGATAAAAAGCAAACGCCATCGAACATGGCAGAAGATTCACGAGCCAATCATGGAGAAATACTTGGAGCTGTGCGTGGATCTAAAGAAAAGCCATGTGGCAAAAGAGGGTCTTTATCAGTACAAGAATATCTGCCAACAGGTCAGCTATTAATTAGACTGTGTCCTAATTTTTTTATATGTTTCTGTTGGTCCATATTGCTATAGTTACATGTTAAAAAGTTGTTTAAAATGTTTTATGTATATTTGTATTCGAACATCTAAGTACTTTGTAATAGACAAGAACTCTGCATCTTCCCAGTTATATATATATATATTTGTTTTAGACATATACACAATGTACATACATAATATATTTTCATATACTTATGTATAGCTTAATGATAATTAGTAAAAGTAACAATTTTTATTGATTATGTGTGCCAACTTTGTGAGCACCTATTTTTCAGGCTAAAACTATAAATATTCTTGCCAGTGTTCTGCTTTCAATCAGGTCCAGGAATCCAGTGATTTTCTGTGTTCAGGCAGGACTGGTAATTCAATGGCACCAGTCTTCTCTCTTCTGTGCCATTTCCTTAACTTCTTTTTCTGTTCACGTGCAAATCTGATAACATTTACCAGAATTCTCAAACTTTGATTCCATCATCTACATGCTTCAAAGCTTCTGTGATAACTCTCTGCCTGTTGATGTTGCTGGAATTAACAGAAGCCATTTTCTGGCTGGGCTGGGACTAATGCAATGTGTGAAATTTTTACATGGTCGTAATCTACCTCACACTTTAACGAATGACTGGCGTGCACTAAAATGTATGGACAACTCATCCCTCGTCATTAAAGGGTTAAAGAGCTAATAATCTAGTGAAAATGTAATTGCAGTATCTAATATATTTTTTGAGTTATTAGTGCTGATTCAAAAATGCCCCAAAATTCAGTTTTTCATGAGGTGCTGCTACCTTGTCAATATAAAACTGATCTTGTCGTGAACAGTATGCAACTAGAAGAGCTGATTTTTTAAATGGTTTCTTACCACATGTTGGTTTGGAAATAGACTTAATATCAAGCCTGATATGATGTGGTAGGGATATTTGTGGATTTTGGTTTTTTGACATGGAATGATCCATATAGAGTTTTGCATCGGTCATCTCATAATTCTGAAATATGTTGCTAGTGATCTGCAACGTGAGTTTGTGTGAGCTTCCTTTGTGTCACGTTATCAAACCATGATCAAATTCATGTGATCGTTGTTGATATTGTTAGGTCAGGAGGCCTGAGATTAGTTTCAAATTAAGAGGTGCTGTGTAACTGCATTTGCATTTGACTGACTATTTAGACAGCACTGTTAAAGATTTTCTTTTATTGCAGGTCAACACAAAGTCGTTGGAAGACATTGTGCGACGATACCTGTCCCTGGCTGAAGAAAAGACAGACGAAGCTCGCAAGGAGTCTCACCAATCAGTGGTAGATGTCGATGACTTGGACATTCTGCAGACCCCAGAGAAGTAAGTTTCATTTTGAAGAAGTTTGTGGGATCATGCTGGTCTTGCAATTTTGTATGACTATTTCTTATTTCGTGTTATGTAACATATTGTGTTTTGGCATGCTGATATTGCTCCATTTTGAGTAGCACTTAACATGTGCCTATGATCAATATGTAGGTTTATCAGTTTTCTAGCTTTTAAATAGCTTTATCTTCAAATTTAGTATATAAATGTCCTCCATGGTGTCGTGCGCTTGCGAAACATATGGTCCCATCTTCCTTTTTCTTGCCTCTATGGGAATTATAAGCGGTTAATTATGCTTTTATCATTCTTGTTATTACAGCCTGTTGATGAGTGCTGTTAGTGGAGAAGACACTCAGGATCGTACTGACCGGGCTATTCTGACGCCGTGGCTGAAATTCCTGTGGGAGTCCTACCGTCAGTGTCTGGACCTGTTACGAAACAATGCCCTTCTGGAGAAGCTTTACCAGGAAGTTGCTCAGAATGGTATGCTTGGCATTTTGTTAACATTGGTTAACAACATTGTTCGAATTAAGACCAGTTTTGTAACAATTATGTCCTGATATACAGTAAATTTATTTTTTCTTTCAAATGAGCTATTTGCTTTTATGAAACTTGTACTATTGGAGATTTCGTTGACTGTCAGTGAAAGTAAAATGTGTGCTATTCTAGTTTTATACTTCATTGGTGATTGTGATACTGGAAATTTGGTGGGAAGCGAGGAATTAATGTAGGACTTGACATTTAGCTAACGATGATGTGCACATCTTATATATTAATTGTAACAATGAAAACAAATTTGGGGCCATGTGTTGTTTGATTGAGAGAGTGTTGTTATTTTTAGCGTTCAAGTTTTGCCTGAAGTATAGCAGAAAAACTGAGTTCCGTAAACTCTGTGATATTGTAAGTTAACACATCTTTGTTATTTTTCTCGTTAAAGACAGTTTAACAGAGGTTAACAGCAGCTCAGACACTGGGGAATTTAACATTTATCTTTTGAGCAGCAGAGTAGCTATGTAAGGTTTTTCAGATCTGTCATATTTGACATGGCTTCTCTGGCAGATTGTGATTTCATGTAAAGCAACCATTGACTCATGCATTGGGCATTATGCCGGTGCTACAGAAGTTGTTACTTTACGTTAGATTTATTACTGACCATAGTGGAAAAATCTGCTTCAGCATTTATTGCTTACAAAATAAGTCACATTCAAGGTGTCTGTAGCAGCTGATGCTGTTGAAGTTTATGTATAACAAATATTTGTGAAGTTGACATTTTTGTCACACTAGATATGATTTACGTTACGAAGTATTTTTTTTATCTTACATTGTTGTTTACATTACAAAATGAATGTCTGTTGTTTTGCCCAGCTGCATACCCATATGGAGCACGTGCTTAAGCATCAGAATCAACAGCGTGCAATCAACCTCAACAATGCCGAGAGCCAGACAATGCACCTTGAAACAAGACTGGTTCTCCTGGATAGCTCGATTCAGATTGAACTCTGGCAGGTAAAGTTAACGTGACCTGAAGAAATTTTGCTTGATCAGCTAGGAGCAGTTTTCGGCTGATTCTTGCGTTTTGATGAAAAGTCTGCTTCTCCATTGTCGCTCATAATGAAACACTTGCAGAAAACATATTCGAAGTATCTGCAGGAGTTGGACATAAAAATTTAACTAAATTTCTTTTAGTTAGAAAAAAAAATAACATTGTGCTTATTGCCACTATCCATTCATTTAACTTTCTACTTGGCTTGTTGGCTTTCAGAATAATCTTCAAATTAAAAAAATCGAGTGCCCATTAGGAGATTTGTTTTGGCTCAAAAATACCTGAATAATGTTTTAAATCTTTTGTATGTCGATTGAACGATTTAACAATTTGAAATATTCTCCTATGCACTGAAAGAATAATCTTTTTCAGCTTTGAATCCACTGAAGAACGTTATTCCTGTATGATTTGAAAGCTGGTTAATTTATAATATTATTTATGCGAACGGACTTTTTCAATTTATGTGGAGTTGACTTAACTTATTGTTCGGTAACAGGAGGCTTATAAAGCCGTGGAAGACATTCATCGTCTGATTGTGCTATCAAAGAAGCAACCGCGCCCTTCTCTGATGGCCAATTACTACCAGAAGCTGGGTCTTGTCCTTTGCAAGTGTGGCAACTACATGTTCCATGCTTGTGCTTGGCACAAGCTCTACCATCTCTACCGTGAACAGCGCAAGAACATCTCGGAACATGAACTTCAGAAGTAAGCCATTCAAGTCGAATTTGTTGTTTTATTAACTATGGTTGAAAATTGGTTAGCACAGGCTGTAAATCTGAATCGAACTGTTGACATTGTCTAAAAGAGTATATTTTCTGGAGTAATAAGTCGAGATGCTTTTATGTTTTTACAACTGTTTAGAGTCACTCTGGTGTTACAACTTGAAGATTACTGTTTCTTAATGTGAGAATGATTATGTATAATTGTATATGTAAGATAGTTGTGTGCAGTACCTTTGTGAGGTACTTAAAGAAGTTTCTTTATACATACATCTTAGCTGAACTGGTTTTGTAGCATCTTCTTAGCTGAACTGTTTTTGTAACATTTTCTTATCTGAACTGTTTTTGTAGCATATTCTAAGGTCCTTTTTGAGATGCAGGTTAATTAGATTTTAGTGTTATTTAGTCCGTAATGTGAATTGTTTAGGCTGTCATCTCGAGTCGTCTGTGCCACATTGGCTATTCCACTAACGGCTTCTCGCAGTCAGGCAGAGCACATCCTGGAACAAGATGACAGTGTTCGGGAAAAGCAGAAGCGACTTGCGACTCTTCTTGGCCTGAGCAATGCACCCACAAGGCTTTCGCTTGTTAAGGATCTTGTAAGGATTCCGTTACTCTGTTAATGTTAATTAGTTCTCACCATTGTATATGGGAAACCATTAAATGTATTTGAAATTTAAAGTGTTTAGTTTGAATTTAGACTTGTAATTTAATTTAATTTGTTGATTTATTGCATACAATTAATTGATTTTTTAGGTTTTTTGCCTATATACATTATACATTATGTATTATTATACATTATGATAATATGAACTGTGGTAAAACTAGTCAGGAATGGTTGCAGCCTGTTGAATGATGTAGTGAGTGCACATGAGTTGTTTCCCAGAGTTAGCATTATAAAAACAGCATTGGTTTATTCAAAATAGATTTACATTTTTCATTGATGTGCACGTATAGTATGTACTGTCATTTATGTTTAGGTGAGGTACGGAATAGTTCAGCATGTTTACCCTGAGCTACTGAGTCTGTATCAGTGGCTTGAGCTTGAGTTCCAGCCACTTCAGCTGTGTGGTAAAGTGAAGACGTTCATGGACTTCATCGAAGAGAAGGAAGAGCTGAAGCAGTACATCCCTGCACTCGAAGAAATCACCATTATGCGTCTGATTAAGCAGGTATGATGAGTTGTTGATTCTGATCTTTCCTGGCACTTGGCCTTGAGCAAGTGCAGCACTGAATGACTCGATGAAAAGTCACGTAAAGACTACACAATGGCGTAAAGACATTGTCATAAAAATGCTTTGTATCAGTTTCTGCTTAACCATATATTATTAATCAGATTAGCATGAATTAATCCCTGTTGTTGTAAATTTGTGATGCTAACTAAGATTTTTTTTTTCAAAGCTTGAAATGTTTTTTAATATTTAAAAAAATCTGAATTTTTAATAATTAAAAAGTTTGGTATTAACTTTTAACAGCTGTGTTGTACGAAAAATCAGATTACATACTTGGATTTATTTGTCTATGTTATTGTAAATGTTTTTGTCTAAAAGACTTAAGAAATTTTGCAAAATAACTAATATGTTTTGTGAGAATTGTGACCATGAAATTGCGTTGTTGAACCTCACAATTTTCTTCGTTTTTGTCAGCAACAACCTACTGGAATAAGTAGAGAAATAATAAACCATATTTGTTATGGAAGGCTTTTAGAGTGTTAACTGTTTTATAATCCAGGTATCACAGGTGTACCAGACAATTAGCTTTAGTCGCCTGTCTGAAATGGCACCATTTGCAAACAAGTTCCGTCTGGAGAGAGTTATTGTCGATGCAGCTAAGAGCCTGGACGTGCAGGTAGGTATCTATGTAATGATTTATTTTTTAAAGATATCATCTGGACTATATGTTACATTTGTGACTCATATTCTCACCTGTCTCCTTGTTACTAAATAATTACGTTTAGTTGAGCAAGTTTAGCCTCCTATAAAGATTCCGGGCAGATGACGTCTTTAGTGTTTCTTTTGGACAGAATATAAACAGGAACTTCAAAATGATTCTGTAATGATTACACAACTTGTCTGTATGTTGCCTGACTGAGATATAGCTGTGGACCTTGCATTAGTCTTTTTCTGATTATTCTTTTCTGTTTGTGTTACTTTACGTTTGATTTCAAAAGGAAATTGTCGGCTGAGCTCATCAAATACCTGGTTTAATTTTAACATAATGCCTTTTGTCTTTTTTGGAGCACTTCTGAGTATTTATCCTGGAGAGCTCTGTGATACAAGTCCGCTTAATGAATGAATGAATGAGTCTGTCTGGTTTATGAGGTTTTGTAAGATTGTTGTGGTTTATATGGTTATCTGGAGGAAGCTTCATATTGTTGGCAAAACATTGTTAACTCGGCTATCTACTGCAACGATTTGGATTTAGTATGGTTTGCTTAATGTTTAGGTCCGTATTGATCACCGCACAGGATCGTTGAATTTCGGAACAGACCTGTGTTTCTCTCATGATTTGACTCCTGAAGGCCCGCAGATTCAAAGTATGCCAAGTGATAAGTTCCGCAACCAGCTCATGTTAATGGCCCGTGCTCTGGACAAGGCTAACCTCATCATCAGCCCCAAGGAGCTACAGGTAACTTAATCACTGATAATCTGTGCTTATAGGTTATAATGCTTTTTCTGCAAGTGTCTATACAGTGCTTCTCAGAGATTCTGAGGAGGAGCTATAAAAGTTATTTGTTATAGTTACAAATTACAATTTCAGTTTTGGAAATGATGCTGCCTTGTGTAGCTAATTGTTCAGACAGTCTACCGTTACTTTGCACATCATGTCTTCAGAGTGTGGTGAATATATTATATAGAATTTTGTTATGTAATCAAATGAATTCTTTATTGCCACTATCATACTACATAAGACTTAATCGTTGGTCACTTCAAGTGAAATCACGGTCAAGAATTGGTTAAAGGAAAACCAGCATTTTTAATGCATTTAATATATTTCTGGATACTAAGGAACTGAAATTTTTTTATCATCTGAGATTAAACCTTATAATTGGATTAGATGAGATATGTTTAATCAGCTTGGTTATGACTTTTCATGCTCTGTTCAAATGTGCTTATTTTTTTGCGATGGAAAATTTCAGGCGAGCCGTGATGCTGTGAGGGTTCAGATCCTGCAGACTTATCGTCAGACGGCTAAGAAGGATCACATGCAGATGCTTCGACGTCGCCAGATGATTGAAGACCGAAAGGAAGAACTAGAAAATCTGACTTTCCAGAGGGTATACTATCCAGTGATTCATTTCTATTCTCACAACCACGTTATTCTCACGCACTAATGTGTTCTGTTAATAAGAAATCTACAAAACTGATCATGTTATATTCTGTTGGCAAGTGAGTAAATGGCTGGTATTGTAATTATTTTATTCATTTATTTTATATATGTAATTGTGTATATTCAAGCACTTAGTATCTGGTACCTAGCTCCCAGTGAATGTACTTGATATAAACAGCTTATATCTTTTATTTGTTAGTGAATAGGATGCATCCTACTGTTTAATGCTTTAATGACAAGCTGCATTGGCTTCCCAATTGCTTTTAGTACACTTTCGTTGTTAAAGTTTTAAGAGGCATGCTATGAGATATTCGATTGCACTGCTAGAGTTGACATGATTCTAATTAGCAAACACGAATTAATCCTTTCTAATTTGATTATGCTAAAACTGAGGGTTTAGAAAACTCGGCTGTAGATTTGTATTTGGTGGACGTTGGTCTTAGCGGGTCGCAGCACATTATTTGCAAAACTTGCCAGTGGTTCAACTCACGAACAGGTAAAAGATAACTGCAATGACCTGTTTATTTTTCCAGGAAAAAGAAGAACAGGAGATTGCTGAGGAGCAGAAGCGCAAGCAAATGGAGGCCGAGTATGCACGCTTGGAGCGTGAGGCTGAGGAGAGGGAGAGACAGAAGCGCAAGGAGGAGCAGGAGAACATCCAGAAGAAGGTTGCCAAGGAAAGACTAGAGCAACTCAAGAGCACATCAGCTGGTGCTAAGTGCTTCTCAAACATTGATGAAGAGGTATGTGTCTAGTATTTGAACTATTCTTTATGTCTCAGCTATTGTGTCTTTTTACTTTGAAACGATATTTGTAAAATTGTAATTGGGAACTTATAAAGCACCACTTAAAGGCGATCAGAGGTGCTTCTGGCCCGATATCCCAAAACTATTGGGAGATAGTGTGAAATCCAGATGAAATCCAAGCCTAGTGACTGGTGACCACAACACTTTGTATTTTGCCAGTGCTTCAGTAATCTTACAGCATTTTCTGTCATTGGCCCAACAGCGTGGAATGACTTGCATCTTTCCTTTGCCTATCTCCTTGTACATACTTGTCTTCCTTCTACACCCTATTGAAGACTTTTCTCTATGATCAGGCCTGGCCCGGGAGCGCCTCTGAGTAGAGCCCTTGAAGAGGCACTATATAAATTCTATGATTGATTGATTGAACACATGGGCAAAAAACGATGTTTTTCTGATATATTTTGCCAGTGCTTCAGTAATCTAAGCCAGACATCAGTAGCCAGTCGAACTTCACATCCATCTTCAACAGGGCCGCATTAAGACTAGTGCGGGCCCGGGTGCTGTTACTTGTAAATTTCATCACAGAAAAATTTGATGACTTTTTTTGGGAGTTTTTGATGACCTTTTTTAGGGAATTTGTTCTTACATTAAATTTTTCTTATATACTTCCGAAAATGCGGACCCCAAAATCTGCGGGCCCGGGTGCTGCAGCACCCTTAGCATCCCCCTTAATTCGGGCCTGATCTTCAATCTCAATTACACTTGAAGGAATCTCGAATGCTCTTCCTTACACAGATTAAGAAACACATTGCTTCATCTCCTACCTTCAGTCCTTGCGAATCAGCTTGCCACGAGGGCTATGCAATTGCTGTTGCCTTTATTCTGGTGACATCTTGTGATCTACTGATACTTTTCTTAAAGGTGTGCCACAAAACTCATTGGCTTTCTGACTTCTTAATATCTAACTGTATTATTACCTTGCAACTGACTAACTCCACCTCAAAGTAGCATTTCTGTGATGTGTGTTAAAAAATTTGTCCTTGAATTATGCATGACCTTTCTTTCACGTTTGTTCGAAACTATGACTCTGAGCTTACTCATTTCTTCGTGGGTTTCTTCTAAAGTGAATTCTGCTGCTTTACACTGTATGATCACAGTTCTTTCAAAGTGAAAAGCTAATTTCATGTGTATTACTCCAGTGACAGTGTTAGAAGCACCAACAGCAATGAGATTGCGTTTAGCTATCAGTGATGAAGTTGGATTTAAAGGAAAAGATTTTAAAAAGTATATCAAAATGTTGTTATTTGCGTGAATAGACTTTGGCTACAATGGATGCTGATGATATCTTGGCCAAACAAGTGGAGCATTTTGAGAAAGAGAAGAGGGAGAAAGAAGAGAAGCTGAAGGCACAAGAAAAGAAGGTAATATCTCTATATGATTTCTGTAGTGTTTGTTAGCATCGGTTTTAAGATTAACTGCTCATGATCACGTAGTATGATAACATCCAACCAGTCTCTTCCATGCCCTAGTGCTAGATATCTCTAGCTTAAAGTGTCCTGGTTTGGTCCTGCCGGACCTTGGCTGAATATCCTTGTTTGAGGTATTTGAAGCCAGATTTGTTTTACCTTGAAGTTGGTCTGAAAATAGTATGGTTACTCCACTACCAGAGAGGAGCAGAATTTCATCAAGAGTGGCTCTTGGGTTGGGTTAGGAGTGACTATATTGTGCATTAACACTTTAGGCATAGAGTTATTCAACAGAACTTGTGTCACTTTGTGGAAGTTAGATCAAGTTGAACTACAGAACTTGTAGTCTGGTTTCATTTGTTAATAACTATAATAAGGACAAGACAAGAGCTTTTGGCCTTCAACTAATATTGCATGGTGTTGATATAAAATTCAGTGTCTTAGAGTAATGCTGCCTACAATTGAACTATGTTTGCTGTGTTTGTCTTCAGATTGACTACTTTGAAAGAGCCAGGCATTTAGAGGAGATTCCTTTGATTGAAGCTCTCTATGAGTCGGAGAAAGTTGAGTTGAAGAAGTTCTGGGACGAGACAGAGGCAGAGAAGGTAAGCTGTTTTGATGTATATTTATCAGTGCAAATTGTCTCAACTTGCCTACAGTGCTGTACTCTTTTATAAACCTCTCAAACAATCTGCTAAAAAATCTTGATCAGTCTTTGTCTGAATTCGTGGTGTTGCTTCTGAGTTCCACTGCTCATTTTGCACTTTGACATCTATTGCTTCATTCATTCATTCATTCTAAGGATTTTATATAGCGCCTCTTCAAGATACCTGATACCTACTCGGAGGTGCTCCCAGCTCAGCCACAGCTAAAGAAATGAGATTTGAGAGACTTACAAAAAGCAGGCGAGCTTGTATGTTGTTAATGTAGCGTTGATAGGCAGGTTAAGAAAGCTTTGCTTTTTAAATGAAAGATAAATATTAAAATTAACCTATCAAGATTCCAAATTAACTAAGACATTTTTGATTACAGAGTTGCAATCTGACATTTGTATGCATTTTGTTGTTTAGATATCAGAGATGCAGAAGGAACGCGACATTGCTATCGCCCAGAGAGACAGACTGGATAGAATTCGTCCGGATGGAAATGAATTTTTGGCCAAACTGAAGAACGAACGTTTGAGCATCTACAAAGTAAGAAGCCGAGTCTTTAAGTTTTTTGCATGTTTCTTATGAGGAACTGTATTTTGTTCTTTACAATCTGTAATGAATGTATCAAGTCCCATCAGTTATTATTCAGGAATTAATTTCTAGTTTGCAAGGCTTCATCTCGGATTAGGTAATTGTTTATGTGGCTATTTTGATTGCACATTTTGCTGTATAAAGAGGAACTGTGTAAGGTCTTTAAGGAACCTTGACTGCGATCTATGTCCACAAGACATTTGCTTTCTCACTTAAAAACTGTGTATGTTTCTGAGCCAAGTTATGGTGCATGTGTTGGCTCCCTAATCAAATGTAGACAATGAATTCCAGTGAAGCGTCAAATCAATTTTAGTACTTTTAAAGCATTGTGTTTTTTTTCAGCCTCAGTACTTACTCCATTAGGTTGTTGCTTAGCCTTATAAGTCTGGGTGTCACAGAACTTGAAACTGTTATAGACAAAAGACCTTTATAAAGTTTCTTAATTCCCTGTTTCACACATCTGCTCTGCAGTGTTTGCTTCTTTGAGACTTTGGATCTAATGGTTGTGGCACTTTAATTGCCACTGTATGGTCCTTTTGGAATTTTACTGAATTTATGTATATGCTATTTAGGCACCATCTTGCCTTCAGCATTGTTATAGCATTCTGTGATCATACCATATGGTTGTAAAAAAAAAACTGGTTAACAGGCGAAGCTGACCGACTTTGAGAAGAGATTGACTGAGGAGAAAAAGAAACGTTTGGCCGACCGTAAGGAGAAACGCAAGGAAGAGAGAAGGACAAAATGGATTAATGCAAAATTGGAGGCTGAACAGAGAAGAAAAGATGAAGAACTTAAGAGACGTAAGTGACCATTCTGGATATAGAAAGCCAGTACTTTACCATTACGTGTACACACTGTTCAGAGTTACCGTGAGTGATGTGTAATAGGAAATTGATATGTAAAAGTACATTTTTTGTATGACATAGAATGTATCAGAGATGCCTTAGTGTGATTTAACTTCATTAAAATTTGAAAAGAAGAGGCTTGTAAGAAGCATGTAGCTTAATAAAAATGAAATAATTGTGTGGTTAATAAAATGAGTTGAATGAGTTGTCCAACTTGTTGTGGATGAGAACAATCTAGATTGAAGTGTAAAACTATAATCAATGTTACACCATTGTCATTCTGAAACTCAGGGAATCAATGCAGATTGGGCTGTTAACAGTGACAAGCATTATCACAATATGCTTAATCAAATCAAGAATAATCATGAATAAGTTTTCAGATTTATTAATTATCCTAATTAATTGCTTAAATATTTTTTCTTATTAGAGATAAGCTTTGACAGGAGGTACAGCAGTTCAGATGTTATTATATGCATGATAGATTTTATTGTCTAACTTAAAGCCGAGCATGTTATAGGTATATTAGTTGTATTGCTAATCCAAGTACTCGTTTCTTATTGTGCACGCGTATCAAAATTTTGTTTATATCTATTGTCTGTTTTATTGCAGAGAAAGAGGAGGAAGAGAGAATCGCTAGAGAGAAGCGGGAGCAGGAGGAGGCTGAATACAGGGAGAAGATGAGGAAGCTGGAAGAGATTGAAGAGAAGAAGCGTCAGAGAGAACGTGAGATCGAAGAAAAGAGAAAGAGAGAGAAAGAAGAATCTCTAAAGTCAAAAGACAGGCGGTCAGTATGATTGAGTCATCATCGTATTCTCAGTCATGTAGCATAAGTATTTGATGAACTGGTTTTCAGAAGTCATTCTTGTAGATAGCGATCCAGTTGAGAGCTAAACAGACATTTTTTCAAGTGACTCGTTATAAGTGCAAATTTATGACTTTTGCATAAGCTCAAGCAAGTGTCGGAGAAAGTTTCGAAAACACTGTTTGAAGGCAGAAATTTTCATTGCACAAATAGGTTTAATATTTAGTGGAGTTCTGTGAAGTTTCTGGCGATGCTCTTCATATTGAACATGTTTGAGTTTTTCTATATACCTTTCAAGTGCTGTAAATTTTAATTTTTTTTGTCTGTTTGCAGAGATGACGATGCTGAAGGTCCAAGTCGAGGTGAGGAATCTTGGAGAAGAGATCCTGTCCGAGATGGTCCTGCCCGAGATCGAGATGGTCCTGTCCGAGATCGAGATGGGCCTGTTCGAGATCGAGATGGTCCTGTCCGAGATCGAGATGGTCCTGCGAGGGAGAAAGATGGCAAGGATGGACCGTCGTGGGGGCAGCCAAGAGATGGTGGCTGGCGTTCACGTGAAAAGGCCAAGGATGATAGTTGGAAGAAGACTACAAGGTATGTGGGGCCTTGTCAAATCTTTCTTGGTAGATTGTTAATACTGGTTAGGTGGGACATTTTTTATGATGGAAGAGTTGTTGTTTATGGCCAATTGCTGCAGCATTGTGTAAATAAACCTATAGCAATCTACTTGTGTTCCATCCGGCATTGTCTTAGCTGGACGCAAGTGTTTTTACTTTATTTTAAAATTTTTATTACGTTTCTACTTTATTTTAAAATTTCTACATCTATACAAGAGCCTTTTTTAATGCTAAGTATGCTAAGTTTGGGAGCATGTCAATACTGTTTCATTTTAACAAGGCTACTTTATGACACAGTCCGTATTCTCAACCATACTGTATTGGGATTTGTTATAATGAAGGGCATTGCACCTCTGAGTAGTTCCCCTATAGAAATGTTATACAAATTGCAGTTATAGTTGTGAAGAGGATCTGTTGTTTTTGTTGGTTCGTAGTATTGCTTATATTATTTTTATCTAGCAACAGATACAGACAAAAAGATCATGGCTTAATCACCATGATCTTTTTGTCCCATGAGCCAGGATTACTATTGCCAAAACTGGAGTCTTTTCTTGCATTGGTCCTGCTCTTTGGAATCAACTCCCTCCATTGACACTTGCCTCTTTATTAGCTGGTGGCCCATATAATTCGTTCTGCTGTCTTAAAATGACTTTCTGTTCACTGGGTCTTTTATTTACTGGTTATTTCGCCTCTGATTAGCGAATACCGTGAGACGTGCTTTATAAATGTTCAGATACAATACAATACTGTGACGTGATCTTATTTTTATTTTTTGCCTTCAGGGAAGATGAGGGCACTTGGAGAAAAGGTGGTGATGATGAGGAGAGAAGAGGCCCAGCAAAGGATGATGAGAGAAGGGGACCTGCTAGGGATGAAGATGCCCCAAAATGGAGGGACAGGCCTGCACCACATGATGACTGGCCACGCAGGGACGATGATCGCACACCACGCAGGGATGATGACCGCCCACCGCGGAGAGATGATGATCGCACACCACGCAGGGATGATGACCGCCCACCACGCAGGGATGATGACCGCACACCACGCAGAGAGGACGACCAGAAGGACGAAAAGCCTCGATGGGGACCTCCATCTCGTGGTGACAGAGAACCAGAAAGAAGGCGCCGTGAAGACAGTCCACCGCGTAAAGATGACTTAGATGGGCCATGGCGCCGTGGAGGACCAGCCAGGGATGACCGTGGTGGAAGAGACGATCGTGGTGGAAGAGACGATCGTGGTGGAAGAGACGATCGTGGTGGTAGAGACGATCGTGGTGGTAGAGATGATCGCGGCCAGGATTCATGGCGCAAAGGACCTGCGACTGATGTCAGTTCTTGGAGAGATGGCAAAGAAAAACGACGCGAGTTTGATTCGGGCAGAGATTTCGATCAAGACCGAGGTGGCCGTGCTGCTCCGCCACGTGACTTCCGTGACCGTGATAACCGTGGCCCTCCTCCTCGTGCAGTTGAGCGTGATCGGGACTGGAGGAGAGATGATCGACCACCAGCACGGGATGGACCACCAGCACGGGATGGACCACCAGCACGTGATGATCGACCACCAGCAAGAGATGCCAGAGATGAACGAGGACCACCAAGAGATGACTGGAGAAGCAAAGGTAACTGTAAACACCTTAAGGTTGCAAAATTCTGGATAGCATGTGCTAAGCTGAGTTGAATAAGGTCAGTGCAGTTGCTTTTAAGTAATGTGTGCAAGTCAAGAATTGAAAGTCTGTTTGTATTGCCTAGCATAAATGGTTTACACAAAGTGAACAAGACTGCTTGGCTTTACTGCCTACGAGACACTGGAATGATTGCCCACGACTGTGTACATGACTATGCTTGAACAAGTTGTGTAGAAAGTTTTTTCATTTTAGATTCTCGGGGTCCTCCACCAAATCGACTGCAAGATGGGGAGGACACTGAAGACAGAGGTTGGGCAAACTCCTATACCCATAATTAAGAAGCATCAGTAAAATATATAAATTTCTGTTAAATTGCAGATTTTTTGTCTTCATGTTAAAATAATTTTGAGTGTATTGTGAAAAACGTTTAGCATGAAAACGTTCTACATAAAATTTTGGTTAACACAGTCCCCGTTCGAGCATCAGTGATTTAAAATGGAAATTATTTTGATTGTCATGAAACTGATAACAGAAAAATGTTGCTTCACATGAAAAAATTTGTCACTCCTGCAGAAGAAAATACAATATAAAACCTGGATAGCATCAAGTATTGATGTATTTGAACACTGGCTCAACTTATTCATTGTGAACAGTTGTGTTTTGTTTCATGTTCGGGCCTAAGCTTGGCATGTGTCTGTGGCAATTGAAACCATGCATAAGTAATGATTATTTGTCCGACATCATTTATAAGGGGCCATCCACATATTACGTATGCAAAAATCCGGTTAAATTGAACCCCTCCCTGTATGCACACATACTTTTTTCCACCCCGCCACCTGCGTACTTACGGTTGACGCACCCCCTCTAAGACCAACTGCAGATTGTGTCAGTACCACAGGTCCAGGCAGAGACTGTGTGCACTTTAGGCCAGATTGAAGGATGAGTAATCCATGGACTCACTGCTGAGTTGTGTGATAGTTTAATAATAGCGTTCAGAGGTAAGGTGGCATACAAGTGACACCTCTGCCACAGTCCTACTTCCTCTGGTAGTACCGGATAGCTGGAAAGACTGAACTCTAGCTCGCTTGAAGGCCAATCAATTTGAAGCCCCCCCTTTTCCTGTGCGTACGTACATTATCAGTAGACCCACCAATTCCCCCATACGCAAGCACATGCATTTTGGTTACCCTCCCCCTCCATGCGTTCGTAATATATGGAATGCGCCTAACCGCGCCGGATCTCAACATCAATAATGACATTTACATTCATAGGAAACTACATACTTTTGATATAAAAAAGAATATAGTATGTAGGATTATATATTCTAACCTATGTAGGCTTTGGGAAATTTGTCACCTGCTGAGGCAAATGTCAATGCAATCTGGACTACTTTAGTGGCTGACTGACACAATGAGTAATAAAGGCTCGGCTGTCATCAGATAAGCGGAATATAGCCAAGCAGCTAATGTTTGGGTTATCATGTCCACAACCTGAGTTAGATATAGCTTGTATTGCCAGACTGAAACCACTGGTCATCATAAAAATAATAATACATGTACATGTTCTTTCTTAAATCCAGCATTGCATATGTGTGACTTGCTCTGGCAAAAGGAGGCTGTTGTCAAAAAATTCAGTTGTATATTTTCGGCTTAAAATGATAAATAATAATTTCTGTTTAAAATGTTGAAAAAATTATTTTTCTGTCTTTATTGGTTCCAGAGATATGAATTTTAGAATGTTTTGCTACTCGGAAGTACAATTTCGAGAAAAACGCATGCAAAGTTTATTATCTTTATACAAACTAAGCATAAATCGCAAAGTTTCAGTGTTTTCAACCTTATTATGAACGTCACTACGGGAAACCTGCCAAATGAAGCTTTTTAGCAAGCTAAATGCATAAACTTTCCAATGACGTATTACACATGGTATTACGAACAGGCCATAATATATATATCTGTGAAACTGGTCCCAAAAATGATTTTAAATTTCCGGATAATTTTTGTCAATAACACAAACTTATAAAATTTTCATGAAATAGGTAAAGTATTATTAAATATTTTTTTCATATAATATCAGATCTTATTTATTGATATATGCAGAAAACTGATAAATGATTGGTGTTTTGGCTAATTTCTCTTACTTTATCATTGGCGACTTCCACCTCCTTTTGCCAGCGCAAGTCACATAAAATTATGCTTCTTCATATGTTTAGCTTGGCTTTCTGACAAGACGTTTAACGTGAAATTCAGTTAACATGAATTGTATACACTAGTCTCCTGTATTCGATATGAAACGATTTGCACTGTAATTTTTTGCTTCCTTTGAGTTTTTCTATATAATTTCAGGTCGACCAGCTCGTGGACCTGCAGATGAGGATGGTTGGCAGACAGTCCGACACTAAGAAGACAGACCGGAGCAACTATCTTGAAAACAATTGACGTTAAATATTCTCTACTGGATTCACTCTGAGAAGCGAAAAATAATAGAACGTGTTTTGTCCTGTTGTGGCATTTTCTCTGAATTTTCTGAAAGTGTCTGCATAGTTTTCTTTTTGTCTGCTTGCATGTGGTTTTTGCCATCATGCAAAACATTTATCAACATATTTGGAGAAGTATTTTTCAGTCAGGTTGCTACCTTAAATTCTATAGCATTATAACAGAAGTTGTGTATTTTTAGTGGGTGCTATACTGTTTAGCTTTACAAGCATTATAAGGAAATGAATGGTGCAGGATCTACCGTGTCCAAACCATATGGTAGCTAGTCTTTGAAGTGTCCGTATAACAGAATAAGATTGATTTCCTATCATACAAGGCTTCACTTTGCACCAGGCTGTGTCGCTGAAGTATTACTAAATAACAGGAAGAAAATACCTTGATAGATACCTAGGAGTGCTGTTGTAGTAGCAGCCAAGTGCTGCTGTGAAACATCACCGTTTGTTGCCAGCTGCTATAATATGGATGAAATTGGCTCTTCCATGCACCAACGAAATGCTTTTCCATACTGCTTGTGTGCATTGTTATTGCCTGGTGCTTATTAACTGAAAGGATAATTAATTAGAGGACTGGCATAGACTTCAACAACAACAAAATTCTCTGTATACATATATGTGTATATTTGTGCTTCTAGGTTGTCTATGGCCTATGATTGATTGGTTCAATGTTGTTGTAGGTCCCATGATGTTGACCAAACTAAACTGGCTTAGTAATTTACTAATTAGAATAATTACTGTTGTCTGTCATTATGCCTGTTACATTGTTTTTAAAGTATTACACCCATAATTCAAATCATGTAGGGTGGCAGAAATATAACCTCAGAGAACATGAAGAAAATGCAAAAATGTAACTTTACCAAGGTGAAGGAAGAATTATTGAAATCATTTTCCAAACAACTTTATTGACTATGATTCAGTGAGAAAGCTCTTCTCTTTGGAGCTATTCTAATTTAATGACTTCTTTAGTGCAACTGTGCAGTTGTCATAGGCACAAGGCATCGATAGAGGTTCCGTTAAATATGCAGTTGCGATGAATAAAGATTGTTTATATAGGAGTCCTGCACAAAAGCCTATGACGCTAAATGCTCCATACACTGAAACAGTTGAAGGAATCGTGAAAGGGAATGTTGTCATCTTCATTAAAAGCTTCATTTGAAAGCGTCGCTTGACAACTTCACAGAAGCTGTTCCGTACTATAGGCCTGGTGTCTGGAAAGGGACACTGGACGAGAATTTATTCACCACGTAAAATAATAAATGCTCATTATGTACAAGAGCAGTCCCTTGAGCTAGCCCAGGAGGCAGCGAGGAGCATGAAGGTTCATAATTATTTAATTTTTAGCCTTGGCACGAGTACAGTTTGCTGACACACACCCTCACCACTCTGTTTCTACCGACAGGTGTCTAGAATAGTGATGTAGCTTTTCCAGTAAAAATATTTTTTTTTTAAATTTTCCAGAAATTTTCCATAGATCCGGAAAAATACATTTAACTCATAATGTCCAATTTTCCGCACCAGACAAGCAAGACAACACTAGAAAATTTTGTTTTTTTAAAGTTATTTTATTTACAGTATTTCTGTCCATGCAGGCAACATTCACCTTAAAAGAATTAACATAGTGTTTTGGACTAGAGTAGCCTAGTTCAAACTAGTTGTAGCCTGTATGTCTGCTGTGCTGCAGGAAATGCTTAAAAAAATTAAAATACACATGAAACAATCTACCAATACTTGAAACAATACTGTTCGAAACGATTTTCTCAGGAATCGTTCACTGTTCTGTTCATTAGCGGTTCAGACTACAGTAGCCTAGTTCAAACAAGTTGTAGCCTGTATGTCTGCAGTCTTCTCTGCTGCAGGAAATGTTTAAAAAAATTAAAATAAACATGAAACAATCTACCAATACTTGAAACAATACTGTTCGAAACAATTTTCTCAGCAATAGTTCACTGTTTTGTTCATTAGCGGTTCAGACTACTGTAGCCTAATTTCTCTAAATTAACAGTGAAGTTTAATTGCACTTAATTCTTAAATGTATTGTCGTTGTTGAATGTTGAGCCTTGTTCACACTGAATAGTAAGCACTAACAGTTCAAACTGTTGAATAAACATTATCAGTTATAACTACATAAGATAGCTTAGAGTGAGTGATGTTTAAACATTATGATGCATTTAAATTCTTATTTAGTAATATTATACTGATGGAAAAATATGGAAAATTTTCCGGAAAAATACACTGGAAATTTTCTGGAAAAATATGAAATTTTCCTGACAATTTTTCCGCCTCACAACACTAGTCTATAATAATAGTAAAAGTATTTAACTGCTTTGAACACTAGACACACAATCTGATGTTCAGAGAATCGAGAAGTAGTATTAGAAACAAGTGACTACTATAAATGAATGAATGAATAAACAAAATGAATAAACAAAAACTTTATGCAGGCAGTCGCACAAAAGTCCAAGTCTGTGGCAAAACAGGTAAATGAGAGAACGCACTACAATTTGTTTGACTGATCGTTCATATTTCATAAACCCACTTCTGCAAAGGTTCAAGAAAGAAGACCCTAAACAATCCTAGAGCTAATGAAATGCTGTTTTGCAAGTTTGGTCATTGCTATAATTTAAAAAAGGGCAGAACACTCGGATATCACAAGAACAAATACTGCTGTTGTCAGAACAATGTTGTTTCATGCAGTTATAGCAAGACGTCAGAGTTTCAAGGTCCAGATGGTTGCGGCAGTCAGACTTGGTTGTCGTTCAGTCATTTTGATGGCTGTTCCTGAGACGAAGATCCTTGAGATGAAGGTGCCTGGCCCCTTGGACAAGTGCACCTCTGATCTTCTGGTACATCTTTCATAACTTGGTCGACATGTTTCCCACAACCTATTGTCAACCATTGAAATGCCTTTATTTTGTCATGTAATATACTAATGGTGTTTATAAACCTATGATACCAAACTAATCCTAATCTAGAAACTTCTAAAGCACTGCTGTAATAACACGAAGGCATCACTGTTTCCAATGTTCAGATTCACATTTTTGTGTGACTACCAGCATTGCACATTTTTGTAATAGTAGGCCTATTAATAATAATGCACATGTAATCAGTTGCTACATGTATGATAACAATTACATTACTGCACACAATAACAAATAACTTATTATACGCTCGTACGGTGAAACTCTTACACGCATTATACTGAATATCTGCACAATTCATAAATAATAATTTGAACAAAAAGGCATTATAAATGAAGAAAGTAGGTTATAAATGCACGTTTGCGAGATAGAATTTGATCACTTTGATAGGTAGGTCAACAAAACCAGGTCGCACTAAAACCCTCAGGTGTAATCGAATTTACCAATAACATTCGGTGAAAACTCCGGCTGACATGACTTACAAGTAAAACTTCTAAAATGCATGCTTACAAAAGTCTTACGTGCTCAGTGAAGCCGGCCTATATATGAAACATTAAAAACCATTAACAAACAGGTCAAGTTCTTCGTGAAATATGGTACGGATAGTCGCGAAGAAAAGGAGACACAGACTTAATATGCAACTGGAGAACAACACCTGCAGAATTTACCCTGCCAAGTTGTCTTCTTGCACTTATCGCATACAACCTTGAAACACATGGCGATTGGGTTCGTTCGCTACCCAGGGTCTCTTCTACGAAGCTTTGAAACTCGACCAACGACATAAATTGACCCAATTTTGCGGTTGTCATTTACAGCAAGGACTAATGTTCACAAGACTCGTGACTTTTTATTAAACGTAGCTGATGTATTGCAGCGCCGCCCAGCGTCCCTGGCGGACGTGCATGTTAAAATAATGTAAATTATGTACGCGATTTCCTACCGTCCTATAGCAACCGTAAATGGCCTCGACCCTGCTAACTTTTCAGTGAATTGACCTGGTGAAATCCTTCAGCAGTAGTTTCAGTTTAACGACGCTGTTTCATAACAAAGATGATTAGCGTCGCCCTCCTCCTTTATCCAGGCTTGGGACTGGCACTGTCAGAGTACGAACAGTTGCGGAGAGAGATCCTTCACCGCTTAAATAGGCGCCTAATTCTCTTAAAATATGCAGGATACGTCAATACATGGTTACGATTATCTTCAAGGAGAAGAAAATGTAGATAAGGCTACGATTGTTTTCGAACAAAGAGAACGATTGTTTTCAACATAGATTATGGTTTTCAAATAAAGAGTATACCGTACGTAGATATAGGCCCCTATGTTTGCGATTGTCTTCAAACAGAAGAATATGTTGTTATGGTTACCTATATATGTTTACGATTTATGATAAACTAGTGTATTTGCCCGTCATAATTATGACGCCAGTATATAGTGTTAGAGTATTAACCCGTCATATTATGCCGTCATATTATAGGCCTATATGTGTCGTCAAGACCGCCGTCGTCAAGACGGCATGCTGTACTGACGTCATAAACGGTTTCACAATAGAACAGAAGCCGTTTGTGACGTGGCGTCCTGCGACGGACAAATTTACATAAAAGGAAACAATAATAGATTAGGTTGTTATTGTTACCTATATGTTATGTTTACGATTGTTTTCAAACAGAGGAAGATGTTGTTATGGTTACCTAATAACCCAAGCGCTGCTTACCTCACAAATAGGCTACATTGCATTTTAACAAAAAGTCGGCGTATTATTATAGTTTAAAATTTTGAAAAGATGCAGTTCGAAGAGAAGCAATATTTATGGGCCTACTATAAGAAGACTAATGAGAGAACGTAGGCCTACATAACCTTCCTGAAGATAACCTAGCTTTTTATGTCCAACTCTGTCAGCTATATCTAGTACCCGCCTCTTCTAGCTAAACGGCTTTAATGGCCATCAATCATGGAATTTATATAGCGCTTCTTCAAGGGCTCTACTCAGGCCATATCCTTCATGATTTACTGCCTCAAATTAAAACGAAAGGCCATCTGTTGTGCCCAAGAGGCCATCATCTAACGGTTCTGACAGCGTTTAAAGTGCTCTTGAAATTCATTGCTTGCGTTCCCACTGCTCACAATGTAATAGAACCCTGGTAACGCATGTGTTCAAATAAAATTCTTCTTTGCAGTTACCACTGCTCAGCCAAACCACTTTAACCACTAGAATCTCTAATATATAGTTTTCCAGATCTACGTGTCCTACGATAAACCCTGTGGAATGTATGGAAGGTGACCCTCCTTCCCCCCCCAGTTGCCTCAGTTGCCTCCTCTTGCTTTTTTATATACTGGAACTTGGATTGACCAACGACAAGGATGTTGACTACTACACCTGGATGTCTCCCGGAGTTGTCTCCTCTCGAATTTAAGTCTGGCTACGAGCGTGCCCCTCATGCATGGTGGGGTTATCTGACTAAAAGTGAAAAGAACAGAGTCGACTGGTTAGAAGAATAAACGATTTGATTTTAAAATAAACTTTCCCCAAGGACACTCACCCGAATATGTTACCAGTGACTTACCACTATAATTATAAAGGAGGAGTAGACCTAAACGTACCCAACTCCGCTGTGTGAGCGCTGGGAAAACCTATGTCTCGTCACCTAACTATAGAGTTTTCTGGTTGGGAAGCCAACCGCCATTTTATCTGTACTAATTAAACCTAATAGGCTTAATTAGTACGTACAGCCTCTATACACTGTTTTGTCAGCATGCTATTTATCTTGATACGACGTTTTAAATAAATGCACAGGTAAAACGACCTCAAAGTTCCTGCGCCAATCAATACAGACCACAGACATTTAGATCAGTAGAACTACATATTATAATCAAATTGTTAGACGAATTATCGCACGTTTAGAATTCAAATCACTCAAGAGCATTGGTGGATCAAGCTTCCAAGGGATTCACGAGAGTCAGGGTGAATTGAATCTTTCATTTTAAATAGTCCTACGCTTAATTGGTGTGTGAAAGGCAACATTACTTTTGCAAGATGGATAGAACGTGCTTTGTAGGCTACATAAGGTGTGGAAGCTTGAAGCGGATACGTTCACATATAAGAAACCAGTGTAGAGGACGATGAGCAGATGTGATGTAGTCTCGATACAGGAGTCAAAGATACAGTCTTGCAGACGGATGCACGGCTATGTAGGCCCTAATGTCAAGGATTCTATATTTGCATAAAGAGTCCTTGCTCTAATGTATACATAAATGTCTCGGCACTACGCGGCCGACTTGACAACAGTTTCCTGTATTTGAAGAGGACTGCAGATCAAAGGTTCAGTATGGGAAGGGGTCCCACCGCCTCCTTCCACTTAAAGTTCCACTGTCTTTAATTCACGGTCACTTAATTGGAGGATCGTTTCAGATGTCGAGATAGTGTATAAAGTGAACTTTATTTGATTTTAGCTTGATATTGCGCGATAATTTAAAAAATTTCAAAGGGGCTTGTAAATGAAAAATTGTCACATCTTATCTAAAGAAGGCTTGTGACAAGTTTGCGATACGTTTTAATATCGTCTAGAGCAGAAAAGTCAGTAAGAGAACAGTCTATGTGTGGTTTTGTCTGTGGCACAATGACGATGCAGAAACGATATTTTTATTCCTTAGTGACGCGTCTGTTGATAGCGACGGTCGACTTGAATGGCAGCCAGCAGAGCAAGCTGAGCCACATGAGCCACCTGAGCCAGCATATTGACGACTGCCTTGTATGCTGGGGTCCAAACGGACTCCAGGTATGCAATAACGTAACTTTCATGACCAATGTGGCTGAGGCTTAAATGAGCAGATGTTTCGTGTAAGACAGTATAAACGCAATACAAGTGCCTTAACTCAGATATATAGGACGAATACATAGGTTTGAGGTTAAATTGGTTAATCTGACACGCTGAGTCATTCGGTGGTATTGACATAATCTAGCCTACCAGCTGTTGATGTTTGTCATTAACTTCATATTCATTGTTGTCACTACTTGTCAGAATATCATCATCTACGTCGTTGTTGGAATAGTATCGTCACTATCATTCATTTACATCGCTGCACCGATTGTCGTCGCCAGTTACCACCTTCATTACAGACATTGGCTTGCATAAATTAATTATCCAATCAAATAGGCAGCGGCGGTGAAGGACCTTACCCAATAGATTAATTAAAAACTTCAGGGTCGAGGTCATACGGTCGCCATAGGAAAACTTATACATTCAGATTTATTTGCCTATGGAGAAGGTCTCACCCGCGAGCAACAATCGTTTGTCGTTGCCACAAAACCTTGATCGATACGATGGCCAATCAGTCAGTCAGTCAGTCAGTCAGTCAGTCAGTCAGTCAGTCAGTCAGTCAGTCAGTCAGTCAGTCAGTCAGTCAGTCAGTCAGTCAGTCAGTCAGTCAGTCAGTCAGTCAGTCAGTCAGTCAGTCAGTCAGTCAGTCAGTCAGTCAGTCAGTCAGTCAGTCAGTCAGTCAGTCAGTCAGTCAGTCAGTCAGTCAGTCAGTCAGTCAGTAGATGACAAGTGAGCGTTTTGACGCAGGCTGTACAGAAGCGATTTGATATATTAGACTGTCTCTACAGAAAAGGGTCCACAGAGGGCCCACAGGATCCACGGACCCTTATCAAAGATCAGTTTCCAAGCAGTGCCTATGGCTATCATGGCTAGAAGTCTTTTGAATCGCGATGACAAGTGAGTGGGCTAACGCAGTGCGCTATAGAAGTCCTAGAATACAAAAGACCCTCTCTACGGAAGCCTTTAACGCAGGCCCAATAGAAGCCTGTTGATATAAAAAGACTGGCTCTGAAGAAGCCTGACGCTATGGAAGTTCAGGGCTTTTATCACAATTGGCTATCAAAAAGGAGTGGAAGATTTTGAACGCAGGCTCAATAGAAGGAAGCCTGGGCAGGCAACTGTTTTCTCGCGAACAATCGAAAACCCCAATCCTTTAATCAACCAGTCAATCGAAATTTATATAAATACAAATAAAGTATTTTTCAATTTAAATCGTGAAGAAAAACGCAAATCTGCGACATGTAAAATTGTTCACCCAAAGTCAGTATTTCTGTGTGCAGCACAGACTTTTATAGAAACATACAGCCATCTCTCCACGCTGTGACTAAAATAACTCGATTGACCCATGCCAATGCCAAAAATAACTCGGTTGACCCATTTAGAATGCGTTTCAGAAATATTTCAGACACAACCTAAACTCTCTAGACATTTCATAAACGCTCCAGACATTTCATAAACGCTCCAAAAATGTCTAGAAAAGGACGAAATGCATAAAAATTCGCTAGTGATATCAATAGACAAAACCAACCCAGATTTTTAAGTCACCTTTCCGTCGGATGAAATTATTTATTCTCGGAGAAATTTAATGCTAAAGGAGCCAAAATCCATTAAAGTAAACGCTATCGATTTTTCGCACGCGTCCCATTCCAGGCTATTAACCATACTGTAACCAGATCAACAGCTTCCGCCAGCGAATCGCAATGCAGGAAACTAGGTGAGAGACGGAAAATCCGAATATATTATACTGTAAAACCTTAGTTCAGAAATACGGTGGCCCATTCGGGTCCTATTTATTCATATTTACAACTATTTTTATTATTTCATTCCGAAAAAAGCACAAATTTTCACCATTATTTAGTAGCCCATACAGGCCACCGTAGACAAAACAGCTATGATTAGGTTGTAAACAAGGTCGTAAATCTTTCATGAATAATTCAGGCGGTTTATACAAGCCTCATAATAGGCTACACATAATCGTTCATAACAGAGAAATTAGGAAACAAAAAAAAAACAGACCAAAACCGTGGTAACCAAAAAACTATTGCCTATTTTGACAATCATTTTTCTGTGCCTTAATGCGGTCTGGAACTTAGGATTTCAATAAAGGAATTTATCTGTATTTAGTTCGCCGATGAGCTAGTGGGAAAAACCCAGGTTATATTTCCCTTCATCAACTGTTTTACGTGGCACGGAAATATCGATTAATCAGTCTTAATAAAATGTAACTTAGTTGGTGCAAATATATAGATATGTTCTTAATTCTTTTGGCATTCAATCTAGCATATCCTGATGAACAATTATCATATTTACAATAGGAAACTGTAGCCAGAATATATTTATATAGCGGTTTAAATATCAGAAAATATGATTTTTTAGTAGGGTCAATATAGTAAACTAATTGTTTCCAGTTCATATATAAAAATATATTCCTAATTTTTCTTTTATTCTATCCAGCATTGCCTGCCGAACATTTAGCTTGTTCAAACCAAAAAAGCTACACTTAGAATATTTTTCTATAGCGCCTTAAAGATATAAATTTAAATTTTTTGAGTGGGGCCCATGTAGTAAACCTTACATAACTTAGTCAGTATATATAGATATATTGCTAAATGTTTATGTATTCAGTCTGGAATTGAATTCTGCATATTTATTATATTTTCAATAGAAATATTGTAGCCAGGAAATATATTTATTTGACCTTGAAAAACAGAAAAACAGTAATTTCTTTCGGGGGTCCAGTCACTTAAACAGTCATAGCTACAGCATTTATAAATTTATATCCGAATTGTTTTTTCTGTTCTGTCGGGCAATGCATTCTGCACATTTATTATATTCACAATACAAATGTTTTAGCAAGAAAATATATTTTATATGCGCTTGAACACACATCTGCAATCATTTTTTACGGGGGTCTTCATTTTTATGCATTTTTGGCGCAACCAAATATAAATATTTAAATTTTTTGACGAAAGGAATGGAAGAGGAGATAAAGTGCTAAAAATTAATGTTTACATTACATCAGTATGTTAAGAATTGACTTAGATATTGAAATTTCAAAATCTCCGTAGGTGATAAAAAAATTCTGCTAGTTTTTGAAGACATATGACGATTTTCGAAAAAAATCCAGCACCCTTTCCATATAGTAGCATGACTTACTATTTTTTACTAGTATGCGCTACGATTAAATCGACTTTAATACTCATTATTAAGTTTGTTGGTAATAGATGTATAATAGGGATTCGAAGTCACCCCCCAAAATATGACCACATTATAGGCCCGTGTGCCATTTTTTAGATTAAAAATCATCTGTTTTCGTGGTCGTTAAAGGCATATGCTGGTGGTGCGCTAGGAATTACAGACTCACTACTCCAACCACCTACGATGAAAACTTTTATTTTGAGGTTCGTGGGCAAGACCCAGCGCTGGTTAGTTTCTTGATTAGTTCTGCCACCACCTGGTCTTTGCTTTGACTCGGCAACTCTTTTTTTCCATTCTTGCTTTGTATATCACGTTTCATCGTTCTATATTTCTCCTCCTCTCCCAGAATAAGCTTATACTCTTCATCGCTAATAGCCGTGTCCTCCAACGCCTTAGAAATATGGTCATGAACAGTGTTTAGCTTACTTTCCGCCAAAATACAAATTTCGTCGTGTTTTGAAGCTTTAGCAACAAAACTTCTACTAATAACATTTCCAATAATATCCAGAAAACTGGTCGCTATGGCCAAACTCTCCAGAACAATACCAGGAATAAAACCAATACCAGTGGCTAACATAGCTGCCCCACCCACCCCAGTTCCAAGACTAACTATAGCAAGGCCGGCCGAGGCCCCATTAGCCACATCTACAACCCTCTTATACTTTTTGCACAGTTGTCCTCGACTTATCGCCTCAGATCTCAGGAATGCTTCTACTTCACCAATCTTCTGCAGACGAAACGTCTGCGACTTCGTGTCTGACGAAATTGTCGGCTCCGTAAGCGTTGGATACAAAGACATTGTATTTTTATAGTTGCTCTATTAGTAAAGTTACGTTTAAGTCGATAGATGAAGTACTTTCAACGCCTCTCTTTTTGCCTTCAATTCGGAAACTCGTTTGTCCTGGAACGAATATTGCCCTGGCTACATCAAATTGCCCACTTGAAATATCGACTGTACGATCGATGCTACCACCAGCAGCTGCCGGTGCTATAACGCGAACTGTTGCATCACCACCGCAAACACCAAAGACTGTAAGCTTCCAGAACCCGCACTCTAACGAAACCCCCTCATTGGCGTTTTGTAAAGTTATACACGGAAAACGCGCAGCGGTCAATGGAAGAGTTTGCCACGCACTCGTGGTTACCGTTCCGGCCGCCGTATAGATATCGCGGTTGTGGTAATCGTCAGACACGAAGTCGATGTGCTGTTGAGGCACCGCGGTCAATAGCTCTGCCGTGGGCTTCGGGATGTCGTACCCCCAGTGGCCTACACCACCTAGACTGTCTATGCTGTATTTGCACATGTCTATTTCTCCGTGTTGACGGAGATACCCCCGAATCTTGTAGTGCGTGTCAGTCATATTTTTCTATACTACTGACTGTCCCCCATGTCTAAAATATGTATAGATCTGGAAGTGGGATATTCCAAAAGTACCTTGTGTTGGGCTGGTGGCCGAGACTACCAGCTTGAATTTTTTGAATACTGTGTCATCAGTGAAGGTGAACTCTTGTGCAGAATTAGTCAATGTGACAGTGGAGGAAATGAGAGGACTGCGTGTCATTCCCGCTTCAAGAGCGGTGAGTGGAATCCCATGGAATGACCAAGACGTGATACGTGGTGCAGTAGGACTAGATCCCCCAGCCAGACTAACCTTCCATACTCGCACAGGCGTCGGGCATTCAATCTGTAACCAAGTCCCCGCCAGCCATTCTCTCGAAGTGGACGCTGTCTTCCACTCACCTCTCACACCCGAGTTGAATGCCATATGAGGCGGGTTAGTGGGTAAAGATTCGTTGGCTGAGGCAATAAAACCCGTTTCGGAAGCGTTTCTGGATAGGGGCGGAATGTGGCCGCTGTAGTTGAGAACCTTGATGTCCGTCGCGTATCGCCTTTCATTAGCTATCTCACTGTCTACATACCGCTTGTTAGTCAGGTACCATGGTCCCGAGGGCGGCGTATCATTATTCGTAGTGGCGATGGTGATCAGCCGCGTCACCTGTTTAAAACTCACAGCGTCGCTATCGGATCCTGAAATTTCTGTTGGGAGCCCAGTCACTCTTTTACCACCCATAGCCAGATCACCGGTCATGGTACTGCCGGATTTTAGCACGCAGGCGTTCCTAACGATAATATCTTGCTCGTTGGCATATCTCTTAGCGGCGTCAGCTTTCTGGTCCGCATAGAGTCTAACGGAAGCTCCAACCTCAGCGTTTTTCACGTCAACGTATCGTTTATTTGTCACATGCAACGGTTCTGTTGGTACTCTATCACTCTTTGTCATGTTGTCGGCGATCAGCTTCGATACTTGTGCCATACTCGTCGCGTCGCTTTCGGACGTTGCTGCGCCCGTAGGGAGCCCAGTAACTCTTTTACCGCCCATGATTAAATCACCAGTCATTGCATCACCAGCTTTAAGCACGCATGCGCTCCTAACGATAACATCTTGCTCGTTGGCGTACCTCTTAGCTGCTTCAGCTTTCTGGTCCGCATAGAGTCTAACTGAAGCTCCAATCTCAGCGTTTTTCGCGTCCACATACCGTTTGTTAGTCAAGTACTTTGGTCCAGCCGGCGCCGTATCATTATTCTTAGTGGCGTTGCTGATCAGCTGCGTCACCTGTTTCAAACTCGCGGCGTCGCTATCGGATCCTGGAATTTCTGTTGGGAGCCCAGTCACTCTTTTGCCACCCATGGTCAAATCACCAGTCATAGAATCGCCGCTTTTGAGCACATGCCCGCCTCTTACGATAGCATGCTTCTCGTCCACATATCTTCTAGCGGTGGTGACCTTCTCATCCACGTACTGTCTGTAAGAAGCGTCGCGGGAATCTACATACCGCTTATTCACCACATGCAACGACTCCGTTGGTACTCTATCGAGTTTTACTAGAGCGCCAGCGACCGCTGTTGACACTTGTTTCCAACTCGCTGCGTCGCTATCGGATCCTGAAATTTCTGTTGGGAGCCCAGTAACTCGGTGGCCACCCATAACTAAACTTCCAGTCATTACGCCGCCTGATTTGAGCACGCACGCATTCCTGACGATAACATCTTGCTCGTTAACATAACTTTTAACAATAAGGTCCTTCTCATCTGCATACCGCCTAACAGAATCTCTCAGCCCCGCATTCTTCTCGTCCGTGTACTGCCTGGCATCGATAAGTTTTTGGTCTGCATGATTTTCGGCCGCGGTCGCCTTCTGGTCCGCGTATCGTACCACTTGTGCCCAACTCGCAGCGTCGCTATCGGACGTTGCTGTGTCTGTGGGCAGCCCAGTAACTTTGTGACCACCCATTTTTAGAACGCCAGACATCGTTCCACCGGTGATTTGTAAGTTGTCCTGATCTATGATGTCTGCATAAGCCTTTGTCGCGGCGTCTGTTTCCATCGTGGGCGTTCCCACGTTTGTCAGCCGAAAACCTCCAGCCGACAGAATTCCCATCATGGTATCACCCGCTTTGTGGACGAGCCCAGCGGCGCTTATCTGCCCCCCTCCCACCCCACCTCCGCCGTCTCTTCCAAATTTATCAACCGGCATTTTTATATACAAAAAGGTGACGGAAGTCTAACATAGGTCAAGAATGATATCTTCAAAATTCTTTCCAGCAGCGAGCTCTCTTAGCACGAGCAGACAGAGATGACCACATACCACATCATCGGGCCCCTGTAGCTGGAACGTTTGAGTTCTTATAGGATTTTTTAAATATCGAGAAATTTCGAGAGGTGGATCCAGCCCATAACTGTCAAAATAGACGGCTGTAGGCCCATCTATCCAATAGGCAACCCAGTGAGTACCGTCGCCGGAACCGGAATCTAAATTAACAACTCCACACTCCTTCTCACGAGCCACGGCGGGCAGACCATCTCGCATGAAAACACCGCGGAAATGCGGCAGCGCCCTGGCAACTTTCTCTATATCGAAGTTGCTAAGAGGTTTTAGTTTTTTTGTCCGATGTAGAGACCCGATCCTTTACACATTGGGCAACAGCCACCATGAGTCTCCCGCCCGAGATATAAACCAGTCCCGCGGACCTGGGCCTCGAGTGCGCGATTGTGACGCTCCGCCTCCGCCTGTGCGGCGTCGTTGGCCTGTTTGTTGTGCACGGCCTCAGTCACCCCAGCGGCAATACCACCCGCCGCGGACAAACCGCCGAAAATCGCCGGAAGGAGAGCCAGTAGCGGAAGAAAGCCGCCCATTTTTGTCATCTTTTTCAGTTGCGTTTTGGTGAATCTCAGCTCCATACCAACGCCTTCCGAAATCTTCTTCACGATTCGGGCGGCTTGAACTTTCGTGAGCGCGAGCTTATCGTTTCCGCGAAGCTGGCCATGAGTGAGCCGGATCGTGGCGCCAGTGCCGGCACGCGCAGCTTTAGCCAATGTTTGCTTTTGCCCTTCGGTCAGTGAAAGGCCGAACGCAACGTATTCAGTTTTCATTTTTGGAAAAAATATATCTAAAAGAGGGCCTTGTATCTAAATGTGAAAAACCGATTTCTAGTAGACGACGTTGAATTTGCTGCCATCCGATTCAAAATTCAGGAGTCGGTCGCTGATCAGGACGGCATATGCTGTCGTATTATTTGGTACCCCTTCGTTAAAGTCCACCTTGATTTGTATGTCCTGTACAGAGGTTTTAAGTCGTTCAGATTGCCTCCGCACGTCCAGAACGAAGATCGGAAACAAATCTACAAATTCGATTGGTGTCAGTTGGCATGACGATTCACGCGCGTCTATGCCGCAATATTCTTCCTTGAAGTCACGTAGGGCCTTGTAAGCGCGAGAGGTTGTCCTCTTGGTGAAGTCGAGATTCATGTCAACAACCGGGTAGCGATCGCTGTTGAGCATAGCGAAAATGTTGCGAACCTGCACATGGTCAAACAGTGCCGGATTCTGGCCTTGATGTGCATTCTTTCCAGTTTGAAAAGCAACAAGAATCCAGCGTGGCTTTTCCGTGCCCGACTTAACACTCAAACGCCAGGAAAAAGTCGTCGCTCGTGGCACCGCAATGTTGTCGCATTGCATGGCGCGGAATGCTACAGGTACCTTAACCTTGGCTTCAATCTGCTTCATTAGCATGCTTTTATACTCCAAAGCGGGTATTATATGCGGCATGAACCAGGAGAGTTTAGTCAGCGTGATCTGGCCATTGACCGCAGCGGCTTCCTTGAAGATCGCGTCTGCATCCCCCTGCCGGCTCAGCAGTAAGGAGTGTTTAATCCCGTATACGACCTTGTGATAATCATCGCAAAAGCCGAATAGATGTCTTAAGGGAACGATGAATGAAAACGTTCCAATAGGGACGGGTTTTCCAATGATCATCAGTCGACGGGCCTCGAAGCCGATATTCGCGGTCGCCGCCGCCGCACTCGTGTCCTTCTGCCAACACATGTTTAAACCTTCAGCTCTGGAGAAGTCGTCGCCGTAAACCAGCATGCCTTTCATCGTCGTGGCTTGCCCAGGTGACATGACATTCTCTATCTCGGTGTTGTTAGCCAGGTATCGAATCTGAGAAAACATGTACGGGACGGCGTTGTTGATGAATGACACCAACGTGTCTGCGATGTAAGCGGCGCCAGTTGTTGTAAGCCTGCCCTCCACAAGAAGGTAACTCTTAGAAGGCTGTGTGAAAATGTCTTGGTTCTGGATGTCTATCTGTATGGCCTGGCCATTGTTGATAGCCGCGGGATTTTGTGACTCATACTCGCGGTATTCAAACGATTCGATGCTATTGTCATCGGGCACCGCCGAAGCGATGTCCAACATTTCACTCGGCACGTCAAATGCCGCCATTATTATAGTTAAAAAAGTTCAAGCTTCAATTATTAATCATGTTGCAAATTAATTTCATATGTGGTGGGTTAAACATTTTTTTCCGTTTTGTGAATTAGTCGGAAATTTTTTTCATTTTGCAAGAAACAGACCCCTACCACAACGACTCGGCTTTATAGTCTTGAAACCGGATCCAGCAATGCGGCTGTTTATGTCAGCCATTGTCGGAACAACGGGTGGTGGACTCACAGCCAGTTGTTTTAAGTATTCGATGCTCTTGTCGCTGAGCGCCTTCTCCAAAGGTGCGGGGACAACGGGCGCGGCAGCTGAATTTTCATTTCGTAAATGAGCTTCATTTACGGCTGCAGCGCGTCTCGCTTTCACGGCATCAACAATTTGCCTGACGGCAGATGCTGTTGTGGCGCCGGCTTTCGCGACATTACCAACCGCCTTGGCAACGTTTGTGATTGTGCCTCTATTCGCCGAAATGAAGGAGCCTGCACGGCCAAGGAAACCCGCGATTTTGGGTATCCAGTCGAAAAGTCCACCACCCACGACACGACGCCGCTTTTTAATTCCAAGAACCAACATTAGAATATTTAAGTGTGAACATTTACGCACTGCGGATGTGAAACCTTATAGTTACTGTCTCACCGCGGAGGTTTAATTGTTCACCATTCTGGTCGGTCAGCCACACACGAATGCCCTGTACGTTACCAGCCGGTGCAACTGGTAGGTACACCAGATTTTTCGGAGACTCGATTACCTTGTAGCCGGGCGACACATCCGGGAAAAAACTGTAGATTACTGGCAGCTGGCTACCATTTCGATACGATCCAGAGATAATGTCACAATTTACCAGGATTGTGTCCACGCGGAGAATATCGACTGGATTTTCTCCCTCTTTATAACCACTACCAAGCCTCTGAGGGTTAAAACCGAGCATTTGCCTGATGGTAGATTGTATTTACCTTATATATGGTATTTACCTTATATAGGGCATTCGTAATTTTTATGAAGGCGCGTAGGGTAGATGCGTTAGCTCCTATGGTAATAGGAGAATTAAAGCCGAGTGGTGCCACACCCGTCGGAGAATTTTGCTTTTCTAACTGCCTACCGATTTCATCATTAATCTGTGCGATCTCGTAGCTTCCGTCGGGCAAAATGATCGTCTTCCACGTCACACCATTGTCGGTGCTGTAGACGAACTTGTTATTTGTACTATCGATGTTGGGAATCGAATTATAAGTTTCAAGATTGACCAAAGCAAGCTCAAAGCGTCTTTTTGGATCCAGGTACAGCGGTGGTGAGAAAGCCGTGGTCCACCCTGTAGTATCTGAGGAAACAACTATACTAAAATTTTCCTTAGGCTGTAAAAGTTCTCTAATTTCTTCGAGCAGTTTCTCCGAGCGTTCCATCTGAGCCATGAATTTTGTTTTCTATTTCTATTTTATGAGCATGTTTCTATTCAATTCGAGTGCCAGCTCTTTGGAGATCGCACCGGAACGCAGTAACTCGTCAAGAATGGCGGAGATTTCGTTGCCGAGACCAGTGTTTCCCGCGGCCCCAGAGGCCACCAAAAGCTGCAACCTCTCTACCAGGGCGTTAGGGTCGTTGTAAAATTGCACTGCACCGCCACGAATCAGCTGGAACTTTTTACTTTTCCGGCCATGAATGGGCAGACCAGACATCTGAACGAGCTTTTTAAAAGTCTCGATTGCCTGAGGCGAGTATTGCTTAGTCTTAACGAAGCGTTTTGTTAGTAGGCTGAACAACGACTCATCGGCCGGAGATTTGAGCACGAGGTTCCCACCTTTAAACACTCTCAGTCTACCAGCAGACAGCGCGACGGGGTCAACGGAGAGCTCACCCAAGGCGTTACCTTGTAATTTCAGAGGAACGGCTGGGACACTGAAACCCTTTCCCTTTTTGATGAGGCTGTGGCCCGCTAGCAGTGTATGGATTCGCTTTTTATATTCCCTTAGGGCTTCGATATCTGCAGTCACCTCATCTACCTTTTCTTCGTCTCCTTGCTTATTGGCTTTCTTTTTCTCTTTGCCCAGGGTATGGCGATTATAGTGATTTACCTCGCCGATTATCTTTTCAGCACCTGCAATATCGGCTAGATCGAGCTCGCTCGGAGGTTTAAACCCATGCCGTGTGATTGCCGCGACGTTGAGATATTTGTTTGGATCGACTAACAATGCGGGGAGAATTCGGGATGTTGGAAGCGCTGGAAGGGCTGGAGCAGCTGCTGTTCCTGCGGAATCACCGAACAAAGCCGCTATCGGGTTATAGTTAGCAGACTCTGAAATCTGCGCCGGCAAATCCTGTAAAGCGCTGGTAACTTTCTGCAGCTCCTTAGACGTAGCCACCTGGGATTCAGCCGTGGCTGTGGCTATTGGTTTAAAAAGCTTTGCCGCATCGTACTGAAGGTTGGCTTCACCGAGCTTCTCATCCACGAAACGCTGTCTCAATCGATTTCTGCGAGCTAAATAATCCTGAGTCAGGGCGTCTCGCTCCTGTTTAGACGAAACTTTTGTCCACATCGCGTTTATATGTCGACTATATGTTGCCTGTAACGATAACTTTTGTCCACATCGTGTTTCTATGTCGACTATATGTTGCCTATATCATGTCTTTAAATACTTGCCTTGGGCTTATAGAAGCGATCGAACCCGCAACGATATTTTCCATCGTGCACTTTGGACGTCAAATCTATGACTGCGAATCCATATGGCTGAGCAGCACACTCGCTGAAGAACGTACGGAACTCATCGAAAGACATGTCGCCGCCCACGAACGTATCGTGAATGGCTCGCAAATTTTTACTGTCTTGGTTGAAGAGGACGATAAGATTGGCATTGCTTTGGAATGCGGAAGTAATTCTGAGTTAAGTAGAAGCAGTCCGCGCCACCGTGTCGACCCATAGTGAAATACCTTTCGATGGGCGACTGTTTTTCAAGCATGACGTCATCGAAAACTAGAAGGCTTCTGGCATTCTTATTTAATGATTCAACTGGAACTATTTCATCTGAGCAAGAGTGAAAGGAAGCCACTTCCTTACCGGCAACTTTTTCGAGTTCTGTTATCCAATCCCGAAGAAACTGATATTTTTCCTGTCCCAGAGACTTTGAGTATAGATAGAGCCGGTCAAAACGTAGGTACCCCTTCTTCAGAAGGAGGTTGAGTAGTAGGTTTGTTTTTCCACATCCGCTAGGCCCACAGATTATGCATCGTATGCTTGATGGCAACAACCAATGGTGGTGTTTTTTCCCATCGTCGGCTTCGAGATCGAAATTTGTTATTTCCATATAGAGACAACGAGTTATGATTGTATTCAACGAACACAATGTATTGCCTACGATGTAAGAAACATACTGAGACTTCAAATGAAACAATCGTCGAGTTACGAAACGGTCGGCCAGCCAAGAAGGGAACCTGTGCCGTCTGCGGTGCAAAGAAGAGCCAAATTTTGCCTTCTAAAGTGCGAAAGACTGGAGGTTCTCTACTGAATAGGGCCCTCAACGCTCTACCTCTACCAGAAATGCATATGAGCCTTCCATCCGGTATGTCTTCGGAAGATAATCCGGGAGGTTCTTTCCAGAATACAGGAAAGTACTCTTACTGTGGACCATTCACAAAACTCGATAAACGGCTGTCACAGCGCTATCACGGTGTTAATCAGCTCGACCGTGCGTGCCTCCACCATGATGTGGCTTACGCAGTTCATAAAGATACTCCGGGGCGTAACCACGCAGATGACATCCTCGCTGCAGCCGCGTCGAAGATCGCACTCACCGATGAAACTCCGGATTATGAGAAGAAAGATGCCCGGCTTGTATCGGCCATTATGTCAGCAAAGTCGAGGCTGGGAATGGGTGTTGGACGGCGACGCAAATGAAAATCATTTGTGTATGTGTTTACCTGTTTGTTATATATAGTTTAACTGAAATGTCTAAGAACCTTTCAGCCGTCTATTACAGCCCTAGAGGTTACTGGCGAGGTAAGGCTGCGGTGAAGAAACTAGCCTCAGCCGCCAAAGTTTCCGAGGCGGAGGCTCGTGATTGGTTGAAGAAACAAGCTGTGTGGCAGATTTATCTTCCCGTTCCACGCCGCATACCGCGTCCAAAGTTCGATGAAAATCGACCAAACGCGGTACACCAAGCCGATCTCTTGTTTTTACCTCACGATAAAGTAGGTCGAAAGACTTATAAATACGCTCTCACTGTTGTTGATGTTGCCTCACGATACAAAGAAGCTGAACCGTTGATCAACAAAAGTGCGACCGAAGTCGCCGCCGCTTTAAGCCGGATCTATAAGAGGGGCCCATTAACTTGGCCTCGACTCTTTCAGGTCGATCCTGGACGCGAATTTATGGGTGATTTTACACCGTTGCTGGCGAAGCACGACGTTCTTGTAAGACGCGGACAGGCCGGAAATCATCGTCAACAGGGCATCGTTGAACGCTTTAACCGTACTCTAGCTGAGCGACTCTTCGGTGCTCAATACGCTCAGGAATTGCTCCTGGCTGCAAGGGGGTCATCCGAACGGTCAGTGGAATGGGTTCGCCGAATGTCCGAAGTTGTAGCTGCACTAAACAATGAGCCGACGCGTTTGCTCGACATGAAGCCGGTTGAAGCGATGAAAGCTGCTAAAGTGACACAGAAGCCCTCTCATTCACAAATGAAAACTCGTTTGTGGGGAATGGATGAGCCTATTCTTGGACACGACGTTCTCGTTCGATATTTGTACGCTCCCGGCGAGCTCGAGGGTGGTAGCAAACGAGCCACCGACCCTAACTGGTCGCTCACCATCCACGCTATTTTGGATGTTGTTCGGCGGGCTGGCCAACCGGCTTTATACCATCTAGTTGATGGGCCTGGCCGCGGGTTTGTACGAGAGGAGCTGATTCTGGTGCCTATGGGCACTGAGTTACCCCCCGATAGAATACTCAACCGTCGTTGATTTTGTAGTGCCCGTATGCCAGCGTTGTTATCCCGTCCGGAGATATCCACTTTTTTGTGTCTAATGGAGAGAGGCTGATCTTATTCTGCTCGTACACTCCGATCTGGTGGTCGTGGCTTCGAATCACGACTTGTGTGTGCCGCATCTCTTCTCGTTCGAACAGGCATTCCTTGTATAGCTCGTGGTGCAGATCCTTCTTCACAACCGCTCTCTGAACGCCTTTTGCTTTCCTGATTAGGGTGGAGTGAAAATGGCAAAAAAATTTTTTTTTCTGAATTTCAATTAGCTACATATGTCAAAAGGTGCCAATAGATCAATAGAACACTGTGTAAAAATTACAAGAATTTTGATTAATGTTTTGATCGCCCTTCGCAACTTTTTATTTTGCAATACTAAGCGACATCAGAACGATATAGGTAGATTAGTGTCTACAGTACTCTACACTCTAGTCTACAGTCTACACTCTAGTCTACACTAGAGTCCACACTGCTCCACAGTCTAGGTAAGGTAGTCAACTAGTCAATAGTCATCTTAATGCAATCAGATGCCTTGATTATTACAGTATCTTTGATTTCAAAGTCACAAACAGTTACAAGGTGAAGTGAGAGAAGTCACGTTTTGACTCGAACGTGGGCATTAGCTGTCGAGAAGCGACGCGTGCACGGATGAAGCCATCTCGCGATTTCTGTCCACAAACAGCTATCGCCGCCTCGGTCACCAGCTTCACGTGTCTTTCCACAGCTTGCGTGTGGCTGGGCAATTTTGGGAAGGTGACTGTTAAAGTCACCTCCGTCGTGATGAGATCCCTTAGCTCAGTGTCTGTCATTGCCTTGATTACGGGAGGCTCCGAGATAGGGCAGACTGCCCAGTCGATCATGTCGAAGTATTCCACAGCGTTGAAGTTGAGTTTTGCGGGAACCTTGAACCTCCGTATTTGTCCATTGGGATCTGCTTCAGCTCTGGCCTTCATCACTCGTCGCAGGCCCAGCTCACGTATGTGTGGTCGATGGTCCGTCATCATGGCTAAGAGGAGATTCTCCGGGTGAGCGAAGTATGCGTTGCGATGAATGACGGGGTCGACGATCTTCTTGTGCTTAGGGCTGAGGTATCGTGACTTGACGAGGATCTGGTGAAGGTGCCTAGCTCCATCTTTGCATGACGACTGGGCTTTTATGGCGAACCACGTTGGAGCATATACGCGAATGATGAACGGCACCACCGTTTTCAGATTCTCTGACGGTTCCATGTCGCTGACATATAATCGGAGGATTCTATTGGCTCTCGTTAGCCATCGTGAGTGATTCAGGCAACCAGGGTTTCGCATTGCCAGATCGATGCTACATTCACCTTTGCTGATACTATTGCACATTTCCAATAGATAGCGCTGATCTGTGCTCAACTCCTTTGGGTCGACACTGGACAGTTGCTCGGTCAGTTGTACTGGTGCAAATGAAGAGACAGGCTGCTCGCTACACGTCACTAGCCTCTTTCCGATAGGTCCAGAGAATCCGCGCGGGCCTGTAGTCTCGCCGTCGAGTGCCTGAAATAGATGGCGCAGGGGCAGCTCATTGGCATGGAGCAGACACACCAGCCACTGCAGAGGATGCTGGAAGGTTTCTTCCAGTCGCCGAATAACGACCGCTATGTGTCCCGTGTTCACATTTGTGCCGTCACACCCTAGGCCTACAACTTTAATGTTCTCTGTCTTCGCATTCCGCTCTTTCAAACTAGCGACTAATGACTCAGCTATGTCTTTGCTGGAGCCTGATGGCGCAGTCGTGTGGCTGAAGTATGAAGAACCCGGCTCTGCGATGATGCTTATGTGTTCTTCCGTGAGGGTTTTTGTGGTACTTGTTGTAGCGCAATTGTTTTACTTTCTAAATAATACTTTTATTATGCTATTGGATGGTTCTGTTAAACTGTGTCACATAATTATGTAAATCAAACCTACCTTTGGCATCGTCGAAATGCTTCATTTAAACTCCCACTTCAATGGTTACAATGCCAATTATTTCAATTGGGCGAAGGGAGATCAAGCAGTTGTCAGAAAATAATATCATTTGGCAGGATTGTTACTATGGACATTTGGCACATTTTTAATAGTCTAGCTTATAAAAAGGAAAGATTTTTTTTTCTCACTCCACCCTATTCCTGATCTCTGAACCGCCCGATTTTAAGATCGAGTACATCTTCGGACGCAATCCTACGAATTCGGCGATGGCCACTCCGTTACATTCATCCTTGAACTTGCCCACGACTTTCTTGTTCTCGACGTCGTAGTACGGGTTGTCTCTAGGAAACTCACTAAAGTCGTATAGGTGTTTTTTGTTCCACATATCGGTGTAAGCGTTCGGAGTTTCCACCTGAAATAACAGGCTGTCAGTGTCTGTATATAGCAACTGGGCTTTTTCACCGTATTGGTTTTTCACATCGTTGTACCAGAAGTCGTACATCAGATGCTTGCTGAGGTCTAGGACAGCCTGGCCGACATATACAGGTCTGTTTAACTTGAGCTTGTTCTTCAAACTGTGAATCGCGGCGAGTTTGTCGTTGAAGATTTTGTGTGATATGTAGGCCGGGTCGGCAATTAGTTTACGAAGTTTGTCAACTTTTGAGGTCGGTACCAGGTTGACCCTGATTCTTTTTCTTAGATTTTCCATGGTCTTTCCAAAGACCGCATTATTAGCCAGTTTGAAGAAATCCTTCTCAAATTCCGACGTTGCCTTCGCTCTCAATTTCGTATTCATCTCAATGTATGGAGCCATCCATGCCTCCTGCCTGAATTTAATGGCACGATGGATTTTAGCAACTCGTAGGCCTAACGAGTGGTAGAGTTTGAGATTTCTATAATGGACCACATACTGCTCCTTAGGTCGTAGGCTTGGTACTAACTTCACATGCTTTGTGAACTTGCTTCCCAACTCGTTCATAAGCACATTCTGATAGTCACTCAACCACTCCTCTTGGACAGTCAGGGTCTCCGGTGCTAGGGGATAGTCGTTGTGAGCATCGTGGAGGTGCTCCGGATACTCAAGATCGACTTCGAGAAGGAAGCCTTCAGGCGCGTCGTCTGGAGTTTCCAACACTTCATCGAGAGTTGGACTTACCCAGCTAAACCCTCCAACTGGCAATGGCTGTTGCATCGCCCAGCCGTAGAGGTTATTAGCGTCGAGGTACATGATCCAGTTTTCTGGCTTCGTGGTATCATGATCTGGGCATTGCGGGTTGTTGGCTTTTGCGAAGCGCTTAGATACCATCGAAATTCCGCCTCTGAGGCCTTTCTCTACAAACAAATGCATGTCTATATCGGTTAAAAGTTCGAGCTCGATTTTTGTCTTTTTCAACAAAGCGTCCCAGGCCATTCCTGGTAGGCTGAAGTAGTTAGCCGGGTCCAGACTGTAGTGTTTCATCGATGTGGATCTGAAGGTCTCGAAGACATCGGCTAGTAGAAGTACATCCGTACGGAGATACAAGTCGTGATAGTCGCCCAGAGTTTTACAATCGAATTCATTCCATACTCGTTGAGCGTGTTGATAATCCTCATCAGAAATGTTCTCTCGGGAGAGCCTGCTGTAGAACGCTTCTTTGGGTGGAAGTCGGTCTTCTTCGAAGCGGTGGTAATCGTGGATGTATTCGTAACAATAAACGCCCTTTCGCCTCAACAGATCTAATTTTAACCGTTCGTTATGAACAAAGTTTTCGTTTATATACGCAGTTGTGACTTTCAGATCCTCAAGCGACAGATTTCCTGATAATTTATCCAACGAGCTGTTTAGAAACTGGAGGCTGTCGATGAACTGTAGTTGTCCTATGTTGAATGTCATGTATTTCTCCATATTGTTTGGGATGCAGTTAATTTCAGTTTCCTCATCCTGTGCGGCCTCACAACTTCCGATCGCTTGCATGATGAGATGACTGTCGTAACCTCGCAGATTGTGGAAGACCACCGGTACCTTGCACTTATCGGGATATATTCTAAGTTTTAAGTTACACTCGCTGTGAGCGGCACCTCGGTACTTACCGGTAATGTGGCAGTGGTCACGAACTCTGTCCGCTTCGAGCGCATCTCCGCAGATGTGACATTCGATAGCCTCGCGGAATGATTGACGATCGGCCGCTGACATAACCATCTTAGCTGGGGTGGCCAGCCTTTGTTTGATAGAGGCTAGCTCGCCTTGTAGTTGTTGTAGGAACTCCTCCACGGCGTTTTCTCCGCGGTATAAAACTGGTTTCTTCGTGCGGCCATCGTATCGGACCACTATATAACAGAAGCTACACGGTTTCTGCTCAGCTATCTGTCTGGTGTTGCTCTCGTTGGGATTCATGGCCGCATTTAGGACTGGCACGTTCAACGCCTCAAAGTCTGCGTATATGATATATGGGGTTTGCATCTGTTTACGATGGCTCTGAAATTTGAGGGTGTTTTCATCCTCCTTAGGCATCTCAATCCGCTGAGGCTTCTTACTGATGCCCTGACAATCCTTGATATGAGCATCCAGCAAGTCTTGTCTACAGAATATGTGTAGGCAGCGACGACATGGATGTTTCCTGTTGTTGTGTTTACTATTTTGACGAAGAATTCGGCCAAGGTCTTTAATCCAGACGTAGTGGTGATTCTGTAAATGCAAATTTTCATTTACGCCACTGGCCAACAGTAGAAGATCGATATTGTAGTCTCTATTGGTCTGCTTTGATACACAGATTGGATATAACCCTTCGTTCCATCCGAAGACCGATACGGACACCATAGGGTTCTGACGCTCGAACTTACCGATATCTGTAACCTTCACTGGAAATTCTATATCGTCAAAGTTTAGCTCGTGGAGGTGGGCACGATACTTAGTTGGGCGTTGAGGGTCGTGTTCTGCTGGGTACATTGCCGATAATATTGCCCACTCGAAGCAACGGTTGTCTTCATTCTTCACATTAACGACTGAATGATAGGGGATATACTTCGGTGTTGGGAAATAGCTCTTGCCTCGGAAAGGCTTATATCTTGCAAAACTGAGGTCTAGCGCCACGACCCGCCTCACCCTCCACCCCGACCCCTCATTGGTGTAATCCTCGAGGAGTTTTAGTATTTCGGCCTTGGCCTTCCGTATAGTCCCTTGGATTTTACCCGCATTGGTAACTGGTACTGCTTTGCTTCGAAAGTAAGCCGTGTTGGTAATAGTACCAGGAGCTGCGTTGCCATCATACACATTGTCAAGGGTCGGTGCCAACTTTTCTAAATCAACAGTCAGCACTTGAGAGTATTTGAATCCGCCATTTTTTAAGAGCTCTTCGTTTAGCTGCGACTCAATGTTGTGCTCCATTGCACTCAAGAAAGCCAACGCATCTCCTTCCAGCCTGTGGTTAAGAGGTAATTCTGCACGAAAGTCTCTCAGAAGCTGATTGGCGAGCTCTTTGTGTACTAGAAAGGGTGGTGGTCCACCTCTATCCTTCTTAATTAGGAGTGGGTCGAATTGTGCCAGAAGGGCCTTACGTTTTGCCCCTCTATGCTTGCGCACTGGAGGAATTGGCCTTGGAAGCAGTGGCTGTAGTAAGCGCCTTTTGACCGCATCTGGGATAGGTTCGTCTAAGATATTCTGTAGAACAGCTCGAAGAGCGGGGGGACCAGTAAACTCACCCAACAATTGTTCAATTTTTTCATTCGTAGACAATGCCATAGTAATAAATTAGTTTATATTACTGTGGCAAACTTTTCTCTAATATAATAAGTTTATCATTTCTTTAAATAGAAATTTTTTATTATCTAGTCTATTGAAATAGATGATAGACGTTTCCATTCTTTATTAAATTCGCGAACTAACCCACCTCGTCGAGCTCTCAAATATTTAGCGAAATAACCACATTTCATACACTCACCCACGTGTGTTTTTATACCCCTTCCACATTTGGCACATGGTTTTGTCCCACAACCGTTTCGCAGTCGTGCCAAATGTTTGAAACAGTACTCCCCAATGCACCTGCGACAGCAGAGGGATGTTTTACCTATACCGAGCCAAATGCAAAAGTTTTGTCCTAACATTATGATTTATGTATACCACAACGTATTCATTTATTTAAATTGAAAAATACTTTATTTGTATTTATATTAATTTCGATTGACTGGTTGATTAAAGGATTGGGGTTTTCGATTGTTCGCGAGAAACAGGTGCCTGCCCAGGCTTCCTTCTATTGAGCCTGCGTTCAAAATCTTCCACTCCTTTTTGATAGCCAATTGTGATAAAAGCCCTGAACTTCCATAGCGTCAGGCTTCTTCAGAGCCAGTCTTTTTATATCAACAGGCTTCTATTGGGCCTGCGTTAAAGGCTTCCGTAGAGAGGGTCTTTTGTATTCTAGGACTTCTATAGCGCACTGCGTTAGCCCACTCACTTGTCATCGCGATTCAAAAGACTTCTAGCCATGATAGCCATAGGCACTGCTTGGAAACTGATCTTTGATAAGGGTCCGTGGATCCTGTGGGCCCTCTGTGGACCCTTTTCTGTAGAGACAGTCTAATATATCAAATCGCTTCTGTACAGCCTGCGTCAAAACGCTCACTTGTCATCTACTCAGTCAGTCAGTCAGTCAGTCAGTCAGTCAGTCAGTCAATCAATCAATCAATCAATCAACCAATCAATAATCAACCAATCAATCAATAATCATGGACTCGGCGCCCGTAGGCTTCTGATGACTTCCTTACAATGTCTATCCACTCCATTATGTCCAGTGCCAAGTGCCTCAGATTCTCGAGACTTGCTCCGAACCATACTTTAATGTCATCAGCAAGGCCGTAGCCAGGATTTTGTTTCGGGGGGTGTTTTCTGTTTCGGGGTGTGTTTTCTCGTCCTTGAGCAAGCCGACAAGCAACCGTGTCAACCGACCAATGGGTTTGGTGTTAGTAAATGCATTATTTCATTTTTACATTATTTAATTTCGGGCGGTGTTTAAACACCAAAAACACCCCCCTAGCTACGGCCTTGGTCATCAGCCCATGCCCTGTGGGGTCTTTCTCTTCTGTTTGTGCCTTCCATTATTCCAAAAATCAAAGTTTTAATTTTTCTGTCCTCCTTCATTCATGTCCGAACAGTTTAACTTTATAATTTTTGCATGAGATATTCAGACAGATTGGTTCTGCTGTATAATTCCTTATTGTTCTCTGTCCATCCTATTCTGAGAATCTTACGATGGCATTTTCGTTCCAGTGCTAACACTCTTTTGTGAAGCCTTTGTTAGCACCCATGTCACGCATCCATACATCTATACATTACATCCTCAGAGCTTCCCATTTGAAAATAGTAGGCGGTTTGATAATTTATAATGGATCGCGCTGGACTCGGTAGGCGAGCGATGCGCGGTCGACCTCGGGGTTTTTATGTGCAGCGTATTTTGTGTATCGTATTCGTAGGCTATAGCTGCATATTGTACCTATCTAGTAGGCCTATCTCCATAGGCGTAATTGGGGGAGGGGGTACAAGGGCTAACCGTACTCCCCACTTTTTGGACTGGGGGTACCGTATCCTCCACTTTTAAGCAATGTCAATCAGAATTTTATTACTGTACCTTCCTAGAGATCGCAGTCTCCGCCTTGTTTTCTGTGGGTAGACAGAGTGAGGAATATATGTACCACAAAAGTACCACAGTACTTAGATACACGGGTAAACCGAGAGCCAGAGGAACGGAGTCACAGGCAGTCAGACTTTCAGCCACACAGGTAACCCCGACAGACTGACCGCCGTGATCGGTCCGCAGGTCAGACACCACAGATCTGGGCCACAGTTACACTCTTCTTGGAAATATCTTACATCATGCACCCTCGCTCTCCGTCTTATGATTGACATCTTAGTCACATCGGGATGTGGAGTTGTAGGACAAGTCCGTATATGGACCTACACTCATACTGGTGGCCTTGATATAACTCCTCACCCTCATTCCCTCACAGGCTCAGAATCAATAACTGTCTGGTTAAACATATCCGAGCCGGGTAAATAAAATAATGGTCTGGCTCCAGGTTCGTCTATCGTCTTCGAGTCTAACTCAGACTCATCGAGCGACGGCCGACGGTGCGACGCATTCGGCTAGGCGAGCCATTTTCGTCTCGTGCGGACATTTGCTAGGCGAGCGACCAAGGAGAGCGATCGATCGATAGCCTCAAATGGGAAGCTCTGGTTACTACTACAACCATAGGGGGTCCGTAGAGTAATGGATAACACACTGGCGTGAAGAGCTGAAGGTACCAAGATCGAATCCCGTAGACTCCCGTAAGGTTTATTCAGCCTTCCACTCGCTAGATGGCAGCGGTGGTTAAATGAATAGTAGGCCATGAATGGCGCCGTTTGGCTGCCGCTTAAACAGTTATATTCGACTCCTGTAAAACTGTTATCGTGTGCTTCTACTGTATACATGCACGTAAGGCGCCCTGCGTGGCTGCCATTTCTACTATATGTATGTTCACTGTACAGCGCAGTGCGTTTGCAGGGGCTTAATTAAAGAACAGATTATTATTATTATTATTATATTATTATTATTATTATTATTATTATTATTATTATTATTATTATTATTATTATTATTATTATTATTATTATTATTATTATTATTATTATTATTATTATTATTATTATTATTATTATTATTATTATACATCTATACAGAAAAATCACTGCAGTCACTGTGAGTCGACAGTTTTTCATGCATGAGCTTGGCCATCGTGCATCATGCTTCAGTAAAATACATGAAAAATACTGTCGACTCATCGTGACTCCAATGCTTTTCTGTTGACAATGTTATGGATTGGTTCGCGTGCATTGCTGAATATAAAGAGCCCTGGCCTTATGCAGTCGTATAAATCGGCCTTCAGACGGGTGTAGACAGTCATACTCCGAAGCAGATCGTGTACTTCAGACAGGTAGTAACGTTTAATCTATGCGCTTGTTGAATATTCTCTAGCCGAAGATAGGTTTAGACAAGATTGTAAAAGATAACGACCAAAGTATTTTTGGTAATTATTTATTTGAATGCTTTAAGGATTCATTGCTTCGGCGCGTTTATGGACAATGCCCATTGGTAGATAGCAGACATTCCCTACTACTAAGCTATTAGAACCAGCTAAAGGGCGTGGCTTTTGGGGGTGGGTCTGATGCATGTATGGTCTGCAAAGACAGGAGATGTTCAACGCATTTCAATGGACGAATCTGGAATGAGGCGTCGAAGACCCGAGTTAATAATAGAAAGTAGGTCACATAAATTATGGCAGAAAAAACTAAATACGATGGAGCCTTTTATATATGCACACGCCTACAGACACTTTATTTGACGATCATACAGGTCAAGAGTATGTGCCTAGGTCACACAGATGCAGTAGCGTATACTAAAGGGGGAGTTGGGAGAACAATCTCCCACGGTTGCCAGAAGTGGGGATTAACGTCACTGGTCAGAACACAGTTTTAATGAACATTTATTGTATAATAACTTCTTATTTCAGTTTTTAGCTTGTAGTAACTTTTGTTATGGACCGTGCATGATGCTAATGTACCGGGGTATATAATAAATTAATTTACAGTTCTGATTGACTTATGAGCCTCCTATAGACTACAAGTCGGCCAGAGTGGGGGGGGGTTCTAATATTCCGTGGGGGGTTAGACGCCACTGCACCAGAAACGTCATGCCCAATAAATTTGTTTGCACACCACTTCACTATGTAGGCCTAATGTGCCGTTATAAACCGCAGTTCACTACACTCAGTATACACTATACACTACTACCACAACACTACACCAAGCTAAACTTCACTGCACTACAGTAAGGCGCTGCGGTGAGTTTCGTAGTCGACTCCTAAGAGGGCGTGATTCAGTATTTTGGACAATGCGACAAACATCTAACTAGAACTAAGTAAAATAATATTTTGCACCTAAATTCAATTTATGCTAACTATTGGCTTCATAGTGATTCGACATAACAATCAATTGAAGTAAACTAGCAAGAACACATTGCCGTAAATTCCGTTTGGATATAGGGCCTATATAACTGATAATTTGTGGTCTTTGATACTCGCTTTTGATCTTGATTTTGAAGATTAGGTCGTGGTCTGATCTAGATTTTTAACCGTGTGGTCTTGTTATTGGTCTAGAATCATGTGATCTTGGCCTTGAAATTCTGGTCTTGCTAACAACACTGATTTCCCTCACTTCCTCCAGCCTTACTTACTGTTAAGTAGTTACGGTTGGAGAAGGCCTTGGGTAATATCAAATTTCGAGCCTCCCCGCCAGGACTGTAGTCGAGGCTATACGCGGGTATACAGCGTGTACTCACCTCAAGAGACCGTATACTCACCTCACAATTTTTTATATTTATTTATAATAAAATACTACAGCGTATACTCACAAAATACTATAGCGTATACTCACCTCTAATTTGTTTAGGAAAACTAACCGGTAGCGTGTAGCGTGTACTCACCTCTAACTTTACCACTACAGCCCTGCTCCCCGCAGATTATTGACGTCGATCATAGGCTAATTATGGTGAGAGTTCGTACTTTAGCCTGTTCTGAGAGCGGACCTCTGTCTTGGAGGCGTAAAGTTAAAACACGTCATATTAAGACTAGTGTAACACAGTAGCTTAACAGTTTAATGGCATTTCATGGCTTCAAACATACACACATACATACGTACACACGTACATACATACATTCATACATACATACATACATACGTACATGCATACATACATACATACATACATATATACAGTACATGCAGTACATACAGTACATACAGACATACATACATATTTAGTGGCTAGCAGTTCAATGGCATATCAAGGCTTCAAACATACATACATACATACATACATACATACATACATACATACATACATACATACATACATACATACATACATACATACATACATACGTGCATACATACATACATACATACATACATACATATATACAGTACATACAGTACATGCAGTACATACATACATACATACATACATACATACATACATACATATTTACGTTACATATTTACGTTACATGGAACTTAATTGCAATTCAATGCAATACATTTCTTTGTTTCATGTAACCTATGCAGCTGAGCGTCGCAGATTTGCCGTCAATAACAAGTGAGAATAATCAGCAATGAGTCTGTCAAGCACAATTAAGCTTAACGATGGAATTGAGATGCCTCTGTATGGTCTTGGCATGTACCTCTCAGAAGCAGGTACAACGGCGGAAGGAGCCGTTACAGCTGCCCTGAAGAACGGTTACAAATTGATCGACACAGCCATTTTTTACAAGTAAGAAGAAATATCTAAATATTATACCCTACATATAGACTTTGGTTTGCTTCCATCTATTTCTTTTATTGTGTTTATCCTCCTTATGCTATCTTTTAAATGCAAGGGCAGATACAGGGGCTACACCCACTGGCGGCGATCTTGTTTCACAGGTGGGAAGGGGGACACTGTTGAACTAATCTGGTGAAAAGAGTTTTGAACTGATCTGCTAAAAAAAGAGGTAAAAAAATTTGTTCGAGCATTTTTGTTAACCGTTTTTGGAACAAATTTTACGACCTTTTGGGGGGTTTCTTCAAAAAGTCGGGGAATGTATGGTGTGTCTCCCCACTCTTAAAGGTGGGGGGACATAGCTACACCTACAGTGCCATCTCCTGCAAATTCAGGTGGTAAGGGCTATGGCTGGCGAGGTCCCTGGATCTGCTAGTGTTTGCCTGAGTGTACACTTTTAGAGAGGTAGGACAGCGGTTTCCAAACTTTATTTTTTGTACCACCAGGTAAAAAAATCGAATGTTGGCTTACCACCAGCAAACGTCAAATCAAAAACAACAGGCGAGCGCGAAGACCCTCTGCAATTAGTAGACTGTAGGTAGACAAATTTAAAAATTAATAGATAATTTTAAGAATGTAATCAGTTTACATTTATTTACGTACCATTAAGCGACACCTGGCGTACCACTAGTGGTACGCGTACCACCGTTTTAAACCGCTGAGGTGGGAGACAAGCCGTTAATAATATACCAGATATACTCCAAAGATCTGATGTGATACAACAAGTATTATACTGTCATTTGCATGCATTAATTCATTCATTCATCCATTTGTTCATTCATAATTATATCCCTTTGTCCATTGCTCCAATCATTCAATAATATTGTAATTTATTGTCCCTAACGATTTCATCATTGGACGCAAGTAGCAAACTGCCCTTATTATTCAAAGGGTAGACCCAGATAAGGCTAAGGTCACCCGTACACAGTCAAAAGCAGGAAAGCAATCAAGGCGTATTAAGACAGTTGAATATTTCTTGTCGGCAGCAGATATGAGATCCTTGTAGAATTCTGAAATCGCTGCACGAAGAAGAGAGTAGGCCTACTGGTTGCTTTCCTGAGCAAAATCATCTGAAACTTTCTAAATATCCTTCTTCAGGTTACGTGAGAGGCTTTCAGTCGAGCCTCCGCTGATGGCAAATATTTTTATAATGAGCATAATCAGAGATTAAATATGATTTTCGTTTACTTATCTCAATCTGCAGAAATGAGACGGACATTCCCAAAGGAATCAAGGATGCTGGGGTCGACCGTAAGAAGGTTTTCATTGTTGACAAGGTATTCGATCATGGCTATGACGTCACCATCGCAGGTGTCAAGGACAGTCTCAAGAAGTAAGCAGTCTGCTTCTTATAGGGCCTATACTATCTCAATATTTAGAACCGTTCTTAGGAACTGGCTGCGGAACTGGTTGCACACACAGACGAAACAGAATACTGAAAATTACATAGTCTAAACTCATATATTGTATTACACAACAAAACACATCTGACTGTGAGAGTTTCTTTAGCGGGAATACACAACTTTTCTCATATAATAATTATAATTTCCAGTAGTAACTGTCATCATCATCATCGTTAATACTAACCGCTCCAGCTGAGGTGCTAAACTTGCAGTAGAATCAGCCTTCTGTTTTAGCAGTTAACTTTTTAAACGAAGTGGCGGCCTTACGGCTTGATGAACACCTTGTTCGTTAATCAAATTAATTTGCTTGTACGATTGGAGGCATTGGAGTTTCCCAAATATCCAGGAACTGCAGTACTTGTTCATCATCATCATCATCATCATCATCATCATCATCATCATCATCATCATCATCATCATCATCATCATCATCATCATCATCATCATCATCATCATCATCATCATCATCATCATCATCATCATCATCATCATCATCATCATCATCATCAATCGTCGTCATCATCATCATCGTCATTACCACCACCAGCACCAGCATCATCAATCGTCGTCATCATCATCATCGTCATTACCACCACCAGCACCAGCATCACCGCCAGCACAACCACCACCATCATCAACATTATCATCTTCAGTTCGTGACGCAAGCCATTTGGCAGCGATAGATGCGAATTCACAATCTCCATTTCTTGGTAGTTTGTAAAATAATGGTTAGTAATTAAAATGAAGCAATCAGTCAAAAAGTAATGAAAATGAGCTTCATGAATTTAGAACCAGTGAAATTGAGACATAAAATAACATGACTTTACTTGGTGACTGTAATATTTATTCACAAAGGTTGCAAACTGACTACGTCGATTTGTTCCTCATTCATTTTCCACTTGGTGGAAAAAACGTCGAGACCTACAAAGCCCTCCATGACCTGAAGAAACAAGGTCTCATCAGGTAAGCCTAAAGAGCTTAAAATATAGAGCAGAAAAGGTCTGCAAAACAATATAATCCACTACAACTGCATTTGATATTGCCATCCTTCCCAATTTCTGATGCGGGAACGACAGAATTTCGATTGCGCTGAAAATTTATGAGTGAAACACTTGGCAGAGGTTCTGCAACAGTGACCTCCCGAGTAGAGACTCGAAACCGCACCCTCCGAGTCACAGACCGAGCGCTCTATCCTCTCGGCTACCTGTGCCACAGGCCCATTGTAGGCAATACCCATGTGCAGGCCTATTGTAGATGCAGAATCGTGGTGGTCTTTGATTTGATTTCGGATGGACTTGGCAGCTGAAGGATAACGAGCTTTTGAGATATCTTCATTAATTCGGCGCCTAAAGCGTTCATGAGAGCAAGTAATCAAAGTTGTAAAGGCAAAAGAGGTCTGCATACGTTCCTGGATCAAGCATATATATGGAGTACTATATTTACACTAAAACAAGCAGGACTGTTAATCCCTTACAGTATGCCCATCAGCATTTGATGGGCCAATAAGCTTATATACCGTTTATAATAACATGGGTCTCATAAGTTCCAAAGATGAGCGTAGGCCTACTGGCTGCAAACTGACTGAGCCTCTATGATTAAATAATATGTTAAACGAATAAGCTGGTTCTTTTTTTTACCATTTTCACAGGAATACAAAGTTTAATATATTTTAAAGCAGATTATCTCTGGATTGACCTTGCAGTTTTCGAATGTAGTCCTGCTATAATCATATACTTCAACAGATAGGCCCTACTCAAACTATAAGCACGCACATGTGTGATTGTCGTTTGTCAACTTCAACAGGTCAGTTGGAGTGTCCAACTTTGGCATTCAGCACCTGAAAGGATTGGAGGAGGCGGGACTTCCGACTCCATCTGTCAATCAGATTGAACTGCATCCGTTCATGAAGAGAGTTGAACTGGTGAAATACTGCAAGGACAAGGGCATTGCGGTCATGGGCTGGGCACCGTTGGCCAGGTCGAAGAGAAACGATGACCCAGACCTCGTCAGGATCAGCAAAAAGTATGAGCATTTTTATGATCTAATCAAATCAAATCCAGACATTTCAAAAGCGCCGTTATCATGATGCTTCTTTAGGTAGTGTTTGCTTCTTTTAGCATACGTACGTTATGTTAACATGGGTTTCCGGAGGGCGACAAGGAGGCATTTGCGCCTCTGGATTTTGCAAATATTAAAAAAAAATTAAATCTTTTGAATATTAAGATTATTACAACAGTCCCAACACGAATTTCAATGCAAAAACGCTTAATTATTTAGATAAGTCCTTGATCATTATTTATTTTTAGAGTTGTCACGTGTTTTGTGTTCATGAATGTAAAAGCGACATTTTGCTCCTCCTGGAAATTTTTTGCCTCCCCCACAAACGTTTTGCCCTCCCCTAGAAAATTCCTGCAGACGCCCATGTATGTAGGCTACATGCCTATTAAGTCAAGATGTGTGCGTACTCAAAGATTCCTGTTATTCAATGGTGCCTTTCAGGTACCTCCCTAAGTTTCTGAAATTTGTCTATATGATACTTCCGAAATGATACGTACATCTACATTTGCTTGTATTTTTTCTTGGCGTTTTTGAAGACATGGTAAATCCGTTTCGCAAGTCTTGCTGCGATGGGGTGTTCAGCAAGGTTTCATCACAATACCCAAGTCCACGAATCCAGAAAGAATCGTGCAAAATACCAAAGTTTTCGATTTCAAGCTATCACCTGAAGACATGGCCGCTCTGGTAAGAACTAACCTTGCTCAGCAACTTAACTGAGCTTAACGGTTGCTAAGTAACTGTAACATAACTTATAAATTTCATATAGGTCATCTATGGAATAGGTTAGTGCAGCAAAATGGCCGTCCACGTAGTAGTATAACAAGATTATTGTTAGTATCCTTGTAAGTAAGTTAGTAAGTATATTCTACAATATACTAATTTACTAAGTACCTTAGAGGGAATAGCATATTGACGAAGCTCATTTACAAATTTTTTATTTATTATTTTTGACAGACTCATACTCAAGTCACAACATTAAAATATTAAGGAGCATGCAATTAATAATAATAATTATATAATAAGAATTAGTTTACTTACCCAAATGAGGATGTCAGTCCATGGTCTATCCCATCTCTCCATTTCTATCCGTCGACTTCCACCGATGTACTTCAACCGTCCTCTTCTGACCAGCTTCAGGAATCGACTGTCTCTTCCTAAGCTGATTTCTTCCTACATTCCCCTTGCCTCTGTCTAACTCAGGAGTTCCCAACCTTTTCTATGCCCTGCACCCATAGGAAATGTTTGCCTAATGTTTGCACCCCCAGCAAAAACTGTTCACAGATAGTTTCTGCATAGATACAGTACAATAGTAACATACTTTCTCTCTTTGTCGCACCCTCTGAAATGCCATCTCGCACCCCCCGGTGGTGCAAGTTGGGAACCTCTGGTCTAACTGAATCACATCCTCCACATTCCTTTTTGATCCTCTCCTATTCTGTCGAATCTCGGCTAACTGCTTAGCCAGTCATCCTCTGGATACCCAGTGCTAAATATAACTTCTCTTTGTCGTCTACAGTCTCTCCCAGTATAATCATTACTACCACCAACCCTATCGCTTGTGTATAGATAGTCTCATCTCAACCCTCATTCATTTTCCACTTGGTGGAAGAAACATAGAGACCTACAAAGCCCTACACGACCTCTCGAGTGCTACAGTTGTTGGACGTACTGAAGTGAACTCTCAACTGAACGCAGATAAATATTTCCTTGCTTGTTTTAAGATCTTGTAGTTAGCTCTTTAGGTCTCAAATTAAATATTTATTTCAAACAGCAGTACAAATCTGACATAAACATATAAAACATGCTTTCGTCGGTCCAACGGCCTGGAAGAACCTTCTTCATAAACTAGAGCTGAGCTAGTCAACCTATCTCCTATGTTCCGCAAGCTCTTGAAGTCTCTTTTGTTTGAACGAGGGTTCTTCTTGTTGGGTCGGGAGTAGTACCCGGAGTCAGTCGCTAAGGAGTTAGCGACTGACTTGATGAGTTAACGACTGACTTAGCGACTCAGTCGACTAAGTCGCATGCTTATCGACTGACTAAGTCGCTTAGACTTATCGACTGACTTAGCGACTTGCTATCGACTTCTCATGTAATCTGGTATGTCCATTGGACATACCTGATTATCTAACAATAAAATGCATTTTACCGCATACTGTACTGAGCGTGCCATCATTTCCGTGAACATTAGATTGGACCCATATGAACTCTATACGGGTCTAATATGAAAATATGGGTCCTACATGGGCTCCACTTCATGTGCGCATGCCCGATGACTGTGAAAATTAATGTAATGTCAAATTGTGACGCATTTGAGTGTTTATAAAAGGAATAAAGCATACCAAGCCAGTGGTATTTCGGTTTTGAAAATAATTACAGTTTCAGTTTTAATTCGGTTTTTTGTTCGTAATTTCTATTTCAGTTCAAGTTTCAGTTCAGAAATAATTTCAGTTTTTATTACAGTTTCAATTCTTAAATAATTTCCATGTTCGCTTCAGTTACTTGAAAATTTGAATTTCAGTTTCTACATTAGCATTATTTGTATTGCTAGACAACAACATGAACGTACAATTGATTAGAATTATGTTATCAGCTGTTAAGTATAGTAGAAACACTGCTCTGTCATTGTTTACTTGGAAACCGCGATTAAATCAACAAGCAAAATATTAAGTGAACGAAGTCGCTCGCAGTCGATAGCTTAGCGACTGGTTTCGACTTGAGGGCTTAACGGCGGCGGCGGCGGCGGATGGCGGCGGCGCCGGGGACTAGTCGGGAGTGCTATTGATAAGTTTTTCCTTGAAGTTGCGCTTTACAAGTTCTCATTTATGTTATGTATAGCATATACTTATACACTTTGGCCTGCGTTCATTCACAGTTGCCGGTCCCTCCATCTCGAACTCTACCTCCCCATGTTCGCAACTCTCGTATAGCGAGACTGTCTTTCGCCCTTATCTGAAAACCTACCTCTTCCATGCTACCTATGGCTCTTTGGTTGCCTGGCTTCAATATGCACTTCTGAACTTTTTAAGGAGGGCATTATCAAATTATGCATGTATTGTATTTTACTGTATAATAATAATAATAATATTTATTCTTTAATTAAGCGCCTGCAAACGCACTGCGCTGTACATGTACATGTTATGCGATAAATCTTAACTACTAACAGAACAGACAGCCTGCAATACACGGCGCAAATTGCAGCCTACAAAGCATGTCCGCCTATGGGACTCGATCTCTGTACCTCTCGCACTCTACGCCAGATGTTATCCAATGCGCTATCGGGCCCCCTACGCTTTGCACTAAAATAAAGGTAAATCCTCTATAGTAGAATCTTTTTGTGTTTTGCACAGGGAAGCAAACCAGACGACTTCCATGCAGGCGAGGAAGAATTTGATCCAATTCCCAGTCCCTGGGAAGGATGAAAAAGATCTGCATCAAATCAACTCGGAACTATATAGACCTTAGTAGGGAGTCATTAATTAGCTATCGGTATGACTGTAGGAGGTAGCATTATTGTTTTATGTAGTAATAAGTGGCGTGGCTTTGTCTTAGTCATAGTTTAGTAACTTTAGCTGCTTAGCTAGGTTTCCTGTTTCCTTTCGAAGACTATTATTCACAGCTTGATTCGATTGATGTGTGCCTTGTCTGATCTTAGTAAAGCTACCTAGTCAAGTGTTTTCCTTCGGTTGAAGACTTCTTACCCTAACGTCTGTCTGCTATAGTAATTTAGCTACTCAGTGTATCAGGAGTCCCTGTTAGCGGGATCTATGATCACTTTAGGTATCCCTCTACCGTACTCGTTTCAATGTCACTGTTGTTAACAATATGAATAAAGATTGATTCATTGATGGTAGTAACTATTCTGGTTATTATTGATCATAATAGCTAGGTTAACTGCAAAGAGTAGCAATTATAGGTTAGTATGCCTATAGCACGAAATGAATAACGTTGAAGTAAAATATATACGTTCATTCACCATGAAGGTAGAAAGTACAAAAAAAACAAAAAAATAAGTACAGACCGATGCAAAACTGGCATACATGAGATGCTCACTTCTGTGATCTAACGTAGATATATCAATGCCATACTCATCACAACAGTGGTACAAGTTCAATATTGTAGCTATATCCTTTGCCACAAACAGTAAGGACATTGTTATTATGACTTTCATACAACAATCGACCAAAAAAGTTTAGTTTACGCAGGTGTAGTAGGCCTACATGAATGATGTCTATATGACCAGATGTTGTTGTCAAAATATCATCATCATCTTCGTCGTTGTTAGAATAGTATCGTCACTATCACTCGCATACATCGCTGCAACGATTATTGTCGCCAGTCACCACCATCATTATAGACATTGGCCGCATAAATGAATTAATTATCAGTTATTTATCAATAATCGAAATAATTGATCACTATGGAAAGTGACGAATCAATCACACTAGGTATCATCATTATCATCGTGGTGTATTTCGCCATTCTGAAATAATCATCATTATCATCATCATCATCATTATCATCATCATCACCACCATGAACATCACCTAAAAATTTCAATTACTGCGTAATTAAGTTTAGGTTTGTTTAGGAATCGTGGTTTCATTCGCTGTATCGTGTCTCCATCGAACTATCCTATTTGGCTCTCCCCACCGTACGTGGGCGTCCGGAGGAGGGAAGGGGGCATTTGCGCCCTCGATTTTGCAAATATTTAAAAAAAATAAAATCTTTTGATTATTATGATTATTACAACAGTCCCAACACGGTATTCAAGACACAAAAACACACAATCACTTAGGCAAGTCCTTGACCATTATTTATATTTAAAGTTGTCCTGTAGGCCCTATTCTTTGTTCATTCTATGCACAAACGTCACTTTTCTCCCCCACACAAATTTTTCCCCTTACAAAAATTTGCCCCCCCCCAAATTCCTGCGGACGCTCATGGTCACATCTGGCCTGTTTAAAGCGTTCGTCAGGGCGTTTCTGGACGTGGCAGTTTCTATTATCAATAATGGCTATGTTTCGAAGATTTGCTTCTCGGGCTAGGAAGATCCAGTACACGAGGGAACTTTAAATGGCGTTGCACCCAATCAAACAGACAGCGGCGCTGATGGACCTCACCCAATAGATTCATTAAAAATGTTCAGGGTCGAGGTCATAGGGCCTACGGTCGCTATAGGAAAACTTGTACAATCACATCGATTTGCTGTTGCTGTCTCACCGGCGAGCATGCAATCGTTTGTCGTTGCCACAAAACCTTGATCGGTGCGATGGCCAAGCTCATGCAAAAAACTGTTGACTCTCGTGACTGCAATGATTTTCTGTTGACTATGTATGCATTGGTTCGCGTGCATGCATGGCTGACTATAGAAGGAGCCCAAGTCTTATGTAGTTGTATAAATCGGCCTTCAGACGGGTCTAGACTGTCTTCACCTGAAGCAGATTCTGTATTGCAGACAGGTGAGTCACGTTTAAACTATATGCTTGCAAAATATTCTCTAGGCGAGTATATATGTTTAGCCTACAAGGCCGTAGCTAGGGGGGTGTTTTTGGCGTTTAAACACCCCCCGAAATTAAATAATGTAAAAATGAAATAATGCATTTACTAGCTACAAACCCCTTTGTCGGTTGACTCGGTAGCATGTCGGCTTGCTCAAGGACGAGAAAACACCCCCGAAACAGAAAACACCCCCCGAAACAAAATCCTGGCTACGGCCCTGGGTTTAGGCAAGATTGCGAAAGATAACGACCAACGTATTTTTGCGAATTATTTATTTGTAGGCTTCAAGGATTCATTACTTAGGCGCGTTTATGAACAGTATTCATAGGTAGACCGTAGACATTCCATACTACAAAGCTGTTAGAACCAACTATAGGGCGTGGCTTTTGGGGGTGGGTCTGATGCATGTAGTGTCTGAAACGACAGGAGATGTTCAACGCATTTCAATGGACGAATCTGGAATGAGACGTCGAAGTCCCGAGTTAATAATAGAAAGTAGGTCACATATAGCAGAAAAAATAAATACGACGGAGCCTTTTACATATGGACATTAATGTGGCACACACCCACATACACTTTAATTGACGATCATACAAGGTCAAGAGCATGTGTCTGCATCACACATTATGACATGGTCTTTGTACCAGACGCGTCATGCTCAGTAACTTTATTTGCACACAACTCCTCTATGTAAAGCGTCATTATAAAACGCACTTCACTACTACAATTGCTACACTAGTATCAATACACTATACACTATTAGGGCCTAGCTAAACTATACTGCACAACACTAAGGCGCTGCGGTGAGTTTTTTGTCGACTCTTAATAGGGCGAGACATGGGGACAGAACCTGCTGTGATTCAGCATTATTTTGAACAATGCAACAAACATCTAACTTGAATAAAATAAAATAATTATTCTGCACTTAAATTCAATTGATGCTAACAACTGCATCGTAGTTCGTATAACTTTCAATTGCCATAAACTAATAAGAACACATTGTCGTAAATTCCGTTTATACAATTGGTTTTCTGGTCTTTGATACTCGCTTTTGATCTTGATTTTGAAGATGAGGTCGTGGTCTGATCTAGATTTTTAACCGTGTGGTTTTGGTATTGGTCTCGAATCATGTGATCTTGGCCTTCGAATTCTGGTCTTGTTAACAACACTGATTTCCCCTCACTTCCTCCAACCTTACTTACTTTTAAGTAGTTACGGTTGGAGAAATCATTGGGTAAATTCAACTTTCGGGGCTCCCTACAGAATATTCAAGTCGAACCTAGGCTATGGCGAAAGTTCGTACTTTAGCCTGTTCTGAGAGCGGATCCCCGTCTCACAGATTCTGACCTACAGCGGGGGACCCTGGGGCGCTATACTGGTTGGAAGACGCACAAAGTTAATATACGCAATATTACGTTTAACAGTACCGGGTAGCCTAACAGTTGAATGACATTTCATGGCTTCAAATATACATAGATATTTACATACATACAATCATACATACATACATGCACAGTGCATACAAACATACATACATACATACATACATACATACATACATACATACACACATACATACATACATACACACACACATACATACATACATACATACATACATACATACATACATACATACATACATACATACATACATACATACATACACACGTGCATACATAAATACACGTGGTTTCCCGCTCTCTTTCCCCCCAAATCTGCTGCTACTATCGTTCATGCGTTCATTACCTGTCTGTTTGACGGGCGCGTAGCGAATCGCCGAATCCCGAATCGCCGAAATGGTATTACCGCCGAATCGCCGAAACTATTTTTTGAAGAAAACCCGTATCACCGAAAATGCTGTTCGTAGCGAATCGCCGAATCCCGAATCGCCGAAACTATTTTGTGAAGAAAACTCGTATCGCCGGCTGTGTTTTAACATGTTTTAAAGTAGCATATAACTGCATCATGTTTTCAATAGGCTACAATTCAGTTTTGTTTGGCAACCAAATTTCAAACAAGTAAACATTACAGCCAGGCTTGTAAAAGGTGCATACATCTGGTTACACACGGCGATTCGGGTCCAAACTAGTTTTCGGCAAATCGCACGCTTGGTAGAAAACTGCTTTCGGCGATTCGGCGGATTTTGCAGTTTAAAGGCTTTCGGCGATTCGGGATTCGGCGATTCGGGTAGACCCCTGTTTGACTACTGCTGCTCCCTCTATATTGGGCTTCCCTCTCACTCGACTGAATTGCCTTGAACGCGTACTGCGTTCCGCTGCGCGCTTGGTCTGGCGCATTCCTAAATGTGGCCATGTCTCTGAATACATGCTAGATGTCCTCCACTGGTTACCACTCTCGCAACGCATTGTCTACCGGGTTGCCTCCATGCATATCAGCTTGGCCGTGCTCCCTCCTATCTGCGCGAGCTCTGCTCTCGTTCCTCTGTTCCACCAGGTCACCTCTCTCACCGTGGTGACCTATCTGTTCCTTTCGCACGCACCGCTACTATGCAGTAGCGCGCCTTCTCCGTGATTGGACCCATAAGTTGGAATGAGCTTTCTCCTGAGCTGCCGTCTCTTCCTCGAGACTCGTCCACCGCTTTCTTCTCTGCTATAAAGACTGTTTTCTTTCGCCGGGGTTGGGCTGGGAGCGCCTCTGAATAGTTTCCTTGAAGGGGCGCTATATAAATGCTCAGTTGATTGTTTGATATATTATACGTACATACGAACATAAGTACGTATGCATGTATGTACGTATGTATGTATGTACGCATGCATGTATGTACTAAAGTACGTATGTACGTACGTATATACAATACATACGTCCTACATACTACATACATGCATACATACATACATACGTTACATTGAGCTTTTTTATTACAATTCAATACATTACATTTCTCTGTTTCATGACCTATACAGCTGAGCATCGCTGTAGGAGATTTGCTGTCAATAACAAGTGAGAATAATCAGGAATGAATCTGTCGAGCACAATTAAGCTTAACAATGGAGTTGTGATGCCTCTGTTTGGTCTTGGCATGTACCTGTCTGAACCAGGTACATCGACAGCAGGCGCCGTTACAGCTGCCCTTAAGAACGGCTACAAATTGATCGACACAGCCATTTATTACAAGTAAGAAGAAATATCTAAATATTAAACCCTACAAATAAGCTTTGACCTGGTTTCATGTGTCTGTTTTATTGTGTTAATCCTCCTTTTGTTATCTCTTTATATGCCATCACCTGCTAACTCAGGTTGTAGGGACCATGTCTGGCTAAGTCCCTGGATCTGCCAGTGGTTGCCTGAGCTTACACGTTTAAGTGGTAGGAGACAAACCGTTAAGGATAAATATATAAGATATTCCAAGGAACTGTTGCGTGACTGTTATACAGTGATTTGCATTCACTCATCAATTCATCAATTCATCCATTCATTTATCCATTCATTCATTCATCCGTTCGTCCATTCTTTCAATTGTAATTTATTTTTCCCAACGGCATCATCGTTGGACTTAGAAACAAAATACTCTTACAGGATTCAAAGGATAGATCCAGATAATGCTGAGGTCACCCGCGCACTGTCAAAGGCAGGAGAGAAATCAAGGCGTAATAAGGCAGTTGTATATTTCCTGAACCCAGCAGGGACGAAATCCTTATAGAATTCTGAATGAGCTGCAGGAAGAAGACAACACAGGATGCTTCCCTGAGCAAAGCCAACTGGAACGTTCTGAATAATCCTCTTCAGGTTACGTGAGTCTCCGTGAGAGGCTTTCTGTCGAGTCTCCGCTATGGAAAATATTTTGTTCTGATGAACACAATCAGAAATGGAATGTATATAATTTTTATTTACTTATCTCAATCTGCAGAAATGAGGCGGACGTTGCTAAAGGAATGAAGGATGCTCGGGTCGACCGTAAGAAGGTCTTCATCGTTGACAAGGTAGCTGAACATGGTTATGACGTCACCATCAAGGCTGTCAAAGACAGTCTCGCGCAGTAAGCAATCTGCTTCTTATTATCTCGTTTTTTAAGAACTGGCTGCGGAAATCGATGCCGAATTGGCAGCAGACACATACTAAATAGAATACTGAAAATTACATAAAGTAATATACAGTGATGGGCACTAAACTATTTTTTTAGTTAAACTAAAACTATTTTCCAACTAAAAAAAATAGTTTAAGTAATGTTGGCAACTGATTTTGGAAATTAGTTAACTAAACTAAAAAAAATAGTTAAACTTTTTCAAACTTTTTTCAAACTTTTTACGACAAACATTTTCACAATAAAAGACGTTAAGTGAACTGTAATGATGCAAAGCGTCAATGACTATTTCACCTTCAAACTATGTAATGTGTACTGTTCTGGCATACAGTTAAATGTGTACTGCAACTAGTGTATGAATTTGAAAACACAGGCTGTTAATGCTGAAACCATGCAGTGTTAAAATGTTTTTTTGCTGACAGTGTTCAATGTTAACTGTGGGAAAATAGTTGCATATTGCTGATTTTTTAGTTAAACTTTTTAGTTAGGAACTAAATTTTTTTAGTTAAACTATGGTTTTAACTAAACTATTTTTTAAGTTAAACTTCTTCCTTAACTAAAAAATTGTAGTTAAACTAAAAGTTAGCAACTTTTTAGTTAACTATTGCCCATCACTGGTAATATATTGTACTGCAAAACGTAACAAGTCTGACTGTAAGAGTGTCTTAAGAGGCAATACACAACTTCTCTCATATAATAAATTATTATAATTTACAATGGTATCTAAATGCTCCAGCCCAGCTGTAGCAACTGAAGTGCTAGAGTTGCAACAGAAACAGCTTTCTGTTTTAGCAGTTAACTTTGTACACGAAGTGGATGCCTCACTGCTTGATGAACAATTTGCTCGTTAATCAAATTGATTTGCCTGTACCATGTAGTAGTTGTTCATCATCATCAACGCCACCGTCATCATCATCATCATCATCATCATCATCATCGTCGTCGTCGTCGTCGTTGTCATCATCATCATCATCATCGTCACCACCACCACCACCACCACCACCACCACCACCACCACCACCACCACCACCACCACCACCACCACCACCACCACCACCACCACCACCACCACCACCACCACCACCACCACCACCACCACCACCACCACCACCACCACCACCACCATCATAATCATCTTCTTCTTCTTCTTCTTCTTCTTCATCATCATGAGTTCCTGACTCAAGCCATTTAGCAGTGATGGGTGCGAATTCACAATGTCCATTTTTTAGTAGTTTGTCAAAAAATATGCTTAGTAATTTAGAACCAATGGAATTGAGACAGAAAATAATGACTTTACTCGGTGACTGTAATATTTATTCGCAAAGGTTGGAAACGAAGTACGTCGATTTGTTCCTCATTCATTTTCCACTTGGTGGAAAAAACATCGAGACCTACAAAGCCCTACATGACCTCAAGAAAGAAAGGCTCATCAGGTAAACCTGTAGAGCTGAAAGTGTAGTGCATAAAGGTCTGCAAAACAATATAATAATCCAATACAACTGTATTTGATATTGCTCTCCTTCCAAATTTCAGACGCGGCCATATGACAGAATATCGATGGCCCTGAGCAATTGAGAGTGAAGGACTTGGCCAAGATTCTTGCACAGTGACCTCCCGAGTTGAGACTCGAAACCGCACTCTCCGAGTCACAGACCGAGCGCTCTAACCACTCGTCTACCGTGCCACAGGCCCATTGTAGGCAATAGACATGTGCAGGCCTTTTGCAGATGCAGAATCGTGTGGTCGTTGTTTGATTTCAAATGGACTTGGCAGCTAAAGTCTAATAACGAGCTTTGGAGATAGCTTCATTAATTCTGCTCCTAACGCGTTCAAGAAAGCCAGTTATCAAAGTTTTAGATATAGGTCTACGTATATTCCTGGCGGAAGCCTATTTATAGGGTACCGGTATCTCTGCAGGACTCTTGATCCCTTCCAGCATGCTCTGATGATGCCCATCAACATTTGATGGGTCCACAAGCCCTATATAGTAATATGGGTCTCATAAGTGCCCAGTACGGGCATGCTGGTTGAAAACTGACTGAGCCTCTATGATTAAATCATATGTTAAACGAATAAGCTGGCTTTGAAAACCATTTTCGTAGACATACAAAGTTTAATATATTTTAAAGCAGATTGTCTCTGGATTGACCTTGTAATTTTCGAATGTGATGCTGATATATATACTTCAATAGATATTAGACATATAAGTCCATGTAAGTCGTTTGTCTTCCTCAACAGGTCAGTTGGAGTGTCAAACTTTGGCATTCAGCACCTGAAAGGATTGGAGGAGGCGGGACTTCCGACTCCATCTGTCAATCAGTTTGAACTGCATCCGTTCATGAAGAGAGAGGAGCTGGTGAAATACTGCACGGACAAGGGCATTGCGGTCATGGGCTGGTCCCCGTTGGCCAGGTCGAAGAAAAACGATGACCCAGAACTCGTCAGGATCAGTAAAACGTAGGAGGACTTTATGACCCAATCAAATCAATTCTGAACACTTCTAAAACGTCATTATTATGATGTAGTGTTTGCTTCTTTGTGCATATGTACGTTATGTATGTGCCTCTTAAGTCAAGTTCTGTACCTACCCAAGGATTTTTGGTAATTCAACAGTGCCTTACAAGAACCTCCATAGATTTCTGGATTTATCTACCTAATACTTTCGAAATGATGCGTACACGTGCGTGTTCACTTGCTTGTATTTTTACTTGACGTTTTTGAAGACATGGTAAATCCGTTGCTCAAGTCTTGCTGCGGTGGGCTGTGCAGAACGGTTTCATCACGATACCCAAGTCCACGAATCCAGAAAGAATTGTGCAAAATTCCAAAGTTTTCGATTTCAAGCTGTCAGCTGAAGACATGGCAGCTCTGGTAAGAACTAACCAAATTCAGCCTCTCAACTTCGCTTGATAGTTGCTAAGCATCTGTAACATTACTTTTAAAAATTATATAGGTTATCCATGGCATAGGTTAGTTTATTGCATCGTGTGGCAGTTAATTCAAGGATGTTTGAAAGACTCGATTCTTTGTAAGCCGATTCGGCGTTTAGCTTTTAAGGTGATAGACTTTGAAGACAAACTCTGTATTGTTTTAGGCATCCTGTTTGAGGATTGATTTTCCCAAACATGTAGGCATTGAACTTGGATATTTGTGTATATACAGTATATACCCATTATATACATATGTAATACATGCTTTCGTCCGTCCAACGGCCTGGATGAACCTTCCGAATAAAACTAGAGATCAGCTGTAGTCGGCCTAACTCCTCTGTTCCGCAAGCGCTTGAATTCTGTTGTGCCTGCATTAGGGTTCTTGTTCGGTCGGGAGAACTACTGATTAGTTTTTCGTTGAAGATGCGCTTTTCAAGTTCTCATTTATGCTATGTTATGTTATGTTATGTATAACCTACCTATACACTCTCATGCACTAAGATACATGTACAGACCCTTTATAAGGAATCTCTTATTTTTTGCACAGGGAAGCAAACCAGACGACTTCAATGCAGGGGAGGACGGTTTTAATCCAGTGACCAGTCCCTGGGAAGGATGAAAAAGATCTACATCAAATTAACTCAGAACTATATAGACCTTAGCAGGAAGTTATTTATTAGTTATTGGTAGCACTGTAGGCCTAGAAGGTACCATTATTGGTTATTAGGTAGAAATAAGAGGCATGATAGTTACTATTCTGGTTATTAATGATCATGTTAATTAGGTTAACTGCAAAGATTAGCAACTATAGGTTAGTATGCCGATAACACGAAACGAATAACATTGAAGTAAAATATAAATCCATAGGAATAAACATACCTTTGTGTTTTATTGATCTCGCTATATAATCGTTGACTCATCTAGGGTATAAGCTTGGGGTATGCTATTAGGCCAACTATGCTACTACTCATCATACTGGATAAAGACTGTGCCAATGCATTTCTTTTATTCTAAAGCGATATTATTACGTAGTATAGGCTAAGCCTCCATTTTCAGTATGTGGTTTGAAACACAATAAAAATTGAATGTCCTAGTGTGACTGCTTTCTAGCCAGTTAGAGGTTTCCTATTCAGATTGGGTATACACATAGGCCAACAGATTTAAACGTCCATGACCTAAGACCAATAACGCATTCCTGGCTCGCTCGGGTTAAAGCAATATCCTTTATTGCAGCCACTAATAGACGACTGTATACTTCTAGGGAGTTTAACTAACGATGAGAGTATACTAAAAGCGACCGAGAAACCAATGCAGCTCGTCGTTAAAGCGTCGTCTGCCACTTGGATGTAGTAATTTTCTGAGATACCTTTAGGCCTGGGAAATATCCATTTGGTGCCTTGCGCGGTAATAGCACATGCACAGTTTGTTTAGAGACTCTCAATTACTGCAGATTGTGACGCTGGAGATAAGTGACGTGATCGCATGACGCCCTTCTATAGCATCTTAATGAGACTGGCAGCAGGTTCATAACTTACAGTAGGCCTTATGAGCGACCACGTAGCCATTTACAAGAGACAGAAAACATATTAGTAACTAGGTCAAAAGGTACCAAGATCGACATTCCTAGCCTCTGAATCATTTGCGCTGATCAGACTTCGCGAGCGTTTAAGCGTTAGCAAGACATAGAAAGATCGTTGACTGTGCGTAAACAGCTTCTTATCAAGACGATCGAGCCGCCCTTCTTTCGAATTAGTATAATATTACAATTGACCTGGTTAGCTATTAATTTTGTCAAAGGCGTCTCTGGGTGTATCGATGCCGGTTCGTATACCGATCGTGGGCACCTTAAATGGCGTGGCACCCACTCAAACGGCCTTTGATGCCATATGACGACGTTAAAAATAAATATTAAAAAAAGCAGAGGCGGTGACGAATATTACCTAATAAATTCTTTAATAGAGCAGGCTGGAGTTATAGAGAAACGTTTAAAAAATTAACGGGTCGAGGCCATTTGTGCTGCATGAGTCTTACATACGACGCTGCTGTTGGAATTGATCTCACTCGCTCACCAGCCATCGTTGGTCGTTGCCAATTAATCTTGAGCCGTTACGATAGCCTTGTGAAGCTTATAATGCATTAAAAACTGTCGAATCATTGTAACTCCAATCAGGGACGTCTTTTCACCTTTATTCGGGGGGGGGGGAGGCACAAGGACTTCATTTGAGCATTTTTCCGGAGGGAACTTGGCACTGACGGCGATCTCGTTTAACAGGTGACAGGACAAGGGACACTTTTGAACTGATCTGGTCAAAAAGAGGTCAAACAATGTTTTCACGCTCACGCATCAACCATTTTTACCTTTGTTTTCCAGTTTCTTCAAAATTTGGGAGAGGGTAACTGTATAGTGTGTCCCCCGCTGTTAAAGAGATGGGGGTCTTGTGAAAAAACTATGCAAACTCTAGTTTTGTTAATAGTATATAATAATTCCAAGAATTTGAGTATTTTTTTCTTTTCTACCCCTTTCTTCTTCCTCGTTTTCTTTTTAAGTTCTTCCCCTTTTTTCAAAAATCAAGGGGAAAATGCCACCTTGACCCTTCAAATGACGTCCCTGACCTGATCTGTTGTTTGTCGAGTATGTGCGAATATAGGCTATGTGGCCTAGCAAAGGTTATGTAGCCTAGCAAAGGCGAGAAAGGATCGCCCAGGTATCAAACAGATTATGCCCATGAGCATCGTGGCCAAACTAGAGCTTTGTTTGCAGAGCACTTAACTGTATATATCGCATCCCTATAACCAGCAGCTCACTTGAATCTCCACGATACATTGCACTCAACTTTACTAATCTAAGGCGTGGCAGCGGGTGTGGCGGAGCTGTGCATCTCCATCAAAGTTTTGCATGGGTTAGATCGAAACGCCAAAAATATCGAGAGGAAAGGCGAATGAAAAAGGTGTTCTCCATCCCCACCTGACTACAAAAAATGCGGTCTTTGTCTTAGTGTTGGTCTGATGTGTGCCACTATCCCCTGTTGGTCTTCATATTCTGGTCATGGTCTTGTACTTGACGTTTTTAACTTGGTCTTGGTCCTAGTTTTCGCCTTTGGTCTTGCCCTTGCTCTTGAGCTTGTCTGGATCGCGAGTGGAGTATTTTGTTTTCTTGTGTCTTTTGGTGCAGAGCGACAAATGATCTATTTGCTTCTTATCAGAAGTGACGAGACGACTTGTAGATCCAGTCAGCCATGACTGCCTGTGCTCTAATGATTAGTTATATTGGTTTAGTTTCTCAGGGTCGCATCAGCAGATGGATAAGCGTTGCAGATGAGGCATTTGGTGGACTTTTGCCCCTAATGGAAATTCTTTTGCGTGTCAATAACACCTGCGCCTGTTGCGCGAGATTTTAGTTGTAGTCGGCCTTTATAAGACGTCATTCGGGCAAGATTTGTGAACAGAAAGCTTTGTGATTCAGCAATTTTTTTATAATGTAAGAAACATCTCATTTGAATAATGTGAATAATTATATTTACTTCAGTTCAGTTCACTGGCTTCTTTGTGATTGAAATATAACTTTATATTACCGTAAATTAAGACTAACACATTACAGTGAAGTCAGTAACGTTTGCGGTCTTGGTTTTGGTCTATATTTATTTATTCATTATAATTGGTCTATTTGGTCTTGGAAAGTCGGTCTAAGTTTTGATCGTTAGTAATATGTTTTGATCTTGAATCATGTGTTCTTGATCAGGAAATTATGGTCTGGCTTTCAACACTGTTGACTTCTTTTCACTTACTCAAAGGAGGAGTCGTATAAGGTGAATACGTGCTATATTAATGGTAGCAGTATACTTCAACAATTCAATGACATCTTATGGCGTCATACATACATACATACATACACACAAACAATAACACATACACACATGCATACATGTACATACATACATACAAAGATATATACCTTCGTACACATTTTACAAATTCCAATTCAGTCCATTATATTTCTCTGTTTTATGAAACCTATGCAGCTGAGCGACTGTAGGAGATTTGTTGTCGATAACCAGTGAGATTAAACAGAAATGGATCTGTCGAGCACAATTAAGCTTAACGATGGAGTTGAGATGCCTCTGCTTGGCCTTGGCATGTACCTGTCCGAACCAGGTCCATCGTCGGCAGGCGCTGTAACAGCTGCCATTAAGAACGGCTACAAGTTGATCGACACAGCCATTTATTACAAGTAAGAAGAAATATCTAAATATTATACACCACATAATTATAAACTTTGATTTGCTTCCATCCGTTTGTTTTATTGTGTTTATCCTCCTTATGCTTTATCTCTCTACATGCAAGGACAGTTACAGGGGCTACACCTAAAATACCATATCCTGCAAATTCAGGTGGTAGGGGCTATGGCTGGCGAGGTTCATAGACCTGCTATAGTGTGTTTGACCGAGAGTATAATTATGTTTAGAGAGATAGGAGACAAAATACTAAGTTGCTCTATTGAACCAGATATTCCACAGGACTGTCATTCTTACACAATGAAAAGCAGGATGGAAATCAAGGCGTATTAAGTCGAAAAGGACAAGATCGTTGGAGAAATTTGAATTTGCTGCACGAAGAAGAGAGTACAGGATGCTTCCTTGAGCAAAACCATCTGGAACTTTCTGAATATTCTTCTTCAGGTTACGCGAGAGGCTTTCAGTCGTACCTCCCGGAGGGAAAATATTTTTCTGATGATCATAATCAGAGATGAATATGATTTTCGTTTACTTATCTTAATCTGCAGAAATGAGGCGGACGTTGCTAAAGGAATGAAGGATGCTGGGGTGATCGACCGTAAGAAGGTTTTCATCGCTGACAAGGTATCTGAACATGGCTATGACGTCACCATCAAGGCTGTCAAAGACAGTCTCGCGAAGTAAGCAGTTAACTTTATTAGCAAAGTGGCTGCCTTTTGGCTTGACGTAAAGTTTATTCGTTAAACGAACTAATTTACTCGTGAATGGGAGAAAATGGAGTAGCACATGTATATTATTATAGAACCTGCCTGTCCTTCCCAGTTATTGTAGCAATTGTTCATCATCATCATCATCATCATCATCATCATCATCATCATCATCATCATCATCATCATCATCATCATCATCATCATCATCATCATCATCATCATCATCATCATCATCATCATCATCATCATCATCACCACCACCACCACCACCACCACCACCACCACCACCACCACCACCACCACCACCACCACCACCACCACCACCACCACCACCACCACCACCACCACCATCATCATCATCATCATCAGCGGTTTAGTCATCGTCATAGTCATCACTATCATGATTTGGCGGAGATGGGTGGGATAGGGCCTAATCTGCATCATAATCTCCATTGTTTTTGGTCATTTGTCAAATTTAGTTCCGTTTTCGTGTCTAGTGATTAAAATGAATCGATAATTGTATAAGAATCTTAATAAATTTCACGAATATGGCACAAATGGAATTCAAACGGAAAATACTAAGACGTCACTCATTGACTAATATTTATTTACAAAGGTTGCAAACGAACTACGTCGATTTGTTCCTCATTCATTATCCACTTGGTGGAAAAAACATCGAGACCTACAAAGCCCTACATGACCTCAAGAAACAAGGGCTTATCAGGTAAGCAAATAGAGCTTCAAGTGTAGTGCAGAAATGGTCCGAGAAAGCCGATGTTAGGTTATACAAGCTGCATACGCTGTTTGCTGAAACGTGGAGTCGTTATTTGATTTCGGATGGACCTAGTTACCTTTATTATTTGTATGTATGTGGGTATCAGAACACTTATATAGCGCCCTTCCGTTCCTAACACATTCAGGATAGCAAGTCATCAAATCTGATGAGGCAAAATCGGTCTAGATTCATTCCTGGCTCGAGATTATATAGAAAAGGTCACACATGTATGGTCTACATATTCCCTATCTACTGTCTACCCTTCTTGGCGTGATCAGTCTATCGTTATTAAGCAAACACGACTCCATCCGTGCCAGCATACCCATCAGCATTTTGATGGGCACATATAGGACCTAACTGGCAAGAAGGCATACCCATACTTGGTCCTATAAAACTGACTGGACCTCTGCCATTAGGTCCTTTGCTGTCCGAATTAACTAGCTCTTTTTTACCATTTTCGGATTAATAAAATGTTGGATACAATTAAGCATGTAAGTATTTATGTATCTAGTATACTTGTAAAGTGCCTTTAGGAATCTCACAAGTGCGTTTTACATGGCAATGCAACAGGTCTAAAGAGTGCGTCTTAAGATGGCTTGAAAATGTTTCTTCAGCTGTATGTGACGAAATAGTTCGTATGTCTAATGGAAGACTGCTCCAAGAGGATGGTCCAATGCACGAGAAAGCATGATGTGGCCCATCGTCTTAAGGAGGCGCGGGACCAACCTAAAGGTTAAACATTATCTAAACAGATTGTGTCTAGACTTACCTTGTGATTATCGAATGGTTCTGGAACCGTTATGCCAACAGAAGCCATGAACTGCGTTTTACTGAAACAACGTGCCATAATTATGTATATCAACAGATACTAAAACTATAAGCACGCACATGATTGTCGTTTGTCAACAGATCAGTTGGCGTGTCCAACTTTGGCATTCAACACCTGAAAGGATTGGAGAAGGCGGGGCTTCCGACTCCATCTGTCAATCAGTTTGAACTGCATCCGTTCATCAAGAACGATGAACTAGTGAAATACTGCAGGGAAAAGGGTATTGCGGTCATGGGCTGGGGACCCCTGGCCAGGTCGAAGAAGAACGATGACCCAGACCTCGTCAGGATCAGCAAAAAGTAGGAGGACTTTATAACCTAATCAAATCAAATCTGGACATTTCTAAAGCACCATCATCATGATATAGTGTTTGCTTCTTTGTGCATACGTAGACCTTCCCTATGTGCGAGCCTGTTAAATTTGACGTTTTTGGGTGCGTTCTTAATAATAATAGGCCTAATAATAATAATAATAATAATAATAATAATAATAATAATAATAATAATAATAATAATAATAATAATAATAATAATAATAATAATAATAATAATAATAATAAGAGTATGTAGGTCTGATTTCCTAGTGTCTTATAAGAATCTGCTTGAATTTGGGGGTCGGTTGTCCTAGCCGGGCGGTCGTGCCGTACCGTGCCGAGGCTGGCTGGCGAGGAAAACCGATGGAAGACCGACACAAGAGACAACACCGACGGAAGAAATGACATCGAAGTCGCAAAACCACACTGAAAATAACAAGAAACTGAGAACAACAACAGAATTAAAGAAAGAAGAGGAAGACAGAAAACGCGGCTCGATCGACGGGGGGGGGGGGAACTGGTTGGCAGAGGTTCCTGGCGAAGAAAGAACTGGTCACTCTTCCGGGAAAACGGCGTTATTCCACACCAACCGACGACTTCTGGGCGGAAAGGTCGGCTCTGACGAAAACGCGAAAGCACATTGAGAACAACAAGAACGCCCTAAAGAAACTGAGGACAACGACAGAGTAGAAGAAAACAGGAAACAGACAGAAGAAGAACAAGAGCACGAAGACGCAGAAAGCAACAGAAAAGATCACCAAGAACAACCCTGAGAGCGCAAAGGTAACAAAGAACAATGGAAGAAAGAAAACCGACTCGTAATCAGAAAACAAACAGAAATCAACGAAATCTTGAAAGATGGCAAGGATCTGTATGATCATGCGCTGTCGTTAAACTATTCCTCATGGAATTTGTCTATTTTTGTAGATCTGCATGGTCTCCAAATGGAATTCGCGAATCTGGGGTCAAAAGCTGAATAATATTCATTGTGTGTTAAATCTAGCAGAATCGGAGCTAAAGTACCAGCTGTTCATACAACTGAAACATATACCCAGACCAAATACCAAACTAATTTATGCAGCACCACCACTGACTAATTTCTCATGCCAAATACCATGACCCATTAATGCACCACCACCAGAGCTACTTCAACAGCACCGTGATAGATCTTAAACGGTGCTTACATATTACCCATATGCTTAGAATATAATGCATTTCTATTTGGCGTTTTTGAAGACATGGTAAATCCGTTGCTCAAGTCTTGCTGCGGTGGGCTGTGCAGAAAGGTTACATCACGACACCCAAGTCCACGAACCCAGAAAGAATTGTGCAAAATTCCAAAGTTTTCGATTTCAAGCTGTCAGCTGAAGACATGGCCGCTCTGGTAAGAATTAACCAAGCTCAGCCACTCAACTAATCTTAACGGTTGCTAAGCAACTGTAACATAACTTGTTAATTTTATATAGGTCAACCATGGATGATGATGATGATGATGACGATGATGATGATAACGACAATTTATATGGCGCCGTAACGCGGTCTTACCGCTATAGGGGCGCCTCACAACTCCTAGCGGGCAGGATAGAATGAATAGGCCTACAATAGGTTAGTTTATTGAATTTTGTGACAGTTAATTAAGAGATGTTTGAAAAAATCTGTTCCTTTACTCGACGTTTCACTGATCATTCTTGTTAGCTAACCGCTCTTATTCATCTATCTGGTTAACTATGTATAGTCTTAGCCGTCTTGTTTGAGCCTATGATTTTCCTTTGTAGGAATGTAGCCAATTTAGGAATATTCATGCCTTTACCCATTATATACATAAAAACCTGCGCATATATAATACACATTAAGCCTATGTGCACTGCTGTGCACTCGTATAATACAGGTTATTTTTGTATAGTAGAATAATTTTATGCTCTGCACAGGGAAGCAAACCAGACGACTTCAATTCAGTCGAGGGAGGATGTAATGCAATCTTCAGTCCATGGGAAGGATGATCTACCTCGAATCAACTCAGAATTATATAAGCAGCAGTAGGAAGTTATTAGCCATAAGTATAGCCAGTGCTTTTTTTCTAGGAAAAAAGGTTCCGGAACGGAACAAAAGGTTCCGGAACGCAGGAATTATGGGCGGGCTAAAATCACGAGGAAAATGGGATTGGGGGTTGGGAGGGGTCTCAATAAACACTGAAAACAGTTCAAAAACACTTAAATTAAATTAAAAAACGAAATTATTGTTTTTATTATTACAATAAATTAATTGTTTTTTAGTAGCTGAAAAAGGTGCCGGAACGGCGTTCCGGCTGAAAAAAGCACTGAGTATAGCATAACTACATGTTGCATTATGTAGTTATAGGTGCAAGGCCGTAGCCAGGATTTTGTTTTCAGAGAGTGTTTACTCGTCCTTGAGCAAGCCGACAAGCAACCGAGTCAACCGACTAAGGTGTTTGGAGCTAGTAAATGCATTATTTAATTTTTACATCATTTAATTTCGGACGGTGTTTAAATACCCAAAACACTCCCTTAGCTACGGCCTTGTATAGGTGGCATGGTAGTTATAGTGACTATTCTGGTTATTGATAAACACGTAACATTAAATGCTAAGAGTAGCAACAATAGGTTAGTATGTCTATTATACGAAATGATTAGCGTTGTAGCAAAGCATTGATCTGTAGGCCTAAACATATCTTTGTGTTTAATTGTTCTCGTTATTTAATAAAGCGATTCAGCTTTAATAAGCTTGAGGTATGTAGGCTACTACACATGATCTTGGACAGAAAAACAGTGCCAGCGCATTTTTCATTCTAAGGCGATATTTTGTTACGCATTGTAGTATAAGCTTTTCATTGTTTATCTTAAAAACAAAATAAACCATTGAATGTCCTAGCTTCACTGTTTTCTAACCAGTCATGGGTTTCTTATTCCATTTGGCTACACGTAGTCCCACGGATTGAAGGTCTATACTCCAAGAGCAATAACGCATTCCTCCATCGCATCGGATGAAACCACTGTCCGCTCTTGCAGCCTCTATAGCCGACTCTAGAAGGTCCATAGGCGCAATTTATGAGGGGGGCTTCGATGGGTACCCGTACACCACTTTTTGGATGGGAGGGTACCGTACCCCACTTTTCATGCCCATTGTTTTTTCCCATTATTATATTATCTGAGAAATCCCTCAAGACTCAAAACAATTACCGAGCATTATCACCAATGTGATCACCATCATGATCACTCTCATTGTTATTATTATTATTATTATTATTATTATTATTATTATTATTATTATTATTATTATTATCATCATTATCATCATCATCATCATCATCATCATCATCATCATCATCATCATCATCATCATCATCATCATCATCATCATCATCATCATCATCATCATCATCATCATCATCATCATCATCATCATCATCATCATCATCATCATCATCATCATCATCATCATCATCATCATCATCATCATCACCATCATCATCATCTTTATCGTTAAGCCTATAAAAGTATTATGCTTGTAATATAAACGATACCGTTGTAATTATTTACAGTCGCGAAGCTGTAAGAAATTTGGTACTCCCCACTTTTCAGACCAAAGTTAGTCCCCTGGAATTAAGGCCTATTGTTACGTCATTTCAATTGCGAAACACGTTCCCTTGTTAATAAATTTTAATTTTAAGAATAAAGGCCCATTTACGTCACTATAATTATAAAACACGTCTAACGTATAAGTTTTAATTTTAAAACTAAAGGACTTTGTTACGTCACTTCAATAATTATTATGAACACATTAGTATTTTTAGATTCATAGAATAAAGGCCTTTGTTACGCCATCTCAGTTACGAAAAAGTGTATTGTCATTATAAGTTTGCATTTAGAGAATAAAGGCCTTTGTTATGTCACTTAAGTTATCAAAAGTCTACTGTCATTAGGTTTAAATTTAGAAAATGAAGGCTTATTGTTACGTCATTCCAATGGTTAAACGTCTATTATTTTTAATCTCAGATTTAGAGAATAAAGGCCTTGGTTACGTTAGGGCCTACTTAATTTATGAAAAAGTCTATCGTCTTCTTTTCGATTATATGGAAGACGTCCACAATTAGTAATTTTAGATTTAGAGAATAAAGGCCTTTGTTACGTCACTTCAATTATGAAAAAGTCTATTAATGTTATTAAGTTTAAATTTAGAGAATAAAGACCTATTGTCACGTGATTTCAATTGTGAAACACGTCTATTGTTTGTAATTTAAGATTTAGAGAATAAAGGCCTTTCCTACGTTACTTTAATTATGAAAAAGTCTAATGTTATTAGGTTTAAATCTAGAGAATAAAGGCTTATTGTTGCGTCACTTCAATTATAATCGACACAGTCATGTCTCTTCAATAATGAAACACGTCTATTGTTAGCAATTTTAAAGTATTATTATTATTTTTATTTTCATTATTATTAGGCCTATTATTAATTATTATTGTTATTGTTATTACATTTATTATTACTCTTATTATCATTTTTATTATATTTATTTGTATTGTCAATATTATTATTATCATCATTATCATGATTATTCGGTATTGCGCATAAATGGCGCAAAATATAGATTTATTGGGCGCCATTAGGCTGATAACTATTTAGTACCGGGGGTAATCTTAACGATGCGAAATTTGGTACCCTCGCTTTCTAGACCAAAGTTACGCCTCTGAGAGGATCTAGAAGTTTACAAATAACGTCGAGACGCTGTGATTGTGACATGTCACTGACAAGTTCCTCTGCCAGCACGCCCACGTAGAGCCCATATAGGACCCATATTACCACATGGGACCTCCATAGAGCCAATGTGGGACCAAATCTAATGCCCTATCTATTGATATGCTGGCAGGGATGCAGTAAAGTTGAACAATGTTGACCATAATTAGTAGGCCATACTTTATGTATGGTGACCATCCATGGTACTAGTCGTGTGAGCAAATCCAGCCCTTCATTCCTTGAGCCCATAAACGAGTAGGCCTATAGATTTAAGCTTGGAAAACGTACACGCGGGAGAGTGAGGAGACCCTTTGTTGGAAAACTGTCTTTCTGCTTGCATGTCAGTCATAAGGTTCGTCAAACCTGGGACGATAATATCTGGGAGTTACAATAAAGACATGCATGTAGGCCTAATCAATTTACCCACGCCTAACTTGTCTTGACCCGTGACCTGTACGTGTTGGAAAATGGTGCAGTCTTCAAATGGTCAGGAAGACTGTTCCGCACAGTGGTTCCAGTGAATACCATACTAGATTAGGCATATTTACCACGCCTTGCACTTGCGTCACTGGGTTTGGTGTAACCCAGTGCGGCAAGTCATGGTGAAACCCCCATAGACCTCCTCCCTTATTCCCCTACCAGCATGAACGCCCGCAGGAATTTCTTTAGTAATGTTTTTTGTACTAATATACTCGTAAATCGTAATTCCTATATATATCACTGAATGTAAATGGTAATAACTTCTCCTATGCATGTAGGGCAAGGCCCGATAGCGCATTGGAAAACATCTGGCGTAGAGTGCGAGAGGTACAAGGATCGAGTCCCATAGGCGGACATGCTTTGTAGGCTGCAATTTGCGCCGTGTATTGCAGGCTGTCTGTTCTGTTAGTAGTTAACTAGTTAAGATTTATCGCATAACATGTACATGTACAGCGCAGTGCGTTTGCAGGCGCTTAATTAAAGAATAAATATTATTATTATTATTAACATCAACAGGACTGCATTAAATCCACTATTATAATTAGACACCTTTAAAACGTCACCACTCTCAGCTACATATTTACCAATCGCATTCAATCGCTAGATAAATGTGGGGCAAGGGCGACGTTAATGGGACTGACATCCACAAGATAAACACGAAATAATGCTGCATTAAATCATGAACTTCTATATATACAGTTGTATTGTATTGTATTGTATTGTATGCAGAAGTTTGTGATTAAATCGACGACTACAGTTAGACACCTTTAAAACGGTACCATTCTCGGCTACATACTTACCAGTCGCGTTTAGTCGCTGGATGAGACTACGCCTCCGCCACTACTTGTACTCAGGCAGTGCCAGTCCCAAGCCTGGATAAAGGAGGAGGGCGACGCTAATGATCTTTGTTATCACACAGTGTCGTTCAACTGAAACTACTACTAATCGCTGGATACGTCTGCCCAACCACACAGGTATAAATTATTTAAGAGGCCGAAGGGAACATTAGGGCAGAAATTCTTTAGTGCAAGAGTTGTAGACCTGTGGAATGGTTTGGACGATAGTACTGTCTCAGTGGACACTATAACAGCTTTTAAGAAGAAGCTAGGACAATTGGGCTATTAAGCGTTCGAGGTTAATTTGCAGTGGTTCTAACACAGACTACACGTCTTCTGAACCACTTAAAACCCTTGTTATGTTATGTTATGTTATGTTATTCTCTTATGCAAGTATTAAGGTCGACGTCAACTGAACTGACACCCACAAGCTGTCGCTAAGCAATAAATACGGCTACATAACACCAATTCCGATTTCAGATGGTCCGTACCATGAGCCGCGCTATCGAGGTCCTGGAGGACTGGATGTCCTCCAACCGTTTGTGTCTGAATTCTGCTAAGACCCAGTTAATCTGGTTCGGCACACGCCAGCAGCTTGCCAAGATTGACTTGGAGGCTGTGGCCCTGGAGTTTCCACTGCTCACTTTCTCATCTTCGGTCCGAGACCTTGGTGTCATACTGGACCAAGAGCTGACCTTTACGCAACACATAAACCTACTTTGCCGTAACTGTTACTATCAGCTGCGCCAGCTTAGAGTAGTCTCTCGCTCTCTAACCTGCACTGCTGCTTCCACGCTTGTCCACTCATTTGTCGTATCTCGCCTTGACTATTGCAGTACTCTCTACCTTGGTCTCCTAGCGGCTCGGATTGGGTGCTTGGACCGGGTCCTGCGCGCAGCGGCACGCCTTATTGGTCGCATCCCGAGATTTGGCCATGTCACCGAGTACATGCGGGATGTTTTGCATTGGCTTCCTATCCCGCAGCGTATTGCCTATCGGGTCTCTGCCCTAGTGTGGCGCTGCCTTGTGGGTGAGGCCTCTGTGTATTTGCGAGAGCATTGCCGCTCCACCCTGAACATCCAGCGCCGTGGTTCCCTGCGCTCTTCTAAGCAGGCTGAGCTTCTAGTTCCCCGCTCACGGCCGCTCTTAGGCAGCGCCGTGATTTTTCCATCGCTGGCCCTGCAATCTGGAATGGGCTCCCTGTAGCGCTTCGCTTGGTCCCAAGCACCCATTCCGCCACATTTTATTCAAATCTCAAGACTGTACTCTTCAGCCGGGGTTGGGTCGGGAGTGCTTCTGAGTAGATAGCCTTGAAGAGGCGCTATATAAATTCTCCATATGAATTCCGAATCCTGGATTAAGGAGGAGGGCAACGCTAATCATAGACGCTAATCATCTATGATCACGACGACACAGCGTCATGATACAGAAACAAACACCAACCAATCTCTAGCGTAATACTATCTCGAGTTAAAAGATTTTCGTTGACAACGTATAGGCAATATTGGGGTTGCTGTTAGAGTACCTTATGGCTGACAGGGTTAGCAAGACCGTTGAAGCAGAATCATGCATGTACTGAAGACAGGCACTCTTCGGACTGATCCGTTGGTAAAAGCTGAGTATCATCAGCATACTGCTGTAACTGGACTCCAGACTGATTGGCTAGGCGACTGACTGGTGAAGTGCAGATGGTAAATAATAGTGACCGAGAGCAGAGCCGTGAGGGACACCAACAGTGTAGAGAGAAGGATCCGATCGAGCAGTACCAATACCTACTTGCTGAGACCGATTGCAGAGGTAAGAAGCTAACCAATTTAAGGCAGTCTGAGAGACACCGATGCTTTTACTGAGTCTAGAAAGTAGACAGTGTCGAAAGCAGCACTAACGTCAAGGCATACTATCATTCGTACTGACTGCAACGATTATTCTCGTCAGTTACCACCATCATTATAGACATTGGTTGCATAAACTAATTAATTATCAGTTAGCCTATTTATCAATTATCAAAATAATTGATCAGTATGGAAAGTAACGAACTGAAACACATTAGGCACCGTCACCATCATCATGGTGTATTTCGCCATTTTGACATAATCATCGTCATCATCATTATCATCATCATCGTCACCACCAACACCACCTAGAAATTTCAATTACTGCGTAATTAAATTTGGATTTGTTTAGGAAATTTATTGGCTTTCAGACTTGATATAGAATTCAAATTTCAGTAGAAATCGTGGTTTCATTGGCTGGATAGTGTCTTCATCGAGCTGTCCTATTTGGCTCCCCCTCCGTACGTGGGTGTCCGGAGGAGAGGCAAGGGGGCATTTACCCCATGGATTTTTCAAATATTTAAAAAAATAAAATCTTTTGATTATTATGATCTTTACAATAGTCCCAGCAAGATGTTCAATGCAAAGAAAACATAAATATTTAGGTAAGTCCTTGACCATTATTTATTTTGAAAGTTGTCCTGTGTTCTGTTTTCATTCTCTGCAAAAACGTCACTTTGCTCAACCCTACAAAACTTTTGCCCCTCCCTACAAAACTTTTGCCTCCCCTCAAAAATTCCTACGGACGCCCATGGTTACGACTGGCGTCAGGGCGCCTCGGGACGTGGCCGGTTCGTTTATCAATCAAGGCTATGTTTCGAAGATTTGCTTCTCGGGCTAGCACGGTACGTACACGAGGGAACTATAAATGGCGTGGTACCCAAACAGGCGGCGGGGCTTCCGACTCCATCCGTCAATCAGTTTGAACTGCATCCGTTCATGAAGAGAGTTGGACTGGTGAAATACTGCAGGGACAAGGGCATTGCGGTCATGGGCTGGGCACTGCTGGCCAGGTCGAAGAAGAACGATGACCCAGACCTCGTCAGGATCAGTAAAAAGTAGGACTTTATGATTTAATCAGATCTGATCTGGCCACTTCTAAAGCACTGTCATCATGATGTAGTGTTTGCTTCTTTGTGCATAGGCGTACGTTATGCATGTGCCTCTTAAGTCAAGTTCAGTGCCTACCAAAGGATTCCTGGTAATTCAATAGTGCCATACGAGAACCTCCTTAAGTTTCTGGATTTGTCTATCCGAAATGATGAGTGCATCTACACATCTACACTTGCTTGTATTTTTACTTGACGTGTTTGAAGAGATGGCAAATCCGTTTCTCAAGTCTTGCTGCAGTGGGCTGTGCAGAACGGTTTCATCATGATACCCAAGTCCACGAATCCAGAAAGAATTGTGCAAAATTCCAAAGTTTAAAAATGAGCAGGGTGTGGCCCTATATCGACGCTATTGAAAACGTGTTAAAAATGACCTGGGTCGAGGGCTCGAGGCCATACGTGTAATAAAAAGGTGTGTACTATATATATGTGCTGCATAAGTCTTACGTGTATACGACGCTGTTGTTGGGATTGCTCTAACTCGCTCGCCAGCCATCTTTAGTCGTTGCCACTTAATCTTGAGTCGATACGATAGCTTTGTAGCTATTAAGCTTATAATTAATTTTTTAAACTGTTGAGTCACTGTGACCGCAATGATCTGTTGTTTACTTTGTCGAGTATATACGAATATAGGCCATGTAGCCAAGAAAAGGCTATGTAGCCTAGCACAGGGCTAGAAATGATCGCGTGGTGTATGACTATAAAGAGCACTTGCGCATTGCCGACTATGCCTATACACAGCCTGGTCTGACGTGGTTGTACATAGGGACTTCACTATAAATTGGCCTTCTGACGAATTGAAACTGCTTTCACTTGAAGCAGATTCTGCATATCAGACAGGTTAGTCGCGTTTAATTTCTAACTATCTTGCCGACATTTTTGCCGTATTTAAAAGCAGCTAGGGTTTGGAAAAGATAACGACCAAACTTTTTTCATTAATTATTATTTATTTGGATGCCTTGAGGGTTCATTGTTTCCGCAAATCTGTGATCATTTCCTTCTAGAGACAGTAAAGGGTTCATTGCTACCGCGCATTTATGATTAGTCTCTTCGATAGACAATAAATCTGATATTCCACCGTTGGGTGCATTGATCTACATTTAGTTCAGGTATAGAACACGATTTCGATATATATCGCAACCTCTATATAAGGTGGTCATTGAAATAAACATTAAAGAAAGTACCAGTAGCGGGTTCTGGTGTAATATGGTCGATCAAACTTATCACCATCATATGCGTTTTTATTATTGATCATAATTATACTGGTTGACACACCGCAACCGTGGACAAGAAGAACTAGTTGCATGGACCCTGATTTTATTATGCCGCCTGTGGTATATAGCTATACAGTGCTCGAAATGGAAAATTTTACGAAACGGAACTCTAGTTAAAGATATGGGAGCATTCACATTTCAGAGGACAATAAAAACGTTAATTTCATAGTATTTTCCACTGGACGAAAGGGAACGATAATACGGATGCATTTGACGAACCGGAACGGCGTTCCGGTGTGTTCCGGTCCATTTCGAGCACTGTAGCTATAGTCATTCGTCAACACTGATTATACAATATACAGTGGAGTTTGAATTGTGAAATCTACCCAAGCCAAGAAGATCTGCAGTTTGCCTGATGAAAAGATATTACATAAATTATATTATGATCTAAAGGTTCAGTGGCATGCATATCATTTTTGGACCTACAGCACGAGATAATTATTAGACATACACCTAAAGACACTTTATCTGACGATCATACAAGGTCAGTGTCTGGACCTGGGTCAGAGATGGCATGTCTTTTTCTATCAAACAGATTATACCCATGAGCATCGTGGCCAAACTAGATTTGTTTGCACAGCACTTTATTGTATAACGCGTCGCTCTAAACAACAGCTCAATTGAATCACCACGATACACCGCACTCAGCTAAACTACACTAGGGCGTCGTGTCGAGTGTTGCGGAGCTGTGTAGGCCTATCTGCAGCAAAGTTTTGGATGGGTTAGACCGAAACGGCCAATGGATAAGGTGTTCTCCATGCCGCCTGACTACAAAAAATGCGGTCTTTGTCTGACATGTGCGGCTCTTGGTATTGGTCTTACTATTCTGGTCAAGGTCTTGGACTTGAGGTTTTATCTTGGTTCTAGTTTTCGCCATTGGTCTTGCCCTTGCTCTTGAGCTAGTGTTGATCGCGAGGGGAGTATTTGTTTTTGTATCTTTTGGTGCAGAGCGACAAATTATCTCTTTGCTTCTTATCATAAGCGACGAGATAACTTGTAGATACATTCAACCGTGACTGTCTGTGCTCTAATGATTAGTTATACTAGTTTAATTTCTCGGGATGGTATCAACGGTTGGATACGCGTTGCAAATTAGGAATTTGGTGGACTTTTGCCCCTATTGGAAATTCTTTTGCATGCCAGTAACAAAATTAACTGCGTCTGTTGCGCGAGACTATAGTTGTAGTCGACCTTTTGAAGATCGTATAGGGCAAGACTTGTGGACAGAACGCTTTGTGATTCAGCAATTTTGTACAGTGTAAGAAATATCTCATTTGAATGACGTGATTATTTAAATGCACTTAATTTAGTTTGTAGTAATCACATGGCTTCTTTGTTATTGTAATATAACTTTAATTTGCCGTATATTAAGAATAACGCATTGCGGTGAAGTACATCACGTTTGGAATCTTAGTTTTGGTCTTGGATACTCGCTCTTGGAAACTCTGTCTAGGTTATGGTAGTTAACCATGTGTTGTTGATCTTGAATCATACGTTCTTGATCTTGAATCATGTGTTCTTGATCTTGAATCATGTGTTCTTGATCGGGGAAATGTGGTATGGCTTACAGTACAGTTGATTTCCCCTCACTTGCTCAAAAGAGGAGCTGCATAAGGTGAATACTCGCTATAAATTATATAAATTCTATGATTGATTGATTGATTGAAGTGTACATACATACATATATACATACATACATACATACATACATACATACATACATACATACATACATACATACATACATACATACATACATACATACATACATACATACATACATACATACATAAGTAAATATGCATATAGCCTATACATACATTCGTACATACTTTATATATTCCAATACAGTATATTACATTTCTTTGTTTCATATAACCTATGCAGCTGAGTGTCGCTGTAGCAGTTTTGGTGTCAATAACGAGTGAGATTAAACAGGAATGGATCTGTCGAGCACAATAAAGCTTAACGATGGAGTTGAGATGCCTCTGTTTGGTCTTGGCATGTACCTGTCTGAACCAGGTACATCGTCGGCAGGCGCCGTTACAGCTGCCCTTAAGAACGGCTACAAGTTGATCGATACAGCCATTTATTACAAGTAAGAATAATATTATAATTAGAGCTTTGACTTGGTTATGTCCATTTGTTTTATTGTGTTGTCCTCTTTTGCTGTCTCTTTATATGTCATCATCTGCTAACTCAGGTGAGAGGGTCTATGGCTGACGAGGTCCCTGGATCTGCCAGTGTTTGACTGACCGTACACGTTTGGAGAGGTAGCAGACAAAATACTTAGTTGCACTGTTGTATCAGATATTCCACAGAACTGTTACTCTTATAAGACACTTAAAAGCAGGATAGAAATCAAGGCCTATTAAGGCAACACGGAAAAGTTCGTTACAGAAGTTTGAATGACCTGCACGAAGAAGAGAGTACAGGATGCTTCCGTGCATGGGCGGCGATCTAGGGGGTCGAGGGGGACATGACCCCCACGTTTAAGAGTGGGGGGACACGCCATACATTTGCCCCCCCAATTTTGAAGAAACGCCCAAAAAGACCAAGAAATGTAATTGCGCGTGAGGGTTTTCACTGTGTTTTTGACCAGACGAGGTAAAAACTGAATTTTTTTTAGGAGAAGTGTCCCCCAAAAATTCTGCGAAACAAGAAGAAATTCGTTAATAGGTTTAAGGGGATGAATCTGCAAAAAAGGTAAGCAATGTATTTCGAAAAAGATCGAAAAATTGTAAAAAAAAGTCAATGACTTTAAAAAAGGGCATAAACTTTTTTTGGAGATGAATTCGTAGAAAAGTCTAAAGTTTGTGGTTTTTCTGGGTGAATTCCAGAAAATTTTTTGGGGGGGACATGAATTCCTAAAAAAGGTCATCTACCAGACCATGGCCGACTTTATCCCCGCCATCTCTCACACAAGATCGCCGCCACTGCTTCCGTGACCAAAACCATCTGGAACTTTCTGAATATTCTTCTTCAGGTTACGTGAGAGGCTTTCCGTCGAACCTCCCCCGAGGGAAAATATTTTTCTGATGATCATAATCAGAGATGAAATATGATTTTCGTTTACTTGTCTTAATCTACAGAAATGAGGGGGACGTTGCTAAAGGAATGAAGGATGCTGGGGTGATCGACCGTAAGAAGGTCTTCATTGTTGACAAGGTAGCTGAACATGGCTATGACGTCACCATCAAAGCTGTCAAAGACAGTCTCGCGAAGTAAGCAGTTAACTTTATTAGCAAAGTGGCTGCCTTTTGGCTTGACGTAAAGTTTATTCGTTAAACGAACTAATTTACTCGTGAATGGGAGAAAATGGAGCAGTAGGCCTACATGTATATTATTATAAAACCTGACTCTCCTTCCCAGTTAGTGTAGTAATTGTTCCTCCTCCTCCTCCTCCTCCTCATCATCATCATCATCATCATCATCATCATCATCATCATCATCATCATCATCATCATCATCATCATCATCCTCATCAACATCATCATCATCATCATCATCATCATCATCATCATCATCATCATCATCATCATCATCATCATCATCATCACCACCATCATCATCATCATCATCATCATCATCATCATCATCATCATCATCATCATCATCATCACCATCATCATCATCATCACCATAATCATCATCATCATCATCATCATCATCATCATCATCATCATCATCATCACCATAATCATCATCATCATCATCATCATCATCGTCGTCATCATCATCATCATCATCATCACCACCACCATCATCATCATCATCATCGTCATCAGCGGTTTAGTCATCGTCATCGTCATCCACATTATCATGATTTGGCGGAGATGGGTGGGTTAATCTGCATCATAATCTCCATTGTTTTTGGTCATTTGTCAAATTTAGTTCCGTTTTCGTGTCTAGTAATTAAAATGAATCAATAATTGCATAATAATCTTAATAAACTTCATGAATATAACACAAATGGAATTCAAACAGAAAATACTAAGACGTCACTCATTGACTCTAATATTTATTCACAAAGGTTGCAAACCAACTACGTCGATTTGTTCCTCATTCATTTTCCACTTGGTGGAAAAAACATCGAGACCTACAAAGCCCTGCAAGACCTCAAGAAACAAGGGCTTATCAGGTATGCACATGGACTAGGGCTTCAGATGTAGTGCAGAACTGGTCTAAAAAAAGCCGATGTTAGGTTATGCAAGCCGCAGACGCTGTTTGCTGAAACGTATGGTCGTTATTTGATTTCGGATGGACCTAGTTACCTTTATTAATTGTATGTATGTAAGTATGTATTAGAGCACTTATATAGCGCCCTTCCGCGCCTATCACATTCAAGACAGCAAGTCATCAAATCTGAGGAGGCAAAATACGTTTACATTCCTTCCTGGCTCGAGATTATAATATAGAAAATGTCACATGTATGGTCTACCTATTCCTTATCTACTGTCTACTCTTCTCGGCGTAATCAGTCTATACCGGTATATCTATATCGTAATTAAGCAAACACGACTCCATCCCTGCCAACATAGCCATTAGCAGTTTGATGGGCACATAATTATAGGACCTATCTGCCAAGAAGGCATACCCATACTTGGTCCTATAAAACTGACGAGACCTCTCCCATTAGGTCCGATGCTGCCCGTATTAACTAGCTCTTTTTTTACCATTTTGGGATAAATGAAATGTTGGATACAATTATGCATGTAAGTATGTATGTATCTAGTATACTTGTGAAACGCCTTTAGAAATCTCAAAAGTGCGCTTAACATGGCAATGCAACGGATCTGAAGAGGTACCGTAAGTATTAAGATGGCTTGAAAATGTTTCTTCAGCCGTATGTGACGAAATAGTTCGTATAAAAATGTTAAATGACAGACTGTTCCGGAAGGATGGTCCAATGCACGAGAAAGCGTGATGTGGCCCATCGTCTTAAGGAGGCGCGAGACCAGCCAAACAGTTAAATATTACCAAAACAGATTATCTCTGGACTGACCTTGTGATTATCGAATGATGGTCCTGGAACCGTTACGCCAACAGAAGCCATGAACTGCGTTTTACTGAAGCAAGGAGCTATATGTACTTCAATAGATATTAGAAATATAAGTACATGTATAAAGTCGTTTGTCTATTTCAACAGATCAGTTGGAGTGTCCAACTTTGGCATTCATCACTTGAAAGGATTGGAGGAGGCGGGGCTTCCGACTCCATCCGTCAATCAGTTTGAACTGCATCCGTTCATGAAGAGAGAGGAGCTGGTGAAATACTGCAGAAGCAAGGGCATTGCGGTAATGGGCTGGGCACCGCTGGCCAGGTCGAAGAAGAACGATGATCCAGACCTCGTCAGGATCAGCAAAAAGTAGGAGAATTTTTATGACCTAATGAAATCAAATCTGGACATTTTCTAAAGCACCGTCATCATGATATAGTGTTTGCTTCTTTAGGTAGTGTTTGCTTCTTTGTGCATACACAGGCATACATTATGTGAATGCATTTCTATTTGACGTTTTTGAAGACATGGTAAATCCGTTGCTCAAGTCTTGCTGCGATGGGCTGTGCAGAAAGGTTACATCACGATACCCAAGTCCACGAATCCAGAAAGAATTGTGCAAAATTCCAAAGTTTTCGATTTCAAGCTATCAGCTGAAGACATGGCCGCTCTGGTAAGAATTAACCAAGCTCAGCCACTCAACTGGGCTTAACGGTTGCTAAGCAACTGTAACATAACTTGTAAATTTTATATAGGTCATCCATGTAATAGGTTAGTTTATTGCATTTTGTGACAGTTAATTCAGAGATGTTTGAAAAACTCCATTCCTTCCACTCGACGTTTCACTGATCGTTCTTGTTAACTAACCGCTCTTATTCATCTAACTCGTTGACTCTATATTATAGTCTTAGGTGTCTTATTTGAGCCTATGATCTTCATTTGTAGGAATTTAGCCGATTTAGGAATAGGCCTATTCCATTATATACGTAGCCTATGTACGTATGCATATATAATACCCATTAAGCCTATATGCACTGCTATGCATTCTTATTACATTCTTATACAGGTAATTTTCGTGTTTTATTTTTTGCACAGGGAAGCAAACCAGACGACTTCAATGCAGGCGAGGGAGGATTTAATCCACTGTGCAGCCCATGGGAAGGATGAAAAGGATCTGCCTCGTATCAACTCAGAATTATATAAGCCCCAGCAGGGAGTTATTAGCCATAGGCATAGCATTACTATATGTAGCATTATTAGTTTTTATTTAGTTATAGGTTGCACGGTAGTCATAGTAACTATTCTGGTTATTCATAAACATGTAACAGCATTAAAGGCCAAATAGCAACAATAGGTTAGTATGTCTATTATACGAAATGAATAGCATTCTAGCAAGGCATAGATCTGTAGACCTAAACATATCTTTGTGTTTAATTGTTCTCGTTGTTTAATAAAGTGATTCAGCTTTAATAAGCTTAAGGTATATAGTAAGTAGGCTACTACGCATGATCATGGAGAAACGAGACAGTGCCAGCGCATTTTTCATTGTAAAGCGATATTTTGTTACGCAGTTACGAAGGATAAGCTTTTCATTGTTTGTCTTTAGACACAATAAACCATTGAATGTCATATAGCGCATCTCAGTTTTCTAATCAGTTATGGGTTTCTTATTCCATTTAGCTACACGTAGGCCCACGGATTGAAGGTCTATACTCCAAGACCAATTACGCATTCCTCCCTCGCATCGGATGAAACCACTGTCCGCTCTTGCAGCCTCTGTAGTCGACTATAGAAGGTCTAGAAGTTTACAGATAATGTTGCGACGCTGTGGATGCGACATGTCACTGGCCAGTTCCTCTGCGAGCATGCCCACGTGGAGCCCACTTAGGACCCATATTACCACATGGGACCTTCGTAGAGCCAAAGTAGGACCCATCTAATTCCATACCTATGGATATGCTGGCAGGGATGCAGTCAAGTTGAACAACGTTGACCTTAGTTAGTAGGCCATACTTTATGGTTGGTGACCATCCATGTAGTAACTAGGTCGTGTGGGCAAATCCAGCCCTCCATTCCTTCGAGTCCATAGATTCAAGCTTGGAAAACTTACACGAAGTTGACCCTTTGTTGGATTACTGTCGTTCTGCTTGCATGTCAATCATAAGGTTCGTCAAACCTGGAACAATGATATTTGGGAGTAACAACAAAGGCATGCATGTAATCAGTGGCGGCGATCTTGTTTGACAGGTGGGGGGGACACTTTAGAAATGATCTGGTCAAAAAGAGAGTTTTGACCTGAACTGGTCAAAAAGAGGTCCAAAAAAATTTTTCGCGCTCACGCGCGATAAAATTCATTCTCAGAATTTTTTTTTATTGCGCATCAAATTTCATGACCTTTTTTGTTTTCTTCAAAATTTGGGGGAAATGTATGGTGTGTCCCCCCACTCTAAAACGTGGGGGTCTTGCAGGGCTCGAAGTTGGAAACAAGAGGTGCCGGTATGGCTAAAAGAACCATTCTCCTTCCCTCCCTCTCTCCTCCCCTCCCCTCATCCTCCCCTTCCCGTCCCCTCCCTACTTTCTCCCTGCCCTCCCTTCCCCATCCAGCCCTTCCCCTTCCCTTACCTTCCTCTCCCATTCCCTTCCATTCCCCCTCCCCTCCCCCTCCCTCCCCTACTTTCTCCCTGCCCTCCCCTGCCCTCCCTTCCCCTTCTAGCCCTTCCTTCCCTTCCCCTCCCTTCCCTTCCCTTCCAAACCATTAAAGCGGGGGTCCGGGGGTCCTCCCACGGAAAATTTTTGGAATTCTACATTGCCGTAGGTGAGTTCTAGCACTTTTCGGAGAAATTTAACTGGTTTCTTGTCAAGGGTTTCGTCGTAAGAAACTGTTTAAAATCCACGAGACTGCATGGCTTATATAACTGCGCAGTAACTGACTTTTCTCAAGTTTTACTAGTTACACAAGATGGCTTTGCGAATTTTTATGAGCATTCCGGATTGCTAAAATACACTATTAACATGTTTTGAGTAGGCCTAGGTGATACCTGCCAGAGGTAGCATCTAATCAGAATTAAATATTTAAATTTACTTAATCCAGATGTGCCAAGTCGTTACAAATAATTTGGCTGTCTATGCACAATGATGTAAATTATAATTGTTAGACAATGTAAGTAAGAACAGGTATTATTATAGGCGCCGTTGACTTGCATACCGTCGATACCAATATGTTTTTAGGCCATACCGGTATGGATTTTTCGCCTGGAGAAGTTCCGGTATGCTTTCGGCCGGCCAGGAGAAGTGCCGGTATGGCATACCGTTTCATACCGTCCCACTTCGAGCCCTGGGGTCTTGTCCCCCTCGACCCCCCCCCGGGATCGCCGCCCATGGCCATAAAGGTGGTGATATGAGAGAATCGAGGAAGACGGGCAATTAATCAAGCAGCAGCATTGAGAACGGACTGAAGAGGAGCAAGACGGACTTTAGGAAGACCAATGAGGAGGGAATTGCAGTAGTCAAGTCTAGAGCAGACAAATGCATGGACAACTAAAGTGAAAATTGGAGTTGAGACAGAGCAACGGATAGCTCTAAGGCGCCTTAGGTAAAAATAGGAAGTGCGAGTGAGTTTGGAAATGTGTTCAGCAGTGGCGGCGATCTTGTCTGAGAGGTGGGGGGAGGGGCAAAGTCGGCCTTGGTCTGGATGATTATCTTTTTTAAGAATTCATCCCGCACCAATCTACCAATGTGATCACCTTTTTTTAGAACGTCATGTCATCGCACACACACAAAATTTCTTTACTGTTTTTACTTTGTAGAAAAAAAATTTGTTTGGCGATGACATGGCGTTCTAAAAAAGGTCATCATAACAACAATTATTTCTTACTTTCTACTTACTGAGAATTTTCGGGGGACACTTCTCCATATAAATTGAATTGTTACCTCATCTGGTCAAAAAAGGCTGCGAAAACCATCACACGCAATCACATTTGTTGACCTTTTTTGGTGTTTCTTCAAAATGTGGGGGGGACAAATGTATGGCGTGTCCCCCCCACTCTTAAAGGTGGGGGGACATGTCCCCCCGTCCCCCTATGATCGCCGCCCATGCATGTAATCAAGTTACCCATGCCTTACTTTTGTCTTTACAAGTTTACCTGTAGGTGTTGAGAAAAGGTGCAGTCTTCAGATGGTCAGGAAGACTGTTCCGCACAGTAGGCCTACGTACGTGGTACCAGTGAATACTAGATTATTTACCACGCCTTGTGACGGCTATGGAGCATGCCGTTGAATCCTACCTCGAGAAGGATCGGGCGCTGGTTGTCGCCGCCTTGGTGTATTAATATCCAAGCCATAGTGCTGGAAAAGGTCATTAGGTGCAGTCTTGTTGTCCTCGAGACCAAGGTCTTGGTCTCGAGTGCACTGGAGTTCGTTTTTAAAAGTCTTGGTCTTGGTCTTGGTCTTGAGGTTCAAGGTCTTGGTCTTGGTCTTGAGGTTCAAGGTCTTGGTCTTGGTCTTGGTCTTGAGGTTCAAAGTCTTGGTCTTGGTCTCGCAAGACCAAGACCAAGACCGGCTGTCAATATGAACAGTCATTTAACAGAACTCAAGAATTCTGTATCAAGCCTGCTTGCATCATACGACCAATATCTTGTTGGTCAGGAAAATCCATTGGCAGCAGCAACAGTTATTCTGTATCAGACGGTATGATAAACCTTCAAAAGGGCTCACTATCTGTACATTTACATCCAGTGCTTGAAAAGCTTCTGTGTGTGTGTGTGTGTGTGTGTGTGTGTGTGTGTGTGTGTGTGTGTGTGTGTGTGTGTGTGTGTGTGTGTGTGTGTGTGTGTGTGTGTGTGTGTGTGTGTGTGTGTGTGTGTGTGTGTCAGCGACTTCAGCACCTGTAGAACGTATTTTTTCACATGGCGAAATTTTTATGAGGCCCACCAGGCACGTCTTGGTCAGAAAATTCTGAGCGAATTGGTTTTTTATAAAATACAAAAGGCATTTGGAATAATAGTTTGCATGAAGGACTTTTGAATACAAATTCGGATTTCTCTCCAGTTTGCATTTAAAGTTAATTTGCTTGAATAAAATAAAAGACTCCTGTTTTCATTAAAATAGCGAATATTCCGACTTGACAATTTTAGAAGTCTTGACCTGATTGCGATTTTTTGGGTCTTGGTCTTGGTCTTGAGGTTCAAGGTCTTGGTCTTGGTCTCGAGGTTCAAGGTCTTGGTCTTGGTCTTGGTCTTGAGGTTCAAGGTCTTGGTCTTGGTCTTAGTCTTGAGGTTCAAGGTCTTGGTCTTGGTCTTGGTCTTGAGGTTTAAGGTCTTGACAACAAGACTGATTAGGTGCACTCGCATTGTAATAGTCTATCTGGAAATGCTTGTAGGGGGTCTGTTTAGGGCACTGGCGGCGATCTTGTTTGACGGGGGGGAAGGGACACTTTTGAACTGATCTGGTCAAAAATAGGTTTAAAATTTTGTGAAGTTTTTTGGTGTTTCTTAAAATTTTGGGGGGACAACTTTATAGGCCCTAGTGTGTCCCCCCTGTTAAAGGTGGGGGTCTTGTCCCCTCGGCCCACCGGGATCGCCGCCCGTGGTTTAGGGACTTCCAACTACTGCAGGTTTTTGCACAGTAGCTGGCTACCTGATCGAAAAATGACACCCTCCTGTAACCTTAAAATGAGACTGGCAGCGGTGTTCAGAAGCGAGTGTAAACCCGGTATCTCGATGCGATTTGGCACCTAGCTGAGACGTTCTTCTATAGCGACGTACGTTGCTTATTTTCAGTGAATTGATCTGTTTGTTGAGACCTTTTATCGAAGCTGCCCGTTTGAATGAGTGATGTTCCATTTAAGTACCCGTGTGCGAACCGTGCTAGCCCGAGTAAAATTTTTAGGCCTTATTAATCAACCAGAGAGACTCGATCCAAATCCCAAACCGCATCTCGACTCAAGAACGAAATTCCATCCGAATTCGCATTCTCAGTTCCTCCACCAGCACTCACGCACCGTTATAAATCTGCTTCAAGCTCATCTATTTATCACACCACAGGCTTTGAAGACTTCCTATGCCTACCCTAATCCATACGATCCTCCGCCTTCCTCAAGGAAACCCGCCTTAGCTGCTGTTCTGCTTCCTCTCTCTGTGCACGGTCTCTCTGGTCTCTCGGGCAACAGGATGCGGGCTTCCTCTGAACATCGATCTCTGATACGGTGTAGCGCTCGTGAATAATTAAGTATCCTGTGCTTTGATTAAGAGTAGAGCTATATATATATATATACAAATGTAGAGTTTACTGTTACGATTGCGATTACGAATTTACAATATCTTTTTTCCTATCCAAACTCTCAGATCTGATATTGTCCTCTCTCGTTTGATAGCTATAGGCTCTTTTAGCAACCTCCTAGGCTAAATCCAACTAATCTTCCTATCCCAAACTTATATCATTCCACTGAAACTGTCCTCACCTCGCAGTAGGCCTAGGTTACAAAAGGCTTGTCATGGTCATACGTCGTCACCAAGTCTCTTGAATAAGCTATAGTCAGTGCGTCTGATTTAAGGCGAGCGATCGATCGCTCTTCTTGGTCGCTCGCCTAACAAAGGTACCGGCGACCGATTTAGCGCTCGCCTAGCCAAAGGCGTCTCACCGTCGGTGACAGTCGGTCGTCGCTCGCTGAGTTTGAGTTAGATTCCAAGACGATAGACTAACCTGGACCCAGACCATTATTTTATTTGCCTAATTGAGATAACTTTAATTTACTCACTTGCGGCAGCGGTGAATGCGTGCCGTGACATGTCCTAATTAGGCCTACTGCTGACTGATCACTCCAATTTCGTGCAGTAGGATTAGCCACAACAACACGGTCGACACCTCACGCCGCGTGACATCATCCATAACATCATAAATTTCGGAAGTTACTTTAAAGAAAAATGGCAGCGAACATGAGCAAGTCGAATAAATATCGATGTAGTCGAAATAGAAACCGGCGGACTGTGGACAAAATTTACTGCAAGTCCTGCAGAAAGCACGCCGATAAAATTTGAATGGATTGCCGGCTGAAAGGTCAAGCTAAAAATGAGTGCTCAACGTATGCCGAAGGCTCAACCAACGTTGGGAAATCAGCCGTCACACGTCATTAACGTCAATGGTAGGTTTCTAGCGAATGTTCATTCATTCTGAGAATTTATACAGCGCCTCTTCAAGAGATCTACTGAGATAACGGAACTGAAGTGAGATAGGCCTACTAGATGAGTAGGCCTACTATATGCAGCGATACGAAAAATTACGAATACGATACACAAAATACGCTGTACACAAGAGCTCCCGAGACCCGAGGTCGACCGCATATCGCTCACCTACTCGATCCAGCGCGATCGATTTTCAACCCGCCTACTATTTTCAAATCAGACGCACTGGCTATATAGTCTCCCTGGCGTGGCTTTTGTGTGGCGCTGAGACTTCGGATTTACATTAAATTACATTACACATTGTGTTATTTTAGACATCTCTGCCGTCTTCGATAGGCCTACCAAATTTAAAGAGTCTGGATCTTACGAACTGATTTTGATATTATATCGCCAGTGCCTATGGTGGTTTTCCTGACGCGGCTTGCTGTGGCGCTAAGACTTTAAGAGATTTTCATTACTTTAGATTGTCTTTGAAGTTGCAATGCATTTTTAATGTAAACAGCCTGGGGGACGCGGTGGTGTAGCGATATCATTTATAATATCATATCAGATAGGCTTCCCCCATGGTTATTTATAATGCGCCACTCACCGTATAGACTAACCTATTCAGAAATTCAGAGGTGTTCCCAGCGTAACAGCCCCGAGGGAAAAGGAAGGTCTTCAGGCAGCGGAGAGAAGAGGGCGGGATCCCAAGCAATATCTTGCTATAGGAGCGAAGGGGCAAGTCATGTATGTTCTGTGCCTTGTAACCAGAGGGTCGCAGGTTCGAACCTACCTCAAGCCACTGCGTAGCGACCCAGCGCCATCGATGTTCTGTCGTATGGTCGAGTGCACTTCTGAAGTTTGGAAGGAGGACAATATAAAAATACAGTTGTGTTGTATTGTAAACAAAACTTTCTATTGATACTTTCTGTCCGCTAGGAGCGCTGCAGTGCATAGGCGAAAACGTCACACAACGTTCAATAAGGACTTTGACATATTATATAATCTTGGTTCTGGAATGCAACAACCGTGTTTTAAGAATTTGCGGATTAAGTTTGAAGAAGTAGGAAAGCCAGTCTGTTTCATTAATGATAGGGGAAATATAGGTGGATATAATAAACTTAAGATAGATAACGACTTACTGACCTTTGTTATTGGAGAAGAGAGTTGAGGAGAGAATAAAGAGTGACACAGGTCAGAGGTCGTACGATGCCCAGGGGCGTCTATTCCCCCGAAGTCATTGGAGCAACTTTCCCTCCTCTTCCCCCTCCCCTTCCTTTCTCAACCCCAATAATGATGGCACATAAACTGACAGATCTCCCCCCCCCCAAATTTTTCAGATGGAGCATTTGCGCCAAGGTTTCTATGGAGTAGACGCCTCTGACGATGCCCAGGTGTTCTTGACTGACCTGAAGATAATTTGATGTGGAGTAGCTCGTTGTCCATAATGTATAATATAAAACCATTCACTAGTTTTGCATGTAAAGTTAAATTACCATGTTTTTGCGACTTTGAAACTGAACATTTAGCACAATATATATATTTCAGAGTGGTCATGTAGATGAACACACAGACTAGCATTCTCTCGTAAACATTGTGAATACATGTATGTACTTCTGTATTGATGGAATTTTAATAGACATAATATCAGTAAAGCATTTCAGTAGCAGTCATAATTATGGTGTTAATCATTAACCACTACAGCTAGGTTAGGTCTCCTTGTGCACATTATGCTGACGAAGAATCAAACTGTTTAATACAATCATTGTTAGTTGGGAAGATTATCCAACCACATTTCACATGTGTGTTTTGTACCATTTGAGAATTATGGCTAGAACCATGAACTAATACATCCAAACACGTACATATAACCTCTGTGCTTAAACCTTTGCATTGGCTGTCAGTTCTGCAAAAAATTAGTTTCAAATTCGGGCTCTTGTTTGTAAAACTTTGAACTCTGGCCAGCCACAATACTTAAAATCAGCTTTAATTCCCCAGACTTGTCATTATTCAACGAGGTCATCTGATTATCTTTGTCTGGTCATACCTAAATAATTTAAAGAACTGTTCTTGGTGAATAAGCTTTCTCAGTTGCTGGACCTACCCGGTACTTTTGGAACTATCTCCCTGTGTTTGTGTGCTCTGCTCAGTTGCATGTGTCATTTTGTTCTCAACTTAAGACTCGCATGTGTCAAATCCACCACATGCTTATCCACCATAGGCTGCCTCTCTGTCTTATGGACTGCTCTTATGGATATTGACCTGATTACGGCTTGGTTTTGATGCACCATTGGTTGATTCCTTGTGCATTAGACACCGGCGCAATTGGAGTTACTAATAACAATTACATTTCAACAGGTTGGATAAGTGAATTGTTTTCTTATGCATGCAGAACACAAGGTATCTAAGTATCTGTTGTCCACTTTTTAAGAACATTAGATTTATTCAATGCCTTCAGTGGTGGCGCCAGACACTTTTTGTAACCAGGGCATAGCCAGAGCAGTCATACAAGTAACCAGTGCAGAGGGCGGTTTATGAAGAGCGCAGTAGCGCGAGTTTAAATAGTGACCATATAAGATCGCGCTACCGCGCTTGCCATAAATCGCCCCAGCACTATTGTATATGTCTATAGTCTATTATTCAGAAGGTCAGATAGGCGGAGCCCCCCCCCCCCCGGAAGCTGAATGCTTTTGACATTTGTAAAGCAAATTTTAACATTTAATTTAATTAAGTGAATTTATATCTCAGGATATAACAATTAAAATATACCCTAAAAATTCTGGACAGGGCAAAAATTCTGGCAGGGCATCGACCAGGGCAAAGACTTTTTAACAGGGCATTTGCCCTGGCACGACCGGGTGTAGCGCCGCCCCTGAATGCCTTTCCTAAGTTTTTCAGTGTTAAGTATTTACGCATGTTTTTCATTCAGCAGCTTTTTGCTAGGAACCATTTCAATGACATTTTAAGACCAAAATCTTAAATTTAATTTGTGCAGTTTACGTATTAAGCACAATCTGTCTACAGAAGATAACTAGATTTTGATTTTTCCTTTTATGTTTAGCGTCAGGATGTCTAAGCAGAGAGCGTTTTCAGTTGCAACAAGCTTGTCGAGCACCATTCAGCTTAACGATGGTGTGGCTATGCCACTGTTTGGACTCGGAATGTTCCGGACGGGAGCCGGGGCATTAACGGAAAATGCAGTTTTGTGTGCTTTGCAAGCAGGCTACAGAATGTTTGATACAGCACAGTATTATGGGTAGGATGACAGGGTTAACGAGAAAATCAACATAGCTGTTTCCAACGTTTAAAAGTTCTTCAAAATTCACTGGTGGCATTGTCTTCTGTTCATTTTAATACAGATAATAGCAGATAATTTGAATTCATTAATACTTTTAAGAGTCTGTTGCTTCGATATGACAACAGTAGGTTGTTACTAGTGAGTTATTGTACTGTAGTAATTAGTTAGACTTGTTGCATACTGTTACCAAAGAGTTATAACTGTCTAAGCCTTACAGTTGGCTAGCTGCAGGCCCTTAGCCAGCCGTCCACCTGTCCTTTGGACGGGTGAAAATTATTTTGTACGGGCATAAATTGTGCATGATTCTCCTTCAGCACCATCCAGTTCCTTCTGTAGAGCCACTGTGAGCCTTCAGATGGCAGTTCTGTAAGGAACAGAGGTTGATATTAGGCTCTGTCAACAGCATAGGGGCACTGCAGTCTGACTGGTATGGCAGTGGGACTTCGGGCGGTCGCGACTTCGTACGCTGAAGGCGTTGGGTGGTAATGACTTCCAATGACAGCTTCCTATGCTTTTGGACGGGCAACTCTGTTTTTCTGGCTAATGTCCTGGCTAGCTGTCCCTGCCAGCTCTACTGGAGACCAATTCTCTTTGAAGTACACTGTTAATTGGTTAGTCAATGGAGAAAGCAAGGCCAGCTTACAACTGGTTTTATAGAGTTGTTTAAGATAGGTTAGTTTGAAGTAACACAAAAAGTTTTAGGAATTGAGAATGTGATAATGATTTAGCAGATTTTCGGCAATTCTAAGTGTTGGTTGTTGCTGTAATTATTATTTAAAATTGTGTTTTGTTAATTGTTATTTTATGTGATTTGTTGTCTCTAGTAATGAAGCAGAAGTGGAACGAGCATTGAGGAAATCTAGTGTTAAACGAGACGAAGTTTTTGTTGTGTCAAAAGTTTGGACAAGCAATCATGGTTACGATGCCGCAACAGCTTCAGTCCGAGAAAGCCTTTCCAAGTGCGTTACCTAATTTTATTTATTTTCCTGTTTTTGTGAAAGGATATGAATTTCTATTACATACACCAGTAAGTATGTTTATTGCACATTACCATCAGCTGTGACATTCCTCACAGACGCGTTCCTTGGTGTTATGGATCTTGTGACTCGGTTGCAGACGCTGCAACAGTGAAACAACTACATGGCTTCATTTCACATTCTGGTGATGTATTGTCACTGATATTCTTCATTCATTTATTTGCTTTTAAGAATGGAGAGCATATGTATCTTCAAAACCACTCTGCTATTTGTTTAACCAGTAGATTTGATAACTGCTAACAGGCAGTGGCGGCGATCTTGTCTGAGAGGTGGGGGGGGGACAAAGTTGCCCATGGTCTGGTCAATTACCTTTTTTTAGGAATTCATGTCCCCAAAAAAATTTTTTCCTTTCTCCACAAAAACTTCTTCACTTTTCTACGAATTCATCTCCCAAAAAAGTTGATGACGTCATCGCTCTCTCTACATCTTTTTACTTTTCGAAATTCTTCTCCCAAGAAATTTCTTTATTAAAAATTTCTTCCTACTTTCTACTTTCTCTTTTCTCATAATTTTTTTGGGGAGGACACTTCTCCTTATACATACATTTCATTTTTACCTCATCTTGTCAAAAAAGGCTGTCAAAACTATCACACGCAATTACATTTTTGGGGCTTTTTTGGTGTTTCTTCAAAATGTGGGGGGACAAATGTATGGCGTGTATGTATGTACTACTTGAGTGCAACTTCTGATATGTTGCCTGTTTTCAGAATGGAGACGGACAGCCTTGACATGTTTTTGATACATTCGCCCTCTGGTGGCAAGGTTGTTGAGACGTACAAGGCCTTGCTTGATTTGAAAGCCAAAGGACATATCAGGTGTGTAAGAACTATAAAAAGCTTTATTATTAAAAGCTGTTGGCAGATGAAGGTACCAAGTCTTAGAAATTTGTAATCAAGTTTATTTTAAACCAAGTTTAATCTATTGTAAATAAGAAAACAATCTTTATTTGCCTGAAAAGAACTGTACTTGATTTATAATCTAACATGGTAGAGATAGACATGAGGTTTGTAAAAGGCGTGCAGCTACTGATGTCAAGACGGCTATTGCTTTATGGAATTGTATGAAATTAATTGTTTGAGATATGTTAAATTATTTAATTATAACAAAGTTGTTTGTGGTTCATTAGTTAGAGTGCTTGACCTGTAACCCGGAGAGTATGGGTTCAAGCCTCGTCCGAGGCAGTTACTGTGTAGGGACCTTGAGCAAGTCGTCGTTTGCACACAATTGCTCTACGCCATTGATGTTATGTTATATGGTCGTGTGCACTTCTGAGCTTTGGAAGGAGGGCAATGTCAAATACAGCTGTACTGTATTGTATTGTAACTATAAATTTCTTCTTGGATTAATTATTGATTAGTAATAGTAGTACAGTTATGCATCAAAGAAGGTCCAGGAGAGGATAGTTTGACTTCACATTGTATATGGAACAATGCTCAGGACCACTAATTCGCTTGTTGACAAGTATAAGATAGTTGTTATAAGTTGTAATAATAACAATAATATGTAATTATTGTTATTATGCTAATTGTTAGAAGAGTAATCATTATCAATGTGTATGAATGCATCCAATAAATAAGATACACATAATTTGAATATTTCTATTGAAGAACAAATTCAAATGACACAGTTTTCACAACCTCATGAATGCCTTTTGTCATTTGGCAAACTTTTGCTCAATGCATAACCAGGTGTGAGACAAGTGTGTCCGCAAAGAACCAAGCTCTGCTAATCTAGTTTGCTCTGCTAAATTAATTAAATTATCCTCTGAGCTGGTCTGCTTTACTCACACTCGTCAATTATTGTCGAAACTTCGCTTGCCTCTGTGTCTCAGTGAACTGACTATTGATCTGACTGTGGTTTTGTTTTGTTGCACTATTGGTTGCGGCTATTGTTCTGTTCAGGTATTGTGAATTGCATACCTTTTGACAAATCAGTATGTCCTAAACATCAGACTGATACTGGACAAAAGGCACTCTTGGGGTTGAGAAAACTTTGTAATTTTTAACTATCTATTTGAATTTGAATTTTTTAACTATTTATTTAAATTAAGCATAGTAGCATCTGAGCTGTTTTAAGCGTTTGACTCTTATTCTTATTCTCTTATACATACTGCTGCAAGAGAGACAGTCATGTTAAATAACAGGGCTAAGACTTTGTACTTGGTAGGATGTCATCAACTGCAAAAGTCAAAATTGATGGGGAACAAATATTTTACACTAAGAAGAAGAAAATCTCTTGAGCTAGCCCTGAGGCAACCCTGGAGTGTTAGTGACTTCATTTTTCGTAGCCTCAACCATGTGGCAGTGGGTGGATAGTCCTCTCCCTCGCAATCTGATCTCCCCACCAACAGTATACGGTTAGTGTACTCTGTTATAGCCAAGTTGGCTTGCAGGCACAGGTGAAGCGGTTGAAACCATGTTAAGAAAGAACTAACACTCTAGCATCACATTGTATGCGCTGTGTAGTGGTACAAACTCTTCATTGTCAGTTTTCTTGCAGTGTTACAATCTGAGTGATTAGATTACAGGTCATATGTGACCTCGGCCGAGAGAAGGGACCACTTGTCGCTTTCTAGATTAGCCGGAAAACGCGTTTTTACGCTAAACTATTATATTGATTTTTGCGTCTAATTAATCAATCTTTAGCTCGGACTCACTGTACTACAACGAATCTTATGCTACTTGATGCGTTAAGGCAAAATTTAGGCATTAGTGCATTGGGTAGGGACACATTACATTTTTTTATGCGATTTCCCGCCAAATGATATTTTATATTTTTGTGAAAAAGTGCATAAATTATGGACCAAACGCTCTGAAATTTTTTCCTCATTTTACCTAAGGTGTAAGTATGTGGAAACTGGTAATAAGTCCATTTGCGACAAGTGGTCCCTTCTCTCGGCCGAGGTCACATATGTCTTTGGCGGATGACAAGGTATTAATTGAAACTTTTTATACGTTTTGTGGTGATGAATTTTGTGGAAGCTATAACTAAATTTTTTCGAAGACTTTGTACCTTTCCGTGGATCATGGCACATATTGTTTTACTGCTGACAAAGATTGTTAAAGGATCTGATGTGCTGCTGGTAATTAGGTCTGTAGGTGTGTCAAACTTTGGGATTCAGCACCTCGAAGGGCTTAAGGCAGCCGGTTTGCCACCACCCTCCGTTAATCAGATTGAGTTGCATCCGTTCTGCAAGAAACCAGAACTCGTGCAGTACTGTCGAGATCACAACATTGGAGTGATGGGATACTGTCCACTGGCACGTTGTCAGAGGGACGATGATCCGGACCTGATCAGTATTGCTAAGAAGTAAGTCTCGAAAACAAAGAAACTGTAATAATAAATTTCTATAGGGTCCCTTGAAGAGAAACTAATCACAGGCACTGTGCTTATGGGGAGGGCATGGATTGGAAGTCCATGATTGTGGCTCGTAATTGAATCACCTGTACTTTGACTGATAGGAACACACATGTTTAACTGAACAAGTATCTTGTACCTTTTAAGGACCTCTTTTAAGGGCATTGAAATGTGGCTATTGGGAGCTTCTAAAACGATAAGCTGAAAATGTTTCTTGAACTGTTACAGGAAGAATAGTTTCAACTTTCAGGTTCAGAGTCTTCCAGATGTTGAGTTCCAGATGTTGATATCACTGGATAAAATGCAAAGAATATGAACATATAACTGCACATTCAGTTTGAAGAACACATCCATTGAAAATAACTTTGGGTTTCAACTTTAGCTAAATATAGTTTGTATTTTCTGATTAAAAATATACATACATATAGTATACTTGACGATTATTAGACCCTAACCATAACATAGAACAAGCAATTCACATTATATAGTTCATAATGTGATCAACATTTCGTAGCTTTTCAGTTTGAATATTGTTTTTTTTTTCTGAATAAACTTTGAAGTCACCAGAGGTCGGTCGCTCAGGTGATGATCCGATGGGGAGTGCAGATGGGTTTCATCACTATTCCAAAGTCATCCAAAAATGAAAGAATTCTATCCAATGCACAAGTCTTTGATTTTGAGCTGACAGACCAGGAGATGCAGACTCTGGTAAGGAACATTAATTTTTTTTTTGAATTTTTAAGATTCGTTAGCTCGGAGACTGGAATGGGAAAGTATTTTTATTGCAAGGTTTACTCAACTGCGATACAGCGAAGCCTGTTTGAAGGCTACATATTAGGTGTTTTATGATGAAATTGTATTTGAAAGCTGAATTAAATTTGTAATCCATACTTCTGATCACTGTATATCAGAATTTACCTTGTGGTGACGGTTGCAATATGAAGCCGTTACAATGTACCATGTTTATAAATTAGACCTATTCTAGTGTTGAAGTCGAACACAACTAGACTTTGTGGACATGCACTTTGATGTTGTCTGTAGCAATTCAAGGGTTCACCTCCAGTGCCTTTTAAGAACCTCTTAGTGGGTGCTCGATAGTGTAGTGGTTAGCATGCTGGACTGTCGATCGAGAGGTCAGGGGTTCAAAGCCCTGCCAGGGCAGAACTTTGGTTTGAGATTTCTGCTCCACCTGTGGCCCCTACCAACTCGGCTATAATGAGCATACTGACAGCACACTGTCAGTGGAAAGATGAGACGACGAGGGAGAGGACTTCCACCAGCCCTCGTATGCAGAGGATAAGGGGTCATCCGTAAAGGACGTCTGCAAAATATTACCTACTTTGGACCCTCGCTCCCTCTTGTCCGCATCTGACCTTACCCTCACGCCAAAGCCAATAAACGAAAAACCACCGTTGTGACAAATTCATTAAAAAGCTGCCAGTTTCATCTTATTTAAAATCACTTTACTTAAAATGTCAACCAGTACATGCTATTTAAAACTGAAAAGTAAGCAGTGTTCTACATCAACTACTGTGTTGCATTTTAAAACAAAAAAAACAATTTCTAGTGCACAGCACAAGGTTTTTGGCAATCTGACCTTTTTGCCTCCCGGGGAAAGCTGAAACACGGAGATGTTTAAAAAACTATCAAATTTAGAAATTTTGATGCGGACATCTGCACTGGTCATAACACCCTCCCCTTGTCCGCATTTGAGTGACCCCTCCCTCCCCCTCATTGCCGAAATCTTTATGGATGACCCCTAAGAAAATGAAGTCACTAACACTTCATACCCATGGATGCCTCAGGGCTAGCTTAAGGGACTGCTCTACTTCTAGGGTTGATTATTATTGTTTTGTACAATTTAACTGTAATTGGTCAAGATGAATTTTTCTGATGAGGCATGAAAGATGCCTCTGTGCATTTATTAGGCCTTTAGTGACACTACTATTTGTTGTCATCGTACTTTTATAGATTTTGTCTTTATTTTAGAATTGTAAACCAAACAACTTCAATTGTTCATGGGATCCTACTACAGGTCCTTGGGTTGATTAGCGAGAAATTTCAACTTTGTTATTTATTGCATCAGCATCAGCTTTTTTTGCATACAGCTAAACTTACGATGGGTTTGTTGTTAATGTTATTAGTTGCATAGACTGTGGGCGAGGTAAACCATGTGCCAAAATTTGTTTTACAAAATGAGTTAAACATTTAGATTTTTATTTTCTCTGGCACACATTTTTCATACTTATTGCAGACAGACAAGAATTAATCTGCACACTGTTAAGACTTCAACGACGATCTGAACTGGTTCCCAGTCGCTTTTACTGAACTCGGTCGTTTTAAAGCTTTACTTACCAACTGGTAATTTTAAATTCCCGTAAATCTGTTGCTTGTTAAATTGCTGGACATGAACGCATCTCTTTTGTTGGACATTGCCTTCTTAAATGTTGCAATACAGAATTCCAAATATAAAAAAATTTGCGATGAGGATGGATGAAAGCCAATAGCAATAAATAACTTATCTTATCTTATATTATCTTATTATTTATAAAGCGCCTCTCACAGCATAGACTATTCAGAGGTGCTCCCAGCATGTCTAAATAACGTGTACAACTTGTTGTCTGTAGAAGTTAGATTTAGAATGGGAGGGGGAAGAAGAGGGGGAAAAGTGATGTTGCTCCAATGACTTAGGGGGCATAGACGCCCCTGGAGCTCCGGAGGGAACACAAGGGGGCTTTTGCCCCTTGATTTTGCAAATATTTTACAAGAATAAAATCTTTTGATTATTATGATTATTTCAACAGTCCAAACACGATTTTCAATGCTAAAAAAACTTCTATGCAAAAACGTCAGTTTGCTCCCCTTACAAAATTTTTCCCCTGGACGATTTTTACCCATCCCTCGCATAGAAAAATTCATGCGGACGCCCATAGCAAATATTTTACAAGAATAAAATCTTTTGATTTGCTAAAAGAAACTATTCTATGCAAAAACGTCAGTTTGCTCCCCTTACAAAATTTTTCCCCTGGACACTTTTTACCCATCCCTCGCATAGAAAGATTCCTGCGGACGCCCATAGCTTTATTCCTTTTATTAACAATACACACTCAAACGCGTCACAAATTCACACTAATATTAATTTTCAGTCATCGGTCTGTCCCCAGTCAGCATGCTCACTTGGAGTGGAGCCCATGTAGGACCCATATTCCCATATGGGACCCGTATGGAGTTCATATGGGTCCCATATGATGCTCACGGAAATGATGGCACGGTCAGTAGAGTATGTGATAAAATGCATTATACTGTTAGGTAGTCAGGTATGTCCAATATACATACCTCAGTACCTGAGAAGTCGATAGCAAGTCGCTAAGTATAAGCGACTTAGTCAGTCAATAAGCAAGCGACTTAGTCGACTGAGTCGCTAAGTCAGTCGCTAACTCATCAAGTCAGTCGGTAACTCCTTAGCGACTGACTCCGGGTACTGGTTAGATTCATGGGCGGCGATCCCATCTTTAACAGTAGGGGGACACACCATACATTTGTCCCGCCAAATTTTGAAGAAACACCAAAAAGGCAAAAATTGTTGACCTCTTTTTTGACCAGATCGGTTCAAACCTCTTTTTGACCAGATCAGTTAAGAAGTGTCCTTCCCTCACCTGTCAAACAAGATCGCCGCCACTGGTTGGATTGGTGCTTTCTTGTTGACTCCTTCGTTATAACAATTCTCTAAAGCCCAGGACAATACCTCTGAAGATTAATTGTTGTTAAAAGAGGCTTTTAATAATTGAGCAACTTCCTTATTACATGTAATTTTTAAGAAAACAGTACTGTTGTTAAACTTGTTGTGGAAATTGGATGAAACAACACAGCTGAAATATTATGTAATAATGCTCAGCCAGACACAAGTTCGCAATGAATGGGGTAAACATGAACCATAAATAGACGGTAATTTTATCCAGCTAGCGTCGTCCAGTTTCTAGAGCTAATGGATCTTTACTGATTCCGTCCACAGGATTGCTTTCACTTCGACAAATTGACGCTATTTTCTTCCGTGAGTCAAAAGCAATTCATGGTAAAAGGGTTACATTGCAAAACGAGTCGTCGAGTTCTAAGTGCGACCGTAGATTTTCCGGATGTCGATACGACAAAACCGACTCGACGCTGATGGAAGAAAGCGCCGTGCAGTGGTCGACTTCCATTATATTAGAATGCACTTCGAGAGGAAATGCTGGCTTGACGTGGATTATGTATCCAAATATACATCGCTGCTGCTTTGCGCTTTCCGGTATACGTCATCGTTGTATGTGGGGGTGGGGGGGGGGTAAGGTGTATGTCGGATTCCATCTCTATACATGTCCGTCTGTTTCACTCTTGGTCTGCGTGTATGCAAGTTTCTCTGTGTGCCAGTCTAGTATAGCCTATAGGCTAAACCTATCTGTCCGTTCCGTGCAGTGTTGTTTTCGTAACGAAAACGGAAATTTGTTGACGCGAACTAAAAGGAGAACGAAAAAATTTTGAAAACTAAAACTAGATAAAAACGATCGAAAATAAGATGGTGTTGAACGAAATAGAAAGGAGAACGATAAAGAAAATTTGAACGAAATCATGTGAACAGTTAAGACATCTCATTTCCAAGACATGATGCCGTCACATCAAAAACCACGCGGAGTCGCGGTCTCGCGGACAACTGTCGGTCATGATAATTAGGCGTATAGTCGGTACAGATATCTTGGCGCAGATAATTAGGCTCTAATGCAGGTCGTAATTGGTACTTGCGAACATTAAGCCTGCGGCAGATTCCCTGCTTTTTTAAATTGAATTAACCTTGGAGATCGATCTGTCTGCATGGTCTGTGACATATTTTTGTGGTGCCAAGATATTTTGGAGATTTACATCGTATTACACTGAAAAGTAACACGTTTAGAATGTTTAGTAACAGCAGACATACTAGGCATACAGTCCTATAGTCATGCATATAGACCAAACAATGCTACACATGTCTAGGGCCCTTGGCTAGACAAAAAAGGGCTAGAGTATTTAGCCACATATTTAGCCCAACAGCAGCGTCTTTTGTATGTAGTGGGAATATAACAATTATGTCTAGGCTTATTTCAGTGCATATTTGAAGGAATTTAGACTACTGGGACAAAATCAGCCATGGGTCTAGTTCATGACTTTTTTGGAACTCGTCTCTGGAAAACTTTGATCACCTTTTTTGGGAATTCCTCTCCAAAAAACTTGGCCTTTTTTAGGAATTCATCTCCCGAAAAAGTTGATAACTTTTTTGGGAATTTCATGACAATGCATTTTACTAATTCGTATTTTACTACTGGGCCAAATCTTAAAACTCTTCCAACATTTGTCCCACTAGGCCTATAGTTATACTTTAAACATACATTGCCTGGGACAAATCAGCCTAACTACTGGACAAATCCTAAGACTACTGGGACATCTGTCCCACTAATTATACAGTTAAAATATGCCCTGGCTTATTTCCCTTGTATTCTCATTCGTATACGGTGCGAATATGACAGTATTCCTGCTTAATGCATGTGCGCTTGTCACATGCAAATAAAGGCTGCTTACTTAATTGGGCTCCACGTATCCGACATAATTTTATGGGCCTTACGTATCACCGAAGTATCTATTCATGAGTGCCAGACAACTGGCTGTATCTAGTTGTAGTGGTTGTCCTACAGCCTTAATCGCCGAACAGTTAAGACTAGTCTGACTTAAGAGACTTAGCTTAACGCCGGTGAATAAGCTCGTGTCCCTGACGTGGTTTTTGCGTGGCGCTGAGAAATTTCGGAGATTTACATTACATTACCTCGTCTGAAGCCTACCCAACAGTAAAGGATTTATCGTCTTCAGTGACATCTGACGCTTTCACACGGCCAAAGATAATAAATAGCCTACGTGCAATTATGGTTCTGATTGCTACTTAGCGCTCGATATGTAACGCAGAGCGTTAGGTTTCGAGTGATCGTTTCGTGTCTGAAAGTGCTGGGAAAGCCGGCTCGGATAATTGTCTAATTCTACTCAAGCATGGATAAGGTTTCAGAGTGTCTGCTAGCAGACTTACAGAACGACACGCCTTCAACGTCTATGTTTATATGACTTAATATATGAAAAATCATTGCAGCAGTACAGAGGCAATAGTTTCAGAATACCTTCTCTGTGATTCTGCCTCTCATTCTGCATCAGTGTCGTCTTCTCGTCTGTGTCTCTCTGCTGTTTTCGTCGCTAATCGGTATCACTACTTGAGTCCGTGCTTTTCCGTAGTAGTATTAGTATCAAGGTGCGACTGTATTCAAACGTGGAATCTATGGATGGTGCATAGAAACAGGAAGCTAACCCTCCCATTGATTTCATTAATTATTTCGCATCTCTTAACTGGCAACGTTTTCCAAATGCAATTAGTTCATGTCCAGGTCTTTGATACGAGGAACTGTGTGCTATTGTATTCAAAATGGAAGGGGACTCCCCGCTGGTTCCAATTATCCAAACAGTTTCTTATAATTTTCGCCTCTGGTCAATAGGCATTTCCCCATCCACTGACGCCAACCACAAAATCGCACCAGGTGCAACGCTAACTTTATTAGGCCCTACTTCCCGAAGGCAGAATCTGATGTATAACACCAGTCACTATACTTTGCAGATGACACATACCGTTGTATATAGGCCTACATGTAGCCAGGGCTGTAGTCGAGGGTATACGCAGGTATACAGCGTGTACTCGCCTCTAGAGACCGTATACTCACCTCACAAAATATTTATATTTATTTATATTAAAATACTATAGCGTATACTCACAAAATACTGTGGCGTATACTCATCTCTAATTTGTGTCGGAAAACTAACCGGTAGCGTGTACTCACCTCTAATTTTACCACTACAGCCCTGCATGTAGCCATCTTTAGCATCCGCTCCGACATAAAAAATATCTGATGCGCTGCTCTGTGCAGAATCTGCTTCATGCTCTCTAACAAACGGATTGCTATTGAAGCTGAAGAAGCCTTTTAATATGTCGTTGTGCTTGGGGTGGGGGGGGAGACTCCTCTATTGCTAAAGTTGACGACGAAACTACAGTCAATATAACGAGCGCGGACACCTCATTATCGTGAACATCTAAGTGTCTTGCGTTGATGCTCTAATTCAAACTAAAACTCTACCAGCAAGTCGCCGCTGTCTGCAAAGCATCACTTTCCCACATAAAGTCACGCATCTTGTTCGATCGTCCTTGCAACCGGAACTCGTGGAGACAATCGCCCATTGTATAGAGTACCCGGTACTCGTATAATTCGGGCTATTAGACTACTGCGATTTGCTGCCACCATGTAGGCTATACGGCCAAGTCGTCTACACCATAGAAAACCTTGGAGCAGATGCTCCATCCAAGAAATAGGGGGGGGGGAGATCTGTCAGTGTGTGTCGCCATTAACGGGGGCAGGGGGCTGGGAAAGTAAGGGGAGGGAGGAAGAAGAAGGGGGAAGGGGAAGTTGCTCCAATGACTTCTGGGGGGGGGGGATAGACGCCTTTGTATACGGCACTACATGTATAGTCTAACACTGTCAAACTGCAGCGAGTCGAGAATTTGCTGGCCAGATTGGCGACAGGATCCCGAAGGTGCGGTAATTCCTGTACTGGAAAAGTTGCATTTGCTTCGAGTGAAGTCCACTATTATTTCCAATGATTCTTTGTAGCATTTCTTACACGTTAGATTCTGTCATCTGATTCAACCTGCTTGCATTTAGTCTTCCTAACAGTGCTATCAGTTCTGCTATCCATAATATTGCCATCAGCTACGCAAATAGCTACCGTTTATCTGTCTCTGACATCGTAATCGTTATCTCCGAACTTCTAAAGCGCCACTCGAAGGCCAAGCACAGGACACCAGCCTTCATAAACCCTGCGTCAAATCAGAAGGGTTTCCAAAGAGTAGTCCAAAGGAGTCCGAGTCCGATTACTAGGGGTCCAGATCAAAAGAGGCAGAGCAGCACATGTTTTGGCCGGTGTCGTGTAGGGCGAGAAGAATTGGAAGGCGGAGGATCAGATGAGTCAGGGTAGGAGTTCTTGAAAAGGTGAGACTTCAGACATTCGAGACTATATTGGTCTAAATTCTCCCGCTGTGGGTTCAACATTACGGGCATCAGACGTCGGGACCAGTCTATAACTGCTTACATAACTGCACAACAAGATCTCTCTTAACGAATACTTCAAGCGCCTTAAGACGTTTTGTACCGACTTAGGCCCTATTTCCAGGTGGCTTAAAACATATTTGTACGGACCTAGGCCTATATGTCAAGTGGCTGAAGATCCGTTCCTATTGTTCTGCTTTGGTTGTCTAACCGCTGTGACCAAAACGCCAGCGTATACGTTTCCGTCGCTCAGCAGATGAACGCGTTGCCTGGTTAACAAATACGTTGTTTACTTACTTGTGTTATTAGGCCTACTGATATATTGCTAACGAGCGCATAATAATATATAACTGGCATGCAGCTAATGTTTATATGCTATGTATATGGGCCTGCATATGCGTTTGCATGTGGGTAGGTATGCATGCCAGTTACTTTTATGTAGGCCCTACACGTGTGCCTGTGGGCCTATGCGAGTTCGCTTGTGTGTTATCTGTATGAGCTTATAGGCCCTATATATGTAGATATTGTGTATGTAGACTTATGCTGCAGTTATGCATGCATGCATGTTTCCGTGCATTATGTATATAGGCCTACTGTACATGCTTAGGCCTACATACCAAGAAACTCTTTCGGGTTGGCCCAAAGAATTTCATAGAGTTGTTAACTCTTGCTATATGCTAAGAGGCTTACTATGCATTTAGACTTCACACCATTAAGACTTGTAGTCAGCAATGACCAAGGCGAGTAAGACAATAATAATAATAATAATAATAATAATAATAATAATAATAATAATAATAATAATAATAATAATAATAATATCCATCGTTATTCAGCGTTTCAACGCAGTCGCCTTCCACATCACTTTCATTGTTCCAGATCTTGACAAGGACGGCCACTCCAGAATCAATAATCTTAGTATCTGACACCTGAGGGATCACATATCCCTCGGGTAATAAAAAAATATTTATTAAATTCAGACTGACAAGTATGCAGTAAGTTTACATGATATAGTAGTAACAGATGATAAGTTTAACAGGAGTCGAATTTAACTGTATGACAGCCTGTAAGGCGGCTATCTGTCCTATTGCTCGTTTTACAGTCGACCCCTAGGGAGTGTAGGGAGTGAAAAGTCTGAGTGAGCCTTTATGGGGCTAGCGGGTATCGAACCCGCATCCTTCTGATCTTCGTGCCAGCGTTTTACCATTCAACCATCTCCCCGCCCCATAGGTTATGAGTAAGACAAGTTCTACTGAACTTATTAAGTATTACTGACTACAACTTCTGCTTTGCAGTTTAGGTGTTTCTTTTATATCATCCGCTCTCATTAAACCATAAAATCTGTGACTAAACAGCGCTCACTCTTGCAGACTTCGTAAATATTGTTAGAAGTTAATTATCAATTTAAGGCTCTGCTGTTTCAAAATATGAAAGTCACTCAATCGGGTAACATGAATTTCTCTGCAGTAGGCTATTTCGGTGCTAGTCTAGTTATTAGCTTAATAAAATCGAAACCAATAGTATCTTTCACTTCTAATATAGGGGAAAACTAAGATAGTCTAAGTAATGAAAACACCACAGTGTTTTCATTACTTAAGGTTACTTTGGTAAGTTCAGCAAAGCTATCATCAGGCCCGGCTCAAGACATTTGGCAGCCCTGGGGAAATCGGCGGCCCTAGGCAAACCGGCGGCGCTAAGCACAAAAAGTTGATGACTTTTTTTAGTCATTGACCTCTTTTTTACGAATAATAATTAAATCATTTTTTAAAAATGGAAAATTGGCGGCCCCATAAAAATCGGCGGCCCTGGGCGGCTGCCCAGTTGCCAAAATGGACGAACCGGGCCTGGCTATCATAGTGTCTATAAATCGATACTACTCACGATAACTTTAACAACAACTATAAACACGCGCGCGCGCGCATACACTCAAGAAGTCTTTTGCTACAAATGCCTTCGACTACATGTAATAAAATAAGAATGAAATCCGTTTCAAAACCGACGTATAATTTGAAACAGATTTTTACCTCCAAGAAAGTAAAGTTAAAAACCTATCAGAATTCCTCTCAATTGTTCATCGACTTTGTTTAAGCGCTGACAATGGTCAATATCGAACCGATAGAGATCAGAAGCTTAGTGTACTGCGAATCAGTTAATGTTGCGTGCGTTCAGGAATCTCTTACTGCGTCCAAGAGAAGTTTCTGGACTCCAGTTTGTCGATCGATTCATCCTCGTTTCGACGTTTCTTCGACTGTCATCCTGCAGTTCACCCGACGCCAGATTACTTCTGAACATCTGCGGAATGGTTCTGCAGAACATCAGATTGCGTATTCGTCCGTATCCCGCCTGAATCTCCGTCATCCGAGCGGCGTAGATGAGAGGATCGGCAAGGGAGTTGACCAGGATTAGATTATATAGCGCCAGGTCCATCTTCTTGATGAATGGAATCATGTCAAGCCACTCTGGGGTCGTCTCGGCCATGAAGTAGAGCAGTGTGTAGAGCTCAAACGAGCAGTAGGGCAGCCAGCAAAACATAAAGGTCGCGATGATGATCAGAGTCGTCAGGAGAGCTCGCTTGTTGCGCCAGATGGATCGGCCGCGAGCCGAGTGGTCGAACTCGCGGAAGTGGTAGATCTTGAGACAGATGACAACGTAGAGGACCATCATCGATACGAGCACCACCACAGCCACGCACATCAGAAGCTGGTCGCTCTTGTACCTCGAGCACCAGACCATCTCGCAGATTTCGAGAAACCCCGGGTTGCTGCGGCAGTGCGGGTAGCGAGGCCAGGGAACGATGAAATCGATGAAGCTTGCTAGGATCGGTAGAACCCAGAGGACGGTGATGATCAGCCGGACCTTGACGACGTTCAGTCGCATACGGTGCTTCAGCGGATGCAGAACGGCGTAGTATCGATCGCAGGCCATGCAGATGAGGTTGAGGAGCGAGATCAGGTGCGAGGCAACGCGAAACCGCTTCACGATCTCCAGAGAACAGGCTTCCCTTGGACTCGCCCACGTGTCATCGTCGCGCCAGTTTATCAACAAGGCGCAGGTGCCCGTCAGAATGTCGGAAAGACTGAGGCTGATTATCAGACGAAGGTTAGAGGTTAGTCCCCGATTGGATACGGCGATCGCCAGCAGGGTGGCCAAATTAGCAACAACGGAGCCTCCGGCCAAGACATTTGTCACGGAGTAGCCCATCCGTTCGTTCGCCCCGTAATTCAACTCCATCGATATGTTTCCACCGTCTTCTGTAACCGCCAGCGAAGCTCCAAGTCTGGAACGGTTACTGAAGTCCAGAAATACGTTGAAATAATCCATCGTACGATTTATTCGTCAAGGTCCTCTCTCTGAAAAAAGCACGCAACCGTGTGCGATTATTGCCTTTTCAAACTCTCGTTTCGATTATTACTCGGGAAACAATAGATCGCAAAGAAAGCGAAATGTATTGAGACTTCTTTTGTGCTAGTGAAAGAGGTACTGAAATGATTGCTTTCTTAGCCACATTGTATTATGCAAGACATATTGGTGCCTTCGAGAGAAACTTTAAAGGAGATATATTATAATTGTTCAGCTACATCAGAATACTTTACACTGTACGGAATACTGTGTCATTAGTTTACAATAATATTACGTAAACGTAATCTCAACACTTCTTCAGCACCCAAAAAAATAAGTCGTGGGAACAAGTTTATTCACGAGCACTTAGTCGGTTAGGCATGCGGGGTAGGGCATAGCAAGAAATATGTTTTGGTTTAAAATGAACTTTGGCACAACCAGAAAGGTTGCTCCAGTCCTAAAACATAAGTGTGGAAGAAAGATTGCATCAAATTTATTGCATCTAACTTTGCCGCCGAGCAGTTGAAGTTTCCTCTACTTTCGCAGGTGAAAACCATGGCAAATACCTTATTGAAAAAGGCGTTAAAATTGTGCCTCCTTTTTTGGGTTGTTTCTAGTGTGCACGAAGGTCAACAATGTTGAGTTTGGTTGATGGATTTGGTGAGTTTGGTTGGTGAGTTTGGTGAGTTTTTGATGAGTTTGGTTGGTCAGTTTGCCCATGTCTTACTGCAAATTATTGGTAGACCCCTCGTATTTTGGTATTTCTTATAAAACTCCAATCCGCCATTTTGAAATTCATTTTTGGGGGTGTTTCCGTGGTCCGATTTTGTCCAATTTTGGATATGTCATTCAGCAATGGTCTTTGAGCAGGAAACCGTTTAAAAAGCTTTTGAAGCACTTTCGCCCAGGTGTAACTGCAAATTATTGGTATTATTATTGGTATTTCTTAGAAAACCGCCAATCCGCCATTTTGAAATTCATTTTTGGGAGTGTTCCCGTGGTCCGATTTTGTCCAATTTTGGATATGTCATTCAGCCATTGTCTCTGAGCAGGAAACCGTTTAAAAAGCTTCTGAAGCACTTTTGCATAATTATGTCTAACTGCAAATTATTGGTAGGCCCCTATTATTACTGGTATTTCTAAGAAAACCTCAAATCCACCATTTTAAAACTAATTTTTCGGGGTGTTCCCGTGGTCCGATTTTGTCCAATTTTGGATATGTCATTCAGCAATGGTCTCTGAGCAGGAAACCGTTTAAAAAGCTTTTGAAGCACTTTCGCCCAGGTGTAACTGCAAATTATTGGTATTATTATTGGTATTTCTTAGAAAACCGCCAATCCGCCATTTTGAAATTCATTTTTGGGAGTGTTCCCCTGGTCCGATTTTGTCCGATTTTGGATATGTCATTCAGCCATTGTCTCTGAGCAGGAAACCGTTTAAAAAGCTTTTGAGGCACTCTTGCATATGTCTAACTGCAAATTATTGTTAGGCCCCTATTATTACTGGTATTTCTGAGGAAACCCGAAATCCACCATATTTAAACTAATTTTGGGGGGTGTTCCTCTGACCGATTTTGTCCGATTTTGGATATTATGTTATTGAGCAATGGTTTCTGAGCAGGAAACCGTCTTAAAAGCTTCTGAAGCACTCTTGCCCATGTCTAAATTCAAATCCGTTTTTATTCGTTTTTATCCGTTGCGGTATCATCATTGCATGGTATTTCTTAGGAAACCCAATCCGCCATTTTGAAATTCATTTTCGGGGGTGTTCCCTTGACCGATTTTGTCCGATTTTGGATATGTTATTCAGCAACGGTTTCTGAGCAGAAAACCGTTTAAAAAGCTTCTGAAGCAATTTTCCTCTGGTCCAACTGTAAATTCGCATATAGCTCAATAGTCGCATAATGGGGTATATTGGAATAACTTCAGAGCCATGGCGGCAAAGTTAAGCAGCATACCAGAAACATAATTTCTATACCAGACACTATCCTATGCATAGGAGCAACAAATTAAGATATGCCAAACATAATCCTTTCTGGTCACTATGCCCTAAAAAATTGCGGGGATCATGTGAAATGTGCTGAAGAACTAAAAGGTGTAATAAAAGCCATTGTGCTGTTTTAAAGCTAGTGGCTATTGTCGATGTCTGGGGGGGGGACAAGGGAGCTTTTGAACCAATCTGGTCAAAAAAGAGGTGAAAAAATCTGTTGCGCTCATGTGCGAAAATTGTATAGTAGGCCCCTATAATATAATGTTCAATCACTGGCAGGTGGGGGGGGGACACGGGACACTTTTGAACCGATCTGGTCAAAAAAGAGATGAAAAAATTGTTTGCGCTCATGTGCGAAAAAAATTTGTTGACCTTTTTCGGTGTTTCCTCAAAAGGAAAGGGGGCAACTGAGGGGGGCAACTCTATAGTGTGTCCCCAACTCTTAGAGGTGGGGGTCTGGTCCCCCTCGACCCCCGGATCACCGCTCGTGTGTTCAATCAATGAGTGGTGACGAAATTTAAATTGTAGTACAGATATTTATGAATTTAAAACTGTTTACAACATACTTTCATAATAGAAAAACTGTTAACAATATCCTGAAAATTTAGCCGTTGCACAGTTTCACACTCAATGTTCATAAGTGTTAAATTTGTCTGTCTATCTTGTCCCTGAAATAATAGTTAAAAATTTTAAGGCAGCATACTAATGCCAATGGTAGGCCCCTAATAATGACACGTTTGGTAGGCCTGGGTCCCGGGACCCAGTGGAACCATAGTTAATCCAAGCCTGTGCGTGTAGACTCCTTGGATATTTCTCTCCATCTCTTCATTTTGTAGAACTTTAGTTCATGGAAACGTCGTCTCACTTGTTATCACCGCTTACGACTCAGTGCTTCTAATCCTGCATGTTTAGTTGAAATGCTTCGTATGCTCTCCTTAGTGGAAACAACACAGACATTGCCTTCTATTTAACCGTGTCGCATAGAGAAATTAGTAGTTTACCTGGGAAATGATCACATACAAACGACGATATGCCTGTCAAGCCGTCATTGTTTCGTCACGAATAACCTTTCATCACCAACACGCTGCTTAGACGAATTCAGCCACGGAGGATCGACAACGCTCTCAAATGGAAATATCTGTCATGTAACGCTGCAATGCGCGCTTAGCGCCCGCTGGTCACAAGATGATGATGATGATGAGTTCTCTGCCCGCAGGCAGGTCCATTGGCGTTATGCCTCTTGGGGATGAGGTGAGTGAGGTGGTTTCCCGTTGCCTTCCTCACAGACAATTCTGGGTGAGGAACTTGTCCGAGGTCGCTAGGCAGTGGCTTGAGGTAGATTCGAACCTGCGACCCTCTGGTTACATGACGTGGAACATACCGCTGCACCACCGCGTTTCCTACCATGCTCATGAGAGCAAAACTCTGCACTATCAACCAATGAGAACGAAAGCCAACGGATTGATACGAATCTGTCGAACATCATCAGATCTGTTGAATTTCTGAGTGTTTGATTCCTACAAGATGTTGACTATTTATTCTCGTTCTGCCATGTTCTTTCTCATTCCTTTTGTCATTGCATTTTACCAGGGGTGTTACTAGGGTTGGTGTCACCCAGTGCGGTAAATCACAGTGTCACCCCCATGGACCTCCTCCCTTAGTCCCTTACTAGACCATACAGTATATCCTTAGTAATTTTTGTACTAATGTTACGCGTAAATCGTATTTCCTGTACATCACTGAATGTAATGACATAAACAACTAGCAGAATTAAAATTACAAATGCATAATTATTTTTATTTTGTCTTGTAGTTTAATCATTGATACTGTTACGGTACATGTAAGCTGGACTTACGAAAAAGGCTTTTGTTTTAATCTGTTAATGTTAATTTAAAAGTCATACATTCTGCTGAAACTCTGTAAAACTTTTTCTAGTCAATTATTTTGTCATTATGGTGTCACGCTCTCTGAAGGCGTCACCCGGTGCGGCCCGCACCCCCGCACCCACCTAGTGACACCATTGCATTTAACAGAATGCTTCATATCAAATAACGTGTTAGTCAAACACGTAATTTCTATCCGCAAGCCATTTGTCCACGTCTTCAAAGAAGTGGCTGTAAGTAGATGGTGTGCAATGATGACCAAAACAAAATAGCCTTTGGGGGAAAATTTTGCCTTGACCGCCTGAGGCCGATCAATAATATAAACAATGCGACCCCCCCCCCACCAAGATGAACTCCTGCCGATACGCTGAAAACAAATTTCGAGTCTTTTCGCTTTTATTTGTCATCTGTTAATGTTAATTTAAAAGTCATAGGGGCCTACATTTCTGCTGAAACTCTGTAAAACTTTTTCTAGTCAGTTATTTTGTCATTATGGTGTCACGCTCTCTGAAGGCGTCACCCGGTGCGGCCCGCACCCCCGCACCCACCTAGTGACACCATTGCATAAAGATTTATCGTGAAAACTCTCAGAATTCTCATGTGGACATCTAGACCTATGTCACAAACTCACCGAATTACATACTTTAATTTCACGCAATAAATATGTAGCCCTAAATGATGATTTCACACATGAAATTACAATTAAAATACCAAATTGTAATTAATTACACTTGAACGCAAATTATAGCTACAACTGACCCAGGCCTTATATATAATATACATGTATAATATAACATATATAAATGTAACATATAATATATAATATATAATACATATTATTTAATATATAATATATAATATAATATATGTTATAATGTATAATATTAATATATATTATATAATATATAATATTGCATTGTATTGTGTATTGTATTTGGGCATTTATAAAGCGCCTCTCGCGGTTTAGACCATTCAGAGGCGCTCCCAGTGCGCGAGACCCCGAGAGAAAAAGTAGGTTTTAAGGTGAGAAAAGGAAGAAGCAACGCTACCAGAGAGAATGGTGGTGCGGACAGAAGGAGGAAGTCGGTTCCAAAGTGAGGGACCTATGCAGGCAAAGGATCTGGACTGAGCCATAGTAGTCCTGACACGAGGAACTAAGAGGTCAAGACGATCAGAAGATCGGAGAGGACGCAGCGAAGCAGCAGAATGAGGCCGTTGAATTAAATCACGTAAGTACTGTGGAGCAAGACTCAGTTGAGACTTAAGCACATGAATAAGCAATTCGAATTGTATATAATTGTATATATTTTATATTATATATATATTATAATATTTAATATATAATATACAGTATAATATGGATAGTGGATACATAATGAGTGGAAAAATCGACTCCCTAGAAAACTTCAAAATAACTTGCCTTCAGAATTAGCAACCAGTGCACTAAATTTTAAATCAAATTTGGAAAAGAACCATTGTCAACTAAGTTTCTTATGTATTACATCTGACGCATTAGGCTATGATTTGAGCACAAAATGTCCTCCTTTGGCTTTGAAGCACTGACTTATTTTGCAGTCAATTAAACGTTGGTCCAATTCATAACACGTCTGCCTGTTGACGGAACTCGGAGATTTTCCGAAGTGTATCCCTGTTCTGCCAAGTGCAGATACACTGACCGAAACCATTAAAGAATTGATTGAACGTTTAATCCTAGGGATCTTCTTGCGGTCCGACAGCAGCATAGTATTAGAGTGATTATTTTGACTATTCGATGGTGGAGCAACAGTGGTGAATTTTTCATCAATGAACCAAATGAAATCGACCATAACAGGAGGCTAATGAGTTAACTAAAAACCTGGAGTGCTAAAGTATTGCCTGCTTGATGGCCTCGGTGAGTTCATTTTCTTTACACCTTTGAAATATTTTCAATGAAATATTTTCAATAGAATTTCATTTGACAATTTCATTTAATGATCGTTTAGAAATGCCCAGTTCTTGTGCAGTTTCTCTCTGTGTGAGATGGGTTTTCGGTTTCTCCTCGCAAAGCCTTTTGATGTTTTCGTTGCTTCTGGCAATTTGTTGTCTGTCGCTACCGTACAATCTGGTTTTATCAATCTTCCTCATAAGGGCCTTAAATCCACCGAGTTTTCATCCCTTTACTGGAAATTATATAAGTAAACGTTTGGTCCACAAATTCACACACGATTTTAGAACTCTTTAATCGTTACAATGAAGATCAAATTACATCTGAATTTCGTACAGTTATGAATATTTCGTTTGTGTATGTATGCTATATATAAATAACAATTGTATGAAAGCCCCTTTCCCCATTCACACAGTATAATCTACAGCAGCGGTTCTCAACCTGTGGTCCGCGGACCACTGGTGGTCCGCGGCCATCTTCCTGGTGGTCCGCGAGCAAGGCCTACAATTTACACTTTTTACAAGAAAAAGCATGCAAACAGACAAATTTTGTCAATTAAAAAATTTTGTTTAAATATTTATTAAAAATTAATAGTAAATAATAAGTAAAATACTTAATCTTATAAAATTTCTTACTTTACACTACAATTTTATATAAATTTCTAATTTTATAGGGTCGCATATGTGCACCAGTGAATCCATTTTTAGTGGTGGTCCGCGACCGAGACACAAAATTTATAAGTGGTCCTTGAGTCTCAAAAGGTTGAGAACACGCTGATCTACAATACACTTAACCAGGAAAAGGTTTATTTTTACGGTGCATTGACCCAATTCAAACTCTAAACTCCATGCAACTCCATGGTACAACTGACTGCTCTGACGCCCGAATTTCATCGTTTGAACTCCGTGAGTCACTTTCAGACACTGTTGCTCAATGTGAGGCGTCGACAAAGGTAAGTTGAACGCCGTCTTTTATCTTTTGCGGATACAAAAACCAATTGTCTCCAAGGCGTCTTACTGGTAAATCCTTAGGTTCATGAACGTGTTTTGAGGACTCGCAATAATTAATTCTTACGGATTACTGGACATGAGACCCAGCACTCTGTTTTAAGCCGCTCTATATTGCATGCACGCAATTGACAATTTCATCAACGCTTCCAACGGCTAAGCTGATCTGACTGAGCTGTCTGCCTGATTGATTCCCACCCGCCTATCGATTATGATTTAACTTTATTTATGCGCCTGCGAATAAGCTGGTTCCCGCGACTTCTTTTTGGGGGCTGTAGAAATCTCGAGATTACGATTACGGTTCTAATATTCCGCATGTGGGAAGATAACCTACTTCAGTGCAGGCGCGTTGCATTCCGGATGGTCCTAGAGAGCTATTGGGATAGGCTACTCGGTTGTAGCCAGGCAGTGATTTATCGAAACATTTCCTTAAAATCCGTCTACGGGAAGGGGGGGGGGATTCTGATCTTTTCTCTACTTAATTGTTATTCTAAGATGCGAAGAAGTCGCAAAAGTAAAATTCTTTTGAAGTTCTCCATAAAAAAAGCCACTGACTTCGACACGTGCACGCGGTTAGGCTGAATCTAAGCACCTCCACCTCCATTGGCTCCCTCTCTCTGCCCGTATACAATTCAAAGTGCTTATTCTTGTGCTTAAATCTCAGCTGGGTCTTGCTCCACAGTACTTACGTGATCTGTTTCAACGGCCTCATTCTGCTGCTTCGCTGCGTCGTCTCCGATCTTCTGATCGTCTTGACCTCTTAGTTCCTCGTGTCAGGACAACTATGGCTCAGTCCAGGTCCTTTGCCTGCATAGGTCCCTCACTTTGGAACCGACTTCCGACTTCTGTCCGCACCACCATTCTCTCTGGTAGCGTTGCTTCTTCCTTTTCTCACCTTAAATCCTGCTTTTTCTCTCGGGGTCTCGCGCACTGGGAGCGCCTCTGAATGGTATATACCGCGAGAGGCGCTTTATAAATGCCCATATACAATACAATACAATACCTCCGATTATTAGAGCCGCTAAAGGGCTTCTAAGGTTTAACGTAGATCCATTTTTCCTATAAAGAGAACTCTGTAGGCCTATATATAGTCTATACATTTCAAAGCACATGTAGGCCTATTCATACTAATGACATGCTACACTATGAACGGCCCGATATATAGGCCTATATATGTAGGCGTGTGTGGGTGGGTGTGTGCGCGCGCGCGCGCGTGTGTGCCTGTGTGGCTAAGCAGTACAGAGAGACGATGTGATACCTAATACATTAAATGCATTTATCCAAGCAGAGAATCGCCTGTCTTAATGCAAAAAAACAACACTTTAGTTCAACCGGCTGAAACTGGCTTTTTTCGCTTTCCCTTCATCTCGAAACAATTTTTTTCTTCTTGGTCGGACCTAATTCAAAGCGTCGTGAAACGACAGCGTTCTGATAGGAGCAATTGACAATTTGCAGTGATTATGCTCTTGAAACGTTATACGTTCTGTTCAATAAGTGCAGATAATTTTCTCTTCCTCATATATATCCGTCCGTGTTGTTACCATGCACGTGCGGCTTAAGTACCGTGTTTTTTCTAATATAAAAATAAAAAAAGGAAAATATTTGCCATGCAAAGTACATCAACCCTTTCGTGGCGTATTATTATTAGGCCTATATTAATTTATTATTACATTTTATGTCATTGTATATTATTATTACCAGTAGTAGTATATAGTAGTAGTAGTAGTAGTAGTAGTAGTAGTAGTAGTAGTAGTAGTAGTAGTAGTAGTAGTAGTAGTAGTAGTATTAGTAGTAGTAGTAGTAGCAGCAGCAGCAGCAGCAGCAGCAGCAGCAGTAGTAGTATTATGCCCGAGGTAAAAAGGATCCCTCAGGGACTTCAACAGCAGTGTTTAATCTAGACACCTTTTGGGGAGGGGAATTTCCATCTCCCAGGATTTATGTTCCCCTCACCTCCCCCCCAGAGGCCAGTAAGAAATTCCCATTTTTTTCATCAAGTTGTAAGATGAAATTCCGAAAAAGGTCATGAAAATAGAGCAGTTTTGTTAATATGACATTGTTTTGCGACCGCCCTTCGGACGCTCGCTGGTTCCCCCACAAACCTTGTCCCCCCCCAGAAGAGGGGGACTAGATTAAACACTGCTTCAACAGTATTAGAGAATGCACCGAACTGTCTGGAATGGGCCCTTTTCGTCGATGAAATTATTATTATTCTTATTATTCTTATTACTATCATCACCGTCATCGTCATCATCATCATCATCATCATCATTATTATTATTATTATCATTATTATTATCATTATTATCAGGCCCACTACGAAAAGTTAACGCGCCCAAATCTGTATGGTCTTATGTATGTATAGAAGCTCCTATTATAATAATAATAGTATGATGATGATGATGATGATGATGATGATGATGATGAGGATGATGATGATGATGATGATGATGATGATGATGATGATGATGATGATGATGATGATGATGATGATGATGATGATGATGATGATGATGACAGAGGCACTAAACAGTCGTTCTACTGAAATTAGGCTACAGTTAGGCCTATCAATATAATTATGGGCTATATCGTTTAAATTACTAATCGACAGTCAAACGACTTCATTAATAACATAAACATATAGGCTTAGCATACTGCATACAACATTACGCAGAGTAACCTGTTCTTAAAAGTGTCAAGCTTTCAAATACAGGAGGTTCAATATTTTTAACAATACGCACAAAATAAGCTGAACTGTACGCCTTTTTAAACTCTTTATGTAGAAGCGAGTTTTGAAATATCCGCTATTTAAGCATGACTGCATGAATCTAGGAAATGTTGAACTCTCACCTTCAAATGTGAAGAGACACGAGTGTCTCTAAGTTCGCGACGACTGGTATAGAAACATGCGTTAAATTGCACAAATTGAAGTAATGTTCTCAAGAAGAAATTCTTTTCATTTTCGGTACACCTTTTTGGACAATCTTGACCTTAGCTACACATTAAATATTAATATGTACCAAAGAAAGCTCTACAATTTCTTTAAGCATAATAGTCAAGTGCACAAGTTCGTCGATGTAAAACAGACGGTGAAACAACAGACAATAAAGCTGAAGAAACAAATCTCCAAAATCTACCATTTAACGTGCAGTCTATACGTGTTATTTCCGCAATTCTTGTATGGTTGTCTTTCTCGCAGCAATGCACACCTTGAACGGCATCGGTTCCAATATAAGACCGAGCATGTACAGTCGGGGATCCGCCGATACAAGTGGCTCGCCTTCTGGAGGCTCTATTCGGAAGCGCTGCAGGAGGCAGGTAGCGAAAAGAAAGAGGCGTTCTCTGGCAAGAACCTCGCCAATGCATTTACGTCTTCCGTCGCCGAAAGGCATCAGGCTAAATGAAAAAGAAATAGGTCACGTATAACCTCTTTAATCTTATCTTATCTTATATGATTATTTATAAAGCGCCTCTCACAGCATAGACTATTCAGAGGCGCTCCCAGCGTGTCAGCCCCGAGGGAAAAGAAAGGTCTTTAGGCAGCGGAGAGAAGAAGGCGAGATCCCAAGCAATATCTTGCTACGGAGAGAGGGGGGCAGGTCATTCCAAAGGGAAGGGCCAAGGATGGCAAAAGCACGATGCTGAGCCATCGAAGTCCTTGCGCGAGGGACAAGCAGATCAAAGCGGTCAGCAGACCGAAGAGGGCGGGAAGACAGAGCAGATAGAGGTTTGCACATTAGGTCACAGAGGTATTTAGGAGCTTTTCCCAGTTGAGTCCTAGAGACCAGGAGAAGAACCTTGTATTGGATGCGGGAAGCAACAGGAAGCCAGTGAAGTACATCAGTCATAAAGGTAGTTATGTGAGAGAAGCGAGGAAAACGGGCAATGAGCCTGGCAGCCGCATTCAGAACAGACTGCAGAGATGAAAGGCGCGCTTTAGGGAGCCCAGCAAACAATGAATTGCAATAGTCAATGCGGCAGCAAATGAAGGCATGGACCATGGTAGTGAACACTGAAGGAGAAACTGATCTTCTTACAGCCCTCAAACGCCTCAGATGATAGAAACAGGAACGTGTCAGGTGGGAGAGGTGTTCAGAAAACGAGAGGGTACTATCAAGGGTGACACCCAAATCACGAACACTGGATGAAAATGAAAAAGCAGGGTATATTGACGACAGAAGTGGGATATCAAGTTTAGAAAGTTGCTGTTTAGTGCCAAACCAGATCAGTTGGGTCTTAGAAGAGTTAAGGTTAAGTCGATTTGATGACATCCATGAGTGGAGATCAAGTGAGAGGGAATGAATGGATCCAACAAGGGAGATCTGCTGAGAGGATGGGCCTTGGACAAAGATCTGAACGTCATCTGCATAAAGGTGACCAGAGGTAAAGTGTTTAGTAAATATAGAAGGTATGTCAGCTGTGTAGAGTAAGTACAGAATGGGGCCAAGGACAGAACCCTGTGGGACACCATACTCAACTCTAACCCAGGCAGTTCTGGAGTCACCAAGGACAATCCTCTGAGTACGGTCAGAGAGGTAAGATTTGAACCAAAGAAGAGGGAGACCACTGAGACCACTAAATGAAAAAGAAATAGGTCACGTATAACCTCTTTAATAGCAAGTTTTCAATCCGCCTGTCGTTCTGTGGGTCTTTGTCTGTCTCTGTCTCTCTGTCTGTCTTTGTATCTGTGTCTCTCGTCTCTTTGTGTCTCTCTGTGTCTCTCTGTCTGTCTATCTGTGGCTCTGTCTGTCTCTGTCTGTCTCTGTTTCTGTCTCTCTGTCTCTGTTTCTCTCTGTCTCTGTCTCTCTCTCTCTCTCACTCTCTCTCTCTCTCTCTCTCTCTCTCTCTCTCTCTCTCTCTCTCTCTCTCTCTCTCTCTCTCTCTCTCTCTCTCTCTCTCTCACTCTCTCTCTCTGTTTGTCTGTCTGTCTGTTTCTAGCTGTGCCTCACTTATAGCTTCTGCTTGCATCGACGCCAAACTTAAATAGCAACCTCTCAACCGAAGTCTGTACCTGCAAGTGTGTCTTGGTGACTGTTTGTTCATCTGTCTGTGTGTGTCGCTTCCTCTCTTCGTACCTGTCACAGTTGTTCGCTGACACACCCCTAAATAAACTGCATAGTTGTCCGTCTGTTTGTCTGTCGTTCTGTATCTTCCACTCTGTGTTTAATTATTTTGAGCATTACTCCATCGGATCCTGATATCCTGACACTTACTCACATTCCTCTTATTCCTCTCCTTTCTCGTCTTCTCCGTCTTTCTCTTCCGTCCGTATACTGACTTACGTATCTCATCTGTATTTATACGGCACCTTACATAATCCGCTCTGAAACCCTTCTGCGAATGGCCTTACAAGATCATATTCATCACCATCACCGCCTATTTCCACCGTATACATTAGCAGCTTGCTCTTTTCCAGTGTGGGAATTGGGGCGTTGAACATTTTATCCGTAATTTGCACACTGATGTTAACAACATTTGAAGGCAGCAGTTTTGCAAGTCAGACTCGAATCAAAATCAATTCCTTTGTTGAGAAAATAAAAAATGCATACATGATACACCATGGAAATTTCTTCTCTTTGTCAGAGACTCAGAGTCAATTAATGCTAAATACACTAGCACAACTGAGGGGTTGAAAATGACCCCGCTGGAGTGTGCAATGAAGACTTTACTGGGGGTCCTAAGAAAGACTAGGGGGTGGAACCCCAACGCCCCGACAATTCCCACCCTGCTCTCCTCTGCTTGACTTCCCCCGAAATTTTGACTTGGCACCGGAACGAACAAGGCAGCCGCCTGGCTGCTGTGGTCTTGATTTGATAGTTCGTCGGTGCATAAGCTGATCTCTCTGCGTGGCTTTTGTGTGGCGCTGAGAAATTTCGGAGATTTACGTTTACGTTGCATTTACATTAACATCTTACTGTCCAAACAGCGTACAGTTTCTTTGTGTGCACTAGGACGATGGTAAGCATGCTGGACAGTCAACCTACAGATCGGAATTCACATCCACACAGCATGGACCGATTTATTCCATTAGTGCACCAAGAGAACTCAGCTGTAAATGACTAAAATTAATAGACTAATTCGACTAAATCGACTAAATCACTAAATCGACTAAATAGACTAACTCGACGAAATCAACTAAATCGACTAACTCGACTAAATCACTAAATCGACTAACTCGACTAAATGGATTAACTCGACTAACTCGACTAAATCACTAAATCGACTAACTCGACTAAATGGATTTACTCGACTAAATCGACTGCATACGCTACACTGTCGTTCGGAAGCAAAGACAGTGAAAGATAGAACTGGCCAGCCACCCTCATACGCCGGGATTAAGAAATGATGGCGTTAGCATTTGGTACCAACTGCCTCTTGTTTTTATTTGGTCGAATAAAAAATCGTAGGCCTACTTCTTTCTCAGAATGCTCTCCGATGAGATAAGTTTGATCGTTTTGTCGAGGTTGTCTTCTTTGATGAACCTCTCAATTCGAAACGACCACGGATCTGTCCAGACTTTCTCGTCATGGTGAACATTCCAGAAATTCAGAAGGACCTTCAATCACAGCCAGAACTACCAGTCAAAGCGGTATGTCGACTCACCCAAGTGCGCTTGTCAGACGCGAAAAACAGACCGTTAACATTGATGAACGGAATGTCCCTTCTTCTCTTATAACTTATGTACGGCCTTTTGATCTATGGAGCTGATTAAACTCTTTTGACGACAATCATTAATCGTATTCGTGCAAATTGAGCATGTGTAATAATTTTACGCTACCGTACATCCATCTGCAGTTGCATACAAAATTATACACACATGAATATACATATAGGATTCTATACACGTACACATATATACACATAAAGACATACACAAATACACATGCAAACGTACACATAAACATATAGCCCACAAGTACGTGTACGTATTGTATGCATGTATACGCATTGCTAAGGATCGCACATGCATGATTTGTGCGTCAACTGGAATTATGATATTAATTATGCAGAGGCGCAATGAATGGCCGGTAAACAGGTAACAGTAGCCTAAACTGTGTTTTAAGTTCGAATAAACGTTGACGCAAAGCATAGTAACTATATTATACATATTGTTTAAATAATTATAGTGACTGTGTAAAAACCGGTGGATATAGCGTATGCACAGAGTGCGTGGTGGACGACCGAGTTCTCGCCGGGATAAGCGAGTACCCATTACCAAGGACAATGAAACCGAAGGACGGACGAAATGGAGCGTCGACGCAAGGAGATGGTGTCTCGTTAAAACACCGGGTGGAAGGCAGCGGGAAACCACCTCCATAATTACATCGAGTTACACTGTCAATGAAGCCAAAATTGGAATGGCGACATTGAACGTACGAACTTGCCTAAGGAGTCAGAGAACCGAAGGAAAAAGAAGTGACTGTATAAAACAATCTAGCCTATTGTATTAGATTTGCTTTTGTCAAAGCTTAATTCTGATCATAAGAGATTTTCACCTTTGTCGGAAACGATTTACAGCCAATACATCTAATAGTAGGTTGGAGAGTTTCTAACAAGTTCAACAAATAAATGGAAACGCCAAGATGTGTGAGACTAATACATGTTTAATAAATTCTGTTGCTTAATGAGGACGAGTGGTAGGTATTAAAGTCCAAACGTATCTACGTTGGAACTTGAAATAATTATGCAGAAATAGGGCCATTCAGTCAAGAACCAAGACTCGGTCAACCACAAATATTCGGTTGTTCGCCCAGCCTATATCCAGGAATTCATCTAAGAAACGCATCGCAAAAGGCATCGCCATACAAGGGGTGCGCCCCAGATATCATCCGCGAACGGAAAATTCCCTCAAACGAGGAAAACAAAAAGATAATCCGGATGCAAAATAATCCGATCTTTCTTGGTATCAAAGTGCAGCGGCATGAGCAGTAGCGAGTTAAAAGGAGGCTTAAGTAGCATTAGTAGTGGTAGTAGTAGATGCAGTGTGAGCTGTGGTGGTGGTAGTAGTGGTAGGTCTAGTAGCATTGTAGCAGAAGTAGTAGCAGTAATGAGAATGGTGGTATGGTAGTCGTAGGAGTAATACTGCTCCTGCTTAAGTGGAGATAACGGTCTTATTATTTTTCTGCTGGTGCTATTTCTGTTGCTGGTGGTGGTGACGATTGTCGGTGATGGAGATGCTGTTTGGATGTGGGGGCTGTTGCTTTATTATTCTTGCTTCATAATTGGTCTTATGAGAAACGGCAGAGGCAACAGAACCGACAGTGTGGGCAAAAACATCGTCATCAGAGGCGCGTTTACCTGTAGGCGCACTAGGCGCGCGCCTAGGGCCCCCGAATCTCGGGGGCCCCCAAACGACGGGAAAATATGTTTTTCCAATTTTAGAATTATCCAAAACAATTTGTGATGAATTTATCACAATAATGGGGACAACTGAAGAGCTCAATTTACTCTAGAAGTACAAGTGGCCACGTATTTCGCGTTGATTCTTCATTCAACACCAGATTCAGTTTTTTAACTAACATAATTAAATCAAATAACTTCACATTCCTTGAAAATAGCTTCTATACCTACTCATAATTACAGTGACAGTGTCAATAAAACTTACAAAAACGGCTTAAACTTCAACCGCGCGGGTTTTTGCACAGCAGCACATGATAGGCTAAACACCACCAGAGTCTCAGACTCTCAATCTACAAGTTCAGAAGGGCCCCCAAAACTTGTTGCGCCTAGGGCCCCGTTTTCTGTAAACGCGCCTCTGATCGTCGTTACTGTTCAAGGTTTAAAAATCACAACATAAGCGAAAGCTCAAAACATCTCGTGTATTTAATGACTTCGCTGATTGTGCTCTATGCGCACCAAGAAAACATTTCAAATAGGTCAACTAAGCGAAATATCAAAATAACGCTTGCATTTACGACTGGCTTTGTTGATCTTATTTTTCTAAAGATGCCAATTAGAATATAAGCTCTTGTTCAGCTCTGCACCTACAAAATAATGGTCTCGTCATACGTCACGAGAGGCGTATGCGCATTCGATTATTAGGCAGTCTTGTTGTCCTCGAGACCAAGATCTTGGTCTCGAGTGCACTCGAGTTCGTTTTTAAAAGTCTTGGTCTTGAGACCAGACCTGGGAGTCGACCCCAATAAGTCGACTTGAGTCGACTTGGTCATCCCAAGTCGAGTCGAGTCGTTTCTGCGTAGCGCAACTGACCCCAAGTCGAATTTAAACCAGAAAAGTGACTTGAAGTTGTTTTCCCCACAAGTCGACTTGAACTGACTTGAGACACAAACAAGTCTCAATTTATCACGTGACACTAATGATCCTGATTAAGCAGTTTTGTAGTGCTTTGGCAAAAATGAATGAAGCATATTCCTACCAGTTCTAACTTCTACCGCGTACTTAGGCTGCGATATTCTTTTTTGTAGAAGATGATTGCCCGTCATATATGACGGGGTAGGGAGAGGAAGAGGTAGGGCGGGACGGAGGGAGGCAGAGAGACTAACTAACCGCTGTTTGTCTATGTGTCAATCCATCTGACTGTCTGTCTGACAGTCCGTCCGGATGTGCGCTCGCACGTCCATCTGCCCGCGTGATATGCCTGCCTTAAGGAGGTCGTCGAATGCAGTGAGAGAGGGAGAGTGATGGAAGAAAGGAGTTAGAGGGAGGGATAGGTAGGGCGGGAGGGAGGGTGGCAGAGACAGACTTAGTAATCGCTGTTTGTCCATGTGTCCGACCTTCCCTCCATCCGTGCGGGTGTGCCCCCGCACATCCACCCGCCCAGTGCCGAGTGTCGGTGGGCCGGGGCAACTTCGCTCGCCCGCGTGATATGCCGGCCCTAGGGAGGTCGTCGCAGCCATATTCCAGACATTCCTAAGCGTTTTTCGTAGGACACACGGATCTGGAAAACTATTATTGATATATTTGACGCCGGCTGGGCTAAACAGTTACTTATTTATTTTTTATCGGTGTCGTGCCGATTTATTTATATAATTTGTTATTCTATGTTAAAACGTCACACGTACATTTCATAAAAAAATGGCGAATCGAAATGTTAACAATGTTTTTCATTAGGTGTTGAGGTCTCATCACTCATTAGTAAACCTATATGAAAGTAATGCTTGCCAGGCAAAATTGGCTTGACACTGATGTATTATTAGCCCTACGTAATCGTTATTACCATGTCAGAAGTCGACTTTAAGTCGGAAGTTGGTTGTTTTTCTGCCAAGTCGGATCAAGTCGTTTTGGCTCCAAGTTGTCGACTTCAAGTCGACTTTAAGTCACTTTAGGGTCAAGTGGGTCAGATTGGCTGACCAAAGTCACTCCCAGGTCTACTTGAGACCAAAGGTCTTGGTCTGGGTCTTGAGGTTCAAGGTCTTGGTCTTGGTCTTGGTCTTGAGGTTCAAAGTCTTTGTCTTGGTTTTTCAAGACCAAGACCAAGACTTTTGTCAATATGAACAGTCATTAATTTTGACAAACGGCAAGAATTTTAAAAATTTATCCAATAATTACTCATACAGTTAATGCTTTAGTATTTAGGGTAGGATGGGGTTAGTTGGTGATAGGGGTTTGTTGGTCACCCCCTTCCAACGTCTCAATTGCTTGTATGAACTTCTTACTGTCTAGCACAACTCGTTGCCAACGTTAAATTAAGTATTCTAACCATTATCTATTGTATGCTGGAGGTCAAGGACACTTGTGTTGTTGACGAGAAAATTTTACCGCTGAAACCGAAATATTTCGGATTGCAAACATTTCTTTCTCGCTTGAAAACTACGCGTGCGATCCCAAATCGGTATTAGTATGCTAGATAGCTTTTTATACTGATTCTAATGCATATAATTTCATTTTGATCGACTGAATCGTTTTTTTTAGATATTTGAGAAATACTAAAATCACACCCTACGGGGTTAGTTGGACAGCCTATGCATGGGGTTTGTTGGTCCACCGGGGATCATTATGGGGTTTGTTGGTCCTTGGGGGTTTAGACCCCTAGGCCTACTTGGTTCTATAAATTAGCCTAATGAACCTGCTTTTGTTGAGTTTGGGTTTATATTAGGCCTACAACGCCTTCTATCAACCATCCTCTGAGCACGTCTGGACCGGGAGATCCAACGCCTTCTATCAACCCTCCTCTGAGGACGTCTGGACCGGGAGATCCAACGCCTTCTACCAACCCTCCTCTGAGCACGTCTGGACCGGGAGATCCAACGCCTTCTATCAACCTTCCTGAACTTAACAGTCATTCCTCCATCTTGTCGACCACTCCGTCATCACTCATTCCTCCATCTTGCCAGCCCAGCACCAGCAGAACCGGTCACACACCGCCTCACATCGTGCGCCCATATCCAAAGGCTCCGCCAAGAAAACTGGAAACAAACAAGAGAAAGAGAGGAGAAACCCAGATATTTACAGATACACCAGTTAAGAATCGACTCCTGGCCTTGCAAAATCAAAGAAAGGTTGCAAGGAAAATTGACAGGCCTAAAGTTGGGAGTGGTGTCAGTGCATGGAAAGATGTCAAGATCGGGAAAGCCAGAAAGGGTGCGATGGTAGGCCTACGTATGGGTGACAAGACGATGACAAGAAAGACTAAAATCATAGTGCCCGCTAGGAAGCAACAGAAACTGTCGGAGTTTGGAAGCAACAGCCGGAAGTCAGGAGTGGCGAATGAAAACGACGAATGTTTCTATTGCAATGATCCGAGCGCTGAATCCATTGACGGCTGGATTCGATGCGACATCTGTTTACGCTGGGCGCATGATGCATGCGCTGGTGTAGAAGATGATGACGATGATTTCACCTGTGAGTTTTGCCGCTAGTCCGGAACTAAATAAAATACTAGCCTATGCCTATGACTAAGTTGGGCCTGTGCGAACCAAAAACTAGGCTATATGCATTCTAGATAGTTCAATTGCAACAACCTCTAGGTCTGTTACATTAAGACCAACAAACCCCATACGATGGACCAACAAACCCCGCAAGGGGGTTAGTTGGTTTTTTCTAAGGGGGTGCATTTTGGGCTTAATTCTCCAAATTTATGTTGAGCACCCCTGTAAAATTTATATGTCAACAATTGATCCTGACATGTTACCACACAATGTTAAAATGTTTGTTTGTTAATAAATTTAACGCTAACTGTGAAATGAGCTATTTTTTGAAAAGTGGACCAACTAACCCCACCCTACCCTACACGGTGTGAATGAGGCTTCACTGTTGTTTTGGACAATTATTTTGACTTCCGGTTATTTACCATGGAATGATTTCAAAACAGACTCATGATTAATTTGTACATTTACATCCGGTTCTTGAAAAGCTGCTTTGTGTGCTAGCGAGTTCAGCACTTGTAGACCGTGTTTTTTCACATGGTAGAATTTTTATGAGGCCCCACAGGTCACGTCTTGGTCAGATAATTCTGAGCAAATTGGTTTTTATAAAATTCAACAGGCATTTGGAATAACATTTCGCATGAAGGACTGTTGTAAATACGAATTCGGAATTCTCTGCAGTCTCCATTTAGAGTTGTTTTGCTTGAATAAAAGAAAAAACTCATGTTTTCATTAAAATAACGAGTAGTCCGACTGGACAATTTTTAGTAAGGAATACGACTGTGATTTTTTGGGTCTTGGTCTCGGTCTTGGTCTTGAGGTTCAAGGTCTTGGTCTTGAGGTTCAAGGTCTTGGTCATGGTCTTGAGGTTCAAGGTCTTGGTCTTGGTCTTGAGGTTCAAGGTCTTGGTCTTGGTCTTGAGGTTTAAGGTCTTGACAACAAGACTGTTATTAGGACGCCGCCATATTGACGAAGTCTGTCAATATGGCGGCCATAATTCTTGTCACATCACCATAATTCTTTATTCGTTTTATGAACATTGAACTTCCTGAACATTCAGCTATTTAGTTCGCTGCATTTAATCAACATTCGACAGCGCCTACCTTTGTATTAGAAGGGATATGATATCCGCTCAAATTGGTGTCCTGGATTGTGGAATGCGGAAGACTCAGCGGAACATGAGACAAATATCGAAGTGTTTCCAATATGGCTGCTTCCATGAGAGGCATTGTCCGTCGGACAAGTAGCGTTGGCAATCTTCCAGAAGCAATTTGTTGGTCAATTTCCGTCTGTAATTGGCTCTGTGTCTGAGGATGATGTGCCATTAGAAGCACAAAGGCGTTTAGAGCGATTGAAGTAGTCAGTGTTCCTAAAAGCAAGACACAGAAATCAGACAAACGAGTTTTGACCAAGAAATCGTTGCAAAATGTGTAATTGGTATTAGATAAGCTTGTACATTAGATAACCTTTTAGTTAAGCCGCTTTAACTTTTGTGATTTATTTAGACGTATTATTGTTCCCTGAAGGACACCATTTCGTCTACAAAAATTGCTTCACCGTAGTCATCCATCAATTCAAATAACATGAAACCATTTCAAATTCCGTCAAAACGGCCGCAGTAATCAATCACAGTTACATAGCACCTCTTCACTCTTCAGGGGAAATTCCTCAGAGTCTCTCCTGATATGCTAATATAAAGCCATTATCCATCGTCTTGCTTAAGGTCGGCGTTTACAAACCGGAGCAAAGCCTTTTAAATGTCTCAGCATCAATTTTAATGACTTCAAGTCTGTTTTTCATTCCACAGTTAAACGCATTTCTACCTCTTTAGTAACTACAAAACACTGATTGGTTTTCTTGAAGTAACATTGTGAAATTATTCGACTGAAGTACATTATATTGCAGTTCTTAGTGTATCATATCACAGAGTATAATTATTTGCCTGAGCGACAATAAGTAGTCAGTGGCACTGAAGACATTTAAAAAGTTAATGTATGTTTTGTTAATGCATGTTTTGTTAAGCATTAGCCTATAATTCGTGTAGTTATGGTTTGCTACCAGAAATGAGAATGTCGATAAAGATAGCGCGTATGTCGTTGTCAGTCATAGCATAAGGAGCTGCAGACGATTCGTCCTCTTCCTTCAGTTTCAGAAGGCCATCCAAGAAACATCTAAGATTTTTGGGATCATAATTGTTCTGTGATAAAATGAAGCATTTAACAAATGCATACAGTCACGAAATAGAATAAATATAATAGTAGACCTTACTGACAAACTTCTACATAGCCTAATCGGCACAATGGCCATCTCAGTTTGTTCATTCTAAACTCGACAACTGTATTTCGCTTTTCTACAACATCGACTCTTCTCAAATATAACGCTTGCAAACAGTCCAGAACTTTCACGCCCACACAGTCACCAAAACTTCAAGCGCCACCACATAATCCCTATTCTCAAATCACTTCATTGGCTAAAAGTTCCTCAGAGCATCCATTACAAAATTGTATTGTTTACTTACAACGACATTCAAACCTCTCAACCCTCTTACATTCGCCAGCTATTCACCATCCAACCGCCCACACCCACTCGCTCATCATCATATCTTTCTCAATCTCGGCCTCCAGTCTCCTCCTCTCTGAAGTTCTGCAACTGTTCGAGCCTTAGTTTAAGCTGCCGCAGCTCTTTGGAACGAACTCCCAAAAAATCTCCGCCAGGTTGCTCATCCATCTAGCTTGTTAATTTAACCTCTCCTCCGCGTGCACGCCCCTTTGCTGTTTTCCACTCATGACTGAAAACCGAACTCTTCAAGCTATCCTATCCTGATTCTACTTCTGTGCCACCAGCCAGAAGTAGACTACAATCATCACCGATTTCCATCGTAGCACCATGTTGTCTCCTTGGCATTACCTCCCCGGATTCTGACCTGGCATCGGAACGGGCAAATCACCTGGCTATTGCGGACTTAATTTGATATGGCACTGGTGAATAAGCTGGTCACCGTGACTTGGCTTTTGTGTAGCACTGAGAAATTTAAGAGATTTACATTACATTAGATTACGTACAATCTGTAAGAATCAAAGAATACACAAAGGACATAAAGGATATATCAATTAATTATCAATATGCACGTGTTAAACACATATTTGGTGGAATATATATGAGACATCCACATCCAATGCCAGCAGCTGCTTAAGTGTGAAGGCAATAAATGTCATGGCAAATTCAGTTTTACACGTGATTTATTCGATGAATGTATCTTCTTATTATTAATGTGCTCAAGAACATTGTTTTCGATCGTTGGTAGAATGCAAGAACTGCATCTTTTGTAGTACTTACAAAGCCTGGAACATTTTACAAGCATACAATGAAAACAAGCTGGATAGCTCGCAAAAACAAAGCAAGTAAGAAAGTAAGTAGACATTTGTCAATTTTGTTTATATGCGATATGTCTATCGGATGATGCTACTGGCCAAAATAATATAAAAAGTTTTCGTTTCCGCTGGCATCTTCTGAATCAGTCGGCTATAAAATGAGTACACCGTCTATAAATAGTGGATGGGAGAATCAGACGGCAGGAACACGACTTGCCTCATATGCTGAGGTTAAGAAAATGAAGTCGATTGCAATTCATCTCCTCTCCTCTTTCCAAATTGGCTCAAATGACTTAAACCTGTTCTGCTTCTTGTGATGCTCCATCGATTTACTCCATTGCAGTAATCGCCGGTCATAGAGAAGTTGTTAAAATTATTTGCATCAAGAGTATAATTAGGGCCTATGATCATATAATTTTTTTCATGTATTACGCTAATTGAAGCACGAGTCAAGTAGCTTACATCGGCGTAATGTTAAGTAGAGTTCAGATCGGAAGTAGGTGGGACACAAAACGAGAAGAAAATATAAAGAAACAAGGAGAAATACGAGAATAGAAGATGAAGGAAGTGCCTTTCATCTACTGAACACCGGACTCGAAAGCCGGATGGAAATTAACGAGGAACACGTGGAGACTAATGCTGCCACATAATAATAGGCGAGCGGAGCTTTCAGACGGAGTATCCGTCAACTCCATAAAAGCCAGGGCCGGATTAATAAATGTGGTGGCCCTGTTCAGTAAAACTGTGGGGGCCCCAACGACTGTACACTGTACACAATAAAATGGCGTCATTTTATAAGGTGTCACATAGCACTTGAGTTCCGGTCAGGTCAAAGACGAAACTTTGGTCTAGAAAGTGGGGGTACCAAATGGCGCATCGTTTAATTCCCCTTCAAGACCTTTAAATGAATATAATGGCGCCTAATGAATCTATATTTGGCGCCAAATAATAATGGCGTAATAATAAATATAATAACAAAACAACAATAATGAAAATAAAAATAATAACTTAAAATTACTAACAATAGACGTGTTTCATTATGGAAGCGTGTGTCGATCATAATTGAAGTGACGTAACAATAGGTCTTTATTCTCTATTAAACCTAATAACAATAGACTTAGGCTAATCATAATTGAAGTGACGTAAGAATGGCTTTATTCTATAAATCTAAAATTACAAACAGTAGACGTTTCACAATTAAAATGACGTGACAATAGGCCTTTAGGCCTATTTTTCTAAATTTAAACTTAATAACATTAGTAGACTTTTTTCTAATTGAAATGACGTAACAAAGACCTTTATTCTCTAATTCTAAAATTATTAGTAATAGCCGTATTCCATAATCGAAATGACGTAGGCTACTTAACCATGTAGTCTTTTATTCTCTAACTTTGAACAATAGACTTTTCATAATTTAAGTAAGAGAATCAAAGCCTTTATTCTCTATATCTGAGATTTAAAATAATAGACGTTTAAACAATTGTAATTCTAAATTTAAACTTAGTAACAGTAGACTTTTCAAAATTTAAATTTGTTAACAAAAAACGTGTTTCATAATTGAAATGATGTAACAATAGGCCGTTTTTGTACCGTCAGGTAGTAACTGTTTAAATAGGCAAGTAAAAATAGGCCTTACTAGCATTTCTGGCTGTTTTTTTTAGACAAATCTGCCTGATAATGGAAACTCCAAGAGGGGCCCACACATACATGTGCGAAAGTTGTGTATATTAAATGAGTAGTTTCGAATAATTTGTTTGGATTTTTTTGCTCATTTTTACTATTAGACTTAACAAATAACTAATTATAAAATACTGAAAAAAATTTTTTTATGTGTGGGGGCCCCTCAAGTGTGGGGGCCCCTGTTCGGCCGAACATGTTGAACATGCCTTAATCCGCCTCTGATAAAAGCATGGAATATCATAGACACTTTATCGCTGAGCTCATATGTCTTGAGTGTTGTTGCAATTATGTAATTTGTCTGGGTGCCGTCTGGCCTACTAACACGTTATTTGCCAGGAATAGGTTCTGTTCCTTTCTGTAGGCCCTACCCGATGTTAACTGATCCTTCAATCATTTTCCTCTGTAATTTTGTCTTAGTCGAGATTCGCAGAGCAAGCATGTTGTGAGAAATTACTAGGATAGGATACAGTGGCCATTGTCCCCGTTCTCTGGTTTCAGCGCGCAGGGCCACTATGGCAGAAAGGTATTAATTATACGTTAACACACAAATATTCTAAATATTCATTTTATGGGCCAAGTTGGGCCTGGAACCCTTGCATGATTGAAAATGGCAAGGCCTGCAAAATGCTCCTAGTCCGGCTCTG
>OY744606.1:70462169-70574669 GCA_963556255.1 Allolobophora icterica | reverse complement strand
CTGAAAACAAAGAGTTATTTTTATCTTCAATATTTTCAATATGAAAATAATTTAAAATTTACATGTAAACAAAACGCCCATTTCATACACATTAACGTAACACCGGAAGCCTCTGCTGACTGTCCAGACCAGAGGTGAAAAAGTTTTCTCGGTTTAAACAAAAACAAAAGAAAACCACCAAATTTATTTTAAAAATAAATTTCCTATTTTTAAACGTCATTTTAGTATCATTAATTTAATGATTTTTTATTTTCGGAAATCGCAACTGAATTAAACTGAGTTGGAGCTCTTGTTCATGCCATTTTTCATGATTTTTATGATGCGAAATCCGAAAATCTTAAAAAAGTCAAAACAACAAAAACCATAAAAAAAACTTTAAAAAAACTTAAACAAACAACAACAAAACTTTTCATATTGAAAAAACTTGTTTTTCCGGTCCAGACCCCATGCTCCAATATTTTGGACAAGTTTACGCCAGTGGATGGGAATACTTCTTGTGGTGCATCAAGGTATCGGGTGCATTCTCCCCTTCATCTTTTAATGGCTACGTAACTCAGGTCTTAAAGTCAACAACCTTCAAGGCATCCAAAATGCTCTGGCTCGCGTGGTGCTGCAGCTTGCATCTGCTCGTACAAACTCCTGCTCGGTCGGCAGCATTGGCTTCTATACAGAATTCAGAAACAGATTCAAACTGGCCTGACTGACCTATAAAACACTAACAACGAGCACACCTACATGTACCTACCTTCAACCGCTAGTATCTCTTCTCATTAATTTACACCCCACAATCTGCAGTCTTTGGGTATATGTCGTTAGGTTAAGCTACAATGCAGCACTGTTATATCTTCCATGTTGCTGCCCTCAAAGTATGGTAGGCCTAACGACTGCCAATGTTTTTCCTATGCTCGAACTCTTTCTTCCTTAAAGAAAAGCCTCGCATCTGACTATTTTGTATTTGGAAAAGAATGGAGAAAATCAGCTGGAGAGAATACAATCATAACAAATGAAGACGTGATGAGAAAGACAAAGGAAGTGGATAGGACACACGCTGAGAAGGAACTCCCTACTAAGAACTCTCATAGAGGGAAGAATGGAGTGGAAGAGGACAAGAGGAAGACAAAGACAGATGATGTTGGACTGGATGATGGGGGATGGATGGATACAGCAGACTCAATCCCAGCATCGGCAGAGTGGCGACTTCGGACGTTCGAACCTGCCCGAGCCAGAGAACCGGAATAAGAATAATAAAGTAATAATAATAAATAAGTTGGGATGCTAACATGATGACCCTTCGTTGGACTGCAGCTGCTGTGGTCATGCTTTGCGTTCAGTTGAAGGATCCTTTACCCTCGGCTTCACGCATTCGAAACCATTTATATCACATTTAACTTTTTACCTTTGTTACTGGTAACAAAAATTTGACCTTTTATATTATCTTTCTTAGCATGTCATAAGTTATTTATAACGCTGTCTCTCTCTGTAACAAGTTGCGCACACGTCAGCTTGGATAGAATAAACGAAATTGATTGATTGATATATATATTTGTATGTATATTAGCTGATATATATAAGCACACCATTTTGTATGTATATATGTATGTATGTATGAATGAATGTAGGCCCTATGTATGCATGTGTGTATGTATGTGGGTCATTATCCGAAATGTTACAAATTTCGTCTCTGAAAAACAGAAAAAAATTTTTCCCCAAAATTGGTTGCAAGTGTTTTTTTTAGTCATGTACATAGTTAAATTTAACTAATTTGAAAGAAATCCACTATATTTTTAATTACAAGTTAATTTTTTTTTCAGAAATTATAAAGTCAAAACTCCTCTTTTTTCATTGAAATCCGCCCTTTTGTGTAATCATATTTAATCGCGGGAACCTGAAATATTCCTCTGGTGCTTATAAAATGGCAATTTCTTAAAAGTAGATGATGCCAGCATTAAGTTGGAATACAATAGGCCTTTCCTTCACACAATATATTAGTCTGGTGTCAAGAAATTAAGACATTTTTATAAATTATTTTTAAAAAAATATAATTTTCAGCTGCAGAAAAAAATCTGTGCAGCATTATCTATAACTGTATGTTATATGCATTAGATACAAGTTGAACAACATTTTAAGAGTTGATAGTAAATTCTAATTACTTGCAATTTATTTTTATATCAAATAATTCACAAACAATACATGTAATTCACTCTGAGCAATGCGTCATTACCATCCGAGACAAGATGCGACTGTCATGAGAAAATAGCAAATATCTGATGAATTCGGATGGTAATGATGAAAAACAACCGCGAATGGTAATGACAAAATGATGAAATTTAAAACAGCCGTCAAACATTTTCACGTGAATTACTCCATCAGATAAGTAATTTCAATCAGTTCAACAAAAGCGACAAATAAAACAAGTTGTCAATGTTGTAATCTACCTAAACCAGGAAATACAACACTAGATGGTAATGAAGCAGAAATTTACTTTTCTTGTAATTTGGAACACACAAACTTAAATAAAAAATAAAATATTAGGAATTTCAACACAAATCTGTGTGATTCCACTAATAGTTGACAATATCTCGTTCTTGATGCTTTTCTTTTAGTAAGTAAGCACGTTCTGTAAAAGTTATAGGCTTCCCAAAAATTGGGATGGCTATGATGCTTATTTCTATGGACAAGTTTAAATAGGTCCAAAAAGAAATAAATATTATGAAAATGAGTCTAAATGTTCAATTATTGCATATGCTAGCTACCAATTAATCAAAATAATATACCTTTGTTACAGGTTGTAATGGAATAAATTTGCGTAAAAGCTTAATTTAATGCATTGTACACCGTCTCGGACATTGGATGGTAATGATATTTTGTATACATTTAGTAATTTTTTTCAAAATTTCCAAAATCTAGCAGCTAAAACAATGATGGGAAATGTTAATCTGCTCATTCTTTGAAGGATAGGCAAAAAAATTTGAAGAAATTATCTAAAAAACTCAAAAAACCAGCATGGGACATCGATTCTGCACTTTTCGGATAATGACCCATGTATGTATGTATGTATGTATGTATGTATGTATGTATGTATGTATGTATGTATGCAGGAAGACATAAAAAATAACATGTTTTAAGTATGGGATACAAAAGCGTTGAATTCATTCTTGAACTATTTAAACGATCTACGATAAATAGGCCTAATTGTGTTTTAAGGCAGCTTGATAATGTTGGCTGAGCGAGTTAAATATAACAGTGTATGGAAGACTGTTCCTAGAGGAAGGTCCAAGACTTGAGAAAGCACTATGAACTCGAGTTGATGTACACTGTACATCAACTCCACTTCTGTACATTGTACAGAAATACGGCATTGACATATCTCCCTAGGCAGTAGAGCGCTGCGATCATCGACCAGGCCGACCTGAGACTGATGTATGTTGGTATGGTGCCGATCTTCCACAAAGGAGGAGAATCTTGAACTTAATTTTCTCCTCGACGGGTAGCCAATATATATTTTAACATTATAGGGTGCCTAAACTAAGAAAGTAATATAAAATAAATAAATCGTGGTATTTTAAATTCCTAACTAAATCTACATTAGGCCTACTTTTAACCAGTGCACAGTTTGCGATTGGCAGAAATGACGGAAAAGAGCTATTGGCAAAACTGACCGTATGGGGAAAATAATGTATCTTAAATAAATAAGTCATGTGGAAAGTCCCCATTTTTATCTCATCAAATTGCATCACTTTTATAAAACGAGATGGCATGAATGTGAGATACGCGACTATATAAATTTTTCTTATCGTTTTGTACCTATGCAGATAGGGACACGAATGCACAGTGTCTGCAGTTTTCTGATCTGACGGCCATCTGGCGAACTGATTGTGGTTTCGAGATGTTATGAGACTCCAAGAAGACAGAAGGAATGAAGTCATACGCGACATAAACTCAGTGTACTGCAGAGAATAAGAGCAACACGACAAACGAAATCAACGCAAAAATGACGTAAAATACAACAGAGTACAAAAACATGACGTAAACCATATTAGAGTACAAAAGCATGACGTTAAATATATTAGAGTACATAAACATGACGTAAAACATATTAGAGTACAAAAGCATGACGTAAAATATACTAGAGTAAGCCTACATAAACATGACGTAAACTATATTGGAGTACAAAAACATGACGTTAAACATATTACAGTACATAAACATGACGTAGAATATATTAGAGTACAAAAACATGACGTAAAACATATTAGAGTAGGCCTACACAAACATGACGTAGAATATATGAGAGTAGGCCTACATAAAACGGCAGAAGATAACACGACATAGCCTAATATGATATGACATAACATGACATCATAATGGCATAGCGTTTCCCTGGAATGTGTAAATAGGTAACGGCATTACATCATCATGGTATTTGTTACAGAGTACACATTACAGGAGCGATCAGCAATAATTGCTGGCTTGGCATTACGTGACAGCGGTATAAAAGCCAATGCACTGTAAATTAGAGCCTGCTTGATTTTCGGCGAACCTTGACTATAAGTTAGAGGCGATGTGCAATGTACGGTCACAGTTATAATTACAATTTAAAATTACCGTAGCGCTGATGGCATTAACAACAGCCGTTTGCAAAATGAGAGTAGGATCGAATCGGTCTTTCGGAGTTTGCTTTTCCAGCAGCTCCACCATATTTTCCATCTCCTTCTCCAGGATCATATCGATATGTCCGAGTCCGGATGTGAACTTCTTCAGAGTTGCAGTTACCTTTCTCTTCATCTCCTGCCATCTGGCGGAATAGGTGCCGAAGATGATATCGTCTGCAAAGTGGAAGCCATATTTGATTCTGAAAATTGTCGGTCTCCCAGCAAAGATGGTGTCCTGTTCCAGCAAAGCTTTGCGAATTAATTCGGCGCTGTTGAGAACCACGATATTCTCCGTAAATAGACGAAACCTACAAGTATTGAAAGCGCAACAGAGTAGGCCATATCTGCTTAACCCTCTTCTATTCCGCTGTAGGCCATACGTACGAGCCTTTGACAGGGTCTGAAAGGCGCTATGCAATTGTTTAGCTATATTATAATATGTTTAGCTATAATTATACACGCTGTTAGGTCATCATTAGTCCTAGACTAGAGTGTCATATACTCCGGCACTTATTTCCCCCTCTTCGTAGTCAACGACACCATATTTGTAACAGAACGCACAAATTCATTTAACCATAAAAGACAACAACTTTATCCCCCGAACTTTGTAAGAACTCTTACTAGTCTAACAGATCAAACTCTCTAATAATGTACCAAGTTGCGGCATGTCAGCTTGTTTTCCTCAATAAACGAATATTGTGTTTTAGCCTATTGTATTGTATTATTCAGTTTTCAATTTGGTTCCGATGTCCAATTCACCGTCACGCCTTAATGATAATCATCCGATATCCAGTACACCATCACGCCTGAAAGAACATCCGGCTGAGACATAATCATCGTGTAATCATCATCGTCGTCGTCGTTTTTAACCATCAGCATAAACAGGAGGAGGTGGAAGCTCTGGATGATTACCTCTGTAATCCAGGCCTACCTGTATTGCGCTGATGACCTTTCGAGGTGCAATTATCAGGTCTGCTGTACACGATAGGCACGTAGTCACAGAGACAGTCACACAAACAGAAATACAATCAAAAACACATTGGGGCATAGATACAGACATACACAGATAGACAAGAAGCAGACCGACAGATAGACACACAGACACAGTAATGCATAGAGCAGGGATGGCGAACCTATGGCACGCGTGCCCAAAGTGGCACGCGTTGAAATTTTTTGGGCACGCGGAATTCAGAACGTCCCCCAAAATTTAAAACTTAGAAATACAAAATCTCTGTAGGAATCCTCATTTTCTTTGTTGAAGGACTTTATTTTAACACCATTCAAAAACAATCTTTGAAATAACGTCTTTAATTAATTTTTTGCTCTGCTTTGTTAACTAAAACCTATAATGAGAAAAATAATTATAGACTGCGCAAAATTCCAAGGGGCACGCGGCGGTATTTTTAAAATGATTTCGCAGCATTTTTGGCACGCACCTTAAAAAAGGTTCGCCACCCCTGGCATAGAGCTAATTCTGACTCTGACATATCCGACGCACGTGAGAAGATAGTCTACATCCTGTTGTTATATAACTTTATAAATATGGCTGTAGTTATAAGCAGGGCTGTAGTGGTAAAATTTGAGGCGAGTATACGCTACCGGTGACCAGCGGCGTCAGTAGGGCTGGTGTCACCGTAAAAAATGTGAAGACCTTTTTTAGGAATTCGTCTAAGAAAAATTTACGACTTTTCACCAATTCTCTGAAAATTTTCAGACTTTTTACGATTTCGTCTCTGAAAAAGTTGATGACCTTTTTTTTAGTCATTCGCCCTAAAATGAATATAAAAGAACATAATATAATGTTATAAGGGTGCAAATGATTAACAATTTCATTTTCCACTGTTTTCCGCCATCCGGCTTGGCCGCACCACTCGCCTTCCTCCTGTTGTAGCTCTGCTACTGAGTTGGGTTTCCTTACATTTATGAATTTCATAATTAATTAAATAATAGTTGTAGGGGTCGCTAAACTGAAATTATGAGCAAAACTCAGCGCCACGCGAATTATGAGATCCGCCACCTAAAAAGGGAACCCATCACCTCAACAGAGAGATCTTCTCCTTCTCAGTCTTCTGCTGTTGACCAGGTTTGTGACATGGACGACCTCGTGTTCCCCTCCGACCTCCTCCATTCTGTTCTGTCAGAGAGATAAGCTTACACCACCGAAAATCAGAATAGCATTCGTCAGCCTCACAGTGCGTTTCAATGTTCACTAGCATCATAGAAAACTACTTAGGCCTACATGTTTACTTAAATCGCCCGCTGTTTTATAATCGCTGCCGAATTGTAGTAGCGCAAATGCGGCAACAGAAGTAATTATGGCCTGCATCCGAGCGATAACACTAGTTTGCTTCATTAATTATTCGTTTGCGGAACTTCGAAGGCTTAGCTGGAATCGTTATAGCATATGAAATAGCACGTCCTTTGATTAGTTATTGTCAGTGTGGGAATTGTAGAAAAAAGACTGGTGGATGGGTTGAATATTTTATTCGTATTTTGCAAACTGATGTCAACGAACTTTGAAGGGAGCTGATTCAACGCTAGCAGTTTTGCAAGTGACACTCGAATCAAAATCAATTCCTTTGTTAAGAAAATTCAAAAATGCAGACATGATACACCATGGAAATATCTTCTCTTTGTCAGAGACTCAGAGTCAGGTATTGCTAAATCACGCTAGCACATCTGAGGGGGTTGGAAACGACCCCCACTAAAGTGTGCAAAGAAAACTTAACTGTGGATCCTAAGAAAGACTACGGGGTTGAACCCCACCCCCTGACAATTCCCACCCTGGTTATAGTTATCGCGTCTGCAGTCTGCAGATAATGTCGAAATGAAATTTGGACAGCGTGGAAAGGAAGCTATATCGTATGTGGATGCTAAGGATCGTCATGCTGCAACAGACTTTTTGCAGTCCTTTTAGCTGCTGAGTTAGCCCAAAGGCAGCCACGGGTATGAAGTGTTAGCGACTTCATTTTCTTTGCCTCGGCATATGAGGGTGGGTGGCCAGTCCTTTCCTTAGACAGTGTACAGTTGGTGTACTCATTATAGCTGAGTTGGCTAGGAGCGCAAGTGGAGCAGAAATCTCGAACCAGATTTCTGCCCTGGTGGGATCGGTAGTGTAATGGTTAGCGTGCAAGAGATTCAGGTAAGTGCATTGCACCGAAAACATACACAGCCACAGAAGCTCGCAGCGCAGTATGGAAATGTTTCTAAGTCAGCATATTGTGGCATTGACAGAATGACAGTATTGAAACTCGTGCTTATTTTTCAACTTTTCACTGGTTTTACATCTGTTATGATCTAAGGCTAGTCAGACTGCTTTACTTACTGAGCTCTTCAACTGAAATTATTCTGCATATTTATTATTTTATAGTTGTTTATTTGTGTTTTGTATCTTATTGCATTGACATGTCGATCAAAGCCTGTAACATGTTATGTTAAGTACTGTTTCATTCTTAATTGTTAATGTTTCTGCTTGCAATTATCGGTGATGTGTCGTGTTTCACGCATTTTTTTAGTTTAGACTTAACTGCTTAGCTATTAGATTTGCAAATATTTAGAGACCCACCACCTCTGGATGAGCAATTTAACCACTGTAGATACAATATTATTCAGAGAGTTCTAGACGCATATATGGATATAAATATGACAAGTCATATACGTTCAATGATATGGGTAAATAATTATAATATTGTATATTGTATTATATTGTCTTTCATAACTTATAATGCGCTTCTACCCAGTGCCCACCAATCAGAGGCGCTCCCAGTGCGAAAGTCCTCGGGAATAAAGGCAAGTTTTAAGACAACGAAATGCTGTGGCAGGACCAACAGATAGTACTACAGCCCGGACCGAAGGAGGAAGCTGAGTCCACAGTGAAGGGCCAATGGTAGGCGAACAAATAAGTTAAGTCGATCAGAGGAACGAAGAGGGCGAAGGGAGCTAGCTGAGGCGGGAAGACGTAATGAATCCACAGAGGTATTTAAATGTATAGATACACTACAGACTCGTATTCCAGTGTCTTAATTCACTACCAGGTTGCAGACCTCTTCGTTCTGCAACACAGTGTGATCTGGTTGTTCCCCCTTGCTTACTATACCACATGCAACATTGAGTCTCTGCTATGATCAGCTTTTCATTCAGGAAGAGACTTCCATGCAATCTGCGACACGATCTTCTCCTACTTTCCATGCCTCTGTTTCGCAAGTGGTTGAAGACCATTCACGTTTCACGATAACACGATTTCTAATATAGCAAGATTAAGGACCTGGGTTTAAAATTAAATGTAACCATATGAAATAAACTCTTTATAACAGGACACGGTTATAATAAGCTTCTATTCTATTCTTTTAGACATACCTGTATATGTCACCGTATTTCTTGGCCCACAAGGTCAGCGTCAAATGCGGTCGTCTTCTGTCAAACCCCGTCACGTTTCCCAGGAAAGGAATAGCTCCAGGAACTTCCGGCGGAAGCGGAAGCTTCTCTGTTCCATTCCGGCGTCGAGATAACAGCCTTCTGCTGAAGAACAGAAGAACTAGGGTCGAAAGAAGAACTCCAAAAGCCACGAAAATCGAAAAGTTCAGGATTTCGTTACTGACAAAGAAATTCGATGTCGCCATGGAGGTGTCTCTCAGTTGCCGATTATGTTTAAAGCCTGTTTTCCTCTAAGTAGAGGCGTTGACGAGTAAGCGGCTTGGACTCGGTTGACACAAACAAGTGATGGAGATCCTCAAAGACATTTACGTATTATCCTTTAAGCTATGTTATGCAACTGATCGCAACCAACTTGTAGCCCAGTGTCAGTCAAATAACCGTTGGCCATTAGGTCTACTCGTTAGAGGCTGGATGCTGTGCGTCAATAGACTGAACTGGTATCAGTTGATAGACAAAATCGATAGCAAAATCTCTAGGCCTCTATGTAGCCTATCGGCCCGGTCGATGCATCAATGTACGTAGGCCTATAAATGTGTGTGCGTATAATGTATATATTGTGTAAGGTGTATACATGTATACATGTATGTTTGTATGCTTTTCTGTATGTATATTTTATCTATTATGTATATGTGTGTATGTATATTGCTGAACTAATCCTAGTCAATAATTGGTTCTCGGCAAACAGGCTCTCCCTTAATATAGATAAAACTAGCTTTTTTATATTCAAGTCACATAGGAAAATCAAGCCCATTGACATCACCCTAGAAATTGCGGGAACCCCCCTGGCACAAGTAGAGACAACGAAATTCCTTGGCGTACTGGTGGATAGAGACTTGTCCTGGAAAGACCATATTAACTACATTTCTTTGAAAATTGCAAAGAACATAGGAATCATTAAGAGGATATCCTACCTGCTTCCCACTTCCATCAGATTAAATTTATACTATACTTTAATCCTACCTTACCTTAGCTACTGTAATATAATTTGTGCAATTAATTATAACTCAAGGCTTCACAAACTAGTGATTCTCCAAAAGAAAGCAGTTAGACTGATCGTGGGAGCCCCTATGGCACCCATTCTGGTCCTATATTTAACCACTTCCATTTATTAAATATGGATCAAATTAGAACATTTCAAATAGGAATCTTTCTCTACCGGTTTGAAAATAAGCTATTACCGGACTCGTTCAAGAATTATTTTGTTTTGGGTTCTCAACTTCACTCTCACCATACTAGGAATGCCCTCAACTACCGCCTTGATAGAGCCCGGACTAATGTAAGGGTCTTCAGTATAAAATTCTATGGGCCTAAGATTTGGAATAACCTGCCCCTTGACATACGTCAATTGGCTAATCCCTACTTATTTAAGACTCGTCTACGTAGGCACCTATTGAACATCGACTGAGTTCCCTTCGTCAGAGGCCTGGTTCATCCTAGTTCTCACGCATCTGGTTGCACACGATCGCACGTGGGTCTACCTTGGTTATCTTTAATTAGGTAAGTTAGTTAAGTTAGTTAAGGTACGCATACTACCCGTTTATAAGTCAATTGCCTCTATGTAAGTAAATGTGATGCCGATTGGCTCAACTGTAAAGTACAGTGAAAAGAGGCTATTTTCTTTCACCATTGTCAGTCCTATTCTAAATGTTACTGTTCCTTTATAGGTGACCCTAGTTAGCGGGACGAATATCCCTTAGGGGCCACCTTTTGTCACCAGTGACAAGACTGCTTACTGCTGTTTTACATTTACTGTACTCTGTCATAACTGTCACTTGGTTGCAATAAAGATCTTTGATTGATTGATTGATTGATTGATTGATTGATTGATTGATTGATTGATTGATTGATTGATTGATTGATTGATTGATGTATCTGAACATTCATACAACGCCTCTCAACGCTATCTCCCGGCATTCGCAAACGGTCAGAGATCCACGTATAGGCGTATACTAACCAGTCGACGCTGCTTAAATTCGGTGACCGGACGAAATAGTCTAAGACTATTCTGCGTAATAGTTATATTTTAACATTGTCGTGTTATCCGATACATCGACAGTTTCACACTGGCTTAACTAACTCTATTTTAGGAAGCCCCGTTTATACGGCTTATCCTTTATTCCTTTCTCGTGTTTGAACTTGTATCGAAATTCGGCATGCGCATTGCTTTGTCTATAGCAGTGATAATCGACTGCGCTGTAAAAGCCTCTTCCTATTCGTTAGGTTCAAACCCAGTAGTTTAGTGGTTAACATCCGCATAGTTAGACCTAAAAACTTACATTAATAAGCTTAGATTGCTTACTGCAAAACTGCCTTAGGACTATAGTAAACCCCGCAAATGGCTCGGGTGGTTACTGCACAATTACATAAACTCATAAAGTCTAAACATAGGGCCGCACAAGGCAGCCATTAGTAGGCTAAAAAAGCACGTCTAATGACCAATTCATCGGCCACAGCGATTAAAGTGGCGACGTCAGTGACTGATTTGCTAGAAATTCAACCTTTAATTTGTTTGTCCCAAGTTCGAGTATAGGCCTACAAGCACATCATTTGAAACGGAAAATTCGCTATAGGATGCGAATGTTAGGCCAATTATTATAGATAGGGTTGCACAATCAAGATCATTTGCCTGCATAGGTCCCTCGCTCTGCAATGATGTAATCGACTTCCTCCTCCTGTTCGCACCACCATTCTCTCTGGTAGAGCTTTAATTTCCTTTTCTTATCTTAAATCTTGCTTCTTTTCTCTGGGTCTATCGCACTGGGAGCGCCTCCGATGTCCCATACCGCGAGAGGCACTTTATAAATAGGTCTATCCAAATACAATATAATACAATAGATTTTAAAAGTAACATTTCGTAGAATTAACAACTTTGTTCAGTGTGAACCAATTCGAGAAAAACAAATTAGAACACTGATAAGTTAATTAAGAACAATGAGCGCAAGGAAGCTAATTTTATAGATCTAATAGTTCAACAAAATTATAAATTATTTAATAAGAAATATATAGGCCTATATATTCAATAGAACAGTCTTTCAAAGTTAGCTGTTGAGCTTACAATGAGCGTTTAGTTTTATATCACAATTCTTCGTAAGCTTAGTTCATACCATTGCTGCAGGGGCGGCGCCAGACACTTTTTGTAACCAGGGCATAGCCAGGGCAGTCATACAAGAAGCCAGTGCAGAGGGCGAATTATGGAGAGCTCGATAGCGCGAGCTTAAATGTTGACCATATATGATTGCGCTACCGCGCTTGCCATAAATCGCCCCAAGCACTAAATATTTATCTATAGTCAGGAGGACAGATGGGCGAAGCCCCCGGAAGCTGAACGCTGTTTGAAATTTTAACATTTCAGTGAATTAAGTGAAAATATATATCAGGATATAACAAATATGCCCGAAAAAATGCTGGACAGGGCAAAAATTCTGGCAGGGCGTCGACCAGGGCAAAGGCATTTTAACCAGGGCATTTGCCCTGGCGCGCCCTGGTGTAGCGCCGCCTCTGCATTGCTGGTTATCTGTTTTGCAAAACTATTCAACTCTGCCTGATCACCTATCAACTTATTTCGACGCTATTTCTACAATAAGATTTCTGGTTTCTTGTTGTCCATCGCGTTGTTATTCTGTGTCGACATATCAAGTGGTAGGTCGCATATGGTTACCTTCACACTGGTTCTGGCTGGTAAGTTTGACAGGAATCGCTTCTTAACGTGGACCACTTGACTGATCTGTTTCTCAAGTTCCAATAGTATCTCTTGCTCCATTTCGGCCAAATTCATTTCTGAGCGACTTTGTCGAGTTGAGATAAAGTTTTGGACTTTCTACTTTTTCCGGTTTTAGTTAATAAGACAAACCTATCAACCTATCAACTCTGATCGTCTCGCGCATGCATTAGGCCCTATGCTTATGTTCTTCGATGCCATTCTTGATCATTTGCAAACTGATCGAGTTCTCGATGATTTCGCAGTAGCCGTGTACGCATGGCCTACTTGGCGTTTTTGGGGTTCGCAGCAGAAACTTTCGTTCACTCTTCCTCGACGCTTTGTTAGCATGACTTCGAAAGCTTGGAAAGCTTAGCGACGGCATCCGCATTGTCCCTCTTCTTCATTTTATAGATTCGTCTTTCTTAAGTTGACAAAGAGCAAGGATTTACCATTCCTTCGCAGATTGAGCCGGTCACTGGCGTAAACTTGTCCAAACTATTGGGGGGGGGGGATGGGGTCTGTACCAGATCGAGGTGCAATAAAACAAGTTTTTTCAAGATGAAAAGTTGTTTTTTGTTGTTGATTTTTCTTGTTTTTTGTTGTTGATTTTTCTTGTTTTTTTTTGTTTTTATGGTTTTGTTGTTTTGGTTATTTTTAAGATTTCGGATTTCAAATCAGAAAAATCATGAAAAATTGCATGAACAAGACCTCCAACTCAGTTTAATTCAGTTGCGATTTCCGAAAATTAAAAATCATTAAATCAATGTTATTATAACAACTTCTACAAAAATAATAAATTTATTTCTTTAAGTTTAAAGAAAAAAAGAACAATTTTTGTGGTTTTCTGTTTCTTTTGTTTTAAGCCAAAACCGAAAAACTTTATTCACCTCTGGTCTGGACAGTCAGCAGAGTCTTCCGGTGTTACGTTAATGCGTATGAAATGGGGCGTTTTGTTTACATATAAATTTGTTTCATATTGAAGATATTGAAGATAAAAAATAAATATTTGTTTTCATTATGAATTTCTGATAGTATTTCAGTTCTGTGTCTCAGTTTTTCTGTTTCTGAAGAAATTTGTATATATTGAAACATAATATTTTAATATTTGAAGAAATTCTCCTCTCAATTTTTTGGGGGCATTGCCCCGGCTTCTCAATTATTGGGGGGGGGGCACGTGCCCCGGCTGACCCCCCAGAGTCTACGCCTATGGAGCCGGTTACTTCGAACTTGATCGTGTTGCCTCCTCGTCTGCATTGCACCACACAGGCCCCGTTTTGATCGTGCTAATCGAGATGTCTCAATATCTTCGTACCTTCTACAAACTGCAGGATTTATTTTAGACAAATCGCTATAAATAGGCCTACTCTATATTCTTAAAATAGAGCTTCCGTTCTGACGGCACAATCGCTTTCAGTTTGTTCAAATAAGTTCATTCTGACGATTTAGTGTATTAAAATGTATTGTTTCAGGTGGTACATGGCCTACTTTTGAATTAGATAACACTGACTTTTCCAGCGTACAAAACAGCATCCTCAGCTATAGTTCCCAGCGCAGTTTTATGACTGCATGCTGTGACGGTGTTAACCGTTGTGCACGTCGGCTTATCTGGTTTTACCTAATCTGCTTATCTGTTTATCAGTTTACCTGTTTACCTCCAACCGTAGGTTTTTATAAAAATTTATGGCGTTAGGTCCGTAACACCCATCCAACAGAGTCCCATCCAGGATAGTCAGTTGACTCCAAGTGCATGCATAGGATACCTACGTGTTGAATTGAAGATAATGAATAACGACAGCCTTATGAAGGGTTCAGAGGCCAAGGTCACGCACACCAGAGTCCGAAGTACCTCGAGAATGCATTAGTCAGTAGCCGGCTGGTTGGTCACAGAACGTCTATGTGCTGGACGGTATTTTGGAAGTTAGGTAGTCCCTAACCACCAGACAGCATAGGGCCTACATGGGTTCGGCAGGTCTCCGACCACGTTATAAGAGTGTGCCTGCCTGGATTTTGACCTGGAATCGATTTCACCCCTCGCCTATCGATGATTTGACTAAGCACCTGTGAATAAGCTGGTTCCCGCGACTTCGCTTTTTCGGGTCGCTGTAGAAATTTCGAGATTACGATTACGGTCCCTTTAAGAGATTTTTCCCATAGAAAAGGTCCAATAGTGATAAGGGGCCGTCCATATATTACGTACGCAAAGAGGGGGGGGGGAGGGGGGTAAGATTTTGGCGATTTTGCGTACGGGTGCGTACGGGGGGGGAGGGGGGTGGCCGAAATGTGTACGTACGCAAAATAAATTTCGAATTATGACGTCCACATTAGCCTATTTATAACTCTGTATTGTCCTATAGTCGTCCGATGGCATTTTATTACATTATATAAAAGCCATGTGAAGTTATTCTGTGCTGTGAACGAGACACCAATAATTTGTCTAGGCCTATATTGGCCCTCACTCATCCTTCAATCTGGCCTAAAGTGCAGAGAGACACTTTCTGCGGCTGGTCTTCTCGGGGGGGGTGTGCGTCAAGCGTACGTACGCAGGGGGGGGGTGCGGAAGAAAGTACGCTTGCGTACAGGGGGGAGGGGGTCCAATTTTCCCGAATTTTTGCGTACGTAATATATGGACGGCCCCTAACCTTTTAGAGTGCTACGCGTTGGAATTGATTTTCCGTAATAGATGGCAGTTGTAAATTTTACAGAACTTCTCGGCCTGGCTGTTACTGTAATGTAGCCTATGCAAATGATCACCTGCATACAGTGCACACAGTGCACAGCGCCATTGCAGGGAAACTCCACAGAAATGTTCGCAACAAAATATAGTAGGCCCTACCACTTAGGCGGCGGCCCTAAGTATGGAAGAAGGCAAGTTTCAGCCTCTGAATAAAAGCAGGCAAGGCTCAATAAATCTTGCCTTAAGACTATTAGCCTACTCATATAACATAACATAACATAGCATAACATAACATAACATAACATAACATAACATAACATAACATAACATAACAAAACAGAGGTTTTAGGTTTATGTGGTTCAGAAGACATGCAATCTGTGTTGGAACCGCTGCAAGTTAACATAGAATAGCCGTCCATCCATGCATCTTGTTAAAAGCTGCGATAGTGTCCGCTGAGACAAGATTATAATCCATACCATTCCATAAGCCTACAACTCTTGCACTGACTAATTCCTGTCCTAATGTTCTGAAGGGAAGGATAGGTCCGTATTTCGCTTGCTTTGCATACACGTCGCAGCTTTAACTTAGAATAGCAGAACCGGTTGTCGTGGCAACTGAGAGAGGCGCGCCATGAAAGCTTGTCAATTGTCATGATCTGATTAAATTGATGCTAATGCACCTGTCAGATTATATATATATATATATATATATATATATATATATATATATATATATCATACACGTGTGTCTATATAAAAACGACCATCAGCAGAGACAGAGATTAGCTTATGCCCGTGTTAAGGTTAGCAAAATAATACTACACAACATTAGGCCTCAATATACACATATATAATAATTGTCGTGTAGTTTATATTCAAGCCTATAGTGTTCGAGCGATAGGCTGTATGGCCTATATATAAATAAAATAATATATATATTAAATATTCTTGTGTCATATATATATATATATATATATATATATATATATATATATATATATATATATATATATATATATATATATATATATATATATATATATATATATATATAGTGTGTTGTATAGGCCTATATTTACACCTATAGTGGTGTGTAGTACTTCTAGTAGTAATACCAAAGAACTTAGAGTCTTTGGTAATACTACACGACACTAGGTCTAAATTATGCCAGACAATGCATATCTATATTGTTGTGTATTATATAGTCAACTTGCTTGAAATTTAGTGTCTGCGCAAATCCTCATGCTTCCCACGGACTGCGAGTAAGACAGCGAGTGGATGTCGGAGAAAGCTGGAGTTGAAATGAGTCTACTCAGATTGATCAAGCAGAGGAATCTTTCATATTTCGGGCATGTGCTGCGAAAGAGTGTTGTATCCCTGTATTAATATGCTTATATTTTTACTGTAATGGTTTGTGGTGTGTCAAACTAAATTTGTAATAATAAACGAATACTACTACCTGATTATGACTTGGTTTTGGTGTGCCATCGGTTGATGCCTTATGCATTAACGCCAGCTCAAAAGAAGTAATTAAATTACAATTATAATTACAGAGCAACAATATGGCCCCCAAAATATTATATCATAGCATCGTCTGCTAAAAATCGGCTGCTTTTCGCGTAGTGGTGATTTTTTTATTAGTCATTTGAAATTAGCGGATAGGAGTCTTAAGCGGTTAGTATAGGTGATATTTACGCTTTTAAAATGCATTAATGCAAAGTTGAGTTACAGAAATTTAAACATAATAGCTTGATGCCGAAACGATACACACGGACACTTCCGTGATGAGCTATAAGGGTAAAATGGGTCTGAATGCAACCCTTTGGTGCCCCAGTTTGATGATGTCGTATACACCATCCTATATGCTCTTACTGTTTCCTAGTCTATTCCCATTCTCGTCTTAAATTCCCTATTACTCTAGTTTTTGGTATTTGGCCCTAGCCAATTTAAGAATAATTCTTTTCAGGGTGCGGTCAATGCGATTTTTGCAGTAATTACTTTTTGTTTAGTATAATCGCGTAAGATGACGAGAGTAAAGGGAAATTTTAGACAGTTGAAAGACTGCTTAGGTATGGAAGTGTCATATGCAGTGGTTAAATTCACCTTGGATGTGAAATCCGCTACCTGAACTATGAGATCCACCACCTAAAAGAGGAGACCCGTCACCTAAGCATGCGTTTTCTTACAATAATCAGCCAATTGCATCTTGTTTCACATGTGGTTTATCCTAGATTTGCCAGTCTGCCAGATAAGCTTAAGGTTTTAGATTTGCAAAAATTTTAAGTTCTGCCACCTATTAGGCCTAATGAACAATTTAATTACTGGTCAATGGTCATATGTGGCTAGCTAGATGTTGAAAGATAAAGACAGGTGGGCAGGCAGGCAGTTAGACTCTCCAACTATGAAATTAAAAGTGTTGTGCCATTAGTGTAAATGTCTGGTAAGATTTCTTCATAAAAATTTAATGGACAGGACAAATTCAAAGTCTCTGGAAATGAAGTCTAACACAAAAGCTAACAGCAAACCAAGAAAACGGCAAAAGGCTGCAGTTACAACTCCGACATCTGTTGTTCCACCTGCAGCCACAAGGTATGTAAAGGTTGTTGGTAGAAGTCCAAGGTAAATTCCTGAGCACTTCTGAAAATGCACCTACATTGCCATATAAACAGTGAAATTCCAGTGTTTGAATTATCTCCACATTTAAGATTTCTGTCCATTTAACCATTAACTATAAAGGTCCACTATTAAATTCATTATTTTCTGTCTTTTGGGCCAAACAGGATATTTTATTACCAGGAAATATGTCCAAATAATTTCATTTGTTGATTGATTTCTTCATAAAAATTTAATGGACAGGACAAATTCAAAGTCTCCAGAAATGAAGTGTAATGCAAAGACTAACAGAAAACCAAGAAAACGGCGAGAGGCTGCAGTTACAACACCGACATCTGTTGTTTCATTTGCAGCCACAAGGTATGTATAGGTTCTTACTAGTTCTAAGCTCAATGAAAATTCCTGAGCACTTCTGAAATTGCACCTAAATACTGCACCTAGTTGCCCTATAAACAGGGAAATTCCAGTGTTTGAATTTTCTCCACATTTAAGGTTACTGCCCAAGTAACCATTAGCTGTAAGGATCCACTATTAAATTAATTATTTTCTATCTTTTGGGCCAAACAGGATATTTTATTACCAGGAAATATGTCCAAATTATTTCCATTGTTGACTGTTTGCTGTTTACAGTTCTTGTTGTTATAATGCTTTTTGTCTGAAATTCTGTAATATTGATTTTGTGCATATCTACCATTTGCGAGACATGCATTTTCCTTTCTGATTTAGAGCCTTGTATATAACATTTCTTAGAGATTCTTAAGAGGAGCTAGTGAAAAGAATGGTTACTATTGAAACTTATAAAAAAAAGGTTAAACACAAACCAGTTAAACTGAGGAAAATTATAGTTTTGCTTTGCAGAATCTGCTAAAAGTGCTGTGTAATTTTAATGAATTCCCATGAAATTAAATTTCTTAATGCTGTTGTGTGTTTTTTGCCTATAATTCCTTGTTCATCCAATGGACATATAGCATGTTAACAAATGCTTGCTTACTTACTTTGTGAGGCAGTTCAAAAGTTGAAGAATGCACAGAGACAGAGGAAGCTGAATTCAAGTTTACCAAAATGAGAGAGGATCGCAATGTGAGGAAAAGGCGGCGTCGACCATCTTCGCATCTTTGTGCTAGGCGTTCCACCCGATCCAGATCTGCCATTAAGCATCCAAGGACGGAGAAGAATGCCACTAAATTGGAAAGCAGTGGCAAACAAGGTACATTTATACAAGCACCTTAGTACACCTCACCTCTTGCTATCTCTCCACAAGTCTTTTACTCAAAACTTAAAACACTGCTCTACCCTATCCTGATTCGTCTTCTTTCCCTTATCCCAATTCTACTCTAAACACCATCCACCTGAGCTGCTTGACTGTCTGGCTGCCTGACCCCTTTGGATCTTGACCTGGAACCGATTTTGTCCCTGCCTATCGATTATGTTTTGACTAAGCACCTGTGAATAAGCTGGTTCCTGCGACTTCGCTTTTTGGGTGCTGTAGAAATTCTGAGATTACAATTACACCAGAGGAATAGGCCTACTTCTTTAAAAGATGAATCCTGATATAATGCAGTCAATAACATGGATCCCACTGCAACATGTGTCTTTATGAGGTGGTTCATGGTTTGGCTCCAAAAGAGTTACAATGAGTTTGATCAGTACAAGTCCATACATTGATAAATAATACTCTGTTGTTGGCTGTACCTCCTCCATCATTTCTGATAATCCTGTGTCATCTTAGGCATTCTCTTTGTGCATTTGAGAATCTTGGAGTATCAGACAATTCAGGCAGCAGGAATCCAGCTGCATAGGTGCATACTGTCTTCTACTGCTGATGCCCATGCTGTCTTCTGTTAGGCTAGTCGAAGGTGCAACAGTAATGCTATATAATGACTTTTCTAGGCCCTTAAACAGGCAGGAGTATGTCAATTGTCCATATAGTATTCTAATGATTCTGTTATACCAGGAAAGAATTTGCCCATACTGTTTTGCTGATTGTGTTAGATCTGATCAAAATGGTAATTGTGATTGTAATTAGTAACTTCTGTTGCACCGGTGTCTAATGCACAATGCATCAACCGATGCATACCAAAGGCAAGCCATATTCAGATCAGTATCCAAAAGTCCGTAAGACAGGGAGGCAGCCTATGGTGGATAAACAGTTTGAAAGAGGTAAATTTTAAGTTGAGAATGAAATGACACAAGCGACTGAGCAGAGCACACAGGCACAGCGAGAGAGAGAGACAGAGTTTCTAAAAGTCGATCCAGCAACTGAAAAAGCTCGTTCACCAAGTTCTTGATTTAGGTACATACGTAGGCTAGACAAAGATTAACACGATGGCCTTGTTGAATAATGATAAGTCTGGGGAATACGAACTGCTTTTAAGTATTGTGGCTGCCCAGAGTTCACCGGTTTATAAACTATGATCTCCAATTTGAAACTAATAACCCATACTGTCATCTGATTATGTCATGTATGTTTATTATTACTAGGTACTTGCGTCTAGATGTTCCTTTTGCTTGCTATTTCTGTGCATTGTCTTTAGTGCTTGTGAAGTATTTCAATTGAATTTCAGAGACTGATACAGAAAACAACATGCATGCTGAATCTAGTAATTCACAAAGTCATTTGTCTCATGATCGTGCTTCATCTGACTCATTCACAGAATATCTTCACAGACAGATGCTTCAAGACCCTCAGTTTATTGTAGGACTAATGGAAGTTCATGATAAAAGTGAGATGATGATAGTTAAGTTAGGTTTTAACTTTAATTTCAGACAAATATAGGAAAGTTGATAAGAGAGACTGTGTTGTCGATAGAAGTCGTTAAATTAAATAGAATTAGGATAGAGTAGAAAGGTAAGATAAGTTAGGGTAAGGTAAACAAGTTCTGGTAATGATGAATTGTTTACTTATGTGTATGTGTGGTTGGGTTAATGTGACTAGACACTTAATATGGATCCTTTTAAGTAGTTCTCAAAGCACTGTGCTTGCTTGTCTGATGTTCATTATTAAGAACAGCAAGTTCATGAGTAAATAAATAAAAGATTTGATAACTTGTGCTTTGTATAGTTAAATTGTTTTTTGACTGAAGTAGAAACTTGGCAACATTGTTGTAACACCTGAAAAATAATCCAGTAATGATACATAACAAGCATCCTTGTGTAAACAAATTTATATGGATTTGGCTTAACCATAATCTGAGTTATATTGACTTGGCTTAACCATAGCAAAATTGTATTGACACAATAAAAATTCTGTTGAATTGGCTTAACCATAATAAAACTTCTTTTGATGTAGCTTAACTTAGAGCACCTGCATCAAATGATTTATAAAAGTAGGTGTACAAGAGAGAAAAGAAAGAAGATCCTCTCTAAGAACTCTTCCATCACGTGATTGTGCTTGGACCTCCAGAAGGGCTGCTGACTGCATGGAGGGACTATTTGATCCGATAAAAGGTGAGTGCAATGTTGATTTTCTGTTGAATTGATGAGCAAATCCTGAGGTCCTGACCTCGTTATATATATTTTACTAAACGAGTTGTTAAGAGAATGCATATATTACATTAGCACTAACAGAGTCCAATGAGACATGAAAACTAAATGTTGTGGGTTGTGATCAGCTGTCTTTGTGGGTACATGATGCTTCATAGGAGATCAAATTGACAGTTAATTTCCAGATATTGGTACATAAATGATTATATTGGAGCATGCATTCGTTTGTGCTTTGTGACTGGGTTTGGATTGATACACAGATGAACTATAAGTGGATCGTAGCTCATAAATAAGCTAGTGTGGTGTGCTTAAATTTGGAGTAATGCTTTAGAAATTTGGAGTTTACAATTACGATTACCTTAACAGCTGCATTGGTTTCCCAGTCACTTTTAGTACACTCTTGTAGTTAAAATGTTAATGGTAACTGAACGGCAGGTTGATCTTGTCAAGCATTCAAGGCTTACAGTGCATTGGGATAATTGATTGAGTACATTGATTGAGTACATCAGATGCAAAGGTTCACCAGTCACTCTAATACAGAGTAAAACGGGGAGGCGACCTGACCGACGTCTCTGATGAGCGTAGACTCGGATCCGACCTGGGCTGGTGAACCAAAGTCCTCCGTGCCCACCTTCTCGTGGTGCGGTCCCTAGGAAGGGGAACGAACGGGCACGGCAGGCAAAACCAGGGGAAGGCAATGGCAAACCACCCCTGTTAACTTGCCAAGAGAATCGTCATGAGACACAACAAGCTAAATACGGTGATAGTTGCGAATGGTGGGACTCCCAGGCCGGAGCGTGACTTAGAAGCTACTGGGGAAGAGCAAGACGGAGAGTCAAGGGCCCCTCGGTCTATAAGCTACAGGATTAAAGCCGAAAGGACGTCTAGTGGTGGATCGATTCGGAGGGGAAAGACTCAACCTGAGCTGTAAAAAGAAGATGAAGTTGGGCACATGGAACGTGCGAAGTATGCAGAGCGGAAAGATGGACGTGATACAGGGAGAGATGAAGAAATTGGACATAGGATTAAGTGAGACAAGGTGGAAGGGACAAGGACATTTCAGCTGGAATGGATACAGGATAATAATGTCAGGACAAAAAGAGAGAGGAATAAATGGAGTTGCAATCATGTGTGATAAGTCAAGTGCAAATGCGATAATGGGATATGATACGGTGAGTGATAGAATTTTGAGTGTAAGATTCAGAGGAGGAAAGGTCAACATAACCATTATACAGGTATATGCTCCAACATCGATATCTTCAGAAGATGAACATGAAGGTTTTTACATCAGCCTGCAAAGTACAGTGGACAGAACTCCGAAGGGCGACGTACTAGTGATCATAGGTGACTTCAATGCGAAAGTGGGTCAATGCACCGGAGGTGATGGAGACACATTGGGTAGACATGGCCTGGGTGAACAGAATGAAGCAGGGGAAAGACTTGTTGAGTTTTGCAAAGGGAATGGCTTAGGAATTATGAACACATGGTTCGAACAGCCTAAGAGAAGACTGTACACATGGACGTCACCGAATGGGAAGCATAGGAACCAGATTGACTACATACTGATAAACAAAAGATGGAAAAGCACAATAAGAGATGTGAGAACAAGACCAGGAGCGGACTGTGGAACTGACCATGAGCTATTGGTAGCAACACTGAGAACGAAATTGAAAAAGATAAAGAAAGGAGATCGATTGATCAGATACGACTGCAAGGGTATCACACCGGAATACAGGATGGAAATAAAGAACCGGTTTGAAGTACTAGGGAGAGATGAGATAGAAGAGGAAGAGGATTCGAACAACCTATGGGAGAGGATGAAGAAAACAATAGTCGAAGTCGCAGATAAGCACATCCCAAAGAAGAAGAAAACCACAACAACGACATGGCTATCGAGAGAAGCCTTATGCATGGCGGCTGATAGGAAGGCTGCAAAGAAGGCAGGAGAAAAGGATAAGGTAAGGGCACTGAACAGTGCCTTCCAAAAACAAGCACGGAAAGATAAAGAATTACATCTAAACGATTTATGCAGAGAAATGGAAGACGAGGGAAGGAAGGGACGAACCAAGGAAATGTTCTCAAAAGTAAAGACAATCACGGGAAAATTTGCACCTAGAATGGGCTCAATGAAGTCAGGAGATGGAAATGTAATCTGTGATGAAGAGGGGATGAAGCATAGATGGAGAGAATACACGGAGGAGTTGTATAGCGAAGACAAACGAGTCAAAAAAGAACAAATTGACGTAACAGAGTATGAAAAGGAACCGGAGGTCATGGAAGCGGAGGTAGAATGGGCAATCAGACAACTCAAAGATAATAAGGCACCGGGTCAGGATGGGATACCTATAGAACTGATAAAAGCAGGGGATGACGCGATGATAAAAACAATAACAAAATTGTGCAATCAAATATGGGCAACTGGAGAATGGCCGGAAGACTGGAAGAAGTCGATCTTTATACCTATATTCAAGAAAGGAGATGCGAGGGAGTGTGAAAATTATAGGACGATAGCAATGATATCACACACTAGTAAAATATTACTGAAAATAATTCACAAAAGAATGGAAGGCACAATTGAAAGAGAACTTCCGGTGAACCAGGCAGGGTTCAGGAAATCTCGCGGAACTCGAGACCATATAGCCAACATGAGGTGGATAATGGAGCGACAAAGGGAGTATGGACAGGAGGTTCACATCTGTTTCATTGACTATAGCAAGGCATTTGACTGCATTAACCATGATTTAATGTGGAAAACCCTGTTTGAAATGGGAATTCCAAAACACCTGATAATGTTACTAAAGGGTTTATATGAAGACCAGATAGCGGTGATAAGAACAGAATACGGAGACACTGACAATTTCAGAATCAAGAAAGGGGTGAGGCAGGGATGCATCTTGTCTCCATTCCTGTTTAATCTATATGCTGAAAGAATAATGAGAAAGGCGGAACTGGAGGGGGCAGTTGAGGGAGTAAAAATCGCTGGAAAGACACTGAATAACCTTAGATACGCGGATGACACAACATTAATGGCAAAAAGAAAAGAGGATCTGGCAGAACTGATAAGAAGGGTGAGGAGAGAAAGTGAAAAAGCTGGTTTATACTTCAACATAAAGAAGACAAAGGTCATGACAACAGCAGATTGGGATAGTTTTGAGATAGACGGGGAGGAAATAGAGGTGGTAGAAAGCTTCACATTCCTAGGATCACTGGTTGGAAAGGATGGAAAGTGTGATCCAGAAATAAAACGAAGGATTGCTATAGGGAAAGCTGCAATGACCGGACTGGAAAAGATATGGAAAGACAAACATGTGAGCATAGAAACAAAAAAAAGGCTCGTGAGAGCACTAATCTTTCCCACGGTACTGTACGGTTGCGAGACGTGGACAATGACAAAGAACATGGAGAATAAGGTTAACGCTTGTGAAATGTGGATATGGAGGAAGATGCTGAGAATATCTTGGACTGAGAAAAGAACGAACGAATCAATACGAGAGGAGATTGGAGTTGAGAATGAAGAGTCGTTACAACAAACTGCGACAAGAATGAAGCTAAGGTTCTTTGGACATGTTATGCGATCTGATGGTCTGGCGAAGGAAATGATGCTGGCGTGTGGTGAGGGGAGGAGAAGACGGGGTCGCCCAAGGAGGAGATGGATGGATGAGATACAAGATGTAACTGGTATGAATTTGGCGGAATTACGGGACTTGTCATCGAATAGGAAACAATGGAGAGTGCTCACAACGACGATCGCTAGAGCTCCACGAGCTGACAGCACAAGGTGACAAGGTGACATCAGATGCACAGGTTTGTATGTATTAAGTGGGCATTTGTGTATGACCTTTTGAAGAACCTCTTAAAAGGTGCCATGTATTGAGGTTTGTGCCTCAGGTGAGAAGGCCGTGAAGTTTAATGTGCATTTTGTTGTCACACTGTCTGCATGGTCTTGCTGTAGATATCCACTTTTTGATTAAAGCTGATACTATTGGGGTCTTTCCTTTAAGTAAAAATTTCCACCTAACTAGGCCTGGTTTGAGGGCCTCTGAGTTAATAATTTAACAGGGTGCTACATAAATTATGTACCATTATTTGTCACTCTGCATGGACCTTCAGTAAAACTGTTTTGAAACTTACTTGTTTGGATCTTTTAGATATTAATTATCTATCTGTGCCAAGTCTTAAGTTGTTTGAAGTTGCAGGGATTTTGTGAGGTACTATATTCAATCTAGATTCTTGATACAGAATAATATTGGCCCTATAGTAGCAGAAATAGATAATAGGTGATTACAGATATTGATCTTTTGTATACTCGTGTTTTGGTTATAGTCATGGTTGGGACTTTGCAAGAACTCAGAAACTCTAACAAGGAGTTGGAAGATCGAATTGCAGTTTTGACAGCAAGAAGAGACCAGCTACTGATGATGAACAGCGTCATATCGGATGTCCATCAGTCAGCTCTCCATCAGTGTTTACAGGTTAACCACAGTTGAACTAGAGTACTAGACTGACTGCAGTTTCAGTGAATAATTTCACTAAACTATAGAATGCAAAAATAAGACAGCTGGCTCTCATAACCATTAATATTTTCACAAACTCTTTTAAGTATGCCTGCTGTGCCAAGTCTTAAGTTGTTTGAATTGATTTATAAAACATTACCATTGCAGTAAATTTTAAAGCATTTAATGCTTAATGCTTTATTGATTATTTGATTCGTGAATTACATGGTCATTCAAGCACCAAGAATCAAGCTGCATAGCGCTCGGTAATGACTTGGCTAAACCAGTTTATATTAAATGGTGTTCGCTTGAACAGAAATTCCATTTCAGGGAGGTTACATTCTTGAGCTTTAATATTAATATAACATTATTTGCCATCATCATTTCGAATGTAAGGCGGTATCTTGACAGCACTGGTTCAGTTTTCACTTTCACAGTTCTCAACATTTACAGCTTTTCTGATTAACTTGATACAAAATAATTATTAAAGTTAGTTAATAAACTTAGTGTTACAAGACTAAAGAAGTTTGTAGATAATAATATTTGAATCTTTGTGAAAATTTTAAGTGTACTTGTGACATGTTTTTCTGCAGGATCACACTGTGCAAGAAGATCCTCAACAACCCTGCGAAGGTTTTCAAGAACTCTTTGAATATCCTCCACAACCCTCTGAAGCTCCTGCACAATCCTCTGAAGATCCTCAAAAACCATGCGAAGGTCCTCAACAACCCTCCGAAGATCCTCAGCAACCCTCTGAAAATCCATCTGCTAATGGGATCTCAGTGCTGTCGAAGTTAGCGTTCACTGATCATTCTTCAGTGATGTGTTGTCCCTGCATCTCCACTGTCGGCCTATTTTATAACGAAACGGCTCTTGATGAAGATGAAGTGATTGATGTAACATGCTAACGACGAAAGTGTACTAAAAGTGACTGGGAAACCAATGCAGCTCGTCGTTAAAGAGAGTTCCCTTTCGGAATTTAGGTGCTAGGCTATATCAGCTGCAAAGACGACTTGGTGCTTGTATTAGAAAAATCTGCTCAAATTTTTTAAATGAATTTGTGAAGACTTGTCATATTGCTAAGATGTACAATATTTTACTTTTGTCATCTGACTACTGCAATGCATGATGGCAGATTTTAATTTTGCAAATCTTGCTTTCTTTAATGTCGTTTTTAATGTTCATTTCTTCAGTCGTGTTTTAGCCCTGTTTGGCCATAGTGGGACATTTAGTCGATTGTTTAGGACTTTCATTTGTAATTCCGAGAGTACGGCCAATTACCCTGAGACAGCTACTGTGTAGGGACCTTGAACATGTCCTTCATTCACAATTGATCAGTGCCGTTGTTTGGTACTTGATCATTAGATAGTGGCGCTTAATATTGAGCGTAATAATATTATTATTATTAATATAGCAATAATTTCTTACATCTTAATTATCAGTATATACTTTTCACTGTTAATTACTAAGTTTAATCCATGCGCTGAAGTCAATTTTTTACTTTCTTAATTTGAATAACAGGCACTGCATCCTGCATGGCATAATGAACAATTTAACAAACATGGACAAACATGAAACATGGACATCGATTTGATGATTTTAAGCGCTACAAAACATCTCAATACTTTTCGACACATTAGCGTATTCCGTGTTTAATCCATGTAGCGGTCTATACTCTATACTCATTGTGTCCGCCAAAAGGTACGTATACCCTCGAACGCATTTCAGTAATGTCTGTGTTCCTATATAGGGGAATAGTTGTGAATCATCACGTGCTTTTAAGACGGAACGGCATATGCCATCTTGAGACCCTGTGCACTGTCTACTCTGTAAGTGGATATATATGGTCATCGGCGCACAGCAACTTAAATAGCCAACCTTTGGCTAGGTAATGTCTTTCGAGGAGATTGTGCATATATAAAACTGAATGCATGCGTGGTATTATAACTGTTTCATGAAAGCCGGATGCAGAGACTTCGACGTTCGGTGGGGGGGGGGGGGGGGGTGAGACTCGACCAGTACAGATGCAGCGGTAGCAACGCAAATTAGGCACATGAGAGGGAAACGATTAAATATAATTTATACTTTGAAGCTTAAAATCATAGCCAATTAAATCAATTCAAAATATAAGACTGCTAGAATGTTATACAATAAAAAATATGCAGCTGTTTGCGGTCATAAATTGTAATAGTAATGCTAATAAAGTCATTAAACACAAACATCAAAATTATATGCTAATCAACAAATAGATTAAACTCTCAACTTTGAATTGAAGCAAACGCTGCCCTTCCCAGTCCCAGGATAAAAGTAAAGAACAAGGTAACGCTAAGGTGACCTCTGATGCCCCGATTCTGAATCAGATCTTGGAAACCCTTCAAGGTCTGGTCCAGGCCCAGTCCTCTTTAAAATGCATTTGAGTTGGTCAATATCTTTTGAATAATCTGCGCGAGTTACTTTTTCTGGCTGCCTTAAGACCCAGCTGTTCAGATTCACTAGACAGCCGGCTTTTGATTGGTTCCAAAATTCGCTATATAAGAGTCCAGATACGTAGCCTATATATGCATACATTCATACATTCACATTCGGCCCTGTTTGGCTCAGATGAACGTCGCTCAGATGAACGTGGTTCAGATGAGCGTGGCTCAGATGAACGTGGCTCAGATCATCGTGGCTCAGATCAACGTCGTTGGTCAGACATGTTACAATTACTCTTTCAGCTGCACTCATGAAAGCCGTGTCTGATTAAAAGCAGAAACCGCTGTTACAGCCAAAAACTGTCTGAAAGTCTTACGTTTGGACCTGAATGACATCAAAGTATTGACAGAACGAGCTCAACTGAGCATCTAATTCCTAAACTTTGGACCAGCGACCGAGTAAAGAGTCCAACACTGTTTGGTTGAATCCATTGATAGAGAGCAATATTCATCCATCCATCCATTCATTCTGATTCGGTCAGTCATTTATTCAGTCAGGGATTCAGTTCGACCGTGGTCTCGTCTTTTGAGTATATCAAGGAATATCTATCGCAAATATTTTAAAGCCATTAGCCTTTGAAAATCAATTTCTACAACCCTGCACCGGTAGGCCTAGGCCTACATCAATACTTCAATGCGAACTTCGATGATAAAGAGCGCAAGATACTTAAAGATGTCACTGTTAAATATCAATTAAAAAACAAATGTCGATGTGTTTCATGAATCTATCAAATATAATCTTAGATTAACTATCAAACAGATCTAAAGTGGCTCTTCTTATTTCGACTAAGCTGAACAGAACTGTTTCTTGAGTTGCTTAATTCTTACAATAAAAGATCTAGCAATCGGTGCATGATTAGAATCAATAAAAAGGTCCAAAAGCCAAACCACCACCACCGCCTCTCCGATCGCCATCGTCATCGTCATAGTCATTGTCATCGTCATCATCATCATCAACATCATATCATCATCATCATCATCATCATCATCATCATCATCATCATCATCATCATCATCATCATCATCATCATCATCATCATCATCATCATCAGTGGTGTCGCTGTCATCAGTGGCGTGCCTCTGTATGGAGCGTTGCCTTTTTACAACACGGTCACCCGTCTATATTCTGGGCTGGTCCCATGTCGTGGGTAGTTCGTGTCAACAACAGCAGATTATCTATGAGTGGTTTTTTCCTAGCTGCTTGTACACTTAGCCTTTATTTTGTGTAATCTTCTTAGAGTGAACTGGAGTCTTATCAAATTTAAATCAATCCATATTATAAGTCCAGTGGATTATTTAAAGAACTTCCTCAATAAAGTTATCTGCAATTTACCCTACTCGATTAACGACAGTCTTATCAGTTATTCAAACATAAAGAGCGTGAAATCTGAAATGATGTAAACACAGTGGTTGAATATTGTCAGTCTAACACTAATTAAGTTAGCCTATCAGGTGAAGTTGCGTAGGATTTAACACAAGTTCTCAAACTGCTCGTCTTGACTAAACAGCTGTAAGTATTCTGATGTAAGTTAAAACGAAATTATTTGATTGTCAAAATGATTGTCATCATTAAAAAAAATAGGCCTATTGTTTGAGTGCGATGATGGATAAAGGTTGAAAAATCTCACATCTAGCAATCTGCGTTGTAGCATTTTGAAAAGCTGAAAATCTAAATCAATGTAAGAATGCTAATTAGTGTATGCTTTCACACGAGCATCGAAAGTTCTAATCCTCACGCGTTCCCGTATTAATGACGATGTGCAAGGAACACAGAAATGCGAGGTTCCTAGTTAACGGATTGTCGCTGTCGAGTTTGAATTTCAATATTTGAGAGCATACTTACAATTGACGCTATAGGTTTACCGCTTATTACATAGGTGCGGAAAGAGTAGGTTAAAGGGGCCAAAGGGTTGACGGATGATCTCTGTTTTTCAGCAAGCGTAAACCTCCATATTATGCATGTAGACCCTCTTACATTACGACTCAAGAGAGTAAGAAAGACTCAGCATTTCTTCTTATGGCGGTTGGTCGTTTGCGCTCGCAATTTTCTAGAAAGTAAGGTTAGGCCTATATTTGATCCTGGCTGTCGGTGGATTGGTTCCTGATCAAACAACTGATTCTGCATTTGTGGAATGGCACCTTTTGAGTACCACGCAAAACGTTGCCTTCCTTAGGGTAAGTGATTTTAAGGTCTTTCATTAGCAACAAGTTTATCGATTCACGAACACTGCTCCGATGACTAGAACAGAGTCCACCCCCCTCCCATTAGGGCGCCAAGTAGCGGGCAAAGGGCAGGGGCAGCTACCCCAACCCTGCTCATCGTGGGTCCCGGGATTTGTGCAAATCTGGTGATTTTTGGGGTAGGCCTACCCTATTCACCTAAGAATAATGTTCAGGCTATCGTGTGGTGCAGGGTGGCATCTTAACAGAGGCTGAGTTCCATTTCTTCTTAACCTTATAGAATGTCTGAATGCCTCCCCTGCCAGCTTCTCATGAAGGACTGCTCCCCAGTGGCCTCAATTTCTTCTTCTTTTTTTTTTTCTTTAAGTTCTCTGCCCTTCGGCAGGTTTCCACTTCCAATGACGCCATTCTTCTCTTCGCTGTGCTTTTCTCTTCAGTCCGCTGTATCCTTCGGTCATCATCCATCCAAGCATCATCTGTCGCGGTCTTCCTCTCCTTCTCCTTCCCTCCAATCTCCCCTCTATGATTTCTCTCAAGAGGGAGTCTCCTCTTAATATGTGTCCAATCCAGTTCTTTTGTCTTTCTCTTTGGCCTCAATTGGTTCCCAGCAATTAGTAAGGCATTCGAATTCGTTGGCCATTTATGTCCACTGTAAATAGGAAAAATAGGTGGGGGCTGCAGCTTGTTAAAACTCGTATGGCGAGTTAACGAGTTATGTAGCATTTCGTCCAAAGTATTTGACATCTAAGCACGTATGGTTTTATGAGTGAGATGAACCCAAGTTCATCGCCCTTTACACTTGTACTGTGGGTTGATTAAAACCCGAAGTTGAATGTCATGTCTAATAAAAATAACTATCCGTTGTGGAAGTCATCGGATCATTACAAGCAACCGAATTTTATAGTTTTTTCGTCCAAAACTATCGATCTGTTTGCAGCCTAAGTGAAATAGTTTTTGGGCACAGGCTTGGACTGGGTCACTTGTTACATCAAGACAATGGGTTAAAAGAGCTCTCATTTCAACAGTATGTTAATTGTTGATTGACTTCAAACTATTAATTTCTGCTAATCAAACTTTTCTTTCTTTTGAAAGTGAGTTTTTATTTAAAAAAACGATCTAGAAGGTGCAGTTTAATTACATTTTAAGCCAAGATTTGCCTCGAAGCCGCCATGTTTAGTCTATTAAATGACCTAATTTGCTGTGAACTAGAGCATGTATTATCCTTGGACTTTAGCATGCAACCTGTTCAAAGATTCCAGAATAGATCTACGGCGAGCTATCTACAGTTTGTAGACTTAATCTTAAGATGGCTCGGTCAATTGACGTTTAGTGGATTTAATGACTGATTACAATATTAGCCTACAATATACAATTGTTCACAAAGAAATCTCATAATATTTATCTAAGGTCATCAGTCAAACTTAACTCTCATGCCGCAACCATGGGAAATGTTACCCGAACCGTGATACAGTATTTGTTTAAACTTGAGATTTAACAGTGAAGCTGTGTGACATGAGGTCAAACTTTGAAGCAGCTAACATTGCATTTGATCAATGGCTTCTCTTAAAGTACTTTTCTTTGACGGATGATACGTGGTCCACCCAGCAGTGTTTAATATAGTACCCGTCCTCTGGGGGAATCACGGTAGGTGGGCGAGCGTTCGAAGGACGATCGACGAGGCGCGCAACGCCGAACAGAGGAAAGGTTTGGGTTTGGAGAGTTCCCTCCCCAATTTTTTTATTTTTTTAAATTTCAACATTGTAATGGTAGCATTTTAAGCTGTCATCTAACTAGAATTGCTATATTATTTCAGTACTTCAAAACCACAATATGCAAATGCAATGCAAATGCTAAATCATCTTGGCGTTATTGCATATTGAGCGATTATTCACCGTTCATCCGAGGTCCTATTGTCAAGAGGGCCGCCTAGTTCATTCTGAACATACAGATGCAGTAGCGCGAAGCATATATTTATATAGCCCAACACCTTAACCCAGCATACCCTTAACAAATACCTCTTATCACATCCCCAATTGCTGTTCGCAATCGACTTACTTCAAATTATGTCTCTCAGTTTTGAAATATTACGATAATAAAAGCACGATTGTTTACCACATGCAATTATTACAATACAAATGTATGGTTTCATGCAGAAGACAAGTGAAGTGAGCAAGGAAAGAGAAATGATGGAAGAACCAAACCAAACTCCTAAAGGCGATCCTAAAAATGTGATTGAGCAACATAGAGAATTTCTAGAGGATCGCATGGATCCAGATTCCGGACTATTGGACAAACTGGTTGCCAATGGAACAATTTCATGGAAAGAAGCCGCTATTGTTAAGGGCAAAGGCTCTTGTTATGAAAGAATCTCTCAACTACTGGATTACATTGTGACGGAATATCAAAGGGATCGCTTGTTTGTGGCTCTTAGAGATGCAGATCAGACACACATCGTAAACTATTTGAACGCGAATGGAGGTAAGAATTGAAGTAAAAGAATAAAACGAAGCAAGACCTACGAGTTGCACGTCTTTCAACAGTTAGATCAACATTTCTTAAAATTAGCACACTGCTCGCAATAATTGTTGAACTGTTGATTTATTTAATTGTACTAAAAGAAAATCCAAGCCGTATAGAGTGCAGGAATCTTGTCGCCCGATGTTCTGCGAAGAACGCAAGGAACTAAGAGAGAGAGAGAGAGAGAGAGAGAGAGAGAGAGAGAGAGAGAGAGAGAGAGAGACAGACAGACAGACAGACAGACAGACAGACAGACAGACAGACAGACAGACAGACAGACAGACAGACAGACAGAGACAGACAGACAGACAGACTTACTTTGCTTCTCCGTTCGATCTTTACCTAACTTAATTTGCGAGGGAACTTGTAGTAAAGGTAGCAATATAACATAGGCCTATCAGTCGTTTCCAGTTTAAAAGTTGCTTTAAAGTTCTGGCTTCTAGTATAGGACAGGGATACCCTAACTTAAGGATCCACTTCATTGGAAGAGCTTCGATAGTCGGTGCAAACACCAGACTACATGAGACAGCTCTGCTTTCCTGTTTCTAGCCAGCGTATTCGAACGTCAGTGCGTTCATCAACCCATGGAGGCCTGTTGATTGCATACTTTCATACGAGGATGCGAGGACATTGTTTTTTCGCGCCTGGGACCATCCTCCCAGGACAGTCTACCATTTAGCATACGTACTATTTCGTCGCAGAAGGCTCAGGAAACATTTTAAGCCATCTTAAGACGCACCCATATAGATCTGTTAGGCCTAGATAGCCATACTAAACTCCCCATATAATATTCTTAAAAAGCCTTTTGCAAATAAGCTTACCACGATACATGCATAAATACGTACAAAAAAACGCATATACATACATACATACTTACTTGCTTGCATATACATGTATATATTATATATATATACAGTGTTCTCTAGCTTTGTCTGAAATGTAAATTTTGAATTGTCTGTTCTTGTTTATAGTATTGTCTTGTGGTGTCGTGCTCAAAAATCTTGTGCACTGATTTCAGAATATAAAGGTGAATATGACGAAGACTGGCCTTTACGACATAATGAAATTTCAATACTTACCACCAATCAGGAAAGTTTTGTTAATCTCCTGGAACTGACCGATCTGCTTGGTCTTCTGTATTCTTCAAAGGTTATTAACAACAGGCAAAGAGAATTTATTTCCTCAAAGCCAACTTTACACGGGAAAAACGATGCACTGCTGGAAATACTGCGAAGACGGAGCTTACGTGATTACAATATCACAATAAGGTGTCTTCACGACTCAGGACAAAGCCACATTGCACAAGTATTCGAGCACGGCGGAGGTAGGAATTGTACTTTGAACCACTGGCGTAAACTTGTCCAAAATATTGGGGGGGGGCATGGGGTCTGGACCAGGGGAGCAAAAAATAAGTTTTTTCAAGATGAAAAGTTGCTTTTTTAAAACAAGTTTTTCAAGATAAACAGTTGTTTTTCGTTTGTTTTTTGTTTTTTTGTTTTTTTTTGTTTTTATGGTTCTTGCTGTTTTGGTTATTTTTAAGATTTTCGGATTTCGAATCATAAAATCATGAAAAATGGCATGAACAAGAGCTCCAACTCAGTTTAATTCAGTTGCGATTTCCGAAAATTAAAAATCATTAAATCAATGTTATTAAAATAACTTCTACAAAAATGAGAAAGTTATTTTTTTTTAATTTTGTGGTTTTCTTTTTTTTAAAACCAATATCCGAAAAAAAACTTTTTCACCTCTGGTCTGGACAGTCAACAGAGGCTTCCGGTGCTAAGTTAGTGCGTATGAAATGGGGCGTTTTGCTTACATGCAAATTTGTTTCATATTGAAGATATTGAAGATAAAAATAAATCTTTGTTTTCATTATGAATTTCTGATAGTATTTCAGTTCTGTGTCTCTGTTTTTCTGTTTCTGAAGAAATTTGTCTATATTGAAACATAATATTTTAATATTTGAAGAAATTCTCCTCTCGATTATTGGGGGGGCATTGCCCCGGCTCCTCAATTATTGGGGGGGCACGTGCCCGGCTGACCCCCCAGAGTCTACGCCTATGCTTTGAACTCATAAGTCGTAATGCATGTAGGTATAATAAAATAGTGTCCTCATTGCAGTCCTCATTTAAAATTAAGCTTCTTCGTGGAATTCTACAAATTACTAGTAATTTAAGTTATCTTGAAGACAAAATGCACTAAAAAGATTATTCTCGTATGAACAGTTTTTTTTCTACAAAAGATAAATGTGACAGGTTTTGGGCAGTATTAATAGGCCTATCTATCTATGTTATATTAGGGCACTCAATGTAGCACATTCTAAGTGCCTTACGGACGTCAGAGATCAGGACCATCCCTTCCTAAAGCCAAACTGCAGTTTCAGCATGACGTTGCTTACTTCTAAATATTATTGTGTAGCATCCACTGAACAACTTTTTCTGGATGATATTATGGATGACATTAGATAGATACATGTATGTAAATTTGGATATTTTTGCTAATGATAATTCCGGATCTAGTCCCGGGCTCTTGAACGAAGGTGGAACAATTGAACATCTTTGACCTGCAGGAAGGAATCCTTCTGCCATCTCCTCATAGACGGGTAGCAGGAGAAACTTTCAAATTGGATCAAATGTTCATGTTTATTGGCGTAAAAGACAGGCGATTTTACTTCTATGCTCTGCTCTTTGACGAATAGTAATGTATATCATGCAGACCATCATCATCTGATACATTTATTACAATCTGTCTTTATTCTTCTTAGTTGTTGTGAGAGTTCATGCTAATCTGGTTGGCGAGGACATCACTGAGACCGAAAACGAAATTGTGACACAGATGGCAAATCTTCTCAACAACAGTTCAATTGACGAATCAAGTAGAATACTCGGACGTGTTATGTCAAAAGTAATTGCTGCAAAGACAGGTCAAAGCGTCGTTCTTTACATTTACTGTAAGGCCTTCGAAGAATTACAACAACTTCACGAGTCGCTGGCCTCAGGGCGACTAAAAGATTCCGTTGAATTGTGCTTCAGTTTCTTACTGAATCGATCACAGAGAATAGCAGTGGCAACACTAACAGTATCTTATGAAGAGCTTCAGAGGATGCGGACGTACTTCAAAGGTGAGAACGCGTTGCGTATTAAAATTATAATTTACCTTTGCTGTGAATAACTTGTCTTTGTTCAAACAATGTAATATAAATTATAGGCAGTGAATCAATTACTGACTGAACAACGTACAATAAACGACATAATTGTTGACACTTACCACATTGAGCGGTTGACTTTGTGAGTTCTTTGGATCATGACGCTGAGAGCCAAACGTTTGAATCATAGGCCTAATAGTAGACTTGAGCTGCTTCTATAGCACGCCGCAAGTCGCCGCAAAGCTAATGCTTTTATGGGGACTGATAATACGAAGTGCAGATCCGGAGACGATTATACGAAGTGCAGATCCGGAGACGATTATACGAAGTGCAGATCCGGAGACGATTATACGAAGTGCAGATCCGGAGACGATTATACGAAGTGCAGATCCGGAGACGATTATACGAAGTGCAGATCCGGAGACGAGAGTGGACTTTGCAATATTAGAAAAGCTTAGTTGAAATGTCGGTCATGCAGTGCATTCATAAGCTTTAAATTGTCCCATTTGTTCAATTCTTATCGTGAAGCATTGTCTGTGACTTCAAAGTTAAAGTTACAGCAAGACCGAGAATATTCTTTTCGAATACTTCTAGTTTTTTAAATTAATATGGCGCAATATTTAATATTTGAAGAAGTAGGCCTACATACTTCTAACCAGCAGCAGCGTCAGATGTAGAATATAAGAAGAGCCGACGAAAATTTACTCATACGGGCTTCACATAGGCTACCCTAAACATTTTTTTAAACATAGGCCCTACTATTGTGCAGTGATGGGCAATAGTTAACTAAAAAGTTGCTAACTTTTAGTTTAACTAAAAATTTTAGTTAAGGAAGAAGTTTAACTAAAATAAAATAGTTTAGTTAAAACCATAGTGTCGCGGTCGACTCCTTCGATCGCAACGACGAACCAACGAAGGAACTATTAAAAGATCTTTAATTAAAAATAAAGTCGATTAAGTGTAAAGTAAGTCAACTCGTCTATCAAATATCACAATCGTAGACAGCACACAGGTTGGCTGGTCTCGATTGAACGTCATACGATCAATGTTTCAACGTTTACAAATCTTCGTCAAAAGGCCCTTAATGTACATCAGGTCTATCTTATATAGAGTTCTCCCGGATTCCAGAACGTTCTGTGACGTCACTGTACTTTTCCCTGGAAAGTCCTACTGAACACGTATATCCTTGTTGCATGCACCGAATTAATGTTGACAGCTTGCTGCAGAATTTTCCGTGCGATGTAAACAAGCTTGTTGACGCGTCGGTTTTCTTCCCTTGATGCATGCACCCGCGTAGACCGCGACATTCCCTCCGCCCTCAGATGATGACACGTCTTCAGCACCATCTCGAACGGGTCATCACGATCAAGCCGGGCCTCCAGACTCCATCTCGACACAGCATATACAAACAAAACAAAACACATCAGTTAGTCAATTTATCTATACAATTTGCGGGCTCGATCCTTGTGTGTCGGGCCATTCCCCCCCTTCACCATCCGAGTCACAACCGAGAGAGGAAATCAGCCACCGTGTTCTGACGTCCAGGACGATATCGAAAGTCCACGTTAAACTCTTGCAATGCTAACGCCCAACGAGTCAGTTTCGCACTCTTAGGGCTTGCATCTGTGAGATAAGACAAAGGATTATGATCTGAATAAATGATTATCTTTGATAAGAATATCCATGACTTGAATCGTTTAAGTGCCCAAATTACTGCGAAAGCCTCTCTCTCAATTGTAGACCAATGCATCTGTGTATCTGTAAGTTTAAGACTAGCAAAAGCAATTGGTTTTTCTTGACCTTCTTCGGTCCACTGAAACAAGCAACACCCGACCGCGGTGGCACTTGCGTCAACACTTAAACCAAATTCCTTAGTGAAATCAATGGTATGCAACTGTGTAGCTTTACTGAGATCATCCTTTAACTTATCTAGTGCTTCTTGATGCTTTTGCTCCCAAGGCACCTTCGTAGGTATGTTATCTCGTGTCAAATCAGTTATTATCCGTGCTTTTTCAGCTAAAGCAGGTATAAAACTTCGAAAGTAACTGAAAAAACCCATAACCTTTCTAACTTCTTTCTTTGTTGTTGGAGGATGGATATCATTGATCGTAGCGATCTTACCTGGATCAGGTTCAATACAACCTGACCCTACTATATGGCCAACAAACTTTATTTTGTTTTGTGCAAAATTACATTTTCTTAAATTCAAAGTGAGTCCTGCTTCCTCAATAGTTTGCAAGAATTTCTCTAGATGTTCTAAATGGTCATTCCAATTCATTGAAACCACTGCCATATCATCGACGAATGGTTCGGTAAAACTTCGCACTGGATGTAAAACTTGGGTCATAGCACGAATAAAGGTATTGCTAGCGGACTTGAGTCCAAACGGCATCCTTGTGAACTCAAAAAGTCCTGCATCACATACGAATGCCGTAAGCCATCGATGTTCTTTCCGAACTGGAATTTGCCAATACCCCGATTTCGCGTCGAAAACACTAATAAACTTTGCCCGTCCCACCTTTTGTAAGACGTCAGCAATGTCTGGGGTCGGGTAACAATCACCTAGAGAATATTTGTTAACATGGCGATAATCAATTGCCAGTCGAACGCCATTTTGACCTTTGGGTCCCTTTAAAACGCAAACTACCGGACTGGCCATTTCACTTTTCGATGGTCGAATGATGTCTAATGCCAACATTTCTTCTATCTGGCGTTGTACTTCAGGTTTAAGTAGCTCAGGTACTTTATATGCCCTTAAACGCTTAGGAGTGAAATCATGAGTTATCTTAATTTCATGTTCTAATACTGGACAATACCCAGGTTTATCCACAAATACTGCCGAGTGCCGATCCAAAACTTCAAAAAGTTGCTTCTGTTCCTCTTGCGAAAGATGCGCTATAATCAGAGGATCAATTCGCTTACTCGGGCTTATTTGTTCACGTTCTTCCTGATCTACAACCTCTACTATACCAAATTCTTCATCTTGATCAACAATTACTGAACAGCTATTGATCATCGCTTGTTCGAGTCGTTCATGGTATCGCTTGATCTTATTTGCGTGTAAATGTCTTTGTTTTCCCTCTATTTCTACTATATAAGAATATGGGGATTTAACCTTGACTACGGTAGCAGGTCCTTGCCATCGACTATAAAATTTAGAACTACCAAAATCTGGTGCTAATACTGCTACTTTATCTCCAACTTCGTATTTTCTGTCAGTACTACGCAAGTTATAATAATCTGCATACCGCTTTGTTTCTATATCACTATAGTAATCTGCATAAACTTTCGCGAATTCGAGGTTTTCCTTCAGTGATTGGAGATACTCTTCGGGTGATTTACCTAAGTTAAGAGGTACTTTTCGTTCGCCAGCCCACGATTCCTTCAACACACTAAGTGGACCCCGAGGAAGAGTTCCATAAACCATAGTGAATGGCGAAATATGAGTCGTGCCTGAAGGTTTTTCTCTAAGGCTCCACAGAACAAACGGTAACAATTGGTGCCATCCACGAGGATCAGATTGAGCAAGCTTAAAGATCATGGTTTTCAAGCTTTGGTTGCATCTTTCAACCAATCCAGCTGCCTCAGGATGTCCAGGGGTATTAAATCTGGGACTACAACCCATTCGCCGCAAGAATTCTTTCGTCAAACGACTGGTAAAGTTGGTACCACAATCAGAACTGATGATCCTTGGAATAGAAAAAGTTGTAAAAACTTGCAACAGAGCTTCACAAACTCCCTTTGCATTCAGCGATCTAAGAGGATACGCCATCGGCCAACGAGAAAATTTGTCCACCAGAACCAGAGCATAATTGTACTGGGGTTTCGATTTGTTGGATTCTCCAGTCACTACCATAGGGCCAATACAATCCATATTTAGATGGTTAAAACAGAGTTCATCCGCCCTCGGAATAGGAGTGATCGGGACTCGATCTGCCACTTTAACTGGAGTTCTTAGTTGACAAATTTGACAAGACGCACAATATTCGCGAATCCTCTCATCCATTCTTGGAAACCAAAAGTTTAATTTGATCCTGGCTCTCGTTGCCTTAAAAGCCATGTGCCCAGCACATGGGGCATCGTGTGCTACTCGCAAGACAACCTCGATTCTATCTTCCGGTAAACATAATTGATTAACCTTATGTCCCATAATTTCCCCTTTGTGGTACAGGAGGTTATTATCTATAAAGAAATTATTTTTATTCTGTCTCGCTTGTTGCCAGCAAGGTATAAGACTGTGACAATTCTGTTGCTCACGCAATAAAGTATCATTATTCGCTACTCCCTCATCAGACTTGAACTCTGTTGACTCAACATCAAGAAAATTATCTGAATCATCAACTAGTTGCTCCTGAGAATATTCATTCACTTCTGACGGCAAGGATTCGTTGCTGTTACTTTTCTCGATATTAACTCCTAAGTTATCTTCTTCTGCCCCTTTATTTATTTGTACACATCGATCTACGCCAGCTACCATCACTACATATTGCGAACTATCCCTTAATAGGTCCACAACATGGGGTGTCAAAATAACCCGTTCATTTAGTTCAGGGACTGCAGCGAACATGACGCACAAAGATGGCGCAATGTTCGTCGTTCCTTCCATTGAATTAGCTAATTTCATTTGTAGGTATACTACATCCGCCTTACATCCTTCTCCCTGAAAACCAATTATATTAATCCGTTTAATCACGGGTAAGTTTAGTGACTCAATTAATTTCTTATCAATACAACAAATTTCTGCTCCTGAATCAGATAATGCTGGCTGAGAAGGGAGATCTTCAATCTGTACATTGATATACGACCTCTCGTGTAATCCATCAATACTATTCTCGTATACCCTTACAGCAGTTTCCAACCCTATTGGTTTAGAATTATCCAATAAATTCCCTTGCTTTACCTGTTCAGGTATCTCATGCAACACGTTGACCTTCTCAACACATGAGTCGATCACTTCTTCAGTTGGGTTCCCAGATATACAAGTACTCACCTTTTTAGAACTTGGTTTGGTCTGGCACTCCCTTGCCATATGACCCTTCTGATGACATAGGAAACAGAGACCCTTTACCTTGGCCTCCTCCTGAGACACCCTCGCACCTATCTTGGCTTCACCCCTTATTTCCGGTTTGGGAGACTTGGGTTGAGCTGTCTGGTTATTGACTTGAACATGTGGTTGACCTCTCGTCCAATTGTTATACTTCGGTGTCGGATGACTACGGCATACTAAGTCATTCCCACCATCATGCGACGCTACATAAATGTCAGCCGCATTAGCTATGTCTTCACAGCTCAACCACTCCTCTTTTTCTTGGGCCAAGATATAATCTAAACAAGCCTTCGACAAGGACTCCTTAAGCCGATCCGCAACCAATAAACTTACAAGTTTATCAAACTCATCAGTTATCTTTCTACTTTTCAAATAATACATAAGAGCCACACGCAATTTGGATGAATAGATTGTAAATGATTCGTCCGATGCTTTGTGCAACGACCAAAATCGGGCTCTAAGATTTGAAGGGCTTATCTTAAACTCCCTTAGCAAAAACTCCTTCAGGAATTTGTAGTCATGGAGCTGTGCCTCAGTAAGGCGCATGGTTAATGCCTTAGCTCTTTCACTTAAAATGGCTAGCAATAATTTTGCTCTAACATCTTCATCCACCTCATACACATTAAACAAACCATCCAAGTGATCAAAGAAACCTGGAATTTCTATAGGGTCGGAAGGAAATTTCCAAAGAATATTCTTGAGGGCATCACTATAACGCTTAGTACGACTTGCTAAAGAATCTCTAACATTTCGTTCTTCCTGCTTTTCCTTCCTCTCCCTTTCTTCTTTCTCTTTCCGTTCCTTCTTTTCTCTTTCTTCTTTCTCTTTCCGTTCCTTCTTTTCTTCCTCTCTCCTCTTTTCCTCCCTTTCTTCCTTCTCCTTCCGTTCCTCCCTTTCTCTTTCTTCCTTCTCCTTCCGTTCCTCCCTTTCTCTTTCTTCCTTCTCCTTCCGTTCCTCCCTTTCTCTTTCTTCCTTCTCCCTTTGTTCTTTCTTTTCTTCCTCTCTCCTCTTTTCCTCCCTTTCTTCCTTCTCCTTCCGTTCCTCCCTTTCTCTTTCTTCCTTCTCCTTCCGTTCCTCCCTTTCTCTTTCTTCCTTCTCCCTTTGTTCTTTCTTTTCTTCCTCTCTCCTCTTTTCCTCCCTTTCTTCCTTCTCCTTTTGTTCTTCATATTTACGGATTTCGAACTCCAGACGGCGCTTCTGCAGCTCGTAATCCACTCCTGTTGGAGATATTGGACTACCCTTAAATTCCTCTTCCTCTTTTCCAATCTCCATGGCCCATTCTTCCATTAATTGATTTCGATCCCATGACATAACATCATCTTCGTCCCTTCCTGCCTTCATAAGATACACCCTAAGGCGCTCAGACGACATTTTGCGAATATTCGCTTGCATCTCTGTTGTCAACGCTTCCATTTTTACAAACAGTCAGTCAACAACAATCAACAAAAAAAACAGACACCACGCGGCAAACCCGCCACACAAAAGGAAAATTCCACAACCCAAAGTGCAACTATGCAGTATCCAAAGAAGTACACTCGCCAAGTACGCAAGAACTATACAAGCTCACGCAAGTCTGGCCTCGATCACAACAATGGATCAAATTGCAAAGAAATAATCAGCAGATATTGAAAGAGAAATAATGGCTGCCTCCCACTCTGCTGCAACTCCACTCTCTTTTCTCCTTCTCAGCCACGACAACACCTAGGATCTTACCCGTATGTTGACTGCTGTCTTCTGCTGTCTCAGCCGAAAGACGCACTTCGTCCGTCCGACTGTCGTATGCCGATTCACCCGTCTCCCACGGTAGAAAGGCGTCTCGATCCGCTCGCTGTCTGGAACAGACCGTCTCTTGATCCTCCGGGTTGACTCCTTCCTCGGTCGGCTCGCGTCTTCTTCACCGGATCCAACACCGATGATCCCGCTTCTGACACCAATAATGTCGCGGTCGACTCCTTCGATCGCAACGACGAACCAACGAAGGAACTATTAAAAGATCTTTAATTAAAAATAAAGTCGATTAAGTGTAAAGTAAGTCAACTCGTCTATCAAATATCACAATCGTAGACAGCACACAGGTTGGCTGGTCTCGATTGAACGTCATACGATCAATGTTTCAACGTTTACAAATCTTCGTCAAAAGGCCCTTAATGTACATCAGGTCTATCTTATATAGAGTTCTCCCGGATTCCAGAACGTTCTGTGACGTCACTGTACTTTTCCCTGGAAAGTCCTACTGAACACGTATATCCTTGTTGCATGCACCGAATTAATGTTGACAGCTTGCTGCAGAATTTTCCGTGCGATGTAAACAAGCTTGTTGACGCGTCGGTTTTCTTCCCTTGATGCATGCACCCGCGTAGACCGCGACACATAGTTTAACTAAAAATTTTTAGTTGCTAACTAAAAAGTTTAACTAAAAAAATCAGCAATATGCAACTATTTTTCCACAGTGAACATTGAACACTGTCAGCAAAAAAAACCATTTTAACACTGCATGGTTTTAGCCTGTGTTTTCAAATTCATACACTATTTACAGTACACATGTAACTGTATGCCAGAACAGTACACATTGCATAATTTGAAGGTGAAATTTTCGTTGACGCTTTGCATTATTACAGTTCACTTAACGTCTTTTATTGTGAAAATGTTTGTCGTAAACAGTTGGAAAAAAGTTGGAAAAAGTTTAACTACTTTTTTTTAGTTTAGTTAACTAATTTTCAAAATCAGTTGCCAACTTTAGTTAAACTATTTTTTTAGTTGGAAAATAGTTTTAGTTTAACTAAAATGAAATAGTTTAGTGCCCATCACTGATATTGTGTAAGCACTGACATTAGGAAATAAACGCATACAGTCTTTAGCTCAAGATGCTGTCTTTAGCTCTCATTCGCTTATTTCAGTCTTTTCTCCTAACTCATCTTCCAACCTCTGAGTGTCTCGACTCCTAAAGTCTCATCCAGCAAAGAGCATCGATCTCTGGTCAACTAATCTGACATGACGTAGCGTTCGTAAATAAGCTGGTACCCTGCGATTATTTGTAAAGTAGCGCTTTAGAAATGTAGACTTTACGATTACGATTATGACTAGGTTTCATATAATACTCTTTCATTTGTGATATCGTGTGTAGTAGGCTACTTTCAGTGATATATTGTCTTCATTAGTTTTTGTCTTTCTCAGTTTCTGCAGCCGGGGAAGACCCAAAGACAAATGAATTGCAACAGAAGGGCAAAAGACAATTAAAATCATTTGGTATGATATGCAGCTAATTTGTTAATGAGTTCATGTTATCTGAATTTCATCTAAAGCAATGCGCTTTTGTCAAACTCATAACTACCGGTAACTGCTTTTGGGGTGGAATCCTGATGGTTAATAAAGCAATTCGTGCTTTACCGGCCTCTTATCGGTCTTCCTAAGGTCCGTCTCTTACCTCTGCAGTCAGTTTAAATGCAGCTGCAAGATTAACAACACGTCTGCCAAGCTGAGAGGTTAATAGCACGTCTGCCAAGCTGAGAGATTAATAGCACGTCTGGCAAGCTGAGAGATTAATAGCACGTATGCCGCGCTATTCTCACATCTCTTCCTTCATGTTTGAACAATTGCAATGGCTTCCTCTCTCTACGCGCATTAAATTCAAAATCCTCATTCTGGTGTCCAAGGCACAGCGACGTCTCGCCACCAAATATTTAATTGATGTAATCGGTCTCTTTCATTCTCCTCGCATCGTCCACTTCGCTTTTCGAACAGACTGGATCTCTTTGTTCCTCGTACTAGAACAGCCATGGCGCAGTACCGGTCTTTTGCCTCATTTGGTTCCTCTCTCTTTCTGGAATGCACTGTCTCTTTTGACTCGTTCTCAAATTCGGTATCGTATCAAAAGGGCGACTTCGAAAGGGCGACCATCAAAAGGGCGCGTTCAAAAAGGCGCCGCTCATAAAGGCGCGTGTTTAAAAGGGCGCCGATCAAAAGAGCGCGCTATTAAAAGGGCGACAATCGAAAAGGCGAACCGAACAATAGGTTTAAGTTCTGTTCTTCAAATGTTAGTCCTACGTAATTTTATTGATATTTCCATAGTTATTACTACTGTATTTAGAGCTAATAATAACAATAACAACGTCTGTTTTTCAAGTGTTAGATCAACGTTATTTATTGATATTTCCATAGTTATTACTACAGTCTTTGGAGATAACGTATGTTTTTCAAATGTTGAGGTTGAGGTTATGAACGATCCCTCTTAGATACTCCATGTTTGTTCTGTTGCCATAATCTTCAACTATGGTCTTGATACGTTTGGCAACTTCCCTGTAGATTTTCCTTCCATGCGAGCGATGTTGACACGAAACGAATTGCTCCAACTTCATTTCGTTGAGACTCTGTTCTTTCTTCAAACTGTCTATGAACTTCCATATGGTGGGATGAGAAGCTCCAAGTAGTTGACTGAATCCCCTAGTTGGTTCCCAATTTTATGTTTAAAAGTCTATGCTTCTTCCAACTGCGAATTTTCTCGCCTTTTCGATTGTCGCCCTTTTAATAGCGCGCTCTTTTGATCGGCGCCCTTATAAACACGCGCCTTTATGAGCGGCGCCTTTTTGAACGCGCCCTTTTGATGGTCGCCCTTTCGAAGTCGCCCTTTTGATAGTAAATCCTCAAATTCTAGCAGGTAACCATTGTTCCTCTTCCTCAAGACTTATTTCTTCCCTTGTGGCCTTGTGCACTGGAAGCGCCTACTTGAGGCGCTTATAATTGTTTAAATACAATTTAAAAAATAAGTCTCAGAATCTATTACCCAAACTGGTTTATTAGAGACAACGTTTTGTTTTCCTAGTATATTTACTGTACTATTATTATTTTTTGCCCTGTCAGTCTGTGGCTTGGAAGGTAGGCCCTACGTTCTTTACCACAAGTAATGCGATTGCTCATATTTCTTTATTACAACAGGTCTTCGAATAAAGGAGCGCTTTGCATGCAAGAAAAAAACTTCCCTTCCTCAAGGTATGAAACGTAATTTCCTAGATGACACTTCATAACTTCACCAATGATCCAGAAATGAAAATTTGAACGCATGACATCAATAAACATTTTCTATTTGATTTTCATGGAGCGTTTATAATTGTTTGTTTATTTGCAAACATATTAATTTAAGAATTTGATTAAATTAGATTTACCTCAAATTTTGTGTAAAGTATACCTGACGAATGCCAGAATTAATATCCAGTGTCTAACATCTTATGGGCCTCTAACGTTCATCGCTTAGACAGTCATTATTTGATCTTTGTTACATTACAGAGAAGAAGATGACTTCTTCAAAGACAGTAAGAGCAATCAAAGACCAAACGAGACAGGTAGGTTAATTTAGCTGCTGAGACAAGTTTACGTACAATATGACACTTAAATCTACACTTTTTTAGAAGTGGAAGTCAGTAAATAGGAACTATAGCTAACTAGCGGGCTGTGCATCCGCCTAGCAGCGACACATATGATATCAGGACTAGAAAGAATATGCCACGATTACCTGCTCTGCGTGCAATGGCAGTTCAAGGCATGAGACTGCAAGGCAGTGGCGCACTGCCACGGACAGAGCCGCATCTCGTTGCTCCATACTTCGGCGACGCTTGGTTCATGCAGAGAACCTGAATATGATGAACTTTGGATAAGAATCCTTTGGTTGAGCTCCACGTGTGTGTGTGTGTGTGTGTGTGTGTGTGTGTGCATATGTGTAGGTGTGTGTATGTGTGTCTGTATACGTGATCAGCCAATGGTGACTTTTCTAGTTTTCAGTATTTTGTTTAAGCTTAGCTCACTTGTGAAATATCTGTTCTTACTGAGATTTGATATCACATGGGCTAGCACAAAGAGCGCCTATGATTTGTCTTTCTATAAGTGGTGCTATATATATATATATATATATATATATATATATATATATATATATATATATATATATATATATATATATATTACTAGCAACATACGTGTTAAATTGTAAAGTTTTTTCATGTTTTCTTATTGCTTTGACATTAAAATCTCTCGCTTATTAACTCACTCCTTCTCACCAATCTACCAATCCACTACATTTGAAGCTCCTGTTACACGTGAAATTCCTGTATTATTAATTCGATTTCTTCTAAACAGCACAGAGAATTTTTGAAGGAACGTATGGATCCAGATTTTGGACTTCTAGACAAACTACTTGCAAACGGAATCATTGATCGGAGTGAATTGGATGGTGTTAGGAACAAGAGCTCTTTATGTAAAAGAAACTCCAAACTGCTTGATTACATTTTGGCCAAAGATAAAAGTGATGGTTTGATTGCTGCTCTTCGAGATTCAGATCAGATACACATCGTAAACTACTTAACAGCGAATGGAGGTAAGGACTGTGTTGAATGAATGAAGGTCCGTCAGGTGAAGTAGCCTAAGTAACTCGTGCTTGTGAAAATTAAAGTAAATATGTGCTTGTAAATATTATTTCTTTCCGACTGTTGCTGTTTTTGTATCGAATGTTTCATAGTCATAAATTTGTCTCTACACCTTCTGACTCGCTTTCTAAAAAAATTTCCAACGATAACATACGATATCAGGTAGATTAACAAATTTATCCGTTACTACAACCATTCCAAACAGTTGATATGTTTTTGCGAGATTTACTTCGATTTATAACGAACAATTTTGTATCTCACACCAATACTGTTTTAGAATATTCAATTGAATTTGGCGAAGACTGGCCTTTAACGGCAAAGGAAATTTCAGTACTACACACCAATCACGGAAGTTTGGTTGATCTTCTGGAAATGACCGATCTACTTGGTCTTTTGTGTTCGTCGAAGGTAATTTGCAAAAGGCAAAATGACTCAATATCTTCCAAGCCAACTTCACACGAGAAGAACGAGGCACTGTTGGAAATTTTGCGAAGACGCAGTTTACGTGGCTACCATCAGACAATAACCTGCCTTCATCAGTCACATCAAAGCCACATTGCAGAAATACTTGAGTGTGGCGGAGGTAGGACTACTTCTCGTCGACGAATAAATTATATTTGTTTTTAATGTAATGAACTTCTCCTTCAAAGTCTTCGTCTAATTAGGTCTTCACTATCATTGTCAGTTGGACTTAATTTCTATCTCAATTTCAATCTTGTTTCATCTTCTTATGTTAAGCTATACATATCATAGGAATTGTATAGTGCCTTTTCAGCACAACTAGTTATTATTTTTACTACTGCTACTGCTACTGCTACTGCTACTGCTACTGCTACTGCTACTACTACTACTACTACTACTACTACTACTACTACTACTACTACTACTACTACTACTACTACTACTACTACTACTACTACTACTACTACTACTACTACTACTACTACTACTACTACTACTACTACTACTACTACTACTACTACTACTACTACTACTACTACTACTACTACTACTACTACTACTACTACTACTACTACTACTACTACTACTACTACTGCTACTACTACTACTACTACTACTGCAAGCATTTTCTCGCGCACAAAGTCACACAGAAATGCGAATCTGAGGCGCGGTTAGTCAGTTGCCAGGTTAAGAGCTGTTAGATATCCAGATGTTTGAAAGCAGTCAGAAATAGTGAGTTTTGAGGCGTTCTTGAAAGAATAAAAAGTAATCGATTACAATCCTTAGTGCAGCAACACGGAATGCACGAGGGAGCCCATGACAGTGCTGCATCTATAGGCTCAACCAACAGACCTATGTCCGAAGAGCGCAGCCTGCGGGGCGGTATGCACGGAGAAGATGAATAGGAGTGCTCGTTGTAAGGGTTTTATATGTAAGATAGGCAGTTTAAATCTTCTTCTGAATTCAACAGGAAGCCAATGCAGCTGACCGACCGAAGTTAAAGAGCATGAATGAGAAGATATACGCACCAGCGCACGAACCAGAGAAACTTTGGATGCATTGAAGTCTGCTGACGTCAATTGTAATTGTAATCTGACATTTATAAAGCGCCACTTCAAGAAAAACTCTTCAGGGGAGCTCCCGACCCGAAGCAGTGAAGTCACTGCCGAATAATAAGACTTCACGAAACTGTGGAAGGGAGAAACTGAGGAGCTCAAACCGCAGCTCTCCAGAAAGGCGATTCCAGCTGGTGGGCCCAACATTGGCAACGCTTCTGGACTGAGCTGTAGCAGTAGTCCTATGCATACGAGGAATAGTAAGGAGTCCTTGGGCAGCAGACAGTGTTTAATCTAGTCCCCTTCTTCCGAGGGGGGAAACAAGGTTTGTCGGGGGGGATCAACAACGGCGGCCTTTTTCGCAGAAATTTCATGTGAGTTAAAACGCCTAAAGATTTTAAGAGTTTAGGAATTTCAACTTTTTTCAAAGTTGGAATTTCATCTTCAAAAAAAGTTGACGACCTTTTTTTAGTCATTCGCCCCATTTTTCGAACTTAAAACTCTTTGACGACCTTTTTTAGGAATTCTTCTCCTTTACTTCGTCTGTCGGGGGGGGGGGGGGGGAGAGCGCAATATGTATCCTTGTATCCTGGCAGGTGGGGAAATTTCTTCCCCAAAACAGTTAATACATTATAATATTGCCGGCCTCTGGGGGAAACTTCAATCCTGGGGGGAATTCCCCCCCCAAATGACGTCTAGATCACTGGGCAGCAGACCAAAGGGTGCCGCGACCAGTGACCGAGGAGACTGAAATGCAGAAGTCCCTGAGGTATGATGGAGGAGAGCCAACAAGACAATTGCGCATAAGGGTCTGGATCTTAAATAGACTACGCTGCTGGATTGGGAGTCAATGTAAAGTATCCCGCATAATGTAGACAGATAGACTGACTGGGAAGGAGGTACAAAGACTGAAGATGACCGCTCAGCCTGCCGGCTACGGCCTTTAATAAAGTTAAATACCTCATTCACAACCATTGAGTCCGTTTTACGGTAATTTTGCCCTGTCAATATTCATCTGAATGTTGCAATGTAGGCCTATGTGTTATATTGCATAGCGTCTAATAAAAACATGGACTAGGCCCAGAGGATATTAGGCTAATTCTCGTGCAGTCATTGGCATAACCTGTTTCTTATTATTTATAGTTGTCGTAAGAGTTCATGTTAATCTGGAAGAGGACGGGGAAAACGTTACCGATACCGAAAACAAAATCTCGACAGCGATAGGAAATATTCTCATCGACAGGTCAACTGACAAAGCAAGCAGAATATTTGAACTTGTTCAACACAAAGTAATTGCTGCTAAGACAGGTCGAAGTATCGTTCTCTACATCTACTGTAAGACCATCGAAGAATTACAACAATTGCAAGAGTCATTGATCTCAGGACGATTCAAGGAATCCGTTGAATTGTGGTTCAGTAGCCTACTGAATCGATCACAGAAAATAGCAGTGACAGCATTTAGAGTATCCAGTGAAGAGTTTCAGAAGATAAAAACGTATTTCAAAGGTCAGAACTTCTTTACAGTTCAATTAATAACTGTGTATTCAATTTAATACATTATCATATTGTAGATTTTTATGCATTGCGACTCATATAAATCGTAGTCATGTTAATTAACTGCGTAATCTGTTAATTCATTTTCTCATTCAAAACACACACAAAAGGAGGAAATCTGTGAACGACACCCGATCAGTGGCGTACCGAAGGGGGGGCAGAGGGGACGAGTCGCCCCGGGCGGCACTTTTGCAGGGGCGGCAAAATAGGGTTGAAGTAAAATAAAAAAGGGTAATTTTTTAAATTACAAAGTAGGAGAGAAAGAAAGAAAGAAAAAGAAGGAAAGAAAGAAACCGTCACTTTGGCCAAATCGGCTTGGCTTCCGTTGATCGTTAGGGGCGGCATCACTCTCAAAGGTCTACTTTAAACACTAAACAGAATTGCAGAAGTGGAAGCAGACTCGCATTTATGTAGTAAATTGTAAACAGAGTAACATACAGTGTTGGGTAAACTCACACAAGAAATGAGTTAAATCAAAACTCAACTCACGCACCTCAAAACGAGTTTAAACTCAAACTCAACTCATCCTAAGTGAAATGAGTTAACTCAAACTCACTTGTTAAATGAGTTAACTCATAAACTCACACGTTTCATACTAGCATGTTCTAATTGAGCAACAATAGATTCACAAACTATCAATATCACCACCACCGCCCATTCACCACTTAGTTTAGTCCTCTTTTAAAAATTAATTTTAAAATTGATCTGGTTTTGACAAAAATTGACTGCATGATTGAGTGCAACCACAGTTTCACGGTTGTTGTATGCGGCACCGGCGTGGTGGGACTACGTTGGAGGAATGGGACGTACACGTCTTCAGGCAACAATGCGAAGATTGGTCCGGTCTCGATATTTACCGGAATCCTATCTTACTTTCGAGCAACTCTGCCTGAAAGCTGATTGTAACCTCTTCTCAGCCATCATAACTAACCCAACACATGTTCTGCATCAGTTATTACCTCCAGAGAAAGCTGTTGTATACTCACTGCGCCACAGGGCACACAATAGAATTATACCTAATGCTGACTCTTTAGCTCGCAAAACCTTTGTCATTTGAATGTTATATGCCTAAATTAATATTATTAACTATGTACACCAAAATGCGGTTAGCAGTTGGTTTTGAATAAAGGATATACTTACTTACTTACTTACTTACTTACTTACTTACTTACTTACTTACTTACTTACTTACTTACTTACTTACTTACTTACTTACTTACTTACTTACTTACTTACTTACTTGCTTATGATTTGTCATTTGAAATGAGCATTTAGCGGTTTTAAGCCTATCCTTTAAACAGAGTTTAGTAACAGTAGGCTATGCAGTTATTTTCAAATATCGGTTATATATAATAAGTTGAAAATGTAGGGCTACGCTTATATCTAAAACGAATAGGCCTAATTACAAAATACAGTGAAAACTGAAAAATCTAGAAAGGCTATAAACTGTATAAAATAAAATTGTATATGTAATATGATCGTCATGCAATATCTTAGAGAAAATAGCACATCGAAAATTAAGTAGCCAAGGGCGGCATTTTGGGCCATCGCCCCGGGCGGCATTTCAGCTCCGTACGCCACTGCACCCGATGAATGGCAAAATCACTTCCTACTTGAGAGCATCACTTGAATCCCTTAGTACTCACTTAGCATTTGAGAGACGCTTTAAAGGTGCTGCGTAAAGCGTCGTGATACATGTATTTCAAGCATCCAATCGTTAATGCTATCAATTCTTATGGTCATGGGGCTGAGTGCCTCACCCAAAGGCATTACTGGTGAATCAGTAGATTGTTTTTATTTAGTCTCGATTTGTTTCTAATGACAAAACATGTCATGTCTGATTCTCCTAAAAATATTCTTGGAAGTGACGATCGAGAGATGCATGCTCAACTTAAAAATTGCCTCCATTACTGCTACCTCCATTTTCCACTCCAAGCTTGGTTCTTGCAGTAGGCTACCATCTTTCTCACTCTCGACTTTAAGCGTGTGCAACAATGTCATGACAAATGTAATGGTTGCTACCATGTGACGACATTTAGTCACATTGTCACGCCTTCCAGACTTGTCAGAAAAGGGTACTTGTCTAGCTTTTTACAAAAGCTTGGAGTTCTAAAGTACGGTACACAAAATGCGAACTTTATATTAGGTTGAACTACAGTTAAGGTAGTGGCAACTATAATTATAGTGGTAGTCGGCTCGGCCGGCAGTAAACTGAAAGGGTGCAGTGGAGAGCCAATTGCTACAGTGCGGTCCGGTGCTGTGTTTGGCCTGACATGGGTAAGAGATAAATTGTTTGGTAACAGAGTGTTTTACGAGCGTCCTCTACATAAGATAACTTCTATTGCACCAGGCTGAAGCAGGGACGTAACTAGCGTTGGGCTTGGGGGGGCTTAAGCCCCCCCCCAAACGAAGTTGAAGCCCCCCCAAACAAGTCAAGCCGTTGTATGCTTACGGCTAAAATTCGTATGAACACTGTGTAAATGTTGCCATGTTCAAGGTTTAAGCCCCCCCAAACGAAAAATCCTAGTTACGTGCCTGGGCTGAAGTAAAATTTAGCTTCTTTAACACCAGGGTGAAGTAAAAGGTAGCTCATATCGCACCAGACTGCGCTCAAGCCGCTTTGCATAGCTTTTTTTTATAGCGCCAGGCTAAAGTTAAAGATAAATTCAATAGCACCAGACTGAAGTTAAACACAGTTTCTATAGCACCAGGCTAAAGTAAAACATAGCTTCTATAACGCCAGACTGCGTTCAAGGTGCCATAATACATCTTCTCAAGAACTCTTGTCTTTCGATTATTTCTTCCAGAAGAAATTAAGTTGCGCGCAATTGGCGACTTCAATCCGAGACAGATGAATAGAAGAGAGGAAAAGGAACTCCAGAATATTTTTGGCAGAGGAAGAGCTACAAGGCAGAACAACCCTTACACAATGGCGCTTACTTTTAAAAGAGGAGACAAAATGGAGACAATTCCTCCCGCAAGCATGGGGTAATTATATATTTTGCAGGAGATAATATATCCAGGCTATAAATCATGAAAACATTATTGAATATTCTGCTCCAAGCACCTTTCATTTATACGCCTTGGTTCTAATCCTGGTTTGTAATGCGCGATTAAATATTCTTTGTAAATATTTCGATTTTAAGAAAAGGCCGTGCAGTAGTAAATTGCTGATGTAGTCTTCACCTACATCAAAATATGGCCATACAGTTTTTGCTACAGATAGTAGACAATTACAGGAACATAATTATAACCCTATAACTTTAATCCGTACATGGCTTCCACTATGGCAAATAATTTCCTTTTAATTAGGTTAACAGGTGATGACGCACTGAACTGTAACCATCCACAGTATTCAGAAGAAGTCTTTATTCCTCAGTCTTATCTTCGATAGTGTAATGGTTAACGTGCTGGATTGTCGATCGAGAGGTCGGGGATTCAAAACCCCGCCATGGGGTTCGAGATTTCTACCCCACCTGCGCCTTTAGCCAACTTAGCTATGATGAGTAGACTGGCCGTACATCGTCGGTGGGAAGATGAGATGGCGAGGGAGAGGACTGGCCACCCGCCCTCATATACCACAGCTAAGAAAAAGTCTTTCACAATTCATACCCATGGCTGCTTACGGGACTGCTCTTCTTCTTCTTTTTCTTCTTCTTCTTCTTCTTCTTCTTCTTCTTCTTCTTCTTCTTCTTCTTCTTCTTCTTCTTCTTCTTCTTCTTCTTCTTCTTCTTCTTATTGTTACTAATCTAAAAGGTTGTCTGATTGCCTTTCTCTGGTCATACCTAAAACTAAAACTATTTTTAGTAAACAAGCATTTTCGGTTGCTGGACCAAAATAATTGGTCCTGCCTCTCTGTATCTTTCCGTTCTATTCATTCATTTCTGCAGCGAACTCCGGCGAACTGATCGCCGGGTTGTTTACCTGATTGCGGCAAGGTTACGATGTTGTATCGGTTGATTCTTTGTGTATCGGCTCTACTAAAGTTGATTATTAACAATAACAACTAAATTTCATGGCTTTTCCAGTGACACGGACGGATGGTGGAAGGTGAGGCATTTGGAGAGTGGAGAGATCGAATTCATACCAAGAAATCGCGTTGTAATTGGTTAGTGTCAAAGTTGTCGCTGCTATAGATTTGGAACTTTGGACGGTGCAAGAATTAATGTAAAGGTAAATGTACGCGATTTTCTATAGCGACCGTATAATTATGGCCTCGACCCTGCTCATTTTAAAGTGGATGTTTGTAGGACTTTCCAAGCTTTAGAGATGGTTAGGTCACCTAAACTAGGTGTGTATTGTTTCTGAATATTATACAGTAAATCTCACAAATGGCATTCTGGAAATGTATCTCGATATGTTTTTGTATTTTGAACAGAAACAGATTACAAGCCTTCTGAGACAACGGTAAGGTTGTGAAACAGCTCTATCTATGCCCTACCTACAGTGGCGGCGATCTTGTTTGACAGGTGGGGGGACACTTTAGAACTTATCTGGTCAAAAAAGAGTTTTGAACTGATCTGGTAAAAAAGAGATCAAAATTTTTTGGGTGTTTCTTCAAAATTTGGGGAGCCGATGTATGGTGTGTCCCACTCCACTCTTAAAGGTGGGGGTCTTGTCCCCCTCGACCCCGAGATCGCCGCCCATGCCTACCTAATCCATAGCATAGGTAACGCCTTCGTAAACAATTTAGAGAAATACCCTCTCTTGTAGGCCTACTTTAAATATTGTCGGAGTTCAACCTCTCTATGAAACAAAAGACTTGATTATGTTTGAAGCTAGGTTAATGAAATAAAATCTATCTCACCAAGCGCCGGAAAAATATATGATTGCAGTTAAACACAACTTTCACCGAAAGCGTTGGTCACGGAAATGCGAAACTAAACATTTTTTTGACAATATGACTTTTGACTAAATAATTCAATCAATTTTTCGAATTATTTTGGTCACTTAAACCTACTGATGGTCAATAATGACTCGATTTTTCAAGGAGTCTCTTCTTGAACCCAACAACCATAACGGTAATCGATGCAATATGATATTGGGACGCTACAGAAAAATTGGTAAATCACGTAATTAATTTGAGTCACTAAAGTGATTAACATTGCATTACGATACATATGTTTTTAGCTGAATAAACTTCCAATGGAGTTGTTGGACGTCATCTTAGAACAGTCGTTTCTTCATTGGATACTGAATTCTTCATCCCATCAAAGAGACGAAGATGTCATGAAAGCTTTGTCATCTGTCGACTTCTGTTGGTTTCAACGAATAACAAGACGAAGATTTAAGAACAAAATTTGGCAGCGGCTCAAAGGTTCAATGTGTTTTCAGTATTTTGTTACCTACATGCAATATGCACCTAAGATTATCACAATTGCTGGTCATCCAACAAGAAATATGAGTTATGAGTACATTTTATCTGATTACGGGTTCTTGCACAAAGTAAAATGAGCCCTTCCCATCCCACGAAAGAGGGGTCCAGTGATGTTTTAAGGCTTCAGCACGAAGTCGTAGCCGAAAATGCTTTTCACGCAGTACCTCCTAATATAGAGCTCGTTGGATGCCAAACTCTAAGGTAAAAGCGCAACAGCTGGTGGTTGTAACTCTGCGTCGGATGAGTTCCTTACTCTGCGGAGACCCTATTCAGCTGCAAAATCTGCAAAGCTTATTTAATGCACCGATGTTCGAAATGCCTTGGTGCATATTGTTAAGCATTTCAAATTGAAATTCAAGTATATAATTTTAATGGTCCCAGTACCCTGAGAAAAGCAAACACGTGGATAGACGTCGACTGATTTAAATGTAATACTTTTATGAATGTAAACTAAAAAACATATTTCGAAGTGGATAGTTTGTTCGATAATCAGGCAGAATGATGAGGCTCATAGCTGGGGTCTTTGTTATGGTTCTAGCCAAAACAGAACTTTGAAGCATTGTACTAGTCTTGTGTTCAGAGCTCACTTGATTCTATAAATTGCATTTGTCGAATCTGATAGAAAGTTTTTTAGAAACCAAGGCGATTGCTAGTGAAAACAAGACAGTTTGAAGTACACTAGACTTCATCTCTTGAAAAGCGAACTATTTTGCGTTTCGTCCAAACATACTACAAAAATGATACGACAGAGTCAATAAATTATTAGGAACCAAAAAGAAAAATCATGAAAACAGAACGATATCCACATGTCCACAATAATTCAGCCAGCTGTGCACACGTCTTTAAAATCGCTTAACAATAAAGCACTCTGCTTTTTTAAATACCGTCTTACGACAATCACCATTAAAATCCCCTCTGAGTAGCCGTCTATATGTTACAGGGAATGTGTATTTTCAGGGAATATGTATATTCCCTGAAAATTTCAGGGTATATGTATATTCCCTGATTCACTCAGGGAATGTATACATTCCCTGAAAAAACCAGGGTATATACATATTCCCTGAAATCTTCAAGTGATTTCTATACACATTCCCTGAAAGCTTTCTAAGGCACAGCGACATATCCTGAAGAGCTAAAATTAATTAAATACATGATGCTTCAAACAGGGCATGATTTATTGCCTCCCAACCAGGACAAAACGCCATCAAGGCCTTTGAAGTCTAAATCAATCAATCAATCAATCAATCAATCAATCAATCAATCAATCAATCAATCAATCAATCAATCAATCAATCAATCAATCAATCAATCAATCAATCAATCAATCAATCAATCAATCAATCAATCAATCAATCAATCAATTTCTTTAGCGCTTCTTCTAGAAATATACCATTTTGACCAGAAATGAAGTCTGTATTACAATATATGATATTTGAAACCATACACGAAATCCAGATTAAGATCTCGGGAATTGTATTACAGTTTACAAAAAATTGTTTCGTGAATCCTTTCATAAAAACAGGAATATAAACTGAATCAAAGGAGGTACGTAGGACTATTAACTTCCAATTCGCTACCAATTAGCTACTAATTATGACAATAACAAACTAATCAACTGATTATTAGCACTTCAAAGCTAATGTGAAATGCATAATTACATATTAATATTGATTAATATGGGGGCATATGCGCATCAAAGGAGGTACGCAGTGATAGAACCTTCCAATTAGCGACCAATTATAACTATAGCTAAGCACTAGGCCTACTGTTGACTTTATGTCGCTGTGTCTTTGGCTAAGCACTAGGCCTACTGTTGACTTTATGTCGCTGTGCCTTAGAAAGCTTTCAGGGAATGTGTATAGAAATCACTTGAAGATTTCAGGGAATATGTATATACCCTGGGTTTTTCAGGGAATGTATACATTCCCTGAGTGAATCAGGGAATATACATATACCCTGAAATTTTCAGGGAATATACATATTCCCTGAAAATACACATTCCCTGTAACATATATAAATGTCCTATTGAATGAATGAATGAATGAATGAATTATGTAATTTCCAACTAAATAGGTCAAACGTATTACTATTTTAGCAACACACGAATAAAAGAACAAAGTAGAATAATATTTACTAGAGCCTACTTGCAATAACGACACAAAATTATGTCCGATAGCGGCAGAAATGAAGCTTTTCGCACTTACTTACAGGTCGTTAAACAGAGTTCCAGCTTACATTAAATTCATTCAGTTTTCTGCTGTCAAGGTCAAAGCAGGAAGACTTTGCGCCATATTAGGCAAATTTTGGCTCTTCTTCACACTAAGACGAAGAATCTCACCAACTATGAGGGCAATTCTCGAGATGCAAGTACACCTGCCTAAGTATGACCGCTAATGTTACAAAGCTGTGATGTCATTCAGAAGCATTGTTAGTTTTGATGTTTTTAGATTTCTATGGCCAAACCAGAAAAACCTCTGCAATAATAAGAAACAATCGAAGTTATCTCCTGGACAATATTCAATTGAACGATGAGTTAATCGCTACAATGTTGTCTTTCAACTGCATAACGGAAGAACAAAGTTCCTTCATTCAACGACAACGCTCAAACTGCAACGACACCAAAACGAAAGAGCAAAGTCGCATAACTGAACAGCATTCAAACCAAGATATGAACACCGAGCTTTTGTACGTCGTGAGATCTTTCGACAAGACAATGTTTTCAAACTTCTTGAAATGTCTTCGACAAACAAACCAGAAGACAGTGGCAAGGATCATGGAAAACGGAGGAGGTTCATAGTTCAAACGTTATCTAAATCTTATGTTTCAACATAATTTGGTATATAATTAGAATACTAGATAAACATAAATATCGATTTACATGAAAGTAGTTCTGAAAAAAATTTAAACCTATTATGAGTAAGTAGTTTTTTAATAATCGATTATATCCTATCGTGTTAGATACTAGCCAAGTTCAAGTGGTGAAAACTATTTAAGAGTCCCTAATCTTTATTTTAATGGAACCGTACTCTACTTAATCTTATTTCGCCGACAGTTTAAATTTTCTATATCCTGACACCTTTTACGCGAATACATAAATTGGAGCATTCAAAATACGACAATTTCTTTCCTCAGTATGATAATGTCAAGTTGCGTATTTTGCGAATCGACTGCAATGGTTTAATAAGACTAAAAACCAAAGTGATCACGAATCTACAACCAAGTGAACATTCTTTGTTTCACTTCGTAACTCGATTATAATTGATTTAATTCAACTGTAGTTAACTGAAATCACTTCTAATAGGCCTAGATCTGTTTGACATCTAGAATGTTTTTTGCTGTTAGTAGTGATAAAAGTCGTAAAAACAAGTGTGCACTGTGCACTTACCATGAAGCTTTTAATTGAACTGCAGTTAACTAAAATTGCGCTTGAGCAATTAGTTTCAGATTTTGGGTTTTCTCTTTTTTGATTTAGCTGTAATAAAAGCCATAGTGAGAAGTCGTCGTGTAAAGTGTACAACGTCCTCGGACACACAGCTCCTTCATCAAATCATCGAAAACATTCCAAACCAAACCAAACCATGGTCACATCAGACTGATAAAATCATCAGGCAGCTGAGGGAAGAAGGCATAGAAATCCTGAACTCTCAGATGGATAGACAGACTGTGGTTGTTTGGATCTGGTGTCGTTCACAAGTAGCTCTCGAAAATTTGCAGAGGCTATACGAATCGAAACGGCTGACCGGTGTCTTGTTTGGTGCTGCAAATATTCAACCATCTACTGCTGAAATGATCCAATCGATAGCGATCAATATTGATAGCAGTCAATTCAAGAAATCACTTGGTAAGTTCTTATGAACACATTCATCACAAAGGAAATTTCAAAACATATAGAAAATCATCGAAAGCAGTAAAAACCAGCAAAATACATAATCAGAAGTAGGCTCGCAGTGATCAGGGCCGGATTAACAAATGTGGTGGCCCTGTTCAGTAAAACTGTGGGGGCCCCAAAGACTGTAGCCTATACTGTTAAGTGTAGGCCTACACAATAAAATGACGTCATTTTATAATGTGTCACATAGCACATGAGTTCCGGTCAGGTCAGAGGCGTAACTTTGGTCTAGAAAGTGGGGGTACCAAATTGCGCATCGTTTCCCCTTCAAGACCGTTAAATGATTATAATGGCACCCAATGAATCTATATTTAGCGCCATTTATGCGCGATGCCGAATAATAATAATGATGATGATGCTGATAGTAATAATAACAACAGCAATAAATATAATAATAACGACAATGAGCGTAATAATAAATATAATAACAATCAAACAATAATTATATAATAATGAAAATAAAAATAATAATTTAAAATTACTAACAATAGACGTGTTTCATTATAGAAGAGACGTGTGTCGATCATAATTGAAGTGACGTAACAATAGGTCTTTATCTCTAGATTTAAATCTAGTAACAATAGACTTATTTGTAACTGAAGTGACGTAGGCCTAAGAATGGCCTTTATTCTCGAAATATAAAATTACAAACTATAGACGTATTTCACAATTGAAATGACGTGACAAGAGGCCTTTAGGCCTATTCTCTAAATTTAAACTTATTGGTTATAGACGTGTTTCATGGTCGAAATGATGTACTTAACAAAATAATGATAGTCTTTAATTCTCTAACTTTGAACTTAATAGCAAGTCTTTTTCATAATTTAAGTAACATAACCAAGGCCTTTATTCTCTATATCTGAGATTAAACAACATAATAACCGATGTACGTCTTTCTGTCTGTCCCGTAACAAACACTATTGTGACGTCACTATACTGCCGCCTTGGCAACGGCTGTCTTGACGACGGCTATAGGCCTATGACGTCATAATATAACGGGGAAGTAAGCTTAATTGTTATCACTGCAATAATTGTTTTATATACCGTGATTTTTCACGGGTTACAGCTAGTTTACAAAAAATAGACGTTTTAGCAATTGTAATGACGTAACTATGAGCCTTTATTGTCTAAATTTAAACTTAATAACAGAAGACTGTCATAGCTGAAGTGACGTAACAAAGGCCTTTATTCTCTGATTGTAAACTTATGATAACAATACACTTCTTCATAATTGAAGTGACATAACAAATGCCTTTATTCTCTAAATCTAAAAACAGCTAAATAACGTGTTTCATAATTGAAGTTACATAACAACGGGCCTTTGGTTTTAAAATTAAAACTTATAGGCCTACCTGTAATAGACGTGCTTCATGATAAAAGTGACGTAAAAAGGGCCTTTATTCTTAAAATTTAAATTTGTTAACAAAACCGTGTTTCCTAGTGTTTCATAATTGAAATGACGTAACAATAGGCCTTTATTGTACCGTCAGGTAGTAAATGTTTAAATAAGCAAGTAAAATAGGTCTTACTAGCATTTCTGGCTGATTTTTTAGATGAATTTGCCTGATAATGGAAACTCCAGTAGGGGCCCGCACACGTGCCAAAGTTTTGTTTTTGTGATTTTGTCTATATTTTGTCTATATTGTCTGTATTTGTCTATATTAAACGAGTAGCTTCGAATAATTTGTTCCGAGTTTTTTTTACTCATTTTTACTATTAGACTAAAGAAATAATAACAATAGGGCCTATAAAATATTTGAAAAAATTTCTTTTGCATGTGTGGGGGCCCCTCAAGTGTGGGGGCCCCTGTTCGGCCGAACATGTTGAACATGCCTTAATCCGCCTCTGGCAGTGATGTAAGAATGATATCACATGAGAGCTTCAAATGAAAAGCAATGAATTCATACGTACAGGTGAAAATCGAGTGCGTTGAACCGGCAGTTTCAGGTAAAAAGTTAGTTAGATAAAGAGGCGAAAACAAAAGCAGTTGGAGATAGCGAGTTGAATGAACATTTATCTACAGTTGAACTGTGAGTTTAATGAACGACATCTGAAAGAGCAAGCGAGATTAGCAGCCAATTGCAGATGAATAGCGAGTGACAGACATTTACAGAGAACAATGATTATGATTACTGAGCGGTAAATAAACTAAATAAATTAAATATAAAATAAATTAGAAATAAAGAAACACTGAGCTATATAGTCAATGAGCTAAGCAGGCCTACCAAATGCGCTTAAAACTAATTGTTATATTATTATAGAAACACTCGCTATATCCAACTGCTTTTTTTGTAATATTATAATAGAAACAATAATAAATGAATAAATAATATTTGTCATTAAGGCAAACAGGTAAATCTAAGGCAAACGGTTGCTAGATGCACTTTAATAATACTACATAATAATAACTACATAATAATAATAATAATAATAATAATAATAATAATAATAATAATAATAATAATAATAAAAGTCACAACATAGAAGAAAGAAAGAAATAATTGGAAAAATAAGTAAATATCAGTTGTAATGAAACATAAATATCAGTCAATTACCTGCGTATTAATTTGTTTTTATTTTAGTCGTTTGTCCTATTTCCGTAAAATTCACTGAGAGAATCGATCTAAGCGAGGATGGAGCTGTGTGGGGAGTGACTAAATTGCGAAATGAAATCTACGTCCTATGTCAATCGTGGTCTTCTCCTTCTTCTCTATATGTAATCCATGTCTTCGAAGATATAAATCCATTTTGTCTTCAGAGGACTATCGAAATAAAGGAGATTAAATATCTCTGGGACATCGGATCCAGCGACAAGGACAATTGTCTCTACGTCTCTGACCGAACGGAGCAATGCATCTGGAAGATAACAAGAGAAACAGATGACCAACACCAATGCATCAAATGGCTGACCATTGATTATAAGCCATCCATTCTGTCAGTGTCCACTGATGGTCAGTTGTTGATGCTCGATGATTCGTTGTCCACTCTGATGATCTACGGATCAGACGCAGAACTTATTCGATCCATTCAGTTACCAAAGGAAGTCAAGAACGCAATTCATGCAGTGGAAGCATCCATAGGTAATTTCATCATCATTCACGACTGGATGGAAGAGGAGGAGGAGGGACAACGTGGGAGAACGTCTATCGAAGAATCGGAGAATGGAGAAGAGGAAGAGGAGGAGGCAGAGGAAGAGGAGTGGATGGAAGAGGAGAAAGAGGGAGAGACTGGATCAAGTAGGAGAAGGAGGAAGAGGAAGTGGGTTGTAAGTGAATTGACCAGAGATGGGCAGATGGTCGTCCGTCGTTTTATTCCATCAAATGAAACACAAAAGCTGATCGGTCCTTCATATCTCTCACTCGATTCATACGATCGAGTGTTTGTGGCTGACGAAGTGAACGATGGAGTGATTCTCTTGGATGCCGATCTCAAATGGAATAGAATTCTTTGTCCAACAAATGAAGAAGAAACGAGGATAGGAAATCCAATGAGATTGTGTTACGACGAAGAAAAGAAACAACTGATCGTCGGAGACTCGTTTGGAGTTATTGTTTACACTTTGAGTCGAAATCAGAGTCAGTTTTCATCAACAGATTCTAGCAAATATTTCTTCTAATCTTTCCGATTTATACAATCTCCTAATTCCATTCACCTTGTCACCTTGTGCTGTCAGCTCGTGGAGCTCTAGCGATCGTCATGGTGAACACTCTCCATTGATTCCTATTCGATGACAAGTCTCTTAATTCCGCCAAATTCATGCCAGTTACATCTTGTATCTCATCCATCCATCTCCTCCTTGGGCGACCCCGTCTTCTCCTCCCCTCACCGCACGCCAGCATCATTTCCTTCTCCAGACCATCAGATCGCATAACATGTCCAAAGAACCTTAGCTTCATTTTTGTCGCAGTTTGTTTTAACGACTCTTCATTCTCAACTCCAATCTCCTCTCGTATTGATTCATTCGTTCTTTTCTCAGTCCAAGATATTCTCAGCATCTTCCTCCATATCCACATTTCACAAGCGTTAACCTTATTTTCCATGACAATAAAGGCTTATAGTTAATTCCATTAATAGACTCTAAATAATATTCTAATATAATCTGACACATAGAAAATAGTCACGGCTTTTGGAGATGATGACAACATTGGCCAAAATCTGTACGACAAGATCAATGGCTATTGAAGGGAAGTTCTACCGGAAGTGAATCATGTGATCATCTTGGCAAACCTGATAGTTCTGAGCAAGAATGACGGTGTCATAGAACCAATCGCGATCAAATGCACGTGACATCAGTGGCGGATCCAGAGGGGGGCGATTGGGGCGATCGCCCCCCCTAAGAGTCCAAAAAATAAAAAAATTTATATTTAAAATTAACAAATTTGATATACTATAGTGTACTACAGGATAAATGTCATGTGATTATTATTACGCATGTACAGCGCCGGACTGCAGTTTGAATTTAAATTCTACACGCCCTTGCTTTAATCATGCTTTAAACTTGATAAGTAATTTTAATTCCTTTGACCTTGGACGTCCATGAAATCGCCCCCCGTAAAGTAAAAGTCTAGATCCGCCCCTGCGTGACATGGCAAGGTCAGCGAATTAGTAGGTACCGGTACGCAGTGGCAAGGCTGTTCCCCTCTAAGGTGTTCCATAATCGAAATGACATACTTATTCTCTCACTTTGAACTTAATAACAATGGGTTTTTCATAATTTAAGCAGCCTAACGTAGCCTAACCAAGGCCTTTATTCTCTAGGCCTATATCTGAGATTAAAAATAATAGACGTTTTAGCAATTGTAATGACGTAACTATAAGCCTTTATTGTCTAAATTGAAACTTAGAAACAGTAGACTGTGTCATTGCTGAAGTGACGTAATAAAGGCCTTTATTCTCTGCATGTAAACTTATAATAACAATAGGGCCTACACTTCTTCATAATTGAAGTGACGTAACAAATGCCTTTATTCTCTAGGCCTAAATCTAAAAATTACTAAATAGTGTGTTTCATAATTGAAGTGACATAACAACGGGCCTTTGGTTTAAAAATTAAAACTTATAGGCCTTCAGTAGACGTGTTTCATAATAAAAGTGACATAAAAGGGCCTTTATTCTTAAAATTTAAATTTGTTTAAAAAACGTGTTTCATAGTGTTTCATAATTGAAATGACGTAACAATAGGCCTTTATTGTACCGTCAGGTAGCAAGTGCTTAAATAACCAAGTAAAAATAGGTCTAACTAGCATTTTTGGCTGATTTTTGAGATGAATCTGCCTGATAATGGAAACTCCAGGAGGGGCCTACACGTGTGCGAAAGTTGTGTATTTGTGTAGGCCCTATATTAAATGAGCAGTTTCGAATAATTTGTTGCTATTTCTATTTTAATCATTTTTACTCTTAGACTTAACAAATAACAACAATTATAAAATGTTGAAAAAATTCTTTTCCATGACTGTGTGGGGCCCCTCAAGTGTGGGGGCCTCTGTTCGGCCGAACATGTTAACATGCCTTAATCCGCCTCTGGTCGAGTGTGTAGTTGACTTGTCTGGAGTTTACAGTGTGTAGTATGCATTTTGAAGTTATCTAGAGTCAAATGCAGACTCTTCCTCAAAAACTGTCGTCAAACTGTACTTGAACGGGTAAGAAAATTTTCAGGTATTAGAATAATATCGTTTGTAGTACTTGACTGGTTATTTTAGGCACTGGATTATTGTCTTGATGTGCGTCGAAGAATAAAGAGTTTATTTAACTACCGTACTGTTACGTCTTCCGTCTATTTGACTCTTCTATAGCGCCCGGCCAACCGACCACCTGTCTGGCCGAGGCCAAAGTATGGCAACCATCAGTTTTGCGATATTTAACTTCCTTTGTATAATTAGGCTAAGATTTTAATATTTGCTTACAACGACGAATCAGTGAAAAGGTTTCAAGTAAATGACGTCATGTTATAATATTATTAACCTTGATTATGACTTCATGAGCAATAATTATAACACGAGGTCGTCCATGTCACAAACCTGCTCAACAGCAGAAGACTGAGAAGAAGAAGAAGAAGAGCAATAATTGCAGCCATGGTTACAGTGACGTCGCGTATAATTATGTAACGTTTGATGGAAATTTGGCAAAATTTTCAGACCTAACCGTGAATTACGTATATTAACGAAACGTTAGACTTTGAAAACGCGATTAAAGGAGATTTTGTGAATTTGTCGCAAACAAGATGTCGGCCTGCAACCCCATTAAAATTAACGTTACGCCTAAAGCAAGAGGCAAGTAGCACCATGTTCTAGCGATAGGCCTGTAGCCTAAATAAATAGCCTATATAGCCTATTATATGATACGTATGTAGATTGTAGAGGCCTATACTGATTTGGCCCGTAGGCCTGGTAGGTATATAGGCCTGATAATCGTTGCCTGATAATTTGTCACTGTAGCGTAATTTACTCATAATTATAGGCCTAAGCCTATTGTTTTATTAACAGAGGTCGAGACATTTATTAGATTTGAAGTAATTTATCGAAAAGCACCAGCAGTAGGCTAGTCTTATCCATACAGCTATCACATCATACAGACCTAGGACCATTATGCATTGGCCTAATCCACCACATATGCCTACTCAAGTGGCAGATCAATCTCTCTCTCTCTCTCTCTCTCTCTCTCTCTCTCTCTCTCTCTCTCTCTCTCTCTCTCTCTCTCTCTCTCTCTCTCTCTCTCTCTCTCTCTCTCTCTCTCTCTCTCTCTCTCTCTCTCTCTCTCTCTCTCTCTCTCTCTCTCTCTCTCTCTCTCTCTCTCTCTCTCTTTAACCGTCCTCGATACGAGGGTTGGTCGCATTGTAGACGATTCTTCTCCATCCTTTCCTGTCTTCGGCTACTCGCAGCAACCTCTCTGTTGATAATCCCAACCATTCGCCAATGTTGTCCATCCACTTCTTCCTTGGTCTTCTTCCTTGGCAGATCAATACTGGTGTGCATTGGATGTAGGCTGTCTATGCTTGGTGTGCTAGCGGTGTACTCATCTGTTTACGCTCATCTGAATATGCTCGGATCAGCTTGCTATAATGAATTTATATAGCGCCACTATAGTGACAGAGCATCAATTGATGGTGCTGAGCAACTGTGACCAAAGGACTTGCTCAAGGTCTCTACAGAGTGATCGTCTCAGAGGAGGTTCGAACCCATAGGCCTACTCTCCGCGTTACAAGGCGAGTGCTCTAAACAATCAGGTATACTCTGTCACTATAGGCTTATCATTAGGCTACTCGCTATCGCTGCGCTGCTGATCAATTTGGATGTAAGTGGAGCACTAGATAGGCTGTAGGCCTACGTCTTTATTGCTACTGTATTTTCTCTGCTCCTTTAAAGCCTGGATCTACCCCAGAGCTACTCAAGCAAAAAATCGACAGCGGCATACTCAGTTAGTCCAGTGCTTCCCATTCTTTTTTGGCTACGGAACCATTTGGATCTGAAATTTTTAACGGAACCCCGATCCAAAAAACGTATTTTGTATAATGTCTTCACCTCTCAGTCTGATTTATAATGTTAAACATATTCGGACAACACTTATCCAATTTCTTCACCTAACCCTTATCTTCTCGCGGAACCCTTGTCTTCTTTTCGCGGAACCCTTGTCTTCTCCTCGCGGAACCCTTGTCTTCTCCTCGCTGACCCCTTGTCTTCTCCTCGCGGAACCCTTGTCTTCTCCTCGTGGAACCCTTGTCTTCTCGCGGAACCTCGTCTTCTCCTCGCGGAACCCTATGTTCCGCGGCACATACTTTGGGAAACGCAGTAAGTTGGTCATTTGGTGATTTATTGCAACCAGCTTTTGGGGTGGCTTAAGTTGAAGGCTTACTGATAGGCCTATATAATCATATATTCGTGTTTATTCACAAGCTCACTGACAAACCGCAGTAAGTTACATTGTAACGTTAAAACATGACGGTACAGTTAGCAAGATCTTATTGAACGCACGTCTTGGCAGCCTGTTAGGCGCCCGCTCATTTTACTGTTGTCCCCAAGGTAGTGGAAGGCTGAGTCGACATAGCGGGACTTGAGGGTATCGAACTGTGTCTTTCAAGACCATCTGTTCTTCATGCGAGAAGTCTTTCATTCATCTACCCCCTCCCCATGGCATATAACGCACTATCCTTATTATGTGACTCGATCGCTATATACAGTCTCTAGTTAAAGAACACCAGAGACTTGCTGTAACTGCACTGAGACCACTTCAACTGTCCACAGCTGTGTTGGCAAACCATACTTTGTCGCATTCGGTCTACAGTGAGGCATACAAAAGCTAATCATACGGACTTCATTAAAGATTAACACATTTTCGCAGAGTATGAAGATGACGCTGTGTAACTGCAAAACGATGATGAAAATATTCATACGAAAAATGAACAAACTCTCAGTCAGAGAATTTTAAGCAGTCAACTTTAATCTATATCTAATAGTTACCATCATAATTAGTTAAGACTACCTGAAAATGAAACTTGGAAACGACAAAACGTAGGGCCTACAATTACAATTCAAAGGAAATAATACGGAAATAGGCCTATAAATATACATTTACCGTCTCTCGTCTTCTTTTACATTTCCTTCAATTACCGGTACCTTAACTTACCATAACTTAGCTGACTTTATTTTGCGTCATACCTTACCTGGCATCACCAATTTAAAACTGCTGTAAGCAGGGCATATTTTAACTGTATAACTAGTGGGACAAATGTCCCAGTAGTCTTAGGATTTGTCCCAGTAGTCAGAGCGATTTGCCCCAGGCAATGTATGTATAAAGTACAACTAGTGGGACAAATTTTGGAATAATTTAAAGATTTGTCCCAGTATTATAATGAGAAAGGTATTACATTATTGTTGAATGACCCCTTGTAATTGGTTGGGAGACCCGAGAAAAGTTGTAAAAGAAGGTGATGACTAAAAAAAAAAAAAAAAGGTCATCAACTTTTTTCGGAGATTAATTTTGAATTTTTTTTAAGAAAAAGTCAAAAAGTTGTAATTTTTTAAAGATTTATTCCTTAAAAAAGTTCTTCGACCAGATCATGGCCGACTTTCTCCGACCCATGGCTGATTTTGTCCCAGTAGTCAAAATTCCTTAAAATATGCACTGGCTGTAAGGTTTAAAACTTACCTTACCTCACATTACACTACCTTGTCTGTCCTGGCTTTGTCTTACCCTACCTGACTAAACCTAACCTGAAATGATATTACCTTACCTTACGACCTTACTTTACTGTAGGGCAGATGACTTGTGGATATGACTTGTGGACATTGGATCATGTAGGTTCCGGCGACTTGTACCTGGACGGGGTGTCGAGGTCGGACGTTGTTGCTGGCCTCGACGTACACGAAGGGGCCGTTCTTACCCAGGCTCATTGGGATCGGATTCAGTATCAGCTGAGGAAGAAGGAGATCGAGGCGGAAAGAATTCGCAAGATCATCGAAGCCAGAGAACAGCTTCATCAGTTGTCGCTCGACAGAGTCAAGGACTGGAAGAATACAATCTATGTAAGGAAGACTACAAATCAGGGCCTAAAATAGAGTTTTTTCTGACACAGTCACAAGTGTGCAGTTGACATTGTCGAGAGTGAATTTGATTTATCTGTAGTGTGCAGTGCGTAGCATGAACTTTTGAGATTATTTTAAGTCAAGTGCACACGATTTCTTTCTAATACCAGAAATTTTACTTATAAGTTCAAGTAAAGTTCGAGCAATAGTGCGCAGTTGAAATTTATGAGTAGTTTAGGCACTGCTACAATACCATTTGTTCCATCGCGTCCCTTTTATCTGGAGAGTTTCTGTTGCTGTTCAAACGCTATTGTGATGCTACTATAACTATTGTTGACCATCACCTGCACTGCCACCATCCTCCTCCACCACCACCACACTATCATGGGCGGCGATTCCGGGGGAGTCGAGGGGAACAAGACCTAGCACCTTTAACAGTGGGGGACACAGTATACAGTTGTTCCCCACATTTTGAAGAAACATCAAAAAGGCGAAAAAATTGTTCACCTCTTTTTTGACCAGATCAGTTCAAAAGTGTCCCGTGTCCCCTACCTGTCAAACAAGATCGCCGCCGCTGACCACTATTAAATTGTCTCTTAGTAATCCAGCTCTGTGGATGCGACAAGTTTTTTAACCTTTTTAACAACTCGTTCTTGACCTTGACTTATTAGATAAATATATCGTAATTCGCCGTTTCAGGGCCAGAGACAGAAGAAGCTGGAAGCGAGGAGGCAGCGAGAGGAGCGAGAAGAAAACGACAGGATAAATATCGATGTGGAAGAGGCGAAGCATCAGGCCCAAGAACGCAGGGCAGTCATCGAAAGAGCGAAAGTCCAACTCTACTACCAAACAGACCGCGTCAAAGAGCTCCATGCAAGTGCTACTATTGCCTATACTCAGCCTACGGTTTAGTTACTTAAGCATCACAGGATGCGATTTGAATGTGGCTAGGCTCACCCTCCCTGAGTACGACCCAAACAGACCGCATGAAACATTACTTAGTGTTAATTCCAACAGGTTACTTGTAATGTAATATGTTGTCGAAATTTCTCAGCTCCCCACAAAAACCGCCTCGGAGAGATCAGCTAATTCACTGGCGATATTTCAAATCAAGTCCGCAATAGCCAGGTTGTTTGGTCCGTTTTTCTGTGCCACTTATGCCTACTTATTCCAATATCGCACATATGGCCTATTCGAATGGCAAAACTATTTCCATTGATCGGCTGTTTAATCATCAGAATCAGAGTATGCAATATTTATGGAACCAGAAGTTACATCACCTTCATATGTTTTTGACAATTCCCCGTTTGGATGCAGTTCCTTCTGTGCTATCCTCTGCTTTCCTCTGTCCTCCTAATGGCCAATAGTTCATAATGTTTCCTGCTGCCCGCATTCAAACTGTACTTCTGATAATTATAAATGAAGAATAATATCGATTTCAGTTGTATTGAATAATGCTGAAATATTTAGGGCCTACTGATCAAATCCATGGTTACCTAACTACATAACTGAGGTTTTAAGTGGTTCAGAAGAACGACTTAGAACGACTGTAATAGTAGGACATAGAACTTGTCTTTAATACAAACAACTCCTTCTGAGGTAACGGCGAACATTCTGGAAGTAATATTACAGTTTAATATATAGGGTTCAGTCCTCCCTTAGCGCCAATCAGCGCATAACTTATATATATATATATATATATATATATATATATATATATATATATATATATATATATATATATATATATATATATATATATACACACAGAATAGCCTATGTATAATTGTATATGACATCATATGTATATCATGTAATTCAAACACAGTTGTATAACTTCTTCTAAAGCCCCGTTAGATACAGTTAGCATGTCATATTTGTAAGTCGAGCCCATATTTTACCATTAATTTTTATTTGTAAATCGAGCCCATATTTTGCCAATGTTGTCGTTACAGAGTGCCCTGCTCCACGCGGAGGCGCTCAAGGAGCGAGACGTTCAGCTGGAAATCCAGAGACTTAAGGATAAGCTGAGCGCCGAACAAGACAGGAAGTGGTACGTCCAATATAAGAGAGATTACGAGGCTTTCAACGATGCCGATGAAAAACAGATCAAGGAGAGGCGACGGAAGAACGTGTATGCCGCCGACTATCAAAAAGCACAGTGGGTTCCGATGACTTATATCAGGGGTGGGCAACATACGGCCCGCGGGCCGGATCCGGCCCCGGGAACTTTTCAACCGGCCCTTGACATGTCTTCAATATTAGCATTGTATCTGCACTTTAATCCGGCCCTACATGAATGTCTGGATCTCTGTACGTAGGCCTACATTAAAACATATGTTTCTTTTAAGAATCCGGCCTCTAGTCTAGTCAACTAGTTCAGAGGTTTTCAAACTTTTTGGACCAGGGACCCCTATTTTTTCTAGTCATACCTCGCGGACCCCAGTATTTACAAAGTAAAATTTAGGCCCCTATCCTTAAAATTTAATAAAAAATAACAGGCAGACTATTTCCACAATACACGCCTGCTTATTTATGACGCTGAGGACTATAATTATATGAAAAGGAACACTAAATAAATTGTTATTAACTCCCTGCAATAACTATGGAACACAGTCATTTTTAAAAGAAATGAATAACATCGGTTTCGCCAAAAGCCAGTAATGTCAGCGAGAGGGATGTGCTTGCTTTGCTTTGCAAAAACTGTCCGTAATTGGTGCTAGTTTGGATAGGCCTAGGCCTAAGCACTGTTTTCTAACGTTCCAGAAATAACCATAATACAAACAGAAAATTATATAGTTAGGGGGCCTAGCATATAACAGCGAACGTGAACGAAATCTCTGTATTATCGTTCATCTAAAGGCTAATTTCTAATTCTACAACTCCAGAGTACACAATCCTGAAATAGACCAGCATATTGCAAATGAATGAAGCTTTCACTGGAGGAACTACTAGAGTTCATTTTTGACATTTTTTTAGCTAACTATGTCTTGTAATACTAAATGCTATAGACTATAGAGCAAGTGTGTTTTTTTTCAGAAAATCCAAGTCAGTCCAGAGTTACAATTAGAAGAAAATATAGCGTTTATATAAAAACAACTAGCCTAGAGTCCTAGCTAGAGCTTCGGTGTTTCTTCCATTGAAAAAACAATCAGGCTCATATTCAGTGTTGATTTTCTAAATGAAACACTTGTAGACTTTCAAACTTTGTTTTGTGAATATCTTAAACTTTTTTAAATGGAATCTAGTTGTAGGCGTAGGCCTTCTTCTGATGAAGGCTTCAAATACATCGCGCTTACATTGGGTGCAGAAATGATTGGCAGTCGATTAGCAGAAATTATAGGCCCTATATTAAATTTTATAAAAACACGCGTGTTATTAGGCTAGACCGCTAGAAGCGTAACGTGACCATAAGCCTACATCTTATTTACGTCACTGTAGGCCCTAGTACGGAAAGGATAACTATCAGCAGCATCACAAAACTGGTGTGATCGAATACCCAATTGGATCCTTGTCGATCATACAGTTACAGGCACACTATAAGTAGCGTATGAATTTGAAAACACAGGCTGTTAATGATAAAACCATACAGTGTTAAGCATCACATTATTTTCAGAACGCTCTCGCGGACCCCCGCCATATCCTTCGCGGACCCCCAGGGGTCCGCGGACCACAGTTTGAAAAACTCTGAACTAGTTCACTACTCATTCACTTTCTGCATGAAACAATACCACAGAGTTGGTAGGCTCGAAACTTTGGAAGCTACATGTAACCTATCTTCAATTAGATTTCACGCCCTGAAAATGGTTGCACTGTTTCCAAGCACCTATATTTGTGAACAGTTCTTCTCAAAGATGGAACTAACAAATTGCAGAAGCAGATGCAGACTAACAAATAACAATTAATCTTTCCAATTAAATTTGAATTGCCACTTCGAACATTAAAGCAACCATACTGGATAAATTGTGTCGTGAGAAGAAGTGTCAGATTTCACATTAATCATTAAATATAGCACACCAAGCAAATGGATGCATTGTACACTAACAGTTTTATGTATTTTTTAAACTGAAGAAACTCATAACATATATAGTATTTTATTGTCCTACATTAGAATGTAGGTAATTAGGATAATTATGTTTTCATCATAAAAATTATCTTCATATAGTTTAACATAAATTTAACCGTAACGGTTATATGGCAATAGTTATAGGCTAGTTTGAATAAAATTAATATTGTCTTATTTTCTTGGGCCAATGAATCTGCAAAAATTAGCCCGCGATTGGCATGCGGCCCCCGAGCTGCCCTTAAAATCTTAGGACGGCCCTCTGTTAAAAGAAGTTGCCCATGCCTGACTTATATCTTCCAGAAACTTAAACTTTATATAAGTAATGGTTCAATTAATGCACTACCCTTTGCCCTTTGAAGGCCTCTCTCGTATCTATACATTTAGCCGAACAAGCTTTGCATTACCGGTACTGACTTAATTAGACTGATATATTAAGATGAATACGTATAGACCTATGTAGACCTATTATTTAATGAAGGTAAAAGGGATCGCCTAGGTACTAAGTTTTTACGAATGGCGTAGGCTTACATGTACTGTTCATTAAAAAAGAAAGCAAAACCGAATATAAGCCTAACATTGTGCAATGAAATAAATGCTTTTTTAGAATACATCACCACCAAGAAGAGCTAGAAATAGCAAAAAACGAAGATAGGAAGGAAGGAGAACGGCTTAAGAAGCAGGCCGAAGAGTATGAAGAAGAAGAGAAGCAAAAGGCAGAAGAAAGACGCAGAAAAGACTTGAAACAAAATGCCGACAATCGAAACCAGATCGAGGACATCAAGTACATGAAGCAGGTCGAACAGACTCAAAACGAGGTCAGTTAGCTTTTATCGTTTTTTGTTGCCAAATTCTTTTTGTGCCCAGTGTATGATTATCTCTCTTGTACAAGGCCGTAGCTAGGGGGGTGTTTTTGGTGTTTAAACACCCCCCCCCCAAAATAAAAATAATGTAAAATAAAATAATGCATTTACTAACGACAAACCCATTGGTCGGTTGACTCGGTTGCATTTCGGCTTGCTCAAGGACGAGAAAACACCCCCCGAAACAGAAAACAACCCCCGAAACAAAATCCTGGCTACGGCCCTGCTCTTGTGTAGGGTCTAAAATTAGTCTAACGACATGGAAGTAAAATATTTAAGTCTATACAGCTATGGCAAAGTGAAATAGAAATTGTATGAACTTTCTTGCAAAACTATCCTCAGCTTTTATTCTGTCTTTAGGCCTGGGCGTACTAAAAAAAACAAGTCTCACCGAATATCTAAAGAAATTGTCATAACTGTAGTTTTCTTTTCTTTGGTACAGGATATTTGTTTAATTTTTTTATTTTTGGTGTTTTATAGTTTCGTACGTTTATTTAGACAGTGAAGAAGTCGTGTTCACTATTTTATTAGGCCCTATGGGTTTTGAATAGTAGCGATTCTTATTTCTGTGAAACTATTCTAATGAAAATTACCTTAATGAACATCACTTTTGTTGATCTCTAGAAGTGCTATGAGTGTGTTTACCTGTATTAGGAAGAAGATGAAGAATGCAGAATATTTGGTAAAGCCAAAAGAAACATGATGAAGCTGAGAGCCGCAAAAGAGAAAGAAATTCGCGAGTAAGTCCAGTTTCAAGGCGAACACTTGAATCTCCTCATGGCTCTGTCTTGAGTCTACTCTTGACTCTGTCTTGACTCTGTTCTGATTCTGTCTTGACTTTGTATTGACTTTATCCTGACCTTGCAGATGTCTTGACTCTGTCGACTTTGTATTGACTATACTGTACCTTACCCCTGTCTTGACTCTGTTTTGAGTCTTCACTCTGTCTTGAATCTGTAATAAGCCTCACTTCTGTCTTGACTCTGTAGGCCATATTGTGTCTTGACTCTGTCTTGACTTTGTATTGACTTTACCTTACCCCTGTCTTGACTCTGTTTTGAGTCTTGAATCTGTCTTGAATCTGTAATAAGCCTCACCTCTGTCTTGGCTCTGTAGGCCATATTGTGTCTTGACTCTGTCTTGACTCTGTCTTGACTCTGTCTTGACTCTGTCTTGACTCTGTCTTGACTCCTAGCGAACAGTCACTGTGCGTGAGATTAAGATTAATTGTCCCGCGCTTGTAATATGTGTTTTTATAATTAGTTTCTTCTCGATTTTACTTAAAGTGAGAAACTGGAAAAACTGGCGAGGATGCAAGAGAAGGTGGCTCTGATGATGAAGGAGAAAGAAGACGACGAAGACGAGAGAATAAAGCGAGCGATCGAGGAGAGGGAGGCGCGCAGACTGAAGGAGGAATTGGAAAGCGAGGAAAAACGATGTCGAAGGATTCAGGGTGTAGAAGACCATCGAAAAGAACAGGTGGCTACAATAACAATAAGTCTCTCTGCAGTGGTGCTATATAAATTTGCAATTACCATTACTATTACTATCCCGTATCCAGGACATTTGGATTCATTCATAACCATTTGAAGGTTCTAAGGCCAGAAAATGAGCATCCAACTACGTGATATGACAGACGTTAATTGTTTGCTTACTTACTTATTTACTATTATTAAACCCCTATTTGAATAAGTAATAATTATTCTGCCTCTGATTGAAGTTTTGACGTTTGGAGTGTTAATCTCTTAGTATTCATTCGTTCATTCAACGCTTTAACATCACTCTTGCATATTATGGGGACAACTCACCAACGGTAACTTCCATCATTGATATTCGAGAATCAAGTGTCCTACACATAAATTTATTATTCTTGAACTCTAGCACCATTTAGTGTAATGCGCCTTCAGTTGATCTGGGAAGGCGCTCTATGAATTTGCCGTTACATACATGTAACAGGCATAAACTTTGTGCAAAGCATACTATAATTATTTTCACCTTGCGCGGACCATGTTTATTTAATATAATTTATTTATTTTTTAGCTGGCAAAATCACTAAATCTGAAGCGTAGGCCTATATATATCGTGCATTACTTTAACATCGGTTCACATATCCTTTAGTTTTGCTTGGGCGCCCTTGTAACGGGAAGGCTGTGTTACGGCGCCATATAAATTGTCGATGTTATTATTATCCTAAATTTCCGTCATTTAGTGTAAAACATATTCAGATGAGAGTATCTCTTGAAGAGGCGCATATAATTATAATCTGTGATTACAACTTATAGAAGGAGGAAGAGCAGTCCCTTAAGCTAGCCCTGAGGCAGCCATGGGTATGAAGTGTTAGCGACTTCATTTTCTTAGCCTCGGCATATGAGGGTGAGTGGCCAGTCCTCTCCCTCGTCGTCTCATCTTCCCACGGACAGTGTATACGGTCAGTGTACTCGTTATAGTTGAGTTGACTAGAGGTGCAGGTGGAGCAGAAATCTCGAACCAAATTTCTGCCCTGGCGGGGATTTGAACCCCGACCTATCGATTAACAGTCCAGCACGCTAACCACTAAACCATCGAGCACCCTTACAATTTCTAAATACCTCAAAATAACTTCACGCAAGTCAAACCTTAAGGTCAGTTTGTGCGACCCATTTTCCAACACCATGTTCCCTCCAAACTCCTCATCCCTTCTGGCTAGAACTTGGATCTTGTAATTAAGTTAATTGTGTGCAGATGAAAGTGGTGGAGAGGCGCAAGGAGGAAGAGAAGCAGGAAGTGGTCGAGACGGTCAGGGTTCGCAAGGCAGCCGACACGGCTTGGTTCGCCAATGAACTGGAACGACTGAACAAACGACAAATGGAAGCAGTGCAGCTGGACATTGACCAGCGCCAACAGGCGGTCAGTTTATACGTTCATCTTGGTTAACTATAGATGACCACTGGCTATCTCAGTTGATGATGATGATGATGATGATGATGATGATGATGATGATGATGATGATGATGATGATGATGATGATGATGATGATGATGATGATGATGATGATGATGATGATGATGATGATGATGATGATGATGATGATGATGATGATGATGATGATGATGATAATAATAATAATAATAATAATAATAATAATAATAATACCATTTATATAGCCCCGGATAGAGCTGAAGCCGAATAAAAGGGCATTGTATAGTATACATGATTAAAAAATCAGTGCCTGTTATATACTATTAAAAGATGGGTCTTCAGCTATAACTTGAATGCCTCTTGTTAATCGAACTTATTGCAAGCACACAATGCCAGCAAAGAAAATTTTCGGACAACGTCTCCAGGTTTGTTACACGAATTCCACTCAGCAGGTTCGAACACGTAATCGTTGGATTATACAGATCCAGCGCGCTACCGAATAGACTGTTGTGCTGCATAAGAGGTTCCCTTGTATTCTGTTGGCCTAAGTGGACGAATTCATCAGCACAGATCAATTAGTTGGTCTAATTCAACTTGTATTCAAATCGATAACGCTGTTGCGACAAGAGCTCAGCTAACTTCGTGCAACGATTACCTACTTGAGCAAGTTGTAATAAAAGTTCAACAGCAAGCAATTGAGTTGGCGTCAGCTGAAAATTAGATACAGATTCATGTACATTCATGGGATCCACTGCATGGTCTCTTGTCCAGAATAAGCGCCATTAGGCTAACGACTTTCTCACGATGTTCTGTATTTTAGGAGGAACGAGGGAAGTTGGAGAAACAGCGTGATGAGCAAGAACTCGAACAGGAACGAAAGAATCGGGAGTTGGTAGTGGAAGAGGAGAACGCGTTCCACGATTATGCGCAAGGCTTGATTCAACTGTACCAGGAACGAGGACGGAACGCCATTCCTCTGCAGCATGCGGCTCGAGAAGGCATCGGCGGAGGACGGAGCCTCTGCTTTCCAGGACGCGGCCCTCTTCGTCCCAGCTACACAGTTACGGACCGAACCGGAGCCCAACTGTCCAGCCAGAAGCGATCGACAACGGAGGACGTTAAGGAGAAGCAGGGAATGGACAGAACTTCAAAAAGATTGGGGTTCATTATGATGTAACTTCCTAAAGTACTGCCAACGTCATTGGCATTAAAGTAGGCCTATTCCTCAGCTAGACTGATTTTGATAAAATAAAACTCAATTTTGATAAAATAAAACTCAGAAGTCTACTTTGCTCGTTTTTTTGCCTTGGCATGGACCAATGGATTCCTTTTTGGCCGGTTTCTGATAATGTTATAATCGGTATTTCAATCTTAATCGAACATGTTTTCACTGCATCGACAATGCACCGTCAACACTAATGCAGGTTTGTTGAAGTTGATGCCATTAAAGATATTCACGGGATTAGGCTATTTTTGTTCTTTTTTATGTCGTTACCACATATAGGCCCTACGTCTTCTCTTTGCTTGAAGAAAATCGTAACCATGACTACGTAAAAAGTAGTACGTATTCTCTTGACGTGCAGACAATCATAACCATATCTATTTGAGCGACAATCGTAACTATGTCGACGTATTCTCTTTATTCGTTACTATATATATATATATATATATATATATATATATATATATATATATATATATATATATATATATATACGTATTCTTTGTTTGAAGACAATTATAACCATGACTACGTCTACCCTTTGTTTGAAAAAGTCGTGATTATATTTGCGTTTTCTGTGTGTCTAAGGACAATCGTAACCATATCTACGTATATATAGGCCTACCACATATTTACGTAGCCCTTTATTATGTTGAAATGACAATCGTAACCACATCTGCATATTATTCTGTTTGAAGACAATCGTAACCATATCTACGTATTATTCTGTTTGAATAATAATCGCATCCATATCTACGTATGCTCTTTGTTTGAAGTAGAGCCCTGCGCCGACTTCATAGTGTCGGCGGCGGCGCGCCGGTCATTTTCGGTCGGCGGCGGCGGCGCGCCGACGAACAAAAATCGGCGGCGGCGGCGCCCACGAAATGTCGGCGTGGCATGGCGCGGCGCGGCGTGCCCTAGTCAGAAGCATGAGTCCTATGAGAGTTGAACAGCCGTTGGTCCTGTGACCGGTCAAAAGGACCAAGTTCTCTAAAGCCACTCCATCGCCCTGAACCTCAACTACATACAAAGGGACTGAGAGATAAGACACCTTCAGACATTTGCCTCACACATATGAACATCCTTAATTACACTGCACATCTTCATAGGTATTGTTATGAAGCAACATGCATTGCTGATTGCATGAATACACTAAGTCTTGACACTTGACTGATACAGTATAGGCCTACACACCAAGTCACATGGCAGATGCCGGATAACAGCATCCTCCCAGTGCTGTCAAGCCATGAAGTGAAATGTAAATATATGTTTTCCTATGGTAATACAATGGCCGAGTGGCCTCACCCCTGTTAATTTTTCAATGAATTTACCAGGTGGTCTGCTGCCCGTTTGAATTAGTCCCATGCCATTTAAGGTCTCCATATATATAGACCATTGTCTGTTACAGACTAAACTGAAAAAGACCATTCTCAATACTATACGTACTAAGTCAAAACCTGTCTCAACTGATACTGTTTACCTGAATAGATTCCAGCCAAAAGTATTAATCAATTATACCTTCCGTTCTGCAGGAATTAGTTAAGTGGCATATCTTGATATTAATAGCACTTATAAACTGCTCTAACCTTACAATATTAAGCCAAAAATTAACACCATTGTAATAAGACCACAGACATCAAGGCTGCAATCAATAAGTTATAGAAGCTATTCAGCATGAAGGTAACGAATGGGGGAATACTGTAGTACTGTAGTAGACATTCAAATACATGCCTTTGTTGTCAAGGTACTAAGGAAATGACAACAGGAACAGAAGTATCAAAACAGTGGCTACTTGTATCACGAAGTCGCTTTAAATGACTTGTGTAGCATATGCTCATAGCATTGACGACACCAATTCGTGTTGCCGATCAAGTTTCGCTAAGAAACCAGAAAAATTAAAAGAAGTATGTAAGTACAAGATTGTAATTGTAATTGTCCACTTCTATTTCTCACAAAAGTAACACTTTATCGCGAAATCATGGAAAACATGAAAATGCAACAATAACAATTAAGCATATCAAATTGGCATCGGCGGCGCGCCGACTGATTGTCGGCGGCGGCGGCGCCCACAAAATGTCGGCGGCGGCGGCGTGGCGCGGCCGGCGCAGGGCTCTAGTTTGAAGATAATCGTTACCATGATTACGTATACCACTTGCCTGAAACAATCGCGACTATATTTACGTATTCTCTTTGTTTGAAGACAATCGTGACTATTAACGTACAGTCTTTTTGTCCTCGAGACCAAGGTCTTGGTCTCGAGTGCACTCGAGTTCGTTTTTAAAAGCCTTGGTCTTGGTCATGAGACCAAAAGTCTTGGTCTTGAGGTTGTTTGAAGATAATCGTAACTATATTTACGTATTCTCCTTTTTTGAGACAATCCCAACCATATCTGCGTATTCTTCTGTTTGTATGATGATCGTAACTATATCTACGTATTCGCTTTGTTTAAAGACAATCGAAACCATGTCATCGTATTCTCTTTGTTTGAAACCATCCCCCATTCAACGACTGAGCATCTTCCAAAAATGTACACAATGATATTTCACCATAGACCTATCAATGGCAGGCATAGGGCCTACACGTATCCGCCCATTCAGTGTAACACATGTTCTGATATCAACATTCACTGTGTCTCTAATTTATAATTTCCTATTCTAAATTGAAATTTAATTTAAAAATTTAATTTAATGTAACAGTTAAACTTAATTTTACAGTTAAATTTAATTTTCCGGGCTGCACATCCAGACTCCTCGACTAACATAGTAGACGCGACAAAATCGTCAACAAAGAAATACCTAAGACGCACAAACGATCTCAGTTGCATACAGAGACGTAGGGAAGATGTTGATGTAGCGAGACTTTACAAATTGCAGTTTTTTCTTCATATTGACATTTAGAACTTCAACGCATTTCACGCCTGTGACTGATGACGACTAGCAGGCCTACTCTGCGTCCAAATTTAGACTCATTGACCTCTAGCGACGCTGGCATAAATCGGATTGTGCTGGTCAATGTCATGTATAATACTTCGGCCCATAGTCGAAGGTAAACGACATTTAAGGCACTTTTATGCCCAGATCATAACAACTGAAACATAAGCATTAAAGTTATAAACACGTATTAGCTTTTTTTCTATTACGTCCTCACTGTGTTATCCGTTCAGGGATACAGACCTTTGCCGTTGCACTGAGGATTCGACGATTTAACCTGTTCAACATCATCACTTGTTGACTCTTGTCTTTCGTCGAATTTCTGACCCAAGTATTCTACCCGTTCGCGCTTGACTGGAAAGCTCCGTGTATTCTTCCATTTCGCGCAAGATACGCTATCGTGACATAAGGCATCCTCGGATAACATTGACCACAAAATGTCGTTCAAGTTGTCTGCAGGCTTCTTACGTTCATCTGTGGAATTAGTACCTCCATTACTAGGCTTTGCGTGATCCATCAGTGCACGTGACGTGTTCGTATAAAATTCATGAACAATTTTTAAAAGGTTTTTCCCATTCAGTTGACTTCTAAGTTTTGCTGTTCTTCCGCCCCAGAGACCGTCTACAATCGGAAAGTCAGCATATTTTGGATGATCCCTGATACAGTGGAGTGCTGGGATGTCAGTTTCCTGCATCCAGTCATTGACAGCTGCTGAATCTCTATCACTGATGCGGCTGTCAACGTCCCTTATAAGAAAGTAATCGACCTTTTCATCCTTCGTTACCAGATACCTCCAGTATTTTGGTGGAACTTTATCACTGATGGTTTTAACGAAAACAATATCGGAACCTAATTGTCTTAGTTTACTAAGAATTCTACGTGGTACCGTCTCAATCCGTGTGGTGTTAACGTTTGGTGGAAAAAACTCTGGATGTGGCACGTAGAATCTGAGAACCCATTGCGGAAAAACGATCGACATAAGCTGTGCGTTTCTGATCGCACCCCAGGTATACTTTGGATCCTTTCCAAACAGAGTCATCGCTATGACCTTTTTCCCATCAGGCTTTGTGGCAGCGTCACTGGATTTCTTTCTTTCCAAGTACCTTGAAATAAACATCGACATAAATATGATAAAAAAATTGTTACATAGGTGGAGTAGCCCACATATAAAATCACAAATTTTGATAAAATCTTTTACGCCATTGGGCAGTTGCAAGAGTAACTTAAAATCACAGTCAATGTCATCACAGTCACACGATACCCGTACAGCAGCATCTACTCAGATATGCAAGTCCGACTGTTCAACACCTGTTCAGCCAAGCGTGAAAATTGACGCATTATACACACCCATTACACACACACACACACACACACGCACGCACGCACGCACACACGCACACACGCACACACGCACACGCAATACTGCTGTCAATCTAACGTCCAGATACGTATATTAATTAAAACTGATCTACATAAACTTCAACTTAAATCAGTTTCAATGCTTTACGAAAGCGCGTTCGCATAATTATGTAAAATATTATTGTTTAAACTTCAACAAGAGATTAAGGGGAACCAACTTGTTGCATTGCCTGGATCAAGCCATGCATGTTTAGTCTACTTTAAGGACGTTGTCCCGACAAAGAGAAATCGTTCACACGCTGAAGGATTAGATGGTTACATTAACAGACGACTATTCTCTTTGATGACACCTTGTAATTACAACTGTAACCGTTATAATAACAACTTTTGTTAAGTATCGAGCTACCGGGTACTGTTAGAGTGGGCTTTCCAATGTCAGCTGTGGGAGCGAGTGATAGTAGGCTAATTAAATACTAGAGAGTATCCGTTTATCATTCCAGCGAATGATTGTGTGTCTGCAAATGATTTCTACCATCATCTGTCAATGTCTCTCTCCGGGTCTGCTTCAAAGCGCTCCAGAACATGTCGTCAACATGAAATTCTTTGAAGATATATTCCTCAGGTGATCCTTCAGTCTCTTATTGTTCAACCTGGGTAGGTGGCCTTTCAGTCTGTTGCTGTGACCTTTCAGTCTCATGCTGTTCACTCTGGGCCGGTGATCTTTCAGTCTTATGCAGTTCACTTTGGGCAGGTGACCTTTCACTCTGGGCAGGTGACCTTCTAGTCTCGTGCTGTTCACTCAGGGCAGGAGAGCTTCAGGCTCATGTTGTTCACTCTGGACAGGTGACCTTTTAGTCCGATGCTGTTTACTGTGGGCAGGTGACCTTTCATTCTCATGATGTTCACTCTGGGTAGGTGACCTTTCAGTCTCATGTTGTCACCCTGGCAGGTGACCTTTCAGCCTCATGCTGTTCACTCTGGGCAGGTGACCTTTCAGTCTGATGTTGTTCACCCTGGGCCTTTGTGATATTATACTGGTAGTTATCAGTTTGAGCATTAGTGGCCGTTCTTTATCACAGTACTTAAGACTGATGTCCTGCAGCGATATGAAGATATTGTACCAGCCATCGCTAGTAACTAAACTAACAGGTCAGTCATTTTGTAGGCGCTTTGTCGTTATCTATTGACTTATTGGTTTCCGATCGTCCAGGTCAACTTAGGCCAGGTCTCATTAAACGTTCACTGACACGTACATAACGTAGGCCTACACGCGATAAACGGATGCTTGATAGGCTACGCAAAGGCAATTTACTACAATTAGGCCTATACGACAATTTACTACGATTATACTTAAATGCTTGTTAGCAATGCTGAAAGATAACTATCTCCTGTTCCGTTACACTCTGAATGGCTGAGTAAATCGAGTCAGATGCATTTAATGTAATGAGTCTAGATTTGAAGTCTGTTTTGGTTGCTCTTTGTTCTTATTCAGACTAGACTCGTTTTCTTTAAAATGCTTATAAGTCCATCGTGGCCAGGCATTGGACCTTTTCACCTCCAGGATTTTGATTTGGCCTATCTAGTGGAATGCTCAGAAAGACAGCGATTTTAAATCAATTAAGGGCTTTAATGAATGGTATGGTATGGTATCTGAGAATTTATAAAGCACCTCTCACAGTGCGAACTATATTCAGAGGCGCTTTCAGCATGTGAGCCTCGCGGAAACAGAAAAGACTTTAGCCGATGAACAACAGAGAGAGAGAACTTAGTAAGTAGGGTCCCACGCGGTACCAAAGGAAGGGAGTTCCATAGGGATGGGCCCACGACAGCGACAGAGCGAGACTGAGCCAGGGCAGGCCTCACCCGGGGAACGAACAGATCAAGCCGATTCAGAGAACGTAGGGTTCGATGAGAAGAAGCAGATAGAGGTTTGCGCATCAGGTCACAAAGGTAGGCTGGAGCAAAGCCCTGTTGCGCCTTAGAGATGAGAGTTAATGAACTGTCTAAGGTAACTCCCAGATCACGGACATTCGTAGAGAATGAGAAAGTCGAGAAGTGAGCTGACAGAAGTGTGAAATCGAGTTAGATAATTGCTGATTTGTACCAAACCAAATGAGTTGGGTTTTAGAGGAGTTTAGGTTTAACCGATAAGAGAACATCCATGAGCGAAGATCTTGAGAAAGGGAGCCAATGGAGCCAACAAGAAGTTGGTCAGCTGGGGGACCATGGACATAAGTTTGCACATCATCGGCATAGAACAATAACTGTACTTCAAAACTGTACCGGGTGTACCCTGCCAATCACTGTGATAGATTACCTATAGCTTCCATGTACACAAATATCTTCCGTGTACAAAATACCTGTCTGTGAAAGTTTAAATGAAAATATTTATAAAACTAAATGCTTATCGTTCAAAGCATTTTCACAATCAGTTCTACGTATAGGCTAACCGAAATTAACCAATTTGAAGTGCTTGTGCACAATAAAACCACAAAGTTTACCAGTTCAGTACGTAGAGGCTTACCTTTTCAGGGTATTTTTGTCAACCTGAAGTCGACCTTGAAGTCGATTGCCAACAGAATAATCCGTTTGATATCGCTGACCCAGTTTCATCGTATGAGCAAGGCGAATATGTCCCAGCTTCGTAGAACGACCTGGCTTGTAGACGTCAGTAACCCAATCATCTCCCCACCAATCAGTGAACAACTTCGGATAATAGAATCCGAATATGTCGACGTGAGTTCTGTGTACGAAATCGTAAGTCAGAATGCCAGTGTTGCCTCCAGAATGGTTTGGTCCAACAACACCGACGTTTGGCGGATCGTAACCCTTCAAAGTTTTGAGGAATTCCTCCACCCATCCTTTTGTCTGTAGTTTTGTGTCGTCGTTGATGCGATAGAAGTAATCGACGTTGTCGAGATATGCTTCCAACATGGCATCGTTCTGAGCCCAGGTTGGTTTTCCGGCGTGGCTGCACTGGACAAAGTGTACGCCCGCTTCCAAGTCTTTTGGACATTGTTTTTCTAAAAGGGAACTAAACGCTTTCTGGAATGCTTGCAGAAGACTTGGATTGGTGAAGACAGGATCGGTTTTGTCGTAGGCAAAGTAGAACTGGAAATTGTATCCAGAGGAAACGGTAGAACAGAACGAAGGCAGGAATGTCGTGAATACCTGGAGTGCATCGGCTATGTTCAGTTCATTTATTCCTTTAGCTCCTTTTGAAGTAATCGCGGCACCAATTGCAATTACAGTACCGCTATGAAAGTCATGATTGTCGAAATATGAACTGGAACTGGAATAATCGCCTACAATCTCACCTGTATGCCCAAGATTTTCGTCTTCTATATGTATATCAACTGTTACGCTACCGTACGATCTTGTAATAGTCGACTCGTTTTTTGCTAGGTTTGAACTGTTGGCACGATCATTCCAGAAATTGTCTGTCGATAGATTGCCTACGTACAGCTTTAACGGTACATTCGAGGTTACTAGCGCCCAGAGTCGATTGTTGTAGACTGCTAACGTGATGACCAAGTAAGCCACTCCGATTATACTCAACAGTTTTTTCCTAGCCAAAATTACTTGCCACACCGTAGATCCACAACGCATCGTAACGCTCTAGTATGTCCTCGGATCTTGATGGAAACCAGAGAAACACTTAAGACGCGCAAATGTTCTCAGTTACATACACAGACGCACAGATGTTGATGCAGACTTTACAAACAAATTGCTGTTTATTCTCCATAGTGACATTTAGTTAATACTCTATTGATTAACTGACGGAACATATCTTTTCTTGGCAACATCTGCATGGAGAAAAAAAAATTAAAACGCATTATCGGTCCTCTTGGTGCAGGTCAACGACGATGATCTCAGTTCGCTGCAGTTATACATATGATCCTATCTATGATCCTATATTTTATAATCCTATACATGATGGTATATTTTATGATCCTATACATATGATCCGTTTGATCGTACTCTGCCGCATACTCCTATATTTTATGATCCCATACATATTATGATATGTTTGATCGTACTCTGCCGCATACGTGTAGGCCCTATACGTTGATTACAGAGAGGGCGAAGGTTTATCGATTTGGTTGGCAAGTGAACAACTCTCTCGTGTCCACAGCTATCTAGCAATGGCTATAACAATACTATGACCGAAACAGTCCGAAATGCACGGGCAGAAGTAGCCTGGCATGTTTTATCGACCGACCATTGCGCCTTGCACTGTTCTCACTCTAAGCCTATGTATACACCCGTCGTAATCAGCATGGCCACGGTTGCTGAAGCAAAAAGATCAGGACTAACCTCCACTGCAGTATTCCCTGCTGTGTATACGGTTTAGCATGCCATAAATAATGATGAGTAGACGAGACTTTGGTGCCTGTGTAATTCGTTGCCACGTACAGGTGCGTGCTAGCGTTGTTGTATCCGAGCTCATCCAGAGAGGCTGTAATACGAGGCTGGGGATGTTATACAACCGCGCTGTGCATACAGAACACAAGCAGCCTTGATAACTTGGCAACACATTGGTCCATATCCTGCTCGGCTGTTAGGCCTACTCTAAAATGTAGGAGATTCGTTGCAACTTTATTGGATACCCTATTGAGCTGGCACAGCATGCATGTTTGCCTAGCGTAGGGGTGACAGAGCTGACAAGACCTATTAATCAACTGGATTCCCAGTGTTTCCAACGATGCAGGCCCTGTGCCGGATTTAGGCTTAGTGAGGCCCTAAGCTGTAGCTTTCTTAGCTTATGCCTAAATCCGAAATTTTGCAGGCCTATGTTATACAAAACCACCGTACGAAGTTAGCCTGTCGGATAATGATATAGGCCTAGTGTTCGTGATGTATGTGTCAGGCTGTGCTACAATAGCGTGCATGTTTGCAGCCTATCGGATACGGGTCGATATCTAAATGTATATAGGCCAACTGCATTATCAGCTAACGGATCGACTCTGCCTTCTGTATCATCTTCAACAAGACGTACGATTATGACATTCAAGGCAGTAGTGTAGATAAGAACCATACTCACACGCCTGCATACACGTGTATGCCTTGAGTGGCAAGAAAATGGTGATAGTCCATGACTATTATCAAATAAGGAATCAGAGTAATCATTTGCCGGATTCAGGTATAAGCTAAAAAAAGCTACAGCTTAGGGTCTCACTATCCGCATGGGCCTAACAAAAATTCAGAAATTACTTGCGGGGATTGTTTTGAAATGATAAATGTGTAATCAGTAAATGCATTCATTTAAAAAAATTAAATTTAAATTTTTCATTTTAAATGCCTTGCTATTAAATAGTTAAAAGGCACATAATTATGTTTTCAAGTTTTGTGAGACCTACTGGTGTAATTTTTGTAACAAGGGGCCTCCAAGCTTTAACTAGCTTAGGGCCTGACCAAGTCTACATCCAGCACTGATCACTGCCATCTATCGAACTGCGATTTAGTAGGATATTCGAATTCTAATGGCTCCAAAATGAACTAGCCTATATAGATAATGAAAGTTTGAACGTACCCATGTAGGTCCTACGTACGTATGTACGTTAACATACATAGGAAACTGGGCGTGACTCTGACTTATCGACTGCCCTTTCGACTCTTGTAAAATCACGTGACCCTGCAGTCTACCACTGAACTCATTCGTAGAGTTTCAATCTAGTGGGCCACTGGCTCGAGGCATTTCAAGATGGAAATCACTGTTGTGCAAAGCTATTCTGCAGTCGAACACTTCCGTGGTATCTCTTCATAGTGCGCCAGTTTTAAGGACATAGCCAGCTCTTAGAACATAACGTGTATGCTCTAGCTGAATAGCACTAAGTGAATACGTAGGCTAGATACGTACTACATACACTAGTTAAGTTCTGGAATATTACTGCATAGTTTCTCGATGTCATTAAATGCAATCAGAATCAATCACTAGAATCTGATGTCAACATATCCAGTTTAGCATGGTTTCATAAGATTCAACGTGAATCAGGCAGGCATCCAGATCTATTAGTGTCAGCCTATAAAATATAGACATATGCATGCCGCATGCGTCTTGTCTAAACCATATGTATCGAAACATACTTAGATAAATACGTACATATATATATAATTATATATATATACATATATATATACACGTGTTTAAAATGTATTTGTATTATCCAGACACAAGCGTAGTTGTCTCATGGGTCTCATAACATAATGGCCTTAGCCTTATTTGGATGCTATAGCTCTTTTGTTGATGCTACTGCTGCTGCTGCTGATGAAATAGAAGTGCTGCTGTGCATTACACTAACGACTCGTGCCCTTGCCGACCGAAGGGTAGAGTCTGTTGGGAAATAAGTCTGAGTCCCGGCGGCACGTCCGACTAATTGCCTGCTATCCACTAATTCCGCTGTGACTGTCGATGCACCAATGGACAGAGGCGCATACTACCAAGGCTAGTGCTCTTCGTTGCAACGCCCAACAGATTAGAATCGTAAAAGCCACCGGCGTCGTGCCAAATTTGTTCAGAGGCGAAATTCGTTCCGGACACGCAAACCCGTTTCCGTTTAATTTACTAACTTACTTACTTACGTACGTAGGAACCCCTCTAAAGCGAAAACTAAAGAGACTAAAACCGGAAAAGTCTACTAATTCTCGTTTGGAGATTAAAATGGTTTTTCTCTGGTTTTTTAGAACCATTTAGCACAAGAAGAAGAAGAAAAAGAAAAGAAGAAGAAGAAGAAGAAAAAAAGAAGAAGAAGAAGAAGAAGAAGAGAAGAAGAAGAAGAAGAAGAAGAAGAAGGAGGAGGAGAAAGAAAGAGACGTAGGAGGAAGAGGACACGGAGGAGGAGGAGGAGGACAGTCCCTTAAGCTAGCCTGAGAGGCGTTCATGGGTATGAAATGCTAGCGACTTCATTTTCTTAGCATCGGCTTATGAGGGCGGGTTGCCAGTCCTTTCCCTCACCGTATAATCTTCCCAACGAGAATCTACGGTCTGTGAACTCATAATACTATTGGAAACAAGAAGGAAACTAACCAATGCCTAAGCCTCCAAATCTAATTGAGTGCGTTTTGTCAGCTGGTTAAAATAAAGAATATACTTACTTACTTACTTAGTCATATGAGACTGTACCGATGGCAGGTGTAATGGATGCCTCTGTCCCATACAACACACTTAGATTATTGTATATTAGTTAAGTCACATGTTGTAATGAAGAGTGGGTTTGTGATTGTATAAGCTAATTTGATTAGTACAGTTAGCTAATGTAATTTTATTAAGTGACTGTCGCGTGTGGAGATCGACGACAACGACGAGATGTCATCATCATCATGATAATGATGTCGTTGCTGGTCGAGATGGAATGATGACGGACGAAAGCCAGTCTCCACTTGGGCAACAATGAAGGCAGCGAGGCCCAGGTGTAATCGGACACCACACAGCCAAGGTGTAATAGGACACCTCGCGGCTATGGTGTAACCAGACACCGCCCGCGCTGCAGGCGATCGACGACCCGCGTATCGAGGAGTAATCTGACACTAATTGACGATAGCTTGACGTGGGGAGGGGGCTGACCGATGCACGCTGAAGTTCCTACTGAACGGAAGGAAAAGGAGAACACGGGACTTGTACTGCTGACGAACGCGACGTGTGAACATCGGTCGAGCGAGAAACATCGGGAGGAACGACCAGCGGCGGCGGCAGAGTATTAGTCCGTCAGATTCAGAGACTGACGCGAAAGAACGATCTGTAGTTAGGCTGTACGAAGCAACATTTGAGATAGTCCGATTTAATATCTAAACGCTTTAATACTACGTGGAAGTTCCCGTAGAGTTAGTGTATATATATTTGTTTCTTTAATTAAATTCATTTATTAATTAAACAAAGTTCGTCGTGAATCTTCTATAGAAAAGTTAGGCACGTTAAATAAAAGTGCAAGTAAAAGAACAAGCAATCGGGGGTCGACATCAACACACGGCAAACAATCGACGGGAAACCTCCGATTGCGACATTGGCGCAGTCGACAGGGTTTTTTCAACTGAAGACGTCACGACGAAAAGCGGAACCGGAAACGGAAAAGAGGAATCTCAACAGATCGGGACCAGCGGCGAATACAACCCTTCGCAACTGGAGAAATCGAGTGCCGGACTCCGGAGACGAAGGACTCGAAAGAACCGACAGCAACAGGCAAGGACGAGGAACAAGAGCGCCGACGGACGACCGACCATCGCTAGCAACGACGGACGGGAGTGACAACGGAGGACAGCGGATCAGCCAAGATACCAAAAGACGGAACACGCTCGACGTATCAGAGGGTAAGTCCTTACTGGTAGTCGTGGTAATCTGTGAGGTTGCGGTTGAGGTCTGGATGAGGATTGGTGTGCGAATAGCCGAGGCTTTTGCGTAGCTCCTTTTGCTCAGTTCTGTTCTTGTTGTATTTATGGTAGAATTTTAGGACGTTGTTTTCTTTGATTTCTGACCAGCGGTGACTCTCCTCTAACTTACTTATCTTTTTCTATTAGTGAGCGGACTGTTGGAAGATGGATAAGTTGTCGGCATGGAAAAGAATGATGGTGCGGAACATACCCCATCACAGACTAGTCGCATATCTGAGAAAGATGGGACTAGGAGAGGAGGAATTGGATCCCATGAATATGAACCAGCTCCGAGAGGCTAGCGCTGAAATAATTGTTTCTGGACGGGAGGCCCCGCCAGAAGTAAGTGAGGAAGTAATCGCAGGTAGCCTGGATAGCATTATTAACACGACAGTGCAGAGGCAGCTAGTCGAACTCAAACGACTAAAATACGAGAGAAAGGAAGTGGAGAGAGCGGAGAAGAGAAAAGAAGAGGAGGAGGAAAGGCAGAGAAGGATCGAAGAAGAGAGAGAGAGGAGACTAGAAGAGGAAGAAGAAAGGCAGAGAAGAGAAGCGAGAGAGGAAGCGGAGAAACTGAGGAAAGAAGAAAAAGGGGAAACGGAGAAGCAGAGGAGAGAAGAGAGAGAGGAAGCGGAGAAGAGACTCAGGCTGCTTGAGGAGAGAGCGGAGAGGAGAAAGGAAGAGAAGGAGGAAAGGCAGAGAAGGATCGAAGAAGAGAGAGAGAGGAGACTAGAAGAGAAAAGAGAGAGACTCAGGCTCCTTGGGGAGACGCAGGCTGAGAAGCTCAGGATAAGTAGAGAGGAGAGCAGGCTGCTTGAGGAGAAGCGGGCTGAGAGATTAAGGTTTCAGGAGAAGTTGAGGAGAGAAGAAAAAGAGGAAACAGAGAGACTCAGAATGCTAGAGGAAAAGCAGGCTGAGAAGCTCAGGCTTCAGGAGGAGAAGCAGAGGAGAGAAGGGAAAGAGGAAGCAGAAAAATTAAGACTTCAGGAGGAGAAGCGGAGGAGAGAAGAAAAGGAGGAGGCAGAGAAGAGAGAGAAGGAAATCCGAGAGGAAAGGGACGCAGAGAGGAGGCTCAGAGACGAAAGGGACTATAACTTAAGGCATTCGGTCGTAGGACGAATGATAACGTATAGTGAAAGCTTGCAAGGACTCTTACCGAGATCCCCAAGCGACCATGGGCAAATCCCTGGTTTCTTTGTGCATTGTGAAAGGGTATTCGACTCTTGCACTGTCCCGGACGACCTTCGTAGCAGATTACTCTTGACCTGTCTAGATAATCATGCCAGAACAGTGACAGCCAGAATTCTCATTGACTGGACCCAGAAATCGGTGTCTGTTAAGATACCCTGGCGAGCTGATCACCAAAAGGCGCTAGATAAACTTACGCACGATTGGAATAACGCGGTACGTTTGCAGACAATTGACTACGGCAGAGAGTTTGGTTTATCGACTGACGCTTCAGACAAAGCAGTCGATTGCTGCGTATTCCACATTCAAGACGAGGGTACAGAACGGCCAATATGTTGCGCCAGTTCTAAATTAGATGCTACGCAAGCGCGTTGGGCCACTGTGGAACGCGAAGCGTACGCTGTAATCTTTGCGTTGAAGAAGTTTAGGAATTTGATTTGTATGTCAAGGACCACCCTCTACTCTGACCACCACCCTTTGATTTTCCTAACTGCTTCTACGCCCACAAGGGCTAAACTTGCGAGAGGGGCTCTGGCCCTCCAGGACTTCGATATGTCTTTTGAATATCGACCTGGGGTGCTGAATATTCCCACTGATCTTTTGTCCAGACTATGATTGAGAAAGAAGGCGGACTACCATGTAAGGCACCGCGACAACTGTAAATATATTTCTAACTGTGCTGATATTTTGTATTTTCATGGGAACGACGAGGACATGGTCTGGAGGAAATCGATGGAGGGAACGACATCATTCTCAGCCGGGAGGCGAACCAATGACTGGCTTTGTCCTCCCCCGGGAAGGGAGGTGTCGCGTGTGGAGATCGACGACAACGACGAGATGTCATCATCATCATGATAATGATGTCGTTGCTGGTCGAGATGGAATGATGACGGACGAAAGCCAGTCTCCACTTGGGCAACAATGAAGGCAGCGAGGCCCAGGTGTAATCGGACACCACACAGCCAAGGTGTAATAGGACACCTCGCGGCTATGGTGTAACCAGACACCGCCCGCGCTGCAGGCGATCGACGACCCGCGTATCGAGGAGTAATCTGACACTAATTGACGATAGCTTGACGTGGGGAGGGGGCTGACCGATGCACGCTGAAGTTCCTACTGAACGGAAGGAAAAGGAGAACACGGGACTTGTACTGCTGACGCGAGCGACGCGTGAACATCGGTCGAGCGATCAACATCGAGAGGACGACCAGCGCCAGGCGGCAGAGTATAGTCCGTCAGATTCAGAGACTGACGCGAAAGAACGATCTGTAGTTTAGGCTGTACGAAGCAACATTTGAGATAGTCCGATTTAATATCTAAACGCTTTAATACTACGTGGAAGTTCCCGTAGAGTTAGTGTATATATATTCGTTTCCTTAATTAAATTCATTTATTAATTAAACAAAGTTCGTCGTGAATCTTCAACAGAAAAGTTAGGCACGTTAAATAAAAGTGCAAGTAAAAGAACAAGCAATCGAGGGTCGACATCAACACACGGCAAACACACGACAGGGCGACCTCCGATTGCGACAGTGACCAGCGACTATGACCAGCTGTATGTATATAATATAAATAGTCAAGTAGGTCTGGGGACTTGTGTTACGAGAACGAGCCTAAAGAGACGATGTTGGCGACAGTCTATTGGTCCGTTCAATCTTCAACTGCCATGGATTATCGATCTGCTGCTGCGCATGCGCAATGAGTGTCTTCACTGAGAGGGACGAGGAGTTATGATGTCGAACGCTGGACGCAATGGTGTACGTCTTGTGAGGCGTTGTCATTTAACTCGTATAATTGTGGTAGTACGTTGATATACCACGTATTGATCGGACAATAATTATTTTGTTGTGGCGATCCAATTGAAGAAACGTTGTTAAACTTGTAAGACATTCTTGAGGGAATTCTATCGAATTGAATTCGAGAAGAGAAGTTACTTGAGAGCGCAATGCTCCATCTTAAGTTCGCATCGAAGCGAAGCGATGGTAGGCTAAGCGGTCGTCGTGAGTTGTAGTGAACTGTCGTACGAACGGAGTATTTAGAATTGAAAGACTTTCGAACAATTGTGTCGCAGCTTGTTTTATGCTGGACATGCGAGTTATGTGAACATATGATTTGGTGAAAATTCTACGAGAAATAGAACTTCTACGTAGAGAAGAATCCACAGCATTCATCCGCCGAGATCGCAGCATCAATCCACGTCAGCGGTGTTGAAATATTGACGATTGGGGCAAATACGAAAGAACGATTCCAATGCCACAAACCAAAGAAAGGAGGGAAGTTAATTTAAATTTAATATAAAGATTAGTTAATGTCAAGCTGGTCTAAGTAAGAAATAGGATAGATACATTGAAATGTCATGACACTTATACAGTGATTTGTTTATATTTAATACAACTTGTTAATATTCATCGACGGTCTTCTCATTCATATCTTAAAATAACCTTAACCTCATTAGGATCCAAATGAAATCAAATTAGTATTCAAGTAACGTGGAGTATTATTTATACTGTGGTATGATGAACTCCTAATGCCTTAGCATTTCTGGGTAAAATCTTGGGTATCGTTACATAACTGTGGACTCGCTTCCGGGATTTGATTAGTGATAATCTAAGTTAACGATTAAAGCAAACTGGGATCAAATCTCCTAGATATACGAGCAAAACAATTGTCTGTGTAGTAGTAAAATATTATACTCACACGTGTTACAAGTGGATAGCATAGAAGTCGTCTAGCGTTCGAATTACAAATTCGTGACGTATAAGATATTTAAATTACTGAAAGCTCATTGGGTGAGGAAGAGTAAGGTCAATTGACTGACGTTGTTGACAGATTGCCTTTGGTTGTAAGTGAGGGCGGGTCAAGGTAATAAGGTGACCTTAAGATTTGTTTTGGCGTCTGCTGAGAGTTTGTGTAGCGCAATATACAGTATTACAAATACGAAACAATGACCACTCTATATCAACAATGGATACAAGTGGCTCATGATTTGGGCTATGAAGGAGAAGAATTGAAATCCTTTGTAAAAGATAGACAGGCGGAAACAAAGGAGGAGAGATTGATTGAAAGGGAAGAAAAGAAAAGAAAATTCAGATTGAGGTAGCTGAGAAACGCAGAGTTGAGGAACAGAATGAAAAGCGCCATCTAGCAGAGATGGAATTGGCTGAGAAACGCCGTTTGGAGGAACGAGAAGATAAACAACGAGAGAATGAATTGGAGCTTATGCGGCTTGAGATGCAAAGCCAGAAAGAGATTAAAATGAGAGAATTGGAATTAAGAATGACACTTGAAACCGCTCAACAAGAGAATAGACATGAGAACGGTGGAGTTAGAAATGGTAATAATACAGGTCAGAATAATAGCGCCAAATACGTTAAGATGCCAGTGTTTAAAGAGGAGAGAGATTGTCTTGACGCGTACCTAGTAAGATTCGAACGTACATGTCAAGCATACAATGTACCAGCATATCTATGGGCTCTTACTCTTGTTCGTTCTCTGGATGGTAAGGCACTTGAGGTGTATCAAAGGATGGACATAGAAGAAGCTCAAGACTATGAGAAACTAAAACGACAACTTTTGAGGCGTTTTAAACTGACAGAAGGAGGCTACAGACAAAATTGTAAGCATTGCCAGAAGGAGAAGGATGAAAGTGTTGCAGAGTACGTGGAAAGATTGAAAAGGTATTTAAAGTTGTGGTTACAGATGTCAGCTAAGCTAAGCAAAGCTATGAGGGACTGGAGATGTTGATTTTGCGAGACCAGTTCTGTGTCAGATGTGACAATGACCTCAGGAGGTTCCTGAAAGAAAAGGGCAATATAGACCTAAGTGAAATGATAGTACAAGCTCAGAACTATTATGAGGCACAAGAATCAGATGAGCGTAGGGTGACCACGAATAAGAACAAGGATGTTAGTCACAAGAATTACCGAAGAGAGGTAGAAACTGAGGATACAGAAGGACCGAGAGAAACTCAAGAAAGGGGTAGGGGAAACAGGGATTTCAATAATAGAGGTCAATTTAAGAGTAATTGGAATTTCCAAGGAAATCAGAAACATAGTGATTTAGCAGAGAGACAGAGGGTGGATGTTGGAAAAGCGGTTCCAAAGGTCACCAAACCTTTCTTGCAATTAGAGGGATCAGAGAGAGAAAACCCACACAATAGCAATGATGAATTGTGTCGAAGAAGATACAACAGGAGAAGAAGAGGTGCTTATATCGTACTATGATGTACAGAATAATCATGAAAATAATTGTGACATTGGAGAAAAGAATGAATTTGTCAGTCTTATGACCGTAAACAAAAATGAAGTGAAGAAACGTTGTTGAACTTGTAAGACATTCTTGCAGGAATTCTATCGAATTGAATTCGAGAAGAGAAGTAACTTGAGAGCGCAATGCTCCATCTTAAGTTCGCATCGAAGCGAAGCGATGGTAAGCGGTCGTCGTGAGTTGTAGTGAAATGTCGTACGAACTGAGTATTTCGATTTGAAAGACTTTCGAACAATTGTGTCGCAGCTTGTTTTATGCTGGACATGCGAGTTGTGTGAACATATGATTTGGTGAAAATTCTACGAGATATAGAACTTCTACGTAGAGAAGAATCCACAGCATTCATCCGCCGAGATCGCAGCATCAATCCACGTCAGCGGTGTTGAAACATTGACGATTGGGGCAAATACGAAAGAACGATTCCAATGCCACAACCAAAGAAAGGAGGGAAGTTAATTTAAATTTAATATAAAGATTAGTTAATGTCAAGCTGGTCTAAGTAAGGAATAGGATAGATACATTGAAATGTCATGACACTAAAGTTATTCATACAGTGATTTGTTTATATTTAATACAACTTGTTAATATTCATCGACGGTCTTCTCATTCATATCTTAAAATAACCTTAACCTCATTAGGATGCAAATGAATCAAATTAGTATTCAAGTAACGTGGAGTATGATCAACTCCTAATGCCTTAGCGTTTCTGGGTAAAATCTTGGGTATCGTTACAGGCAGTAAGAACTGTGTGCCTGAACTGTGACTCGGATTAATCCGACTGGCATAAAATCTTAAGAAGTCACAATTTTAATTTATACAAGCAGCCCAAATATTTAGAATGAATATTTTAGATTAGGCCCTATATACAGATAATAGAACGTGCCTCACCAATTGACTAAGTTAGTTGCAATATAGGATTATCCCATATTGTTTTACAACCAACTTGGGTACGGAGAGGGTTGCTATACTTCGGCAGTTTTTGATTTTGCTACATTTTCTTTAAGTATAAATAATCTCGATTATTTTGCCAGTTACTGAGGACGTATTGAAAATTCCAGTGCCACTACTTCAGTAGAAGTTTCAGCGCAATTTTTTTTAATTAAGAAAAAAATCTTATTTGTTACACCTAACCTCGTTCTCCTCAATGTAGGACCTATTGTAGCCTTCGAACTGCCAATCCCTGACAACATATATAATTGGACCATTGCCTTTCTGAACAACCGACAACACAGTAGAACGAAGTTTAGGGGTGCCACCTCTAGTGCAATAGAAGTCAATGCAAGTATCGTTCAAGGGTCTGGACTGGGACCTATACACTTTATCAATCAATCAATCAATCCTTTTTATTGAAGCCATTTGAAGTACAAGGAAAATACAACATTTTTATAATAGTAATATCTAAACTAAAGCCACGTTACTCCACAAATATAATGGTAAAGTATGCGGATGACAGCTACATCCTAATTTCATCAGCTAATAGCGATCTGGTAGTGTCTGAAACAGAACATGTGTCGGCTTGGGCGGAGTCCTGCAATTTAAAATTGAACCACTCAAAGATCCAGGAGATCATCGTTCGGCGACCTAGGAAAGGTCTCGGAGAGGATAGGCCTACACTTAAAATTATACCGGGCCTTGTCAGGGTAGGGCACCTGAAGGTCTTAGGTGTTACGATGACAGAACAACTTAACTTTGACGTGCATGTAACTAACATAATCATAAAAGCCAGGCAGTCGATGTACGCCCTCCGCATCCTCAAAACACATGGATTATCGGGACAATTACTGAGTGATGTGGTAAGTGCAACCACAGTTTCACGGCTGTTGTATGCGGCAATGGGGTGGTGGGGCTACGTGGGAGGAATGGGATGTACACGTCTTCAAGCAACAATGCGAAGATTGATCCGGTCTCGATATTTACCGGAATCATATCATACTTTTGAGCAACTCTGCCAGAAAGCTGATTCTAACCTTTTCTCTGCCATCATAACCAACCCAACACATTTTCTGCAGAGAAAACTGTTGTATACTCATTGCGCCCCAGGGCACACAATAGAATTATACCTAATGCCGACTCTTTAGCTCGTAAAACCTTTGTCATTCGAATGTTATATGCTTAAATTAATTTTATGGACTATGTACACCAAAATGCGGTTAGCAGTTGGTGTTGAATAAAGGATATACTTACTTATTTCACTCAATTTTCTGAACATATTTTCACTTGAACGTAGTAATTTTGCACTGGACGTATTTTTCGCCACACCTACCACAGCGCAAGGTCTCGTGGGTCTAACGTCCCGAGACACCGATCTGATAGCAGCGAAGAGTTAAGGTTAAGGAATAACGATCGATAGTCTGAAAAAGTGAAACTAAATACGGCGTGTATCTCTTACATTATGGGTGTGTGAGTCAGAGCCTTTTGACATGGTGAAAATAGACGAACGCGTGAACAATCTCCCTCTGTTGTCCGATCAACGCAGACTGTCGTTAATAGGATGTTGCAAGTGACTGACATACGAGACTGGTAAAGTTCTAATGTCTCTCAGCCAGTCTATGCTCAGGCTTCGTTTCTGTAGGCCCCTATCTAAAGGCAACTCCTTCATTCTATCCTTTTGGACGCGGGCCTCATCGTAAACCTCTCGCAGCTTGGGCTTGTGATCGTGAACAGTGGCTAAGTTTGTGTGATAAAGGCATACGCTGCTGTTTACCGATATATTTAGGTCCTGCTTTAGCTTGGCAATGTTGATGCCGAAATGTATTTAGTTTATGGCTGGTGGGTGTTTCCTAAATGGAGTAGCCAACCTAAATGTCTTGAGAGGCAGTGAAGTTAACTCGTTTATGACACAGTATTAGACGAGGACAATAACAGAAATAAATACTACTACTACTGCTACTACTACTACTACTACTGCTACTACTACTGCTACTACTACTACTACTGCTGCTGCTACTACTACTACTACTACTACTACTACTACTACTACTAATAATAATAATAATAATAATGATAATAATTATAATAATAATAATAATAATAATAATAATAATAATAATAATAATAATAATAATAATAATAATAATAATAATAATAATAATAATAATAATAATAATAATAATAATAATAATAATAATAATAATAATAATAATAATAATAATAATAATAATAATAATGAGTTCTAACCGTTCCAGACACTTTACAATTTTACTAATCTTGAAGCCCCTGAGGGATCATTTTTCCTCGGGGCATTAAAAAAGAAATACATTCTTCTGTTAAAAAAGAATATTAAAAAATAGCAATAATGTGACTGAACGAAATAATAGCGAAATTATAATGACAACAACAACAGTAACAAAACAATAGCGGTTACGATAATGCCGATCTAAAAATGCAAGACACCCATATCTTTTTGTTCAAAGAAAAGTACATGATGAAAAAACTTGAAGAGGTACTGGATATTGAATTATCAAATTTAAAGTATAATTGTATCGAATTTTGTTAAACATTTCAAAGTTGCTTCAAGCTGATATTCGTCTCTCATTATTCAGGCATTATTCAGAGTTTCTGCTACTCTGAATAAATGTTATTTTCCTTCCAATGTTCGGATTTCTTTATGGTTCGTTCCATTAATTTGAGTACCGTATCGTCACCAGATGTCTCACTGTTCTGGCAAGTTGAGTCCACTTCTAACCCCTTTAACAATCTCCAAAGGTTGCAGCTGAAGGCGACATTTAATTTTATATTGAATTTTATATTTACTTGATATTGAATTCTCTTTTACAACCCCTTAGCGTGGCAAATTGCGTAATAGTAATAGAAATCTCTTAGTGACCTCTTCCTATAGGCCTATAAGCCCCTCTCACAGGTGTTTTCGTGGCTTAGCCTTCGTCTCCACTTCAAATAAAATTCTGACTGTGAATGTCGGCAATGCTCGAGCTCATGCTATCCCATGATAATCAAAATTTATTCATAATTTATTCTTTTCTGAACGTCTTTTCCATCGCAGAAAGAATTCAACGGTTTAATCTGCCCCACATCATCACTTGTTGCCTCTCATCGTTCGTCAAATATCTGACCCAAGTATTCTTCCCGTTCGCGTTTGACTGGAAAGCTCCGTGTATTCTTCCATTTCTCGCAAGATTAGAAACTGAGCCTTACGAATTGAGCTTTTCAGAAGAAACGGCTTTTCAAAGCATCATTGTCACGTAGCACAGACTGCATAGTTATCCTATAGTTATATGAGTTGCTATAGAATCATTAGAATTTGCAGAGCTTTGGTGAGGTATTTAAAAGGCGCTATATAATTCGTCTTGATATATATACATATATACATGCACAAATACGAATCATAAATACATCGAGGAAGAAAAATAATAACGTGCACCTATATACACAGGATTGATCGTTCAGCAATCATAATATGCCAAGCATTTATAGTCAAACCCATTTGGCTTGTGGAGCTCTTACACAAAAATTTTAGCTTCCAGCTCTGAAATTCTAATTCTCTGGACTTTTATTTCAGATGCCATCGACAGACACGCCTGGGCTACTGGTTCAGTATAATGTAAAAATTGTAAAAACTTGCACTGTCTATATGTCAAAATTTCGTCAGCTTATAAAATTATCATTAACGCTCATTACAGCTCCCAATGTTAGATCGACTGCGTGACTACCAGCCGCGTCATAGATTGATGCGTTACATTTGTCTGAATTTTTATTATTTTATTCATTTTACAATATGTGTAAACTGTTTAATGAGCAATTAATTTAAAGTCCATTATCATATAGGTATTTACTGTTCTGCATTCAACGTAATGTTGTTATGATGTGCAGACATTGTTTGATTGGCAACTTGTTCGCACCTGTCTCTGTTGTTACTCCGGCTGATAATACAATCCTACAACACCAGGTAAGAAATCGAGCGCTTTGAAGAAATGACACAATTAGTTAGAAGATAGTTACTTTTAATAAAATTCAGCTTCTGAAGTGGATACAGAATATTTCAGCCTTCCATCAGTTGCTTTCCTATTCAATTCTCTTGCTTTATAAATAAGGCAGAGTTTACTGTGCACTTCTGCCGTGGTGCTTGTAGACTAGGTCTGGCTTTTCTGATGACCATGCAATGATTACAGCTTCACTTAAATCGACCATCAAATAATGCCTTGTCCATTACTTTATTGGTATTTCATAAATCATTCTATTAGATCCCAAAGCTGAAGGTCGGAACAGTAGTTCACAAACAAACAACCTCTTCTTACGGGGCATATGTCTTTAAACGAATCAGAGTGACGAAAAAAGAGGTGCTTCTACAGAGAGGGGTACGTACCAGCGACGCAAGCGGTGGTAAAGCAGGCGACTGACCCAGCGATCATTGCCCTTCCGACTACACGGGAGATGTCCGTCTTTCTCTCTGGGACCATTGCAGTGAATGACCCCAGCTGAATTCCTATTGACCCGATGTTCGAAAAGCCGCACAGCGCATACGTTGCTATGACGACAGACCTGGACTGTAAACGATCACACAGCAGTGTAACTTCACGATTCACTTGATGTTCAGCTATTTGAATCCCACATTAAATTATTCACTTGCTATGTTTAAACATGCCCTGTACAGTATGCAAACCACTTACTATACTACATCACATTTCGATGTATCTCATTTCTATTTCAAATGGAATTACTTCCTTTTAAAATTATAAAATAAAACCACTAGCAATAAATGTAATGAGCTGTATCCAGAATTTTAAAGAGTACATAGGCCCTAGCACTAAAATACCAATAAATCAATATCGCTGTACCGGAATATTGGCAAAACTTTTACAAGACTATTTTTCATCAATTTCATTGTTCTAGATTGCGTTGTATGTTTTATTGTATCCCTGTAACATTTTATGATATTTTGTCGTACCAAAATGAATCGCTTCAGTTTACGGTAAAAAAATATTTTGTAGAATCGCTTGGTAATAAAAAGAAGAAATATCTAAAGGAATTTGGAGACCTAAGAAAGTTCAATAGGAATAAAAAAAATACAGAGGCAGTTTGAGACAAGACAAAGCCGGATACATGAGGTAAGAGATATGATAGATATTTGCAAGGATACACATTCATATAGACAGATCACTCTATCTGTAGGTAGATAGGCAGGTAGGTCAACAAGATAAGTAGATAAATAGATAGACAGGTAGATGGATGGATAGATGGACGCACTGACTCACGGACGGACGCACGGATGAGTGGTGGAGTGGAATTGGGTAGGTTTGGGTGGAAGGGTTTCGTGGGTTGGTAGTTTATTGGCTGGATGGGCGAGTAGGGCCTACTGGGTTCAGATGGTGGCTGGGTTGGGTTTTGGGTGGATAGAAGGGTGGATGAGTGGATGGATGGATGGATGGATGGATGGAAGGATGGATTGAAGGATGGATGGATGGATGGATGGATGGATGGATGGATGGATGGATGGATGTATGGGTGGATGGATAGGTGGATTGGTGAATGGATGGATGGATTGAGAAAGTGACTGAGAAAGACAGAGGTAGAGAAATTGAATAACAGTAAAGATAGATACAGCGCGAATCTTAGATGGAAACCAGCAATAACCAAGACGCCTTTAGTGTGCTTATAAATGACATATTGATTCCACTTGGATCAGACCGAGATGACTCCATTTTCGAGGGTCGTGGAGTTTCCTCCTGGAGTGGCCAGAATGATGTCGTCTCCTTGGTAATACCAGGTTCCGTTATTGGCGATGTGAGCATCAAGCTGCTCCTTGTTCCCGATGAGAACACCAAGTTCCTCGTAGGCGATGAACTCATTCAGAAAGGTCTTGGTGCCTATGAGACCAGCAACTGTCCGACAGTCGGCTATGTCGACACCCATGACGACGGCGAATGGCCACAGCACATATGAACATATGAACTACAGTAAAAGACATCATCATCCACAATAACAACAACAATGTCATCTTCATCATCGCCTGGTATGGTCATTGTCATTGCCATCACCATCATCATCATCATCATCATCATCATCATCATCATCATCATCATCATCATCAGCTGAGTAATTAGTTGAATTAATTAGTTGAATTAATTAGTTGAATTCCGAGTGCGCTATGCGTGATTGCTGATCTATCAGCAAATAAAGTGTACTAGTATGATTTCATAATGCCGCTGTGCAAGTTTCCTGTGATTTTCAAGAACTCGGTTGTTAAACCACTTCTCAAAAAACCATCCCTAGACAAGGAACTTCTCCCCAACTACCACCGAATTTCAAATCTCTCTTTCCTATCTAAGATGTCCGAACGGGTTGTCCTCTCTCGTCTCAACGGTTATCATACCTCAAACAATCTCCTAAACCCAAATCAATCCGCCTACACCAAACATCACTCCATTGAAACAGTCTTCACCTCGCCATACAGCAAACTTGTCATGGCAATAGGTCGTCAACAAGTCTCTTGTCTGTGTCTTTTAGACATCTCTGCCGTCTTTGACACAATAGACCATGCTATCCTTATTAAACGCCTTTTCTCTGTATTTGGAATTTCTGGTACTGCCATATCCTGGATCAAGTCATACCTTTCCTCACGTTCTTTCACCGTCAACGCCGCTGGTCACTCCTCTAACCCGCACACTCTCACCTGCGGTGTTCCTCAAGGTTCTGTCCTCGGTCCTCTGCTGTTCATCCTTTACACCTCCCCACTCAGCACTCATTTCATCATCCTCTGTCGATCATCACCTCCATGCTGACGACACACAACTATTCATATCTTTCTCTCCTCGCTCCCTTCCAGATACAATAAATCATCTACGAAACATCATCACCCAGATATCAGTCTGGATGACTGCCAACCTCCTATGTCTAAACCCTTCAAAAACAGAATTTCTCATCATTGGCCTCCGCAAACAACTAAGCAAAGTAAACTATCCTTCCGACCTTTCGCCAACAGATCTACCTTTGCCCCTACCTTACTCTTCTCCTGTCCGCAATTTTTGAGTCATCTTTGATAAAAAAAACCTTACCTTTGCCGACCACATAACTCAACTATCTCGCACCTGCTACATGCACATTCATGACCTTCGTCGATAGCGCCCAATACTTGACTACAAGACCGCCTGCACAATAGCCACCTCAACTGTCCATTGCAAACTTGATTACTGCAATTTCCTTTTCTGCAACATCGACTCTTCCAAATAAAACGCCTGCAAATAGCTATTGCGGACTTGATTTGATATAGTGCCGGTGAATAAGCTGGTCTCCCTGACGTGGCTTTTGTGTGGCACTGAGAAATTTCGGAGATTTACATTTACATTTGCATTTATGTTCTGAACATAAAATCGAGTTTATTTAAATAAACAAATAATGACGATGTGGTAAACCTAGTGTAGCGCTCAATCAATCTATACAGCGCGGTGGACATAGAGTAAATATAAATGTAAATGCCTGACATTTCTCAGCGGCAATGGAAAACTGTCAGCAATGAAGTCCGCAAGGGCCAGTTAATTTGGCCATTATCGGTCCTTGTCAGAATTCAAGGGGTCAAGCCCAAGAGAGCTAATCTGGAAAGCGATGTATGCCAGTATGACTTCTTTTAACTTCGCACACATTATTTATAATTGTTTAATTTTAACGCTCGAATACCCCAATTGTGGCTGAAATTTCTGATGAAATTTTACAAGACGTTTTTAAGGATTTAACTTTTATTAGGATAAACTCTTAAACCTGGAATGTGAGTTCCTCGATTCCAACACGCTGACCAAAATATGTAAGTGTTGCGTTGAGAAATTCCAATGCGCCTAGGAAGGCGATGATGTTGGCTGCAATACCTGCCACTAAAGAAATGGCATTCGATGCCCCAGCAGAGAGCGCTTCCATCAAGTTGCTGTCAGTACTAACGTCAAAAGCAAAATGGCCACAAATCTTAAGGCATTATGTAACAACACGGCTATTCACTACAGACACACAGCATACTTATGAGGTTTTTAATAGTCTCCATGCAAATAACTGGATTCTATTTTACTGAAGACTTTAACTAACTACTCCAAGCCTTAGCGCATACCACCAGCTTATTCACGAGCGTACGTCGTATCTGAGGGGTTTGCGAAGGACATTGTTGTGAAGAAAGGTCGTACAGTCATACTGTATCACCTTGCAAAGAAATATGAATAAATAATTCACGACTACCTAGCCTAACCGATCTAAGTAAATGTATAAGCGCGGATCCATATGAGTTGAGTCATACAAAGCAGAAATATCAAAATGGCACGCAGTAAATACTGTGGATGTTGCGTTTTTTGGAGTGGTCAGTATATTTTATAGAAACATGACTGTCATACCTTGGTTCGAAAATGTTTTCGATGTTTTTGGCATCTGTTTTTGATTTCTGTGTCTCTGGGTACATCAGCTTCGAGATGGCAAGTGCAGCCGGAGCTGACATGACAGACGCCGCTAACAGGTGGTTGGCGGGCACCTACAACAAAGGACAACAGACAATCGTTTCTGTTCACGTAAAATGTTGACCCATCACATTTTGAGATACTGAAGCATACGAAGGAATGCAAATTAGGCCTAATAAGTACACGTGAATGAATATGAAATCTGAAGATATTCTGATCTACGTATTCAGCAATGTAACAGAGACGATGGTAAGGTATTCGATCAAAGTGTCCCTTTGAAATGCCGGTTGATTGTAGACATCACTATATAATATTCAAAGGCCTGTTCAGGGCAGTGCAATCTGAAGACCTCATAGTGTATGTAATGTTGTCTGTCTCAATGTAATCTCACTAATGCAGTCTATTTCAATGTCAAATATGACAATGTAAGAGTGAGATTCTTCATGTTTGTTAAATTACCTATCTTACTGCAAACTTCCTGCAATCTTCTTAATCTATGCGCCGCGTAGACTATGCCACATGTGACACGTGTGAGAGTGAAATTGGAAGACTTCTTAGTTTATCTTTATGCAATTTTCTTAATGCAATCTTCTTAACGCAATCCATTCCAGTAGATGAAAGTGGAATATGAAGAATTTTATAGAGCCGTAAAAGTAGAAGGAAGACCGGCAAACCCCGAACAGGATGTAGGCTCCGAGGACACTTCCGGATATGGTGGCAAATCCTCCGGTCAAGACAGCATGGAGTTCAGAGTTCGTCATGTCCTTCAACATCGGTCGAATCATTAACGGAGCCTCCGTCTGCACAGAGTCATCGACAAACAACAACACATGGTCTTATTAGTAGCCATCATCTATAGACGCTAGGATAAAATCAATACGTACAGGATACAGAAGACCGATGTTAGAGCCTCAACTAACGTACCGATTTATCTGTGTATGTCTGTATGTATATTCATGTATGTGTGTATGTATGTATGACTGAGTATATATCTAAATATAAACTTATAACAGCGCTTTTTCGCTCTATGTATGCGGCTATGCAGAGAGGCAAACAGGCATGTATGTGTAGGCATGTACAGTATAGGCTGTTCTGTTCTGTTCTGTTCCTAGCCATCCTCGATTCGAGAGTCGGCCGCATCATGCACGATGTTCCTCCAACGCTTCCTGTCCTCCGTCAACCTTAGCATTTCTTCCAGTGTCAACCCAGTCCATTCCTTTATGTTATCCAGCCACTTCGTTCTCGGTCTTCCCCTTTTTCGATCCCCTGGAATCGTGCCCTGTATGATCTCCTTCTCTATACATGTATAGCAGGGCTGTAGTGGTAAAATTTGAGGTGAGTATACGCTACCGGTTAGTTTTCCGAAACAAATTGGAGGCGAGTATACGCTACACTATTTTTTTGAGTATACGCTACAGTATTTTAATATAAATAAACATAAATTTTTGTGAGGTGAGTATACGGTCTCTAGAGGTGAGTATACGCTGTATACCCGCGTATACCCTCGACTACAGCCCTGATGTATAGGCTACATGTATGCTTTTATGCATGTATATATCTTCAAGACATTCACTACTTTCTGCTAATAGACAATACAGGTACAATAGAAGACCCAATCGCATTTAGATCTGATTTCTTCGTGACCTGCGCGATCGTCTAATCAGTAACATACAGTGTATTGTCAGTTCACAGGTCAGGGTTCAAATTTGCGCGATGGTAAAAAGTGTCGATTCTGCTGAATCTTGCATCCCAGCGACAATTCTAAAATTGAGGACACCAAATAATCGCTTTTTAAAGGAAGATCAGGAAGCGAAGGAAACAGATGACTAGCCGCTCTCATCTGTCGAAGCTAAGAAAGTAAAGTCGCTGACACTTTATACCCATGAATGCTTTAGTTCAAAGGACTGCTTGCTATTCGATTTCTATGTCTACAGTCTACATCAACATTAACTTTATTTAAGTGGCTATAAGCTGACGTATTATATCGCAATCTCAGACATAGTGTCATAGAAATAGGACAAACTGATCTAATGCTAGGGGCTATAAAGTACGGGTGTTGAATTATAAAATGCAGATTAAGACGAAGGTGGCAAATGAACGCTATTCTGTTATTGTATACTTTATAATATTTTGTACAATTCCGACTTGAGCGCTACATGTGACGAATGTTAATTTTTTTAGCTAAACCGAACTCTTCATCCTATTTATCCTGGATTGATTCAGTAAAATTAATTCTAACACAAGTCTGTGGGAAATATAAGTGAAAAGAAATCGGCTGATTGTAATAAGAGTTGGAGGTCACTCTCATATCGCCACAGTTACTGAACTGTAAACTACTTCCTTGACTTTTGAAATACAATAAGAACACACGCCTTCTTCATATCGTATTAATTTAACCTAATTTCATACCATACTTTGCAGGTTTCTTACAATGTCACAGAGATGTTGCCTACAATGATTAACTCTATGATCTGTTGGCCAAGAACCACATAAGATATCATGCTGAACATTAAAACAGCCTGGCTGTATGTAGACTGAAGGCTACTTTGTCTTCACCTTACCCTACCTATGTCTTTCTTCGCATATATACCATTCCGATGAATATGTTGCCTGCTGCATTGACCGATTCGCAGGATGTTGTTCCCATGCAGGCTTGCATCACCTTCGCTGCCTTGACAATGATGTACTGCATGGCTCCAAGGTAGTAGAGCACCGATATCGTAGCGCTAAAGAATATCACAGTCGGCAGCACCTTTCAAAGGAAACACATATCGCTAAGTAGTTACCTGCAGATTTGATACGTATATCCGCTGCAAATACCCGAAGAACAAAAACACTAAACTCACGCGAGCACAATAACAATAATATGACCCATGCTACTAGCTTACACACTTTACTCCTTTTGCTATATCTGCTCAACGCTTTCTTTTGAAACTCGAAATAGTACGCCTCCCGTTAAAAATCCTGTCCTGATCACTCATCTTCTCTTTTCTTTCCCAATTACAAACTTCATCAACCGTATCCGTATGCCGGGTCTGCCTTCCTGATCTTTGTATCTGAACTTTCTGCTTTCTTCTCTTTATCGTCTGCATTCTTTGACTATCTTTATCGATATCTTACATTTAACCACCATTAAAGTTTTTATTTCTTAGTTATAGGCCTATATTTGTGACGAATTATTCAGTTTCTTGCTTTCGTCGTAACTTTGTAATACCAATTTTAGTACAGGCCCTCGCTTTAACCAGTTTGGGCAGGAACATATTGATGACGTTTCCAAAAAATTAGAGTGATGGTTGAGTGTCCCTCCCGGATCCGCCTTTGCCAACATTGTGCGTTGCCAAACTCTCGGCAGAACCGGAAACTGGGTAACGTTTGTTTTAATTTTATATTCTACTAATGAAGCTGTCCAAGATATATGTTTTAAATAACTTGTATGTATATATCTTTTTGAAGCCAGTTTTTTAAACTCAACCTTTCGTCGAGGAAACATCATATAAAAATTCCTCACTTCAGCTTACCGGTATCTATGCTTCAGTTTTGCAGAAAAGTTTTGATGAACCATTAATTCGTTAACCGCACCCGACCTCAAATCAACGGATTCTCAATTGGTGTTGCACTTGCACATCAAGACGCCGAGGAATTTTAAGAGATTTTTCGGTTGTGGTGGGATTTCAGGAACCTCAAAAATCTCAGAGATTTCAGCTGAAGAGAGAAGTCAAGACTCTCGGTAGGTTCCAAAGATATCAGTTGAATGAGAGAATTCTAGCTCTAGAGAAAGTTCGAGAGCGTTCACCTGATTATAGACGTCAACAACCTCGGACAGTACTGAGGAGAGAATTTAGGGTTCGCATAAGGTATCCAGATATCTCAACTGAAGAAAGAAGTAAAGATCTTCTGAAGATTTCGAGAATTTCAGCTGCAGAGTGAAGTCAAGAATTACTGAAGGTTTCCAGACATTTCAACTGATAATTAATAAAGTCAAGAATCTCTTAATTTGCCAGAGATTTCAGCAAAAGAAAGAAGTGAAAAATTGTCAGAAAATTCTATGGATTTCAGCTGGAGATAAAAGTCGCCAATCTTGGAAGGGTTTAGAGAGTTCATCTGTATTAGAGAATTCAAGAACTTCAGTAAGTTCTAGAGATTTCAGCTGTTTAGGAAAGTCAAGAATCTTTGAAAGTTTTAGGAGTTTAGCAAAAGAGAGTACTCAAGAATTTTGGAAGGTACCAGAAATTCAGCTGAAGAGAGAAGTCATTTCTTTGATTTCATACAGGTTTGCACTCAACATTCACCCGTCTCAACGTGCATACGCACCATATCCTGGCTTCCTGTTACTTTGATCTATTATATTTCGACGTGGCTATTCCAAGGGATTTTGGTTTTTGATGGCAATTTCACTTTAGGCGACCATCAACTGATGCCTTGGACATTATGTTACAATGGCGCCTTAGACGACATTCGATTCAATTAAACTAGATTCTTTAAAGATTTTTTATCGTGTTTCAAAGGTTGCTAAATTTCTCCAGTGATTCTTAATAATTTCATCGATCATTTACCTGAAATGCGAAGAAATGGTCTTCATAGCTCTCACCGAATACGAACTCAGAACCGGCGTTGACATAGCTGAGATATTCGGTAACTCTGTCGCCGAGCCATTGAAAGGCTTCGTATCCAAACGCCCATCTCAGAGTGATCATAGCCATGACAAACTGCAGAGCGAATCCCCAGCCGACGGTTCTCCAGTTAACCTAAAATTATTCTGTAACAGTAAATACTAAGTCTTCCACATCTTGGAGCTGGAAGACTTTGTAATAAACACGAGGGAAAGTATTTAATCTGTCTTCCTGGGTCCTAAGAGAAGTCCGAACCATGGATCAGCGGATCACGGGACTTAACTATAAATATGGCTACAGTAAATATAAGTCATTTTGCTATGTAGGCCTACGACCGTTTTCATAGGTCACTGAGTAAGTAATGAATAAAACATTTTCATTATGTGGTCAATGTGGTCAGAACATTGCATGACTTAGCGCTTTCGAGGTGAGCGAACTCCCTAAAGATCACCTCTCCCCCAGTTCGCTCATCCTTCTGTCTCAACTGTCAGCCTCGCACACTTCCGCTAGCTGTCAGTCTGCAGCATGCCACCAAAGACTAAACACCGAATGTCTTCTGCTATCCTATCCTGGTTCCGCACCTGCACCATCCCATGACCACCGTCACCATTGACTTCCACCACAGCACCAAGCCATCTCATGGGCTTTTACATCAGATTCTGACCTTGTGCCAAAGCTGATTAAACTACCTGGATATTGCGGACTTGATTTTTTATAGCGCGATTAGCGCCTGTGATTATGGTCTCTATTCTGTGGCTTTGAGTGGAGCTGATAATTTCGGAGGCATACCCTCAAATTTAAATCGGGGTTTTTACAAAGTGTCAAGAAGGTTAGAACATACTACCTAATTATCCAACAAACTTCCGTGAGGGATCATGTTTATCTCGAGGCATAAATGATAGTAATAATAATTATTATTATTATTAATTATTACTATGCATTATCGATTAATAATGATAATACTATACCTCGAGGCAAATAAAAAAAATAATTATTATTATTATAACGTCTTTGTGTCATCTTAAAGCTGCATATGAGATACAAAAGCGATTAACTTTCGTAGTACTAAAGTACCTTGCTGGGACTGTGTGAGAAAATGAAGAAAAGGATAATATAGACAAAGATTCCGCTCAGTGAAACCAAGTTGTACGGACTGTTCGTTGTGTAGAAGATGTCGACAAACGTGAAGACGATAACAACTATGTAAACCATAGCAAGTATTGTGCTAGAAAATAAACCAACGTAAGTCATTTTTATAGTGAAGAGATCACATTAGTTTAGAACAAATCCGAAATCATTTAAAATAAATATAAGCAACATCGGCCTAAAATAAAAGTCAACGACATCACAGGCGCGTATTAGGATAGGAAACATTTGCAAAAGGTAGGAGGTTACGATTCCTCTCTACTTGACATAAACTTACGATCCTTCTCCAATTGACACATAAGCCATTTCTGTGTCATTGCATGCGATAGATTATCAACTGAGAGGAATTGGATCAAATCCCCACTAGGGCCACAACATGTTTCAAAGATTTCGGCCATGGTCTCAATAGCTGTGATCATCGCTGCGTTAAGTTTGATTTTGGATACCTATGTGCAATGTCCAGTTTCTTAGGACGCTTACTACATAGGTCTAAAACTATTTATGGACTTTAATATCGGTCTCCGTCA
>OY744606.1:69974669-70457169 GCA_963556255.1 Allolobophora icterica | reverse complement strand
ATGTATGTATGTATGTATGTATGTATGTATGTATGTATGTATGTATATGGCCATTTATATTGCGCCTTACAAGAACCCAGGGTGAGGATTGTCGAGGGATAGGAGGGTTCAACCCCCTAGTCTTTCTCAGGACCCCAGTTAAGTCTTCATGGCACACCCGAGGGGTCGTTTCTAACCCCTCAGCTGTGTTAGTGTGTTTATATTGTGTACATAATAGCATTTTCTTTCACAATGCACCTTGTGGGCTACTAATTAAGTAATATTCTGGTTTATTGTGAGATTTGTGACCATGTGAATTGTATACTAATAAATTTGGTGATGTCATTGCTTTAAGGAATTTAAGCTTTCTGTTGCATCTTTGATTTTTCTCAGTTTGCAAAATACGAATAAAATATTCAACTGCACATGGATCAAACTCATCAAAGTCTATACCCCTTCCCTAGTATTTTTTTCGACAATTCTCACACTGCAAGAACCTCACGAAGAACTTCATGACAATGTTAAACAATAATTCTTTCCGCTTGCTTTGGATCGGGAGCGCCTATGGTAGAGACCTATAACTTTCGATTGGTTATTGATTGAATTTGTCAAGTTTTTCGATGTATAGTCTCTGGTTTTCTGAGTATGTCTTTTTCGGTGCAGTCAGTTCCATCAATTCAACAGCCAGTTTCATACCTGACATGCAACTTCTAGTATCAGTTCAATTGTGCCTATCGTCTACACTAAATTTCTATTAAATCTGGGGTGCATGTATTCCTGAACAGAGTATTCTGCATTCTGTATTGAATTTTATTACGTATGCACACTGGAGTGCGTATCACTTGCAAGCGATCAACTGAAGAATATACATACTTACATACTTACTTATTATCAATTTAATTATAATAATGTTTGTATCAAATTACCTTCTTTTTTATTTTCGAAAATGTTGAAGAAGAAATATTCTATTTGAAACTCCAGGTTTTTGCACTTTGCAATACAACCACAGCAGCTGTGATACTACTGATTTGAGCAAATAGAACCTAATACATATGTAATATTTTAGCTACAATTAGCCCAAGTATAAGTAAGACAAAGCAAGTAATAGATTTTTAAAATTAATTTTATAGATTAAGTTGCATGAGTCAATGGTAAGTTAGTTGTGTTTCAGCTGCAAAGCTTAATTCAGAATTCGTTAGGAGACCCCTTAATGTTGATCCAATGAGCTGCAACTTCATACAATGCAACAACTAGGCCTGTGTAAACTTACTAGATGTTGGCTTTTAACAAATTTAAACTTTTGGAAACTTGTAGGATTTTGTGGACACCCTAACGTGTATTATTGATAAAATCACACGAAGTTCGAAGTTCGATGGACTTATGATAAGCCATCGTTCTGAATTAGTTTTCTGAGAACAATTTAATGCATGCGTATCTGACTCTAGCTAATTTTAGACAGATCTTTACAAATATATTGACATGTGTTTAAGATAGACATACTCTATGTATCGACCTATTGTTTCTCATTCTTCAATGCACCGCAATCCTGGACCTAAGAAAATGACGCACATAATCAACTTTGCCTGGGAGTCCATTGTTGTAATTGTAATTGTATCGAACATTTATAAAAGTGCTACTCAACAATTCAGGGATCTCTGGCGATGAAGAGACCGAGGTACAGAAGGTCTTCCCCCACCAAACAGTTGTGCATAAGAGTTAGGCCTAAATTTTAATCTGGATGCGCAGGGACACAGAACTCCAGTGAAGAGTGTCCCCAATGAAGGCAGATATGTGGGCAAACCTTGAGAGACCACCAATATGGCGGGTAGCAGCGTTAAGTATTGACTGAAGCTAGGAAAGGTTTAGTGAAGAGAGACTAGTATATATGGAGTTGCTCTACGCTATTAGTCTTCGTGTTGCATGTGTTTATTAATTATGTTTCTTGCCCTGAGGTACCCTTGATCCCTCAGGAATTAAAAGTTACCCGGAGAAAAATTATTATTACTACTACTACTACTACTACTACTACTACTACTACTACTACTACTACTACTACTACTACTACTACTACTACTACTACTACTACTACTACTACTACTACTACTACTACTGCTGCTGCTGCTGCTGCTACTCCTACTGCTACTACTACTACTACTACTACTACTACTACTACTACTACTACTACTACTACTACTACTACTACTACTACTACTACTACTACTACTACTACTATTACTACTACCACCACCACCACCACCATCACTACTACTACTACTACTACCACTACTACTACTACTACTACTACTACTACTACTGCTAGTACTACTGCTACTAATACTACTACATAGGCATATGCATATTATTATAGCTGTGTCTTCTGTCAGCAGGCACGAATGTGCATAGACAGTTGAAAGAAATACTTTAATTTGATATAGGTCAAATGCCTCACCTTAACATTTTTTCTCTGTTTCATTGCTTAATAATTACTTTGTATATCTTTTGTTGGTAACACAAGCTTTCACATTATTCATTTAGGTTTGTTTGTTTATGTCGTCTTTACCATTAGTCATAGCGCCGGCTGGTCTGTTTAGTATCTCAAAATGTGATAGGTCAACATTTTACGTGAAAAGACACGATCGTCCGTTGTCCTTGGTTGTATGTAGGTGCCTGCCAACCACCTGTTAGCGGCGTCTGTGATGTCAGCTCCGGCTGCACTTGCCATCTCGAAGCTGATGTACCCAGAGACACAGAAATCAAAAACAGATGCCAAAACATCGAAAACATTTTCGAACCAAGGTATGAAAATTATGTTTCTACAAAATAGCCCCTGCCAAAGGAACCATTTCTACACTTACTAAATATATTTACTTAGCAACGTTTTGATTTTATTATAATGCATGACTCAACTCATATATACAGTTATAGCCTGCATTTCTTTCGATCAGTTAGGTAACAATGAATTGTTGATTCGAAAATCGTTGTTGCGAGATGATGCAGTACACACTTTCCAAAAACTGTGTCCTTCTCAAAGCTATTTAGGAAATTACAATAAAGTATTGGAGAATTAATTATGTGGTGCTGAGATCAATAGGTATAAAAAATACACTGACTGTATACTGTCAGTGCGAAGATACGAAGAGGTTTGGCCACCAGCCTTCATGTGCTGACGGTTTGAAATAAAGTCGATAGCACTTAATACTAGGCTGTTGATTAATGGCAGATAACGCGTGCGATTTACGCGTTACATTTTCGGAACGATTAACGCGATCAAAAATTTATTCGCGATTAAATATTTATATCGCCAACAGTTTGGGTTAGGCCTAGAGAGTTACTGAGCACAATCTTTTTATTAGTATCCATTCTTTCTCCATCCATGCATCCATGCATCCATCCACCCATCCATCCATTCATCCATCTATTGTCTGTCTGCTGTCTGTCTGTCAGTCTGTCTGTCTGTCTGTCTGTGTCTGTCTGTCTCTGTCTCTGTCTGTCTATCTGTCTGTCTGTCTGTCTGTCTGTCTCTTTCTCTTTCTCTTTCTCTCTCTCTCTCTCTGTCTCTCTCTCTGTCTCTCTCTCTGTCTCTCTCTCTGTCTCTGTCTCTGTCTCTGTCTCTGTCTCTGTCTCTGTCTCTGTCTCTGTCTCTGTCTCTGTCTCTCTCTCTCTCTCTCTCTCTCTCTCTCTCTCTCTCTCTCTCTCTCTCTCTCTCTCTCTCTCTCTCTCTCTCTCTCTCTCTCTCTCTCTCTCTCTCTCTCTCTCTCTATCTCTCTCTGTACTTGTCTGTCTGTGTCTGCATATTTGTCAATCTATCTTTCTCATATCTCTCACCTCATATATCTGATTTTTCTCTTTCTCTCAAACTGCCTCTGTGTTTTTATTTCGACTAAATTTTATTACAATCTATCCAAGAAAAGTTTACGACATTGTTTTGTTGTTTTGGATCGCTTGGTAGCACATATAGGGATCCCCGACTAGTGGCAGGCACTTCCCCTAGCAACAGCCCTGGAGTTGCGCCCAGAGTGGGGTCGATGACGTCACACCAGTATCATGTCAGCGTACATCATTAACTTTCAGTTACACCTCCCAGTGTCAGATCGACTGCGTGACTACCGGCCGCGTCAAAGATTGATGCGTTACATTTTTCTGAATTCTTATTATTTATGTATTTTACAAAATGTGTAAACTGTTTATTGAGCAATTAATTTAAAGTCCATCATCTTCCTCATTCAAGGCAATGTGGTTATGATGCGAAGACATTGATCTGTCAATTGTTTGGTTGGCAACTTGCTCGCACCTGTTTCTGTTGTTACTCCGGCTGATAATACAATCCTACAATACCAGGTAGGAAACAAATCGCTTTTCAGAAATTAAACAATTAAAGGTAGAATATAATGAGCTAATTTTAATAAAATTCAGCTTCTGAAGTAGATACAGAATATTTCAGCCTTCCCTTTGCTGCGTCTCTATTCATTACATTTTTTTACATTTACGTTTACATTAAATTCTTCTCCAAACTGCGTGTCAACCGGCTGCGGTTGTAACGTAGCATTATTTCACCGTAAGCCACCAAACTGAACAGACGTCAGTCAGACAAATGTGCGGAGTTGTTTGCTTGCGCCCAGAAGAAGAAATTTAGTTTTGGAAGGATTCAGAAGAAGCTTATTACTAGACTTTCAAGATTGCATGTCACCAAGATGAGTAGGTCTATAACTATTTGGTTCTCCTGATGTATGATTGGAGTTGTAGGCCCTAATGTTGTGCTTCCGCTCCAGAGCCACGACTCAGACAAGTATTGTCGATACAGCCATTATAACGTGAAATAAATGAGTGATTACATTGCCCTACCTACCAATTTGGATGTCGTGGCGTCGTGGTGTGGCCACAAATACGTTCACCTGAGTCAATCCCTGAACAGGGAGTGACGAAAGAAAAGAGGTGCTTCTACAAAGAGGGGTACATACCAGCGATGCAAGCGGTCGTAAAGCAGGCGACTGACCCAGCGATCATTGCCCTTCCGACTAAACGGGCGAGATCCGTCTTTCTCTCTGGGGCCATTGCACTGAATGCCCCCAGCTGAATTCCTATTGACCCGATGTTCGAAAAGCCGCACAATGCGTACGTTGCTATGACGACAGACCTATCCTGTAAACGATCAGATCTTAGTGTAAGTCAACGTTCCACTTTATGTGCAAATCTCTTAAATATATCTAAATAAATCCCACATAAATTCACCCAGTTACTACATTCACAGATGAGCTATACAAACCACCTCCTACACTACATCACACGTCGAAGGATCTCATTTCTGTTTCAAATGGAATAACTTCCTTTCAAAATTCATAAAATAGAACTACTAGTAATAAATGTGATAAACTGTAACCAGAATATTAAAGAGTAGGCCTACATAAACTAAAATACCCATAAACTAATATCACTGTAAATGAATATTCGTAAAACTTTCAAAAGATATCTATTTTTGATCAATTTCATTGTAGTAGGAGGGAGGGAGGGCGACATGAATGGATAGAGGGATGGATGGTTGACTGGATGGGTTGGATTGTGTAGGTTTGGGTGGAAGGGTTTGGTGGGTGGCTGGTTTACTGGGTGGATGAGTGGTTGAGTGGGTACTGAGTTCAGATGGGTGGCTGGGTAAGTGGGTTTTTAGTTGATAGAAAGTTGAATGAATTGGCGAATAGAAGGATGAATAAATGGATTGATGGATTTGTGCATGGGTGGATGGATGAATGGGTGGATGAATGAATAGATGGATGGGCGGATTGGTGAATGGATGGATGGAATAAGAAAGTCACTGAGAAAGAGAGAGGTAGATAGAGTGGATAAAAGTAAGCGATAGCTACAGAGCGAATCTTAGATGGAAACCAGCAATAACCAAGACTTTTGTGTGCTTATAAAGAAAGGTCATATTGAATCCACTTGGTTCTGACCGAGATGACTCCGTTTTCGAGGGTCGTGGAGTTTGCTCCTGGAGTGGTCAAAATTATGTCGTCTCCTTGGTAATACCAGGTTCCGTTATTGGCGACGTGAGCATCAAGCTGTTCCTTGTTTCCGATGAGAACACCAAGTTCCTCGTAGGCGATGAACTCATTCAGAAAGGTCTTGGTGCCTATGAGACCAGCAACTGTCCGACAGTCGGGTATGTCGACACCCATGACGACGGCGAATGGCCACAGCACATATGAACATATGAACTACAGTAAAAGACATCATCATTCACAATAACAACAACAATGTCATCTTCATCATCGCCTGGTATGGTCATTTTCATTGCCATCACCATCACCAACATCATCATCATCATCATCATCATCATCATCATCATCATCATCATCATCATCATCATCATCATCATCATCATCATCATCATCATTATCTTCATCATCATCATCATCATCATCATCATCATCATCATAATCATCATCATCATCATCATCATCATCATCATCAATATCATCATTATCATCATCATCATCATCATCATCATCATCATCATCATCATCATCATCATCATCATCATCAATATCATCATCATCATCATCATCATCATCATCATCATCGTCATTAGTTGAATTCCGAGTGCGTTACACATAACTGCTGATTTATCATTTTATAATGCCACTAAGTTCTAAAAACTAAAATCTGTTTTTTATATAAACAAATAATGACGATGTGCAAACCTAGTGTAGCGCTCAATCAATCTATACAGCCCGGTGGACAAAGCGTAAATATAAATGTAAATACCTGACATTTCACAGCGGAACAGGAAAAGTGCCTCGAAAACATCAGCACAATATAAAATGAAGTCCGCAGTGGCCAGCTAAGTCAGAATTCAAGGGGTCAAGCCCAAGAGAGCTAATTTGGAAAGCGATGTATGCCAGTATAACTTCTTTTAACTTCGCACACTTTCTTTATAATTGTTTATTTTTTGAACGCTCGAATACCCAATTGTGGTTGAAATTTCTGATGAAATTTTTAAAAAGTTTTTAAGGATTTAACTTTTAATAGGATAAACTCTTAAACCTGGAATGTGAGTTCCTCGATTCCAACACGCTGGCCAAAATACGTCAGAGTTGCGTTGAGAAATTCCAATGCAGCTAAGAAGGCGATGATGTTGGCAGCAATATTTGCTACTAAAGCAATAGCATTCGATGCCCCAGCAGAGAGCGCTTCCATCAAGTTGCTGTCAGTACTAATGTCAAAAGCAAAATGGCCACAAATCTTAAGGCATTATGTAACAACACGGCGATTCACTACAGACACACAACATACTTATGAGGTTTTTAATAGTCTCCATGCAAATAACTGGATTCTATTTTACTGAAGACTTTAACTAATTACTCTGAACCTTAGCGCATACCACCAGCTTATTCACGAGCGTACGTCGTATCTGAGGGGTTTGCGTAGGACATTGTTGTGAAGAAAGGTCGTACAGTCATACTGTATCACCTTGCAAAGAAATATGAATAAATAATTCACGACTACCTAGCCTAACCGATCTAAGTGAATGTATAGCTGCAGACCCATATGAGTTGGTCATACAAAATAAAAATATCAAAAAGGCACGCAGTAAATACAGAAGGGTTCAGTAGTTTTGTGAAAACATGACTGTCATACCTTGGTTCGAAAATGTTTTCGATGTTTTTGGCATCTGTTTTTGATTTCTGTGTTTCTGGGTACATCAGCTTCGAGATGGCAAGTGCAGCCGGAGCTGACATCACAGACGCCGCTAACAGGTGGTTGGCGGGTACCTACAACCAAGGACAACGGACGTGTCACATATTTAAGATACTAAAGCATATAAAGGGATGTAAATTAGGTCTAACAAGTACACCTTAATGAATATGAAAGTTGAAGCTGCCAACACAGTATGTATAATCTATGTATTCAGCAATGTAAAAGAGACGTTGTTAAGGTACCCGATCAAAGTATCCCTCTCAAATGCCGGCTGATAGTGCACATCGCTATATGATATGATATTCAAAGGCCTGTGCAGGGCAATGCAATTTCAAGATCTTTTCGTGTATGTAATGTTGTCGGTCTTAATGTAATCTTACTAACGCAATCTATTTCAATGTCAACTCTGACAATGCAACAGTGAGGTATCGTAATGTTTGTAAAATTACATATCTTACTACAAACTCCGTGACGCAATCTTCTTAATATAATCTATGCCACTGTCATGTGTGAGAGTGAAATTGAAAGACTTCTTATCTATGTTTGTGCAATTTTCTTAATGCAATCTTCTTAATGTAATCCATTCCACCGTCAGTTAATGAAAGTGGAATATGAAGAGTTTTAGAGATCCGCAAAGGTAGAACGTAGGCCGACAAACCCCGAACAGGATGTAGGCTCCGAGGACACTTCCGGATATGGTGGCAAATCCTCCGGTCATGACGGCGTGGAGTTCAGAGTTCGTCATGTCCTTCAACATCGGTCGAATCATTAACGGAGCTTCTGTCTGCAAGAAATCATCGACAACACAGGGTCTTAACAGAAACCATCATCTATAGAAGCTAGGATAGAATCAATACGTACAGGATACAGAAGACCGATGCTAGAGCCTCAACTGTGCTTGTACTTGTGTGTATATACATGTATGTATGTAAGTCTTATTATACATTATAATAGCGCTTTATCAGGACCGCATGAAAGCGCTATATATATGTATGCGTCTATGCAGACAGACACACAGGTATGTAGGCCAACGTATGTAGGCATATGTGCTTTTATGCATGTATATTATCTTAAACACTTTCACTACTTTTCACTACTTTCTCTTAACAGACAATACAGGTACAAATACAATAGCATGACCCAATCGCATTTTGACCTGATTTCTTCGTGACCTGTGCGATAGTCTAATCAGTAGCGTACTGGATTTATTGTCAATTCACAGGTCGGAGTTAATATCTGCTCGATGGCAGAAAAGTGTCTGAATCTTGCGCCCCTAGCGAACACACTTTAAAACGAGGACACCGAATAATCGCTTCTTAGGGAAGTTCAAGAAGCGAGAGAAAGGAATGGCTAGCACAAGCTTAGAAAGTAAAGTCGCTGGCAGGTTCTGCCCAGGAATGCTTTAGTTCAAAGGACCGCTTGTTATTCAATTTCTATGTCTACACCAACATCAGCATTAGTCCATTGTACCCTTCAGTGACTGTAAACTGACCTTTTCTTTGTCGCTATCTGAGACATAGTGTCATAGAAATATGGAACTGTAATCTACAGCTAGTGGTTTTAAAGTACGGTTTTTGAACTACAAGAAAGATATTAAGAAAACAAAAGATGGCACATATGAACAAATGAACACTCTTCCGTTATTGTACTCTATATGTAGCCCACAATTCCGACTTGAGCGCTACATGTGACGAGTGATTGTGTTTTTAGTTAAACCGAACTCTTTATAATATTTATCCTGGATTTATTCAGTAAATTCTATCACAAGTCTGCAGGAAATATTAACTGAAAAGAAATCGGCTGCTTGAAATCAGAGTTGGAGGTCACTTTCATATCACCACAGTTAATGAACTGTAGAGGATGTCGTTGACTTTTTAAATACGACTAAGCCTAAACAAGTCCTTGGCAAAGTACAAACACTTTCTTCATATCGTATTAATTTAATCTCAGTTCAGACAACACTTAGCTAGCTTTTTACATTGTGACAGAGATTTGCCTGCGAAGATATATACTCTATTATCTGTTGGCCAACAACCATTTAAGATATCGTGCTGAACATGCCATGGGTCAAGCTGAAGATTAAGTCTGTAAGCAGACAGTACTATGTCTTCACGTTACCCTAGCTCTGTCTGTCTTCGCATATACCTGTCCGATGAATATGTTGCCTGCTGCATTGACCGATTCGCAGGATGTTGTTCCCATGCAGGCTTGCATCACTTTGGCTACCTTGACAATGATGTACTGCATGGCTCCAAGGTAGTAGAGCACCGATATCGTAGCGCTAAAGAATATCACCGTCGGAAGAACCTTTCAAAAGAAACACATCGCTCGGCAGTTAGCTGCAGAATTGTTAGATATATCTGCTGCCAATACTTGAATACCAAAAAACCTCTGAGTACGTCTCCTGAAGAGGCGCTATATAAATATTCAGAATGAATGAAAGAATGAAAAACACCAAACCTTCGCGAGCACAATAGCAATGATCTGACTCATGCTACTAGCTTACACACTGTGCGCCTTTTGCCATATCTGCTCAACGCTTTCTTTCGAAACTCGAAACAGTTGGCCTACCGTTAAACATCCTGTCATGATTACTCATCCTCTCTTTTTCTTTCCCAATTACAGACATCATCAACCGAAACCGTATGCTTGAGCTTTGAATGTGAACTTTCTGCTCTCTTCTTGTCGTCTTCTGCAATCTGCATTCTTTGACTATCTTTTCCTACACATTAAATTTCACTACCTTTACAGTTTCTATTTCTTAGTTATATATTTGTAACCAAATATTTGTGACTATTAAAGGACTTTTGTTTATAACTTTTCTTTCTTCACCATATTTATGTCCATTTTTAGTTTTCCAGGCGTCTCATTACCTGTTTATTCGACCGCGAATTATTTAGCTTCTTGCTTTCGTCGTGACTTTCAAATACCAATTTTAGAACGGGCCCTCGCTTTAACCAGTTTGGGCAGGAACATACTGATGGCGTGTCCAAAAAATGGTGATTGTTGACTGTCCCTCCCGGATCCGCCTCTGCCCACATTGTGCGTTGCCAAACTCTCGGCAGCACCGGAAGCTGGGCAACGTTTGTTTTAATTTTAAATTCTGCTAATGAAGCTGTCCAAAAATACATGTTTTAAATCACTTGTATTTATACATTTTTCGAAGCCAGTTTATTAAACTCAACCGTTCGTCAAGGAAACATCATATGAAAGTTCCCTACTTAGCTTATCTATACTTCAATTTCGGTTTCTGTAGTCTATCAGATTTCGACCTGGCTTTTCCAAAGGATTGTGGTTTTCGATTGCTTTTTCACTTTCGGCGACCATCAACTGATGCCTTGGACATTATGTTACAATGGCGTTGTTGACAACATTCGGTTAAATTAAACTAGATTCTTAGAGATTTTTTATCGTGTTTCAAAGGTTGTTAAATTTCTCCAGTGATTCTTAATAATTTCATCGATCATTTACCTGAAATGCGAAGAAATGGTCTGCATAGCTCTCACCGAATACGAACTCAGCGCCGGCGTTGACATAGCTCAGATATTCGGTAACTCTGTCGCCAAGCCACTGAAAGGCATCGTATCCAAACTGCCATCTCAGAGTGATCAGAGCCATGACAAACTGCAGAGCGAATCCCCAGCCGACGGTTCTCCAGTTAACCTAAAATTATTCTGTATGAGTAAAGACTATGACCCTCCACGTCTTGGAGCTGGAAGACTTAATAAAAAACATGAGTGAAGTATTTAATTTAATTTATTCTGTTCCTGAGTCCTAAGAGAAGTCGTGACCATGGGGTCAGCGGATTGCGGGACTTACTATAATTATGGCTACAGTATATATAAGTCATTTTGTTATGTAGGCCTACCAACGTTTTCATAGGTTACTGAATAAGTAAGTGATCATATGAACAATGACTCATCCTCCTCTCTCAACTGTCAGTTGCAACATTCTTTCGCAAGCTGTCAGTCTGCAGCATGCCACCAAAGACTAAGCACCGAATTCCTTATGCTATCCTATCCTGGTTCCGCACCTACAGCATCCCATGACCACCGTCACCATTGACTTCCACCACAGCACCATGCCATCTCATGGGCTTTTACATCAGATTCTGACCTTGTGCCAAAGCTGATCAAACTACCTGGATATTGCGGACTTGATTTGACATAGCGCCGGTGTTTAGGCTGGTCTCTATTCTGTGGCTTTGTGTGGAGCTATGATTTCGGAGGCATACTTTTAAATTTAAGTCGGGGTTTTGCAAAGTGTTAAGAAGGTTAGACCATGTTACGTAATGATCCAACAAACTTTAAATAATGTTGAAATCCGTGCGGAATCCTTTTCACCTCGGGGCATAAATGACAGTAATAATGATAATTATCATTATTAATTATTGTTATTGTTATGCATTATCGATTAATAATTAATAATGATAATACTATACTTCGGGGGCAAATAATAATAATAATTAGGGCCTATTATTAGGCCTATTATTATAACGCGTTTGTGTCATCTTAAAGCTGCATATTTGATACAAAAGAGCTTGACTATCGTAGTTCTAGAGTAGGCCTACCTTGCTGGGACTGTGTGAGAAAATGAAGAAAAGGATAATGTAGACAAAGATTCCGCTCAGTGAAACCAAGTTGTACGGATTGTTCGTTGTGTAGAAGATGTCGACAAACGTGAAGATGGTAACAACTATGTAAACCATAGCAAGTATTGTGCTAGAAAACAAACCAACGTAAGTCATTTTTATTGTGAACCGATCACATTAGATTAGAACGAACCCAATATCAATAGGGCCTAACATAAACACAAGCAACATCGGCCTTAAATGACAGCCAACGACACCATAGGCGCGCATTAGGAGAGCAGACATTTGTAAAAGGTAAGAGCAAAGGTCTCAGAGTCATGGTAAGAGGTTCTTACGACCCTTCTTAAATTGAGACATAAGCCAATTCTGTGTCATTGCACGCGATAGATTACCAACTGAGAGGTTTTGGACCAAATCCCCCTCTAGAGAGACAACATGTTTAAAAGATTTCGGCTCCACTGACTCTCCCTAGCATACTTAGCCATAGAATAAGTACCTGTGTACTGACGGTAAACTGTAAACCGGGAACATCAGGCAATAGTGGAGAGGGCTGACTACGCGGCTTGAAATGCCGATACTAAGAATAATGAAGTCGCTAGGAATTCATGCAACTCAAATGACTGCCTCTCAGGGAGACTCAGTGTTCTTTTACCAGACTACACCTGCTCTAGTGTAAGCTAATATTACGAGATAATATTATGGCCGTGGTCTTTATTGCTGTGGTCATCGCCCCGTTAGGTTTGATTTCGGATACCTATGTGCTCTGAGTATGTCCATTTTCTTAGGCACGCTTAGGCCCTACTACTTCACGTAGGTCTAAAACTACTTATGGACTTTAATATCGGTTTTCTTCACTTGCATATAACATTATCACACAATAACTATGTCCACAAAATTCAGTACAGTGAGTGCTGATATTTCTATTTCTAAAATGTTCACACAATTATACGTAAATACAGTTATGCACATAGGCCCTATATGTTCAATTTTTATGGGTCAAATATTTGCAAATGTTGGCCACATTTTAGGGCCTTTGAGAGGTCCTTAACAGTGTCAGATAAGAATATCTGAATAGGTTCAAAAGATATTGTTAAGAAACAAGACAATACTCAGTGTGAAGTTTATTAATGATCTGCAGAGATTTCAAAGCAGACAATAAATCTTTAATAAATAGTCAGATCATAGAAGCCATGGAGGAATGGGCGTTGCTACTCAGAACCTGTAATAAAATACTGAGGCTTAAGCAGGATTTAAGAAAATAATTAATGCGTTGAAGTTATTCAATGTTCGACTTCATCCAGAGTTTGTTAACTAAATGGCTAGAATTCTCTCAAGCAATCTTCCGACCTGATCCAAGTATACATTTCAGAACATAAAACTAACTGAAGTAAACACCATAATTTATTGATTATGAATATATAACAAATACAATGATTACGCAGTTCTCTCTCGACTGTCCAATCAAATGATTTGATTTCAATGTTTACTGAATGTTGTTGAAAATCAATGTCAAGAGTAGAAACATTATTGAAGAACATAATTGTAGAAACATTGCTTGAACATTTCCAGAACAAGTAAGCCTCAGTAGTAGTAAGAGATTGTTCAATGCTGTTGGACTAGTCAGAGATTGTTCGGTCGATTATAAATAATGAGGCACATATCAAGCAGTTTACTGAGCTCCGCCACTGCTCGTACTCTGGCAGTGCCAGTCCCAAGTATGGATAAAGGAGGAGGGCGACGTTAATCATCTTTGTTATGACACAACCTCGTTAAACAGCAACTAACCAAACAATTTACTGCCTTGCACAGGTCACAAATACTAGAACATCAGTATAGCAAATTTGAGTCCAAACTTCAAGAAACGCTTGAAAGATAGCCACTACGAAAGTGATCAAAGTCTTAGTAATTTTTTTTGGCAAACAGCTTATCATTTTCTTAACGAGGATTTATGATAACCGATGTCACAACTAGAAACAGCTTCCAAGCGTTGATTCCAGCAAGCGGTTGAACTATCGGCTTTAAATGGTCTCTGGGCTTTTGGTTCAAATGGTCTCTGGGCTTTTGGTTCAAATGGTCTCTGGGCTTTTGGCTCAAATGGTCTCTGGGCTTTTGGCTCAAATGGTCTCTGGGCTTGCCGCTAGTTCGTTTTCTTAATTTAGCTTCATTACATGGCATTTCATTACAAGCCTACTTAGGCTACTAAAAAGAACACGCCAAATGTCTATCAACCGTGTGTCGAATGCATAAGTATAATCCACAATGAACTGGTAAAATCTAAGAGATGATACAATGGCGTTGCTGATTGTTATTCACTGGTTAATGACGTATAAAAATATAAATAACTGAAATTAATATGATCCACTGGTTTATTAATTAGTTAATGTTCAGTGACAATATAAGGTAAAAGAAGTGAACATGGTTCGTTGCTACTCACTAGTTAATGCCGAGAGGATGTTTATCGGTGAACTTGTAGACAGGTGCCAACCCTCGGTCTATCTTGTCGCCGTAGTGCTTCCAGATGACGTGCATGCTGATGCAGAACAAGACAAAGCAACTCATCCAGAGCAGACGAATCGAGCCTTCTTCACCGAATTCATACCACATAGCATAGGCAAAGTATGCACAATAGCCAACGATCAACAGGACGAGCAGCAGAAGTTTCACATGTCGACTGTGTTTCTTCCAGAATCCACTGGTGGCTGTCTGTGCCTTGATGACTTGACGGACGAAACGGTTTGGTTCGTGTTCGTCATCACTGTCCTCTTCCCTTTCTTCGTCTCTTTCTGAGTCCTTCAGCACAAACGTAACAGCATACGGATATGAATTTAATATTTTCAATTATTGCTTTCTGAAGTGTGGTTGATACACGTGTTTCATACTTGTTCAGACGCATACATACTTACTTGCATTCATATATTAGTATGATAAGAACGACACAAGTCAGCAGAGACAAGGATACAACACTGTGGTTATACAAATTACTGGCTATATGCCATAGGTGGAATACTGCATCCAGGTATGGAATCCATATCTGAAACAGGACATAGAAAACTGAGGAAAGTGCAAGGAAGAGCTACACAAATGATTTGGGGCAAAGCAAAACATGTTTGTCTTGAGTTCAACGGTTTGGCTATAAACCCATGTAAATTTGAAGCGATTATGTTAAGTTCATGCTAATGCCTGCTTTCTCTCCTTTCGCATTCCAGCACTGATCTTTTTGGAACTGCTATTCCGCTATCGATTACTATGAAAAAGCTTGTGGTATCTCTGGAAGATATCACTGTTCATAGGACCATAGACATTAAACGTCCAGTGATCAGGTCAGTGGGTGTTTGATCGATTTAAACAAGGCACAGAGATACAGACAGATTACATTTATAGGCCCTATAGCTAAAGAATAAAGTATTGCATAATTAATTGAAGCGTTGTAACTTGACAATTATTATTAATTAGCTGTTCCTTGTTTCGATGAGGTCTGAGTCAGCTCATAGACCAGTGGTTATCTGCATAGTTTCCTAGAATTCACTTCTTCAGATAATAAGAACAATTATGTTCGATGTCATATCGATCGTAGTTTATTTAGACAAAACATCAAATCTGCCTTTGTCAACATTTTAAAGTAAAGCATTGAAGATGTCTTAAGCCTAGGTTTCTGATACAGGCTAGGCCTTTTGTTTCTCTTAGTTGCCACTATGTTGCGTAAGGTTGTGTGCGATTATTTTTCAAGTAGGCCTACTGTGTGCAGATGCCATAAATCTACAAACGGAGACTCGGAGTGCATCGTTGGTGATTGCATTGATTGGTTTTTATCTTTAATATAATTATGACGATAAAACGACCGACAGTGGCAGATGTGTTTATTTTGCTACAGTTTGTCTAATGGCGTAAAATATTACCACCTGTCTTAGGTTAAGACTTAAATTTCCCTAAGAGATATTCCAAAAAGGATAGCCCCACGCGGCGACAACAGGCAAAGAAAACTGTCGAAGAAAAATATGTAAACGTAATAAAAGCAGACAGCAAAACTCGACCAGTCGAGAAAATGGTCAAAACAAAAGCCCACGTAGGATAAAACATCAAGATCCAGTCCATCTTTAATCACTGACCCCTTATACAGGACTGAGAACTGCCGCCAAATGTTCATACGATAATAAACGTACACAACTCAATGCATCCATTTCATTACTACACGCCGGCTGTAATAATGCATTTTGTATGCATAGGCGTCAACTCTGGGGCAGCCGGGACACGTGCCACCAATAAATGAGGCACTGCCCCCGAAATATCTAGAGGAGAGTTTCTTGAAATATTAAAATATTATGTTTCAATATGGATTAACTTCTTCAAAAAGAGAAAAACAAAGACAAGAAACTGAAATACTATCAGAAATTCTTTTTGGAAACAAAGATTTATTTATGTCTTCAATATCTTCAATACGAAAAAAATTTACATGAAAACAAAATGCACCCATTTCTTACGTATTACCCGGTACACCGGAAGCGTTCATGATGTCATCAGTTTTCTCGTTTTGTCGACTCGCTGATTGTCCAGACCTCCATGGCCACCCCCTCAATATTTTGGACAAGTTTACGCCACTGTATGCATGTATGCATTTATGCATGTATTTGTAGGGGTTAACTCATGTGGCGACAATAGGTTAATGGAAAGTATGTATTCAGAGCTAGACTAACTGGGACATCCATCGCATGCAGAAAGTCCGTTCAATAATCCAGAACGATGACCAAACGCCACGTATACTGACGTAGGCAGAACGACAGATAGAGAGACACAGAGAGACACAGGGAAATACGAAAACAAACATATTATATATATATATATATATATATATATATATATATATGTGAACAGAGACAGAAAAGGGTTGAACGAGTGTAGTTATGTGACTAAGCGAGTATTGCCGACTACCTTACCAAATAAGTTCTTGTTGACAGAATCGGTAGCTAAGCTTAGCTTAGCCTAACCGCAGACTCCTTGTTTTACCTCTCCTACGAACGACTCCCACTGTTAACATCCCCCAATTTTACGCTAATCAGTTGACGCGTAAAAATACGGGTTAGCTAACTACTCATAAAAATTATGCCCACCTTAAAATCGTCTCCAGATGTCTCATCTACTTTCTCCTTGAGTTCGTGGACCGGCGATGTGATTGCAAGTTCTCCAGGGTTTTCGTATCCATCGTTTGTGAATCCGTGATTCGAATGCGAAGTCCCGTCTTCACTCGTCGAACGAATGCTCTAAAATAAGAATAGTCTATCCTTAGATGAAAATGTGTCAAAGTCGATATTTCTCAACGTCCCTCGTAATCCGGGGAGACAGCATGGTGCTCAATGAGAGAGGCCAATGCGAGTTGAGTCCCCTTTGAGAGGTGACCTGGATGAGAGTACTGGCGATGTACCGTATCTCGGGAGTTCGCTCCATTGAGCTGGCGTAGTGTAGATTATGAATTTATCCTGATCCATAGGCGTAGACTCTGTGGGGCAGCCGGGGCACGTGCCCCCTCAATAATTGAGGAGCCGGGGCAATGTTCCCAAAAATCGAGAGGAGAATTTCTTCAAATATTAAAATATGTTTCAATATAGACAAATTTCTTCAGAAACAGAAAAACAGAGACACAGAACTGAAATTCTATCAGAAATTCATCATGAAAACAAAGATTTATTTTTATCTTCAATATCTTCAATTTGAAACAAATCTACATGTAAACAAAGCTCCCATTTCATACGCATTAACGTTACACCGGAAGCCTCTGCCGACTGTCCAGACCAGAGGTGAAAAAGGTTTTTCGGATTTTGGTTTTAAGCAAAAAAAAAAGAAAAAGAAAACCGTAAAATTTGTTTCTTTTTTGTTTTTTTTAAAATAAATTTGTATTTTCGTAGGTTATTTTAATAACATTGATCTAAAGATTTTTTATTTTCGAAAATCGCAACTGAATTAAACTAAGTTGGAGCTCTTGTTCATGCCATTTATCATGATTTTTATGAAAAAAAGCGAAAAAACAACAACAACAACAACTTTTCATCTTTAAAACTAAGAACATTTTTAAAAACAACCAAAACAACACAAACCATAAAAACAAAAAAACAATAGAAAACAACTTTTCATCCTAAAAAATTGTTTTTTTGCATCTCTGGTCCAGACCTCATCCCCCCACAATATTTTGGACAAGTTTACGCCATTGTCCTGATCCATCCTGTGCTTTTTCGCTGTTACTACATCCATAGACCATGCGAAAGTAAGGCATTTCAGTTCACTTTCCCGAATATAGACACCATCCAAACCAGCAACCGTCGTGCTGTCCAGAATGCTGTTGCTCGTTATGTCATTAAAAAGCCCCGAAACACCATTAATCCGTCAGTTTCTCAAATCACTTCGCTGACTTAAAATACCTGAACGAGTAGAATAATTAGGCTTACATCGCTCAGCTGCACTTACTAACCCCAGCCCTCCAATACTCGTCAGTTATTTACAGACAAACCACTTCGCTCAACGTGCTCTTCTTCCGCCATAACATTTCTCCGGCCTTCCACTACCTTATCCCCAAAGTTCAAAAATCGTTCCATCTGGAATAAACTGCCACCAGAATTATGGCAATAAAACTGCACATCTTGCAGTCTCTTCGCAGTCACTCATGACCGAAAACACTCCTCTTCCACAAATCCTCTCCTGATTTCTCCTCTTCTCCTTTCCTCTCTCGCCGCTCCAATTTTAAACACCATCCACCGTAACCGTCGACTTTCTGCCTAGCAGACCCTTAGTATCTAGACCTAAAACCGAAACTTACCTTACATGCCTATCGATTTTGGTTTTGACTGAGCACCTGGGAATACACGTCTAAGCTGGTTTACCGTGAATTGGCGTCGTTGGGCGTTGTAAATATCTCGAGATTACGATTACATCGGCCTACATTGTTTCATCGATCAACCCTTCGTTATAGACTGAAGTATGCCTGCTAAACTCTTATAGATAAACGAACTGTTACCAGATAGCAAAATTTCTGAGGTTTGCAACACGTTATTTTTGCATTATCATTCTTTAAATCAGCTGATATTTAGGTATAATTTTTTTATTGAATAACTTTCAATGATGATTTTTTGCAGAGAAAATATAGGGCTCTAGACTACATTTTTTAATGACACGTAGATTTGTCATTCCGTATTAACTTTAAGAAACTTGAAATAGACCCATTATAATCTAAAACACTATGTTCACATATTTTCATCTGTACTTTAATCAATTTATGATAAAAGTTCAGCAGGATGTTTTATATCATCTTACCAACAGTTCCATCTTTTTACGAGATCCGAAAGTTACAGATCTAGGGCTAAAGTAATCGCGATGAGTATTTTCGAAGGCGCAGAGCTTAGTAGCCTACACGTTTACATACTAGGCGTGTAGAGCCTTAGTGCGATTACTCCTCTCAAGGCCATATAATAAGATATTTGGTCTGCATTTTGGGTGTACGCGTATTGGGGTGTCCCAAAAATCGAACTTGTTATGTATCAGTGGCCAGGTTGCACATATATAGGATTTTTCAGTATTCTTCAACAACCTGCCACAGAAGCTGCTTTGTATCAGCAGCTGCACATCTACGTTTGGAGGAAGAGTTTTTGACCCTCAGCTGACTGCTTTTCTGTTTGTGTACATTTCAATCCATAATTAATTAGTTGTACCAGATCTAAACTTTTGTTGCTGTTTCAAAAATTGGTTATCTATATAAGTTTTTATCATCTATTTGGAATCAGCACGTGTATATGTATGTATATATTTATGTATGTATGTATATATATACGAATGTGTGTATGTACGTATGTATGTATATGGCCATTTATATAGCGCCTTATCAGAACCTCACGAAGAATCTTATGACTATTATAAACAATTTTTTCCGCTTGGTTTGAATCGGGAGCGCCTTTGTTTAGAGACCTTGAAGAGGCGCTGTATAAATTCCGATTGGTTGATTGATTGACTGAATTTGTCAAGTTTTTCGATGTATAGTCTCTGGTTTTCTGAGTTTGTCTTTTTGGGTGCAGTCAGTTCTACAGCCAGTTTCATAAAATTTTCTAATCGTCGGAACAAAATTATTCTTTTGTTGTTTTGGCAAGTCTTCGGCAAGTCAAGTCCTCGTTATAGTTGTGGTTATATTCTTCGCACCAGATCACATAACTTCTCCCTGCCGCCCAAAGATGACCGCAACTATATATCTCGCATCCTTTATAAGAATGCTTACTTACAACTCCCTGTACAATTCCCCGTACTCCTAGCCACAGAAATGTCCTCCGTAGTCTAGCTTGTCTATGTTGCGTTTGTGTCAGCTTAATGTATGAATAAACGAATTTGATTGGTTGATTGAAGTCTTGATTTATCGCAGAATGGCATTAGCTGTTAAAACACACCTTCATTGATTGACAGTTACTCAGAGCAGTGATAATAAATAAAGTTGCTTATCACATCCCGACCTGTTGGAAAACGAGCCCCAGATATTTTTCCAAGAAGTCAGATTAAGAATGCCAGTCAAGACTCCTAGTGATTTTCTATTTTGCCATAATTCTAAAACACAGATTTCGCAACTTATTGCGTTTCCTTATTTTGACACGCAAATATTGTTTAAAATTCATTAAATTAATGACTCACCTGATATATACAAATTTCAAGAATCCATCCTGACATGGAACTTCTAGTATCAACTCAATAGCGCCTATCATCTACCCTAAATTTCTATTTATCTCTGGGGGCATGTACCTGAATTGTACCTGAACAAAGTGTTTTGCATTATCCATTGTATCATTTGATGTTTGGAATCAGCACGTATGTAATATGTATGTATGTGTGTGTATGTGAGTATGTACTACTATATGTACACTGGAGTGCGTGTCACTTGTAACCGGTCAACTAAAGAATATACTTACTTACATATTTACTTATAATCATTTTAATGACAATAATATGTTGGTATCTATTTACTTTCATTTTATATTTTCGATAATGTTGAAGAAGAAATGCTATATCTGAAGCACCAGGTTTAGCACTTTGAATTACAACCACAGCATCTGTGATACTGGTTACTACTGATCTGAGCAAGTAGAAGCTAATTCATATGTACTATTTTAGCTACGATTAGATTAGCCCAAGCATAAGTAAGACAAAGCAGGTAATAGGTTTTTAATATGTAACTTTATAGATTAGATTTATGAGTCAATGGACATGGTAAGTTAGCTTAATTCAGAATTCCTTAGGAGAATCCCATTAATGTTTACCGGTACCTAATGAGCTGCAACTTCATACAATATAACAACTAGGCCTGTGGAAACTTCCTAGATGTTGGCTTTTAACATATTTAAACTTTTGAAAACTTGTACGATTTTTTGGACACCCTAACTTGTATTATTGATAAAATCATACAGAGTTCGAAGTTCGATTGGCTTATGATAAGCCATCGCTCTGAATTTGTTTTCCGAGAACATGTTAATGCATGCGTATCTGACTCTAGCTAATTATAGACAGATCTTTTCAAATATATTGACATGTGTTTAAGACAGACATATTGTATGTATCGACCTATTGTTTCTCACTCTTCAATGCACCGCAATCCTGAACATCTAAAATGGCGTAGGACCCTCTATAATCAATTTTCGCTGGGAGTCCATTGTTGTAGTTGTTATCGAATATTTATTAAAGCGCCACTTGACGATTCGGAGATCTCTGGCGGTTGAGCGGAGAGTAGAGCGCCCAGGGAGTGAAGAGACCAAGGTACAGAAGGTCTTGATACATGAAGGAGCTACCCCCATCAAACAGTTGTGTTTTGAACTGGATGCGCAGTGACACAGAACGCAAGTGAAGAGTGTCCCGAAGAAAGGCAGGTATATGGGCAAACGTCGGGAGATCACCAATAAGGCGGGCAGCCGGGCGGAGTATTGACTGAAACTTTGAATTGTTTAGGAATGAGAGACCAGCATCCATGTAGGCCTATATGGAGTTGCTCCAACCTATTTGTCTTTATATTGTATTTCTTTATTATTTTTGTTTGCCCCGAGGTACCTTTATTCTTTCAGGAATTAAAAGTTATTCGGAGAAAAATCATCATTGTAACTAATACTCTTACTACTACTTCTACTCTATATATTCAGCGTCATCATAATTAAATTTATTATACGCGGGAATTAAGAAAACCTGAACCTGAGAGGCGAAGCAGTTGTGAGTGAATGACTTGTTCAAGGTCCTGTGCAGTAGTAACCGTCTCAGAAGAGACTCTAACTTTCCGTGTTACAAGGCGAGCGCTCTAACCAATCAGCTCCCGTGAACTATTTGCTGTAGATGAACTTTAACTTCATTATATTAGCGCAAAGAACGTCAATAATTAGTTTCACTACAAGCGGCGCTATATAAACGTCCAAATAAATTTTTGCAATTCTTGCAATGGAGGTGAATCCAAATTTAATTATTTCAACCTAACAAAGTTTTGTGCGATATTGTCGTCTTCTCACAGTCCATGTGCATTATGTCTCGGTAGTAAAACACTTCTCATTATGACACCGTTGGGCTCTCATTGGATTCAGGTCAGAATCTAATGTCTGTCTCCACGGCTTTCTATGCCCGCCAACCAACATCTCACATCCCAGTCAGTTAGGAAGAAATACACAGGACTGTGTCCAGATAGATACTTATCGTTTCGCTATACGATGTGGAAGATATGACATTGCAGATTTGAAAGTAATGAATGACTAAGGCAATTTCCCCATGAAGTATACCCTAGAAATTTTACCCACACGCATTAACTCGATTTGAACCTGGACACATAGCCTGTTTTCTTTTTTTTATAGAATTTCAACAATAGTCTACAAAAGTTTATTTTAAAACCTGAAGTAATTTCAATAATCGATAGATTTACGTGTTGGCCTGTTGCTGTTCACTTCTGTAAACTTTTACTTGAAATGCCGTCGACAGACTGGTTCAAAGTAAGTCGGCCTATACTTGGCTGTAAATTCTTGAGCTGTCTCTGTGTCATACACACTACGTCAGATAAGCCTTCTTGTCAGTGCTGCATTTAGACTTGTTCAGGCCCTAAACTATATAACGCTTGGAGGCCCCTTGTTAAAAATCACACCAGAAGGCCTCACAAAATTTGAAAAATATATGCCTTTTAATTATTTAATAGCAAGGCGTTAAAAGAGAAAAATTCAAATTATTTTCATATGAATGCTTTTACTCAGGTGAGATTAAATTTGCTACACAAGCCGTTCAACAAGGTTCTACATAATTTTATTTATTTGTTTATTCCGGATATTTCTATAGCGCCTCTCGAAGTCTACTACTACTCAGAGGCGCTCCCGACTACAGCATTTGATACTGTGCCGGAATTTTCATGCCGAAGCGCCACGAGCAATTGCGAGTGAAGGACTTGCCCAAGGTCCGTACGCAGCGGCTAGAGTGGGATTCGAACCTGCAACCCTCCTGTCACAAGACGCCGAACTTACCACTGAGCCACCACGCCCCACATAATATAATAATATTATATATACTTATACAGTACGCATAATATTTAAAAAGCCCCTCAAATGCTGCATTTTAGGCCCCTGCGGATTATGAGGCCCTAGCCGTAGCTTTTAGCTTATCCTAAATCCGGCACTGCTTCTTTTGACACCGGTACTCTGATAATCAGATCGGCAACTGTATCGTTAACGTTGGAATGTAGCGTTCATGAGCGCGTGATTATCAGTCGCGTCCAAGACTGATACGTTATTTTATTATTTATGCATTTCATAAAATATGTACATTTTTATTTTCATTGAGCAATTAATTTGAAGTCCACATCATGAAGGAATTTACTTTTCCTCATTCAATGTAATGTAGCTATGATGCGCCGACGTCGATCTCCCAGACCTGTCTTTCTTGTCAGGCCCTAGTCGGCTGATAATACAATCCTACAATACCAGGTAAGAAAACACTCCTTTACAGAATTGAAGCAATTCAAGGTGGAATATCACGAGTTACTTTTAGTAAAATTCAGTTTATGAAATGGATACAAAATATTTCAGCCTTCTTAGCTGAATTTGGCAGCGAACCCCAAAGCTCTTCACCAGCAACCGAAAATGCCAGAAAATGCTAGAGTGCCCAACACTGCATCCCTTGAGAACGGTACATTGAATACAATATCTATTTCTACGAGGAGTAAGCATGGGACCGACATAGGTCATTTGGCCAAAAAATGTAGTAGGCCTACTTTGTGAACTGTTAGGCAGATTTTTAAATAGGCAAGAGAGTTTTAAATCACTTGTAGTGTGTGCACATTACCCTTGTACACACCGATGAGAAGTGAGTCACAGTAGTCAAGTCTGTTGGAAATCAAAGAAATAGACAATGAGATTCAGACAGTAGGAATAAGAACAGATATGATGCTACGGATATCCCGCATGTGAAGTTGAGCTGATCTACATAACGCCCGAACATGGTTAGAAAATGGCATGATGGAGTGGCATGTAGGCCTAGTGTCAAACTGCGTGCGTAATCGGTTTAGTCAACAAGTAAGCCACCAAATAAGCACACTTAATCAGGCGACTTCTTGGTTTGTATATAGGAGAAATTTTATTTTTAGAATTCAGAGGAAGCTTATTACTAGACATCCAGGATTGCACATCGCCAAAAGCAATATGGTAACTATTCCGAGTTCGGTTGTAGCGTTGCAGCTGAAGTGCTTTCGCTTCAGCCAAAATGATTTTCAGTTCCAGAGCCATGCCTGACTAATGTTGCCGTGGCGCTAAACTATGATTACCTTGCCATACCTTATTACCATAACTTACCCTACGATTTGGATGCGTATCGTCATTTCGAGGATACAGCTAGTCACCCGAATTAGTTCCGTCTTATAGAAGTAGAAAGGATATGAGGCGCTTTAATAGTCAATTACGAATGGGAGGGGTACTTACCAGCGATGCAAGCGGTAGTGAAGCAGGCGACTGACCCAGCGATCATTGCCCTTCCGACTAAGCGGGCGAGATCCGTCTTTCTCTCTGGGGCCATTGCACTGAATGCCCCCAGCTGAATTCCTATTGACCCGATGTTCGAAAAGCCACACAGCGCGTACGTTGCTATGACGACAGATCTAGCCTGTAAACGATAAGATCGTAGCGTAAGTCAACGATCCACTTGATGCGCAAATCTCTTAAGTACAGCTAGATAAATCCCACATTAAATTATTCTGTGTTTTAAATGATATATTTGACAATTAGATTGCATTGTATGACATATTGTATATCCTGCATCAGTGTAAAATATCTTGTATATCCTGCATCATTGTATATATAGTGTATATCCTGTATTACTGTATGATATACTGTATATCCTGTCTAACTGTATCTTGTCGTAATGAACAACACCGCTTAGGTTTACGACATTGTTTTGTTGTTTTGGATCGCTTAGTAGCGGAAATACGATAGAATGATTTGAGGGAAGGTGGAGAGGGTAAGATATGATAAGAAAATGGAGTAGAAATAAAACACAGAGGCTGTTTGACAGAAAGAGAAATATCAGATAGATGAGGTGAGAGATATGAGAAAGATAGATTGACAAAGATGCAGACAAAGAACCTTCTCTGTCTCTGGCCCAGCGACCTGGAATGGGCTCCCAGTAGCGCTGCGCCTGACCAAAATATATTGCTCTTCTCTTTTCCACTCTTGCCTTAAAACAGTCTTGTTTGACCGGGGTTGGACTGGGAGCGCTCCTGAGTAGATAACCTTGAAGGGGCGCTATATAAGACCTCTGTAATAAAAAGATAGACAGACAAATAACGAGAGAGACAAATAGATGGATACATAGGCGTAATTTGTGGGGGGGGGGTACGAGGGGTACCCGTACCTCCCACTTTTTGAACTGGGGCGTACCGTACACCCATCTTTTGAACAATGCCAATCAATATTTTATTATTGTGCCTTCCCAGAGCTGGCAGTCTCCACCTTGCTTCGTGTATGTAAGAAATTGGTACCCCCACTTTTTAGACCAAAGTTACGCCGCTGGATGGATAGATGGATGGATGGATGATAGACGGACGGACGGACGGACGAATGGATTGATGGAGGGATGGTTGGTTGGCTGAATGGAAAAAGAATGGATACTAGTAAAATAAAGATACAGGGCGAGTCCTGGATAGACACCAGCAATGATCCGATGGAAACCGTGATCAGTGATTATCAGTGATCAGAACGCCTGTAGTGAGCTTATAAAGGACATAATGATTCTATTGGCTCTGACCGAGATAATTCCGTTTATGAGAGTCGTGGTGTTTCCTGCTGGAGAGGCCAGAATTATGTCGTCTCCTTGGTGATACCAGGTTCCGTTTTTGGCAATGTGAGCATCAAGCTGTTCCTTGTTTCCGATGAGAACACCAAGTTCCTCGTAGGCGATGAACTCATTCAGAAAGGTCTTGGTGCCTATGAGACCAGCAACTTTCCGACAGTCGGCTATGTCGACACCCATGACAACGGCGAATGGCCACAGCACATATGAACATATGAACTACAGTAAAAGATAGCATCATTATCATCAACATCATCATCATCATCATCATCATCATCATCATCATCATCATCATCATCATCATCATCGCCAGTTAAGTAAACAGTGCATTAAATTAATGATGAGGCCGTCTGAATTCCGAGTGCGTTAAATAGATTTCTGCCAGCGGAATTAATATGCAATTTAACATGACCAAGAAGCACTAAAATGGAACTGTCTCAATATTCGCAAACTGATATTCGAACTCAGTCCAAGTGTTCATAAAGGAACAAAGAATCGCTCGCGAAGTACCAAATCTAGGGTAGTCATCAGCCAATTCAGTGTTCACAGTGAACATGACCTTAAATATAAATGCAAAGGTCTTAAATTTCTCAGCGCCACCAAATTCTGCCTCAGAGAGATCAGCTTATTCACCGGTGTTATTTCAAATAAAGTCCGCAAGAGCTAGACAATTTGGCCATAATCGATCCAAGGACAAAATTCGATGGGTCAAACAGGGAAGAGCACGTGTTGCTTAGTTGGAAAAAATATAAATACATGAGGGACTCCCTTTAGCTTAACAAATTTTTTAATTGTATGATTTTAACGCCAGAGAACCCAGTTGTGGCTGCAAGAGATTCAAATTGTACTTGATCAAACTTTTAAACCTGGAATGTGAGTTCCTCGATTCCAACACGCTGGCCAAAATACGTCAGAGTTGCGTTGAGGAATTCCAATGCAGCTAAGAAGGCGATGATATTGGCCGCAATATTTGCCACTAAAGAAATGGCATTCGATGCCCCAGCAGAGAGCGCTTCCATCAAGTTGCTGTCAGTACTAATACCACAGGCACAACACAAATACAGTAAATCTTAAGGCATTATAATACTACATGGCGAAGCACTACAAGATAGCCTACAGTGTGCTTCTGGGATTTCTTAATTGGCGCTATACAAATAACTAGATGTTACATTCATGTAGGGCCTACTACGACGACAATTCAGTCATTTGTTTTCTGTTTGCTTATTTGAATTGTGCCATCAAGTTTACATTTGGGTCAAATAAAACTCATATTCCTATATGGTCCCGCGTAGAATCCACATGGGTCCCACAGTCCTACTTAATACTAATGAGCGTGCTAGCAGGAATTATTCTTTCCATATTGACATAAAAGTTTAGTTCCTATCCCAATCCTCTAGGAAGAGGAGAAGAAGGAGGAGGAGGAAAATGAAGACGGCGATGAACCAGAGAGAGAGAGAGCAATCCTTCAGTTAGCCGCTAAATGAAATAAGAAGTGATGTTCAACGATTAAATGAAATAAGAAGTGATGTTCAACGATTAAAAATTTTAATCGAAATTAATCTTGCGATTAAAAAATATTCGCGATAAGTCTTGCGATTCATCGCATTGTGCAGTATTGTTGCTGTTTATAACAGTGATAAATAGTAAATAGTAGTTTTTCATATTTTAGACAGTATTTGCTAAATACTGTCAAGCTGGCCAACTGGCCTACTGTAAAAAATATGAAGTTCGCTTTAAGAAAAAACTTGATGTTGTTGTCAATTTGTCAACTTTGTTATTGCAGTGTTCGGTAAATACCTGTACAATACGGTTGGCGATTAAATTTTGTCAATCGTTCCGAAAATGTAACATGTAGGCCCTAAATCACACGCCTTAACTACTTTTAATCAACAGCCTAGTATCAAGTGCTATCAACTTTATTTCATACCCTCAGCACATGAAGGCTGGTGGCCAAACCTCTTCGTCGCAGTCGTATCTTCACACTGACAGTATACAGTCAGTGTATTTTTTAAACCTATTAATCTCAGCCCCACATAATTAATTCTCAATTACTTTATTATAATTTCCGAAATAACTTTGAGAAGGACACAGTTTTGGGAAAGTGTGTACTGCCATAGGCGTAGACTCTGGGGGGAGCCGGGGCACGTCCCCCCAATAATTGAGGAGCCGGGGCAATGCCCCCCCAATAATCGAGAGGAACATTTCTTCAAAAGTTAAATATTATGTTTCAATATAGACAAATTTCATCAGAAACAGAAAAACAGAGAGAAAGAACTGAAATACTATCAGAAATTCATAATGAAAACAAAGATTTATTTTTATCTTCAATTAAAGCAATTTACATGTAAACAAAATGCACCCATTTCATATGCATTACGTAACACCGGAAGCCTCTGAGGCTCGCTGATTGTCCAGACCAAAGGTGAAAAGAGTTTTTTTCGGTTTTTTGGTTTAAAAAACACAAGAAAAAGAAAATCACAAAACTTTTTTTGTTTAAGAAATGTTTCTCTTATTCTTGTAGAAGTTATTTTAATAACATTGATTTAATCATTTCTTAATTTTGGGAAATCGCAACTGAATTAAACTGAGTTGGACCTCTTGTCCATGCCAATTTCATGATTTTTGTGATCCAAAACCGAAAATTTTAAAAACAAATAAGCAAAACAACAAAAACCATAAAAACAAAAGAAAACGCAAAAAAACAAATTTTCATCTAGAAAAAACTTGGTTTTTTGCACCTTTGGTCCAGACCCCATGCCCCCCCCCCCAATATTTTGGACAAGTTTACGCCCCTGTGTACTGCATCATTTCGCAACAACGATTTTCGAATCAACAATTCAACTGATCGAAAGAAATGTAGGCTATAACTGTAAACTATATATGAGTTGAGTCATGCATCATAATAATATCAAAAGATTCGCAGGAAATACATTTAGTTAGTAGACTACAGAAATGGTTTTTTGTGCAAACATAATTGTCATACCTTGGTTCGAAAATATTTTCGATGTTTTTGGCATCTGTTTTTGATTTCTGTGTCTCTGGGTACATCAGCTTCGAGATGGCAAGTGCAGCCGGAGCTGACATGACAGACGCGGCTAACAGGTGGTTGGCGGGCACCTGCAACCAAGGACAACGGACGATCGTGTCTGTTCACGTAAAATGTTGACCTATCACATTTGAGATACTAAAGCATACGAAGGAATGTAAATTAGGCCTAATAAGTACCCGTGAATAAATATGAAAGCAGAAGATATATAATCTATGTATTAAGCAATGTAACAGAGACGATGGTGAGGTATCGGATCAAAGTATCCTTCTCAAATGCCGGCTGATAGAAGACATTGCTATATGATATTCAAAGGCCTGTGCAGGACAATGCAATTTGAAGACCTATTAATGTATGTAAGTAATGTCGGTCTTAATGTATTCTCACTATTGCAATTTATTTCAATGTCAAATGTGACAATGCAACAGTGAAGTATCTTAATGTTTGTAAAATTACATATCTTACTGCAAACTCACTGACGCAATCTTCTTATTATAATCTATGCCACTGTCATGTGTGAGAGTGAAATTGAAAGACTTCTTATCTATCTTTATGCAATTTTCTTAATGAAATCTTCTTAATGTAATCCATTCCACCGTCAGTTAATGAAAGTAGAATATGAAGAATTTTAGAGATCCGTAAAAGTAGAACGTAGGCCGTCAAACCCCGAACAGGATGTAGGCTCCGAGGACACTTCCGGATATGGTGGCAAATCCTCCGGTCATGACGGCGTGGAGTTCAGAATTCGTCATGTCCTTCAACAGCGGTCGAATCATTAACGGAGCTTCTGTCTGCACAAAGTCATCGACAACAACAACACATGGTCTTAACAGAAACCATCATCAATAGATGCTAGGGTATTATACTATTATAGAAGACCGATACTAACGTGTCTATGTATGTATGTATGTTTATACTTATGTATAATATGCATTCATGTATTTATGTATGTATATGTGTATCTGTCTGTAGGTGTATGCTTGCATGTATGTATGCATGTATGTAGGCAGGGAAGGCAGGCAGCTAGGCAGGTAGGCCTATGCATGTAGACATGTAGTATCTTTTAGGTATGTGTGACAGGACAGTTCGTAATCGTAATCGTAATCGTCATCTCGAAATTTCTACAGCGCGCACAAAGCGAAGTCTCGGGAACCAGCTTATTCACATGCGCTCAGTCAAAATCACAATCGGTAGGCGGGGGCGGGTGAGTGAAATCGATTCCAGGTCAAGATCAAAAGGGGTCAATCTGATAGACAGTCAGACGGTTAAGAAGGGTGGTGTTTGGGGTTGAAACGGCGAGGGAGGTAAGGTGAAGAGGATGAATCAGGATAGGCTTTGTGAAAGAGGAGTGTTTTTAGCTTTGTATGGAAGACCGGTGGAGAGATAGCGAGAGGTGAGGTTTTGGTGAGTTCGTAGGATGTGTGATGTAATAAGTTGATGTAATGAGTGCCACCACCAAAATGTAACGTGCGATTCCAGTGCAGTGTTATTTTCGTTTCTAAAATCATTGTAGTTTTAGTTTCTATTTCTGTCAGGTGTCAATCATTTCTATTTAGTTTCAGTTTTAGTTTTTCATTTTTCAATCATTTTCGTTTCCACTTCGTTTCTATTCCTGAAATCATTTTAGTTTTAGTTTAGTTTCAGTTTCTCACAACCAAATCATTTTAGTTTTCGTTTTTCAAATCACTTTAGTTTTAGTTTTCGTTTTTCACATAATTTTACTTTGAATGTAAGTTCTGAAAAAGTAGGTTAGCATACCTTTAATGACGAAGAAATTACTTGAGACCCTTATTAGCGGGACTTAGGTCCTTTCAGGTGCCCCAATTGTGCCCATCCGAGTATTCATAGTGTAAGACGATTTATGTATAACTTGTACTGTAGACGTTTTGATGGACCAATAAACTGGTGGTTATGGTTATGGTTATGGTTATGATAAAGTTGGTTATAGACTCTAGTCGCTTTATATATTCTGTAGAATCAGTCGTGTATGAGGTTCTTTTCTTGAAATGCAGGCATCCAGGGTTATATATTGACGGGCTCTCCCTATCCTCCACTTTACGCTTAGACTGTGTTTTCTTGTTCCTATCTTCCTTTGAATTTAACGGCATGGTTATGACTTAAGTGTGTTTTAAGATTTGTTGGATTTTTACCTGCAATCAAAAATTACAAAACGTATTTCTTAGTGTCATTACTATATTTTCAAATACTAAAGTAAGGGTGTGCAGCCAAAAGACGGATGCGGAAAAAGTAGCGAGTATGATGCGTAAATTGCGTAGTTACGTACCAGCTATGCGAACCCCACACGGCTCTCCTTTGTCATTCAGAACTGCACATCGGCTTTTGCCGTTATCTTCTTCATAGGCCCTATAGGCCCTATAAAGTATTCCCATACAATACTTTCGCGTCTCCTACCGGATAAAAGCTTTACTAGACTCATTATTAATAACAAATTTCGTAAACATGCACCGACAGTTTGACAGAAATTTTAGACCACAAACAGGAAATTGTATCCTGACAATAATTTTAGACATGTAGGCCTAGACATGCGCCGTTCAACTGTCGCGCCTATTATTTAATAAAAGAGATGGGCCTTGGTTGGATTTTCATTTTCTAATCTCGTTTTTAATAAAATACATGGTTGGATTTTCAATACTTCTCGTTCCAAAAATCATTGGCGTTTTAGTTTTTGTTAGTTTTACATCCATTCTTTTTCGTTTTTATTTCGTTTCCATTTCTAAAATCTTTTTCGTTTTAGTTTTCGTTTTCGTTAACGATTGACTTTTCTTTTTCGTTTTCGTTTCGTTTTCGTTAACGATAATATCACTGTTCCAGTGTCTCTTAGGTGCGCATAGATTCTTGCCTCTCTTGGTGTAATCTTTCACTCATTGCTATGCTATATTTGTCGTAGTTCTACTTATAAGTATCGTCACTATGGTCCTTAATTTCTTTAATTAACTGATTAATTTATGAATTGTTTACTAAACTAATAGTTAATTTGTTAATTGTTAATTGTTAATTGTTTAGTAATCAGTAAATAGTAAATAGTAGGCCCCCTAACTAGCAAATAGTAAAAAGCAAAGAGTAAATAGTAAATAGAATAGTAATAGTAATTATTAATAGTAATTAGTAATTCTTCTTCTAGTTCTCTGCCTCCGGCAGGTTCAAATGTCTGACGTTTGAACCTGCCTGAGGCAGAGAACCAGAAGAAGAAGATAGATTAGTCCAATTATTAATTATTAACGCTTAATCATTCATTATTCGATTTAGTAGATTTAGTAGATTTATTACATTTATTACATTTTTCAAATTTACTAAGATTATTAAATTCATTTTATTGATTCGTTTTTAAGTCAACTGTCCTGAAGGCCTAATGTTACACAGCCTACACAACTGTTGCCTCAACCTTTTCTCAAAACTGCGTCAACTAGTTCTAAACTAGATCAGACCAATTCCATTATAGGCCTACGCACTGCACCAAAATCAATTCATTGCTCAGTACACTAGGCCTGTGAGAAACACGCACCATGAATAATATATACAGTCAATGAATAATATATACAGACCGCTACAGTCAATGACGCAAGTTAGCATAATTTATTATACACTTTCCAAGACTCCATTCACCGCAGATTACAAGGCGGGACATAAAAATACATTCACCACAGGATGTGTATATCTTCCAACATGTTCTCTGCCTGCTTTCCACAGGCAATGCAGGCAATACAGCATGACACAGCCGGAGTTGGATCTGATTTTATCTTGACCTGCGCGATGGTCTAGTGACTCTAGTGAATAGCGTGCCGTATTGTCAACCTTTAAGCCGGAGTTCAAATCCCTTCGAGAGTAGAAATAGTTTCAAGATTCTGCTAATCATCTTGTGCACCTTCAGAAGAGACCTAAGAAAATGAGTAGGCGGCTAAGAAAGTGAAGTCGCTAGCCTTCATATCCGTGGCTACTTAAGTTCAAAGAACTTCTCTTCTTTTGCTATATCTACCCCAGCATCAACTGTATCTTTCGGTCTCTGTCAACTGGTGCTTCAATTCATGATTTCAGACACAGTATCATAGCTATAGGACACCATGACCACAGCAAGGAGTCTTAATAATTCAAGATATCGGGTTTCTTGTGGTTGTTATGAGTTATACTGAAGTTTAAGACAGCCTGGCTGTATGCACATAGGCTACTTTGTCTTCACGCTACCCTACCTCTGTCTTTCTTCGCATATACCTGTCCGATGAATATGTTGCCTGCTGCATTGACCGATTCGCACGATGTTGTTCCCATGCAGGCTTGCATCACCTTCGCTACCTTGACAATGATGTACTGCATGGCTCCAAGGTAGTAGAGCACCGATATCGTAGCGCTAAAGAATATCACAGTCGGCAGAACCTTTCAAAAGAAACACATATATCGCTAAGCGGTTACCTATACAGGATCGATGAACCCAAAAACGAAAACCTCGCAAGAGCTATCACGATTATCTGACTCATGCTACTAGCTTACGAACTTTGCTACTCCTGCTGTGTCTGCTCAGAGGTTTATTTCGAAAATCTAAACGTTCTACCCTCATTACTCCTCTTCTCTTTGTCTCTCTCAATTAGCCTATATTCATTATTCATCGTGGTTGTTGGCCTGTTCTGCCTATCCTGCCTATCCTGTTCTGCCTCTCTGGTCTCCCTGGCAACCGGACTCAGGCCTCCAATGGACAACGATCTCTGGACGACCAATTGGATATCGGTTGTCCAGAGAAAACCTAAGCACCCGCTCGTGATTGAGCGAGCGCTTAGCGCTTAGTTTTAGAGTATACATAGGCTAGCGCTTTATAAATTTGGAGATTACGATTACGATTTTTCGACATCTTAATTTTCACTAGGGCCTACCTTTATAGTTTTCATTTGTCAACCAAATACTAGTGACTTCGAAGGATATTTGCCGATTAGGCCTACTTTCATTGCTTCACCAAATTTTCAGTTTTCCAGTCATTTTACTCGACCGCCAGTTATTTCAGTTTCTCGCTTTATCAAGATATCTAATTTGAAGTTTTGGTAGAGATCATCGCTTTAACCAACTCAATGGCGTGTCACCCCCCCCCCCAAATCAAATGAGACAGACGATCGATTGTCCCCTTCCCGCTCTAACTTTTCTTGCATTGTGCGTAGTCCAACATCTGGCAGTACCACCAGGAACAAATCCACGTCTCTTAAAAAATTGCCTACTGGGTCTCAATATTCCTGTTCTCAAACTCCTTTGCCTGGGCCATAACAAGGACCCTTAAATATTATCACATCACGCTTATAATTATTGCATTCACTGCGATAGCTGTCTATTGATCAAAGACTCCATTAAAAATCTGCCTTACACATCGCAAAGTAGCCTACTGCATCTTAACCACTCGGCCTCTCTCTGTCCCATGCTCACCTCTCTCACAAATGATTACTGCACTCGATCAGTGGACGCTGATTCTTGATGCTCATTGTATCCGAACAGTGTTAGCCTGTTAGGCAATCGGGCAGTTTTGGTTGTTGGTTTAAAAGCTTGGAATTCGCTTTTTTATTCAGTACATTCGGTCAATTCTTTAATGCCATTCAGCTCCACATATAAGCCTCGTCTCTAATGTTTAAACTTCCATACCCATCATGGCCTGGCTTCTGGTTTCTCTGACTATAGGCGCTATACAAGTCATTAGGTAGGATTGCATTAGTGCCTGTATAGATTCCTCGCGTCTTTGAGAAGTTGTTCTGTATCTCTAGTTGATCTTAATAGCTTCACGTGACGCGACGAGCATTGATCATTTACCTGGAATGCGAAGAAATGGTCTGTATATTTTTCGCCGAATATGAACTTAGACCCGGCGGCAACGTAGCTGAGATATTCGCTAACTCTGTCGCCGAGCCACTGAAAGGCATCGTATCCAAACTGCCATCTTAGAACGATCAGAGCCATGACAAACTGCAGAGCGAATCCCCAGCCGACGGTTCTCCAGTTAACCTACAATTATTCTGCAAAAGTAAAGACTAGGCCTTCCACGTCTTGAAGCTGGAAGAATTTGTAATTGCCTAAGCACGGGACAAGTATTAATTGTAATTTCTGTTCTTAGATCCTGAGATAAGTCCGAAACATGGGGGCCACTCACTATTAGTATGGCTACTGTAAATTTAAGTTGTTTTATTATGTACTGTTTTGATGCATATGACACACGTACCTTGCTGGGACTGTGTGAGAAAATGAAGAAAATGATAATATAGACAAAGATTCCGCTCAGGGAAACCAAGTTGTACGGACTGTTCGTCGTGTAGAAGACGTCGACAAACGTGAAGACTATAACAATGACGTAAACTATCCCAAGTAGTGCGCTAGAAAATGCACCAATGTAAATCACTTTTATTATGTACTGTTAACAGGTCAGATTATATAAGATAATCTCAGATCGGATTAAATTGGATTAGAAGGATTGGATCAGATTAAAACATATAGGCCTATATATACATCTGTCTATTATGATAACCAATGACATCACAGGCGGACATTAGGAATGCAGACATTTCTAAAAGGTTAGAGATTCTTAAGATTCTTATCAGCTTGGCATATGAATAGTTCTTTCATTGCACGTACTATTTTAGTGGCCATACTTTCTGCATCACTAACGCTATACGAAATAAATAGAGTCAATCAATCTAAACTTGATATAGCGCCCATTCAAGATACCTATGCCGAGGCTAAGATATATGAAGTCGCCAGCAATTCATGGAAATTGTTGTTCCTCAGATTTGGCGCAAAGGACCCCGTCTCCCTCTGCACATTATCATTAGCTCACAGTCTTAGGTCCCTTGTTAGAGTAGGCTAATACTTCAAGGTATGACCGTAGTCATGATTGGTGTGGCCATCTCCCCATTACAAGTATGAATTCGGACTACATAGGCCACCTGTATGCTCTGAGTAGCTTAGCTTAATATAATAGGTTAAAACTATTTATGGGGTTTTAAATCGCTTTCTGACTCAGTTAAACAACCGTTGGCGTCGGTGACAGTTAAAACCTTTCACAACAATCCCCTCCACATGCATATTACATTAGGCCTACCACTCAAAAATGATATTCACAAAATTCAATAGAGTGGGTAGGCCTACTTACAGTATGTTTTAAGCCTAAAGTGTTCATACACTATATATATATATATATATATATATATATATATATATATATATATATATATATATATATATATATATATATATATATATATATATATATATATATATATATATATATATATATATATATAGTGTACTTTGAAAGAGATTAGAAGTTTGCAAATGTTAGCCATATTTCAAGGCCTTTAGAAGGCTTTTAAAGACATCAGATTAAGATCTGAATTGGGTACAAAAGATGCTGCTAAGAGCCTAGACATTATCTCAGTACAAGTCTCCGATTTATGTTCTGCAGCAATTTGAAATAAAACAGTAATTGTTTAATAAATAGTTAGATCATAAAAGCAAGGAATGATCTCTGATACTCAAAACCTGCTATAAAACGCCGAAACTTCAACAGGAGCGTGCCAGACGTTTAACTTCAAAAGTTTGCTTACCGAATGCCAAAATTATTGGTCTCAAGCACTTTACCGATACAAACCAAATCTACTTCGGAACATAAAACTAACAGAGGTAAACAACCTAATTTAATTACTTATGATGAAACAATCAATTTAATGATTACGCAGTTCTCTCTCGACTGTCAAATTAAATCATTTCACTTCACTGGCAGTTGCTACCTCAAAAGCAGACACCACATAGGCCTACTTGAAGAATTTCAAAGCAAATAGGTCTGAGTAGTAAGAGTTTGTTCAGCGCTTAAAGAGAAGTAAGAGACTGTTCAGTGCTTGTAAATAATAAGGCACAAACCAAACGGTTTACAGCCTTGCACAGGCTGTAAAAACTCGAACGTCTCCATATCCAGTTCAATTTCGAGTCCAAACTTCAAGAACCGCTTGAATGAAGGCCATGACGAGAGTGATCCAAAATTTCAGTAAACATTTCGTTCACACACAGTTTACCATGTTTCTAAACTTTTTCCCATCCGATATCACGGCTGCGAATCTTTTCCAAGCAATGAACCCTACAAGCAGTTGAAACTGACTGCTATTTTTATTTAAATGGTCTCTGGACTTGCCGATAATTCTTTTTGCTTATTACACATCTTTCTATGAAATAGACTACGTGGAGAATGCCTTTGCGTGCAGTTGCTCTTAGTCGCTTGCCCACTGCGATTGCAACTTTAGATGACATTGAACTGACAAAATGTAACAATTGACAACTGATTTGGACATTCCCCATTATTACCTATTGGTTATAAGTGAATAAAAATTTAAAATAAGATGAACATTGTTACTCACTAGTTAATGGTGAGTGGATATTTATCGGTGAACTTGTACACAGGCGCCAAGAGCTGGTCTATCTTATCGCCAAAGTGCTTCCAGATGACGTGCATGCTGATGCAGAACAAGACAAAGCAGCTGATCCAGAGCAGACGAATCGAACCTTCGTCGCCGAATTCATACCACATAGCATAGCCAAAGTATGCACAGTATCCAGCGATCAACAGGACGAGCAGCAGAATCTTCACATGTCGACTGTTTTTCTTCCAGAATCTACTGGTGGCTGTCTGTGCCTTAACGACTTGACGGACGAAACAGTTGAGTTCTTCCTCGTCTTCGCTGTCCTCTTCCCTTTCTCCGGCCCGTTCTGAGTCCTTCAGCACAGACGTAACAGTATACTGATATGAATTTGCAATACATTACAATTGTAATTTGACAATTCGTTCTTTACAAAGTTCAGAAGTGCACATTGATGCCGGACGAACAATAAGTAAAAGAGCGAAGTTTACAGTTTATAGCGAAACACAGTCTCGGTAAGAGAGTTGCGAACATGAGAGAGAGAGTTATAGATGTAGGGATCGGCAACTGTTTGTTAATGAACGCCTTCTCACAGACAAGAAACTGTTCCAGGAACAACATACTTTTGAGTGGATGCTGATCGAATTCAATCATCATTCCTTCAAGGGATTTTAAAATGTGCTTGATAAACGTTTTATATAATTGTTCAGATACATAAATCATACTTACATTCCTGCGTACATACATACAAGTATACCTCCCATCTAATCTAATCTAATGACTTCAATAGCTTCATTATCATAATACCAAGGCATCAGTCACTGGTCGCTTTGAGTGAAATCTTAGACCGTTGGTGAAGCCATGTCGGAATCCAATAGATAGGCTAAAGGTAACCAGAACTGAGGCAACGGTGATAAGGAAGTTGGCGTCGTTGAGCCACCATTAAGAATTAAAATGTTTTGCTCAAAATTTGCACATAATATTTATTCATTAAAAGGAACATTGTGAAAGGGTCAGACTTACCATTACTTTGATTTTAATTGTCGCCATACAAATAAGGACCACCCTAATACATACATACATAGGGCCTACACACATAAATAAATGCATACATACACACATAAATAAATACATACATACTTATATACATACACAACGTACACAAATACATACAAACATGCATTTGAGTGTGTGTGTGTGTGTGTGTGTGTGTGTGTGTGTGTGTGTGTGTGTGTGTGTGTGTGTGTGTGTGTGTGTGTGTGTGTGTGTGTGTGTGTGTGTGTGTGTGTGTGTGTGTGTGTGTGTGTCTTTAGTGTGTAGACACCTAAAGTGAGTTTTAAATTCCTTAACAAAGTCCTGCTTGTGCCAGCCATATATGTGATTTATTAAAGCATGGAGAAGGTCTTTGAATTATCTCGTGGCTTTAAAGTTAAACGGTTGGTCAGCTAAGACTCAAAGACTAAATGTAGGATCGTCAGCATTTTGGCGAATCTTGTTTCACTTCTGTTGATCAGTCACAAAAACCGACTCGTCGCCCTTGCATAATTATATCCATTGTATTTCACTATGTTTTATTCATTAGTGCATGAACTGATAGAGCGATTCTTCGAAACTTTGTATGTTATGTTTATTTTGCGTCCACAGCTGAAATTCTGGATTTAACCAAATGCGTGCAGTTTCAGCATTAAAATAGACTTAAAATCCTAAACATATTTACTCAGGTAGTTGTCGCCCCGTAAAGTGCACAACACTGCACACAGAGCTGCAAGGAATACAATGAATAGAACCAGGCCAGATATCCCTGCACGATAGGCCTACTTAGACAAATAATTGGCACTCGTTTGAACCAGAGTAGGCCTACATTAGAACGAGAAGCATGTGTAGGAAGCGCGAGAGGAAAACAAAGAGAATGAGACGGAGCAGAGAGAAGGAGACGGAGACAGACAAGGGAAGTCGGAGACAGAGATCGAGACAGGTGCATGCAGAAACAGACAGACAGACTGAGACTGAACAGGGAGAAGGGAGAATTGTTCGCGACAATCTATATAAATAAAGACAAGACTCTGTCTGTCTGTCTGTCTGTCTGTCTGTCTGTCTGTCTGTCTGTCTGTCTGTCTGTCTGTCTGTCTGTCTGTCTGTCTGTCTGTCACAGCGATCTTTGACCGCGATGCATTTCTACAGCTTTGGACCTTTTCACTGCAAACCTTCACCACTGTCTCGGGGTGGGCATTACACACCCAGTGTGAGGCTTCGCGTCCCCCGTTTTCACCGCTTCTATGGTGTCCCAGCCCAAAACCTCCACTTTATACCTGGTCCACACAAATTCCAGTCGACCTATTTTCATTTTCATAATGATAATAGGCTAAGCATAACGTTCATCAACGAACTCGTATAGTAGGCCCATAACGACAGGGTGCGACGCATACTCATCTGCTAAAGGCCTTAAAATCATTACTTAATCTATACGCCTATATATGGGCCTACTTACTTTTAAATCTATTCCGGCTGTTCCATCGGCTTTGTCCTTGAGTTCATGGACCGGCGGTGTCTTTGTAGGTTCTCCCACGTACTCGTATACATCGTTTGTGAATCCTTGATTCGAATGCGAAGTCCCGTCTTCTTTCGTCGGATGAACGCTCTACAATAAGAATACAGTCTGTCTTTAGGAAGTTTAGGTGAAAATGTGTCAATCATCGACATTTTAAAGCGTCACTCAGCAGCAGCGTCAGAGAAACCTGCTTAATTACCTTAGGCGCTATATCAAACCAAGTCGCGACAAGGTTGTTGGTGAGTTTTGTTGCCAGGTTAGGATCCCAATATCAAGTCATGGTGCTCGAGGAGAGAGGACAATCCGAGTAGAGTTCTCTTTGAGAGGTTAACTGGTTGAGCGAAATTGGGGATGTCTTTCGGGAGTTGGACCCAGAGAGCTGGCGTTGTGAGATGAGATTAAGAATTTATCCGCGACCCATCGCATAAAACTCCCTAAGCTTGACCTCTCTTGCTACATCCATAGTCAATGCTACACTAGAATACTGCAATTTACTTTTTCTGAATATAGACACCATCCAAACAAAAGCCTTCCTGTCTGCCTAGCTTCGTTAGTTGTTTACAATCCAACCACTTCGTTCAACCAGCGCATTTTTCTCCCTAACACTTCTTCGCCCTTCCATCATACGTTATACACTGAAGTAGGCCTGCTAAACTGCTAGTAGATAAACGAACTGTTACCAAATGACAAGCTTGCCGAGTGTTGTAACACGTTACTTTTGCAAAATCATTTTTTAAACGCCACTGATTCTTAGGTCTAAATTTATTTTTAAGACAGATAAAGCGAATACCTTTGAGGGATGATTTTTGTTCAAAAATACAAAGTCCTACACTGAATTTAAATTATGGCACTTAGATTTATCATTCCATATTAAATTTGTCAAACATTAAATAGACTCATTATAATCTAATGCCATTATATTCACATATTTTATCTCTACTAATATTCGTTGTTAATTGAAGTTCAGCAAAATGTTCTATATCAGCTTACCACCAGTTCCATTTTTTACGCTTTCAGAAAGTTATAGATCTAAGGTTGAAAGTATTCCCGTTGAGTATTTTCAAAGCTGCACAGCTCAGTTGCCTGCACGTCTACATATTAGGCCAATTTAGCCTTTAAAATGCGATCACTCCGGAGTATAGCGTGCGATATTTGGTCTGCTTGTAGGCCTACGTGCAGTAGGGTGTCCAAAAAAATCAAACTTGTTATATATCAATGCCTAACCTCTCCAAAGTTTCGTTTAGCTATACTGATAAAAACTACAAGATTAAACCAGATTTAAAGGCTGCCAAAACTAACTTTGATGTTCAGTCATAATGTAGGATTATTTAATTTGCTGTAACTCTCTGCGGTTTGTCAGACTGTTCCAATAAACGAATACATATAGGATATTTAAAGACTACTGCATTAATGACACAGATAATTATCGCTCCAAAACGGAACATCGAATACATGTAGCTTGTTGCAACGTCGAGACTTTTCAGTGGTTGGGCCAACTGCCTGGAATAGCCTGCCTCGTCCTGGATCTTCGTGTAGCTCTGATCAAAGACGCAACACGTGCCCTTCCATCACCAACTGTCGCAATCGGAGGTCGCCCTGTCGTGTGTTTGCCGTGTGTTGATGTCGACCCTCGATTGCTTGTTCTTTTACTTGCACTTTTATTTAACGTGCCTAACTTTTCTATAGAAGATTCACGACGAACTTTGTTTAATTAATAAATGAATTTAATTAATGAAATAAATATATATACACTAACTCTACGGGAACTTCCACGTAGTATTAAAGCGTTTAGATATTAAATCGGACTATCTCAAATGTTGCTTCGTACAGCCTAACTACAGATCGTTCTTTCGCGTCAGTCTCTGAATCTGACGGACTATACTCTGCCGCCCCGCTGGTCGTTCCTCCCGATGTTTCTCGCTCGACCGATGTTCACACGTCGCGTTCGTCAGCAGTACAAGTCCCGTATTCTCCGTTCCCTTCTGTTAAGTAGGAACTCCAGCGTGCATCAGTCAGCCCCCCTCCCCACGTCAAGCTATCGTCAATTAGTGTCAGATTGCTCCTCGATACGCGGGTCGTCGCTCGCCTGCAGCGCGGGCGGTGTCTGGTTACACCATAGCCGCGAGGTGTCCTATTACACCTTGGCTGTGTGGTGTCCGATTACACCTGGGCCTCGCGGCCTTCATTATTGCCCAAGTGGAGGCTGGCTTTCGTCCGTCATCATCCTATCTCGACCAGCAACGACGCTTACATCATAATGATGATGCCATCTCGTCGTTGTTGTCGATCTCCTCACGCGACACCTCCCTTCCCGGGGGAGGACAAAGCCAGTCATTGGTTCGCCTCCCGGCTGAGAATGATGTCGTTCCCTCCCTCGATTTCCTCCAGACCATGTCCTCGTCGTTCCCATGAAAAATACAAAATATCAGCACAGTTAGAAATATATTTACAGTTGTCGCGGTGCCTTACATGGTAGTCCGCCTTCTTCCTCAATCATAGTCTGGACAAAAGATCAGCGGGAATATTCAGCGCCCCAGGACGATATTTAAAAGCGATATCAAAGTCCTGGAGTGCCAGAGCCCATCTCGCAAGTTTAGCACTTGTGGGCGTAGAAGCAGTTAGGAAAGTCAAGGGATTGTGATCAGAATAGAGGGTGGTCCTTGACATAAAAATCCAATTCCTAAACTTCTTCAACGCAAAGATTACAGCATACGCTTCGCGTTCCACAGTGGACCAACGCGCTTGCGTAGCATCTAATTTAGAACTGGCGAAACATATTGGCCGTTCTGTTCCATCGTCTTGAATTTGGAATAAGCAGCAACCGACTGCTTTGTCTGAAGCGTCAGTCGATAAACCAAACTCTCTGCCGTAGTCAATTGTCTGCAAACATACAGCGTTATTCAAATCGTGCGTAAGTTTATCTAGCGCATTTTGATGTTCAATTCGCCAGGGTATCTTAGCAGGCACCGATTTCTGGGTCAAGTCAGTGAGAATTCTGGCTGTCTCAGCCAGGTTAGGGATGAAGTTCCTAAAATAACTGAAGAAGCCAATTAATCTCCGTATGTCCTTTTTGGACTCGGGTTGAGGGATTTTCCCTAGCGCTGCGATTTTCATAGGATCCGGTTCAATGCTCCCTGATCCGATCAGGTGACCTACAAACGTTGTTTGTCGCCTAGCAAACGAACTCTTCTTAATGTTAAGGGTCAGACCCGACTGTTGAATAGTCATTAAGTATTTCTCTAGGTGTTTCATGTGATCCGGCCACGTCATCGAGTGTACTGCCATGTCATCCACAAACGTCTCAGTGAAGTCGCGAATGGGATGAAGGACCTTTGACATGCATCGGATAAAAGAATTTGAGGCTGACTTTAAACCAAAGGGCAGTCGTACGAACTCAAATAGGCCAGCGTCACATACGAAGGCTGATAACCAACGAGAGTCCTTGTGGAGTCCAATCTGGTAGTATCCTTGACGTGCGTCAAAGCAGGATATGAAGTTTGCACTTCCTACCTTCTGTAACACTTCCTGGATGTCGGGGGTGGGGTATGCGTCACCCGCCGAGAACTTGTTTACATATCGGTAGTCAATGGCCAGTCTTAAACCGCCTTGACCTCCCTTTTTCACAACGCACACAACGGGACTAGCCATTTCACTATGTGAGGGAGTGATGATACCTAGGGCCAAAAGTTCGCGGATCTGCTTCTCCATCTCCGGTTTGAGCAGTTCCGGCACCTTATAGGCTCGCAAACTCTTCGGCCTGAACTCCGCGCTAACAGTGATTGTGTGTTCTAGGACGGGACAGAAACCTGGTTTGTCCGAGAACACATCTGGAAATCTGTCTAACAGACTAAACAGCTGTTTCCGCTCGGGTACCGTTAAGTGTGCAACGGCAATAGGGTCTACTTGTTCACTGGGCCGTGTCTGACTCGTGACGACGCTACCCACCGCTTCCACGTGACCGAAGTCTTCGTCCTTCTCGAACAGAATGGAGCAATTGTTAATCAATGCTTGCTGTATTCTTTCGTTATATTTGCGAATACGATTTGCATGTAATAAGCGGCTTTTGCCCCCTATTTCCACGATGTATGTGTAGGGCGATTTCACCTGAGCGATGATGGCCGGGCCTTGCCATTGGCCCTCCTTCTTTGCTCCTCGCGCTTCCGGTGATTGGATGATGACTTTATCCCCTACTTCGTAACGCCTGTCCATGCTTCTTAAATTGTAATGAGTAGCATAGCGCTGCTGTTCAATGTCTGAATAATATTCGGCATATAATTTAGACATTTCAAGGTTATCCCTTAATTGGTCCAAGTAAGCTGCGGCGCCTGTGCCCAGACTTAATGGAGAATCCCGCTCTCCCGCCCATTCCTCAGAAAGGACAGATAGAGGTCCTTTAGGCAGGGTACCATACACCAGGGTGTAGGGACTCACGTGGGTGGTTGCCGAGGGGCGTTCCCTTAAGCTCCAAAGCACGTAAGGTAACAGTCTGTGCCATCCCCTCGGGTTTTCTTCTGCCAGTTTATGAATCATGGTCTTCAGTGTGGCATTGCAGCGCTCCACTAGACCTTGTGACTCAGGATGTGCGACTGGCCCAAAGCGTGGTGAGCACCCCATACGATGCAGAAACTCTTGGGTTAATTTGCTGTTGAAATTCGACCCGTTATCGGACCTAATCGTTTTTGGAAAACCGAAGGTCGTGAAGATTTGCATGTATGCATCACATGTCGCTTTTGCCGTTAATGATTTCAGAGGATAGGCCATCGGCCATCTTGAAAATTGGTCCACTACCACTAAGGCGTAGTTGTACTCGGGTTTTGGGCTTGTGGGGTCTACGTTGGTAACTATAGGCCCTATACAATCTGCCACTAGGCAGCCGAATCTGGTCTCGTCGTTGCGAGGGATAGGAGTTATGGGGGCTCGCTGCGCCACTCGCAGCGGCGCATGCCTTTGGCAAATGTCGCAAGATGCACAATATTCCTTCACTATATCCTCCACGTTGGGAAACCAGAAATTCAGTTTGATTCGGTCCTTAGTCGTTTTCAACGCCATATGACCTGCGAACGCAGCGTCATGTGCTAAGTTTAAGACCTTGTCTATTCTTTCTTTAGGTAGACACAGTTGTTTTACAGAATGCCCAGCTATTTTGTCTTTGTGAAAGAGCAAATCGTCTTCAATGAAGAAGTTCTTCGCCCCAATTTTCCCGTGGGCCAAGAATGGTGCTAGTGTCGAACATTGTGCTTGTTCGGCCGCCATCTTGCTTCTGCCTACTATTGTGTCTTCCTTGGGTGAGGGTGGTATCTCAGGATTGAAGAATAGCTCTTCATTATCCGTTTCTTCGGGGCTGATTTCTCCTGCACTCCCACTGTCTGCTTGAGCGACCGTGAAGTAATCCTCGCCTATCAGCGTCCTAAGTCCCTCTACCTCCTCCCCTCTCTCCTCTTCCTCACTCGTCTCAGTCCTTGCGACCGCCTGCGCTTCTGAAATTTGGTCTATTTCAGGAGCGCTGGCCGCATGACTCGAATACAACGCTGTCTCGCGCAGCAAGTCGGCTGTAGTGGGCGTGATAATTAACGGTTCATTAAGGTCTTTAATGAGTGCCGCCCATATCCGAACATCAGGGGCGTAATTTACCTCCCCCTCCCTGTCCTCGCCGGCCTGAGACCCCTTTAGTCTCAGCCGCACCACGTCCACAATCATTGATTGACCGTTCAGCCCCTTCACCTCTATCTGCTTGACCACAGGTAGGTTGAGCGGCCTGATTAGTTCTGCTCGCGCACAATTGTATTCGGCCCCGCTATCTATTAGAGACGATGTCACAGGGAGCCCCGTAATATACACTTTCATGTACTCTCTTACATAAGTCTCCTCCACGTCAATGCAATCCGGGTTTGTCGGCGATGCATGCTGTTCTATCTCTTGTATCAATGGCGGTCCGTCTTGTCGCGTCTCGCTTTGTCTGTCTGCCTGTCTGCCTTGAGCTCTGGTCACGGTTGGCTGGACCGCACACGCGCTCACCTGCTTGCTTTTAGTTTGTTTGTTCTTCGAACACAGTTTAGCTCTGTGGTCTGGAGAAAAGCATAGGAAACAAAGGCCACGCTTTCTAATCTCGTCGGGGGTTGGACGTCCGTCTGTCCTGTTATTTGTCTGTGTCCCTCCCGGTCGGTCAGTCCACGTGTCCGTCTGTTTAGCTGTCGTCTGAGGAGGTGCTGATGCTTTCGCATAGCGAGCCTCCGTCTTACCCGTGCCTAGACTATGCTTCGTATAGTCATTTTCCCAAGGGTGTGTAGCGACATAAGTGTCAGCCGCTTCGGCTAACTCTTTGTGCCCTAACCACTTCTGCTGCTCTTGACTGAGGATGAAATTCAAACATCCTCTGGGCAACATTTCTTTCATCTTATCTGCAATCAAGAGGCTCGTAACCTCATCAAAAGTCATTGCCTTGCGATCTTGCAGATAGTAAGAAAGTAAATTATGCAGTCTCGAAGCTAATGTTGTGTACGATTCATCTACCGCCTTTTTTGCGTTCATGAATCGCTCTCGTAAAGAGACTGCGCTCACTTTGAACTCTTTCAACAAGAAGGTTTTTAGCTTCCCGTAATTATCAAGCTCCTCTTGTGTGAGTCTGGCCGTCAGTGCTCTGGCCTGATTATCTAGACAGGTCAAGAGTAATCTGCTTCGAAGGTCGTCCGGGACAGCGCAAGAGTCGAATAACCTTTCGCAGTGCACAAAGAAACCAGGGATTTGCGCATGGTCGCTGGGGAATCTCGGTAAGAGTCCTCGCAAGCTTTCACTATACGTTTTCATTCGTCCTACGACCGAATGCCTCAAGTTATAGTCCCTTTCGTCTCTGAGTCTCCTCTCTGCGTCCCTTTCCTCTCGGACCTCCTTCTCTCTCTTCTCTGCCTCCTCCTTTTCTTCTCTCCTCCGCTTCTCCCCCTGAAGCCTGAGCTTCTCAGCTTCCTCTCTCTCTTCCCTTCTCCGCTGCTCCTCCCGAAGCCTCAGCTTCTCAGCCTCCTCCTTTTCTTCTTTCCTCTGCTTCTCAGCCCGCTTCTCCTCAAGCAGTCTGAGCTTCTCTGCTTCCTCTTTCTCTTCTCTCTTCCGTTTTTCTTCTTTCTCTTCTCTTCTCCTCTCTTTCTCTTCCTCTCTTCTCTCTTTTCTCTCCGCTTCCTCTCTCTCTTCTCTCCTCACTCTTTCTATTCTCTCCGCTTCCTCTCTCGCTTCTCTTCTCAGTTTCTCCGCTTCCTCTCTCTCTTCTCTTCTCAGTTTCTCCGCTTCCTCTCTCTCTTCTCTTCTCAGCCTCGCGGCTTCCTCTCTCTCGTATTTTAAGCGTTTTAATTCGTATAACGGCGTTTGCGCTGCCGAATCGATATTGCTTTCTATGCTACCCGTGCTTACTTCCTCACTTACTTCTGGCGGGGTTTCCCGTCCAGACACAATTATTTCAGCACTGGCCTCTTGGAGCTGGCCCGTACTCATGGAACCCAATTCCTCCTCTCCTAGTCCCATCTTTATCAGATATGCGACTAGTCTGTGACGGGGCATGTTCTGCACCCTCACTCTTTTCCCTACCGACAACTTATCCATCTTCCAACAGTCCGCTCACTAATAGAAAAGGATAAGTAAGTTAGAGGAGAGTCACCGTTGGTCAGAAATCAAAGAAAACAACGTCCTAAAATTCTACCACAAATACAACAAGAACAGAACTGAGCAAAAGGAGCTACGCAAAAGCCTCGGCTATTCGCACACCAATCCTCATCCAGACCTCAACCGCAACCTCACAGATTACCACGACTACCAGTAAGGACTTACCCTCTGAATACGTCGAGCGTGCTCCGTCTTTTGGTATCTTGGCTGATCCGCTGTCCTCCGTTGCCACTCCCGTCCGTCGTTGCTAGCGATGGTCGGTCGTCCGTTGGCGCTCTTGTTCCTCGTCCTTGCCTGTTGCTGTCGGTTCCTTCGAGTCCTTCGTCTCCGGAGTCCGGCACTCGATTTCTCCAGTTGCGAAGGGTTGTATTCGCCGCTGGTCCCGATCTGTTGAGATTCCTCTTTTCCGTTTCCGGTTCCGCTCTTCGTCGTGACGTCTTCAGTTGAAAATCCTGTCGACTGCGCCAATGTCGCAATCGGAGGTCGCCCTGTCGTGTGTTTGCCGTGTGTTGATGTCGACCCTCGATTGCTTGTTCTTTTACTTGCACTTTTATTTAACGTGCCTAACTTTTCTATAGAAGATTCACGACGAACTTTGTTTAATTAATAAATGAATTTAATTAATGAAATAAATATATATACACTAACTCTACGGGAACTTCCACGTAGTATTAAAGCGTTTAGATATTAAATCGGACTATCTCAAATGTTGCTTCGTACAGCCTAACTACAGATCGTTCTTTCGCGTCAGTCTCTGAATCTGACGGACTATACTCTGCCGCCCCGCTGGTCGTTCCTCCCGATGTTTCTCGCTCGACCGATGTTCACACGTCGCGTTCGTCAGCAGTACAAGTCCCGTATTCTCCGTTCCCTTCTGTTAAGTAGGAACTCCAGCGTGCATCAGTCAGCCCCCCTCCCCACGTCAAGCTATCGTTAATTAGTGTCAGATTGCTCCTCGATACGCGGGTCGTCGCTCGCCTGCAGCGCGGGCGGTGTCTGGTTACACCATAGCCGCGAGGTGTCCTATTACACCTTGGCTGTGTGGTGTCCGATTACACCTGGGCCTCGCGGCCTTCATTATTGCCCAAGTGGAGGCTGGCTTTCGTCCGTCATCATCCTATCTCGACCAGCAACGACGCTTACATCATAATGATGATGCCATCTCGTCGTTGTTGTCGATCTCCTCACGCGACACCAACAATACAGCTGTTCTCTTTTGAAAGTGCGCTAAATAAAAGCTCTGAATGACCAAAATACCGAATGAATGAATGAAACAAATGAAATAAACGAGCTAATGAATTAATCACTGAGAGGATTGACCAACGACTGCAGGGCATAGGCCAGACATTGTAGGACGTGTTACAAGTCAAACATGAAATAGCCTATTAGTAGGCCTAATAATAATAATAATAATATTTATTCTTTAATTAAGCGCCTGCAAACGCAATGCGCTGTACATGTACATGTTATGCGATAAACCTTAACTACTAACAGAACAGACAGCCTGCAGTACACGGCGCAAATTGCAGCCTACAAAGCATGTCCGCCTATGGGACTCGATCTCTGTAGGCCTACCTCTCGCACTCTACGCCAGATGTTATCCAATGCGCTATCGGGCCCCCCATAATGTGATGTCCTATAAAGGCTAAGTTATAGTCCTGTAGATCATCAACGAACTATTATGGTATACCACATAACGAAACGCCAGGATTCGACACAGACTCGTCTGTTAAATTCCGAATCACAACCCATGTGCCTACTTACTTTGAAATTGTCTCCAGATGACCCATATGCTAATCTAATCTGATCCAATAACTGCCATAGCTCTGTTATCATAATGTCCGAGACACGCGCTGCTTCACTGACCAAGCAAGTGCTCGTGAATAAGCTGGTGCCCTGCGCTTCGCTTTCGAGAGGCGCTTTCGAAGTTTCGAGATTACGATTATGATTCGTTAGAGTTATACACTGAAGTACGTCTGTTAAACTGTTACATCGGTAAGTTTGCTGAGTGTGTTGCACGTTACTTTTGCACAATCATTTTACAACTCAGTTGATTCTTAAGTATACATTTACTTTTAAGAAAAGGTAACGAATAAGTCGATTCCTTTGAAGGATTATTTTTGCCGATCAATTACAGAGTTCTACATTACATTTAAATAATTAGACCTATAATTAAGCCTTGTGTTTTAAACTCTGTATTAACTTTGCCAAACTTTAAACGTACCCACTATAATCTAAAAACCTTATAGTCACACATTTTCATCTCTATGTATATATTCATCTATAACTAAGATACAGCAAAATACGCCGTTATCATCCTTACCACCAGTTCCATCTTTTAACGAGATCAGAAAGTTAAAGATCTAGGGCTAAAAGTAAATCCTGTGGAGTCTATTTTCAAAGCTGCACTGCTGAGCAGCTTACCGTCAACACAGGCTTTGTCTTAAGGCGACTGCTGCCTCGCAAGAACAAACAGATCTTTGATCTTCATATTGGGCGTGCGTGTTTTTATTGATACAATTAGCCTATACGAAGTTCGAAGTTCGATGGAGCTTAATAATAATTAGCCAACTTCCTGATTAGTTTTCCGAGAACAGTTTCATGCACGCGCATCTGAATCGATCGAGGTAAATATCGGACACACTTTTTCAAATGGCATTGACAATTGTATTGTACAAGACTTCTTTTTGTGTTCTAAGTTATCCGCTACCGTGAACTTCGTTGTAGGCTATAATTATTATTAGCTTTAACATCATTAGCGTGGAGAGTGCCAACATTTGTTTCTTTTGACGCGATGCCATAGAAATCTCTAATTGCATTTACAATTTATAACAACGTGGGTGAATTTCAATTTTGTTTATTTCAGCTCAATAGAGTTTGCACGACATAATCGCCTTCTCACAATCCCTATGCGTCGTTATCTTCTTATTCGGCTTCTCTGCCCTGGTGAAGGTTCAAACCTCTGATGACGCCACTCCTCTCGGTGCTGAGCTTCTTCTTTAAGCCTGCTGTAGGCCTATCCATCCGTCATCATCCATGCGTCAGTCTCGGCAGTAAAAAGCTTCCCATATTGACATCATTGGACTCTCATTGGATACAGGTCGGAATCTATAGTCTGTCTCCATGGCTTTCTAGGACCCCCAGTCAACCACTTAGGCCTACATCCCTATCGGTTAGGAAGAAATGCATCTGTATGACACTGTGTTCTGATACGATATTATTATTCTGATTGGCTTCGTCTTCTACGACTGAGCTATCTGCATTTAGTAATCGGCAGCAGAATTATACTTGTAAGGTTTCCAAGCAATGAATATGCAGTAGTCAGTAGTTACAAAACGAGGCATAAGAGTCTCAAAATTATTATCTAACATAAAACCCTAATATTTTTAATTTTCATAAGGATGACCTCAAAACTATACAGAGGCGCTATATAATTTCCGATTAGCCTACAATTAATTGCAATTCTACAATTATATCTGCCAGGAAGATGACATGAGGAATTTTACATTACATGACACTGTATTTATTGAGGGAAAATTTTCTTCTAAACCATACTAAATTGCAATACGACACCGTACTGTAGTGCAGGCCAATTATACAGTACTATATATACTATAGAATACTTGGCATACTATCTATACCGTACCATACCATTGGCCTACCGTATAGTAAACGCTATAGGTTGTGACTTGCACGGACTTCATCGAGGCGCGAATTGTCAAGTTTGTCTCTTTGTAGTTAGATTGACTCGCATCACTTACGGCACACATATAGCCTAAGTAACTAAGTAATCTCTGCCACATAGCCTATGTGCCGCGCTTCAGCAGCCTTAAATCCCAATTTATTCACCCCACAATTCCACTATCGGAACTCTATTAAAGATGTTTAATATAATCTCACTTGTCAAATTACGTTAAGACTATAGTTTGATTGTAAAGTTTAATGTGCGCCTCTGAACCTTGTACAACAGACGAAGAGGAGCAGTCCCTTAAGCTAGCCCTGAGGCAGCCATGGGTATGGTGTTAGCAACTTCTTAGCCTCAGCACATGAGGGCGGGTGGTCAGCCCTCCCCCTCGCCATCTGACCATCCCCACCGACAGTGTACGGTAAGTGTACTCATTATATCATTATACCTAGTTGGCTAGTCTTTGTAAACAGGGCATTATCAAATCACAGTTGTATTGTATAATATTCATAAGTTGTTGTTCTTCGGTGGACCCATTAAAGATACAGGTTTACTACACTCGATTCACTCAGGTTTACTACACTCGATCTATGTCTCCGCGGTTATTTCAGTTTACAATTAGCGCTGGTCGACATCTGCATTTTTAATTATACTTCATCAACCACAGTCACATATTGCACCAACATGACTGTCAACTCCTCTATGTATAGGCCTACGCCTGAGCGTTGCTATGATTGTTTTGGCCTGAAGTTCGATCCGTAACTACGTGAATTTTAATCTGATTGCCCGGATCTACATTCGTGATCACGATTTACCTGTTGAGCGACTACTAATTAAGTGGGCTGCCTTTTGTGTGCCGCAGAGAATTGGTAGATTTACGATACGTTTATTGCTTAAGCCTATAATTACACTCTGGATTTCTCAAGCGCCTAATCAAGTACATCAAGATGACCAGTTTACTACAGGCACAGATGCTAACTGAAGACAGGTTGAGCTTCGATTCTAGATCGAGATTGATAAGCCAAGCCTGACGACCAGCGTAGGCCTCCTATCCTCTTACAAAAAGACTTTATTCGTTTACGTAATACCAAAATGGATGAAGTCGTCTCCTTGTGGGCCTAATTACAATGGCGTCACTAGGTTGGTGTCACCCAGTGCGGTAAGTTATGGTGTCACCCCATTAGAAGGTACAAAAAAGAAAATTAGCAGCGAGTTTCAGCTTTAGGTAAATTGATAGTGATACAGTAGGCCTACATGTAAGCTGAACTTACGAAAAATGTTTTTGTTGTTATCTTTTTTGTTAATAATTTTAAAATAATAAATTTCTTCTGACACTCAGCAAAATTTTTTTTAAACAGTCATATATATTTTGTCATTTTGGTGTCAGCCCCACTGAAGGTGTCACCCGGTGCGGCCTGCACCTTCCGCACCCCACTAGTGACGCCACTGCGTAATTAGACTTCCTATCCCTCTCCAAGGCAAATAGCTAGGTTACAATGGTTGGTGAACTTGAAATTTGAATTTCCAAAGCATTAGGCCTTAGGCCTAATGCTTTGGAAGTCACTTTATCAACAATTTCTGGCTGGCTTAAACCATGGCAACACTAGGACCAAAACTATTGCGCAGATCTACGAAAGCCTTCTCGAAGTTAATTTCTAGCAAAGCAATGCAGCAACGCATCGAAGTGACTCAAATATATTATGTAAGTTCTTTCACATTATAGGCCTAACGTTCAGGACCAGGATGAAATTGCTAACCCATGAACTCTGACTCAAATTCTTTACAAAATGGTTAAATTTAGTTTTTTTTAAAATCATTATAAGAATAACATTTAATTAATTACCGCATAGATCTATAGGATAAAATGGAAAGTACGGCTGCACGGGTTTAGAATCCCATAAGCACCGGGCAGTAATAAAAGGAGTTCCTTCTTTATTTAACGTTCAAAATATTTGCTTATTTCACACACACTAGTCCTACCCTGGATGGAACACAGCACATCCTGTAATGTAAGACTTCTATTTTGGCACATAGCCACCACACACAGAGACCACAAGGTCGTCTGGTGTCAACGTTGTCGACCTAGAGCTATACAAGATAATTTTTACATGTTAACGGAGCGGACATAATTTTCCGGGGACAAATTAAAATATATTTTTAAAAATCATACTGAAGTTGTAAGTTTCTAAGTTGCATTTAGAAATATGCAATTATGTTTATTATAAAAGAAACAGTCACATTTTTTGGTTTAATGCAAATCATTTTGAAATTGTAGACGAAAGCAATATGTACTATAGCCTAGGGACGGTAACGGAGTGGAACATTTCAAATTCAAAATAAATTTTAATAAATTATTTTATTGCTCTGAATTACTTTCAAAGGTCTTAAATTGTTGACTGATCAATAACGTTTTAATCTAATCACTTAGCATGATCAGACTAGGTATTGTTTTCTTAGAAATGACCGGGGACAGCTGAATTGTCAATTTATGCATTTACCGGAAAATGACTCGGCTATGAGGCAGAATAACCTAAAAGAACGTTAGGCTACGTGGAAAACGTCAGTGGCTCACCATTCTGTAAACTTCCGTGGCGTAGCGATGGACAAGTCACTTAGAGAGCTTTACAATCGCTTAACTCTGGTGATTTGCAATCTTCCGTAGACCCTATTATTGTGGCGATCAAGGCCACAGTGCGTAAGTGGGAGGATTTATTTTATGCGAATAGCATCGTCTTCTTTAAGTTTACATGCGAAGGGAACAGCATCGTTTCTCTTAATTTTACATGCGAAGGCCCAGCATCGATCATTTAAGTTTTATTTAATTTCAATAGGCGACTGTCCGGCAACGACCGTGGCAGGGAAGCCCGATCGACGGTCGGAAGCCAGCGCATAGCGAGCAGACGCGCTCATTAGGGATGCATAGAGCCTGCCTCACGGTGCGCTGCTTTATACGTGAAGAGTTGGTTCGACTCTTCATACATAGCAATACTGTTAAACAGCGTTGTTGGTTAGCGATTCAGTTACCGATTCAAATATACTGCACTCAGTGTGGTAGGCGAGTGATTTTGGTTACGACAGAGTCAGAGTTCGAGTTTCCGGTTAGTACAAATATATTTACGGACGAAAGGGGCGTCCGAATAATATAATCAGGCGATCCCGAGTACAGCTAAAGAAGTTCACTGTTGGGAGACGGGTCGACAGCGCCGATCCGGCGGGTTGGATCCCTCCGTTGATCGCGAAGCGGTCTAGATCGCCATCGTGGGAAATCTACGGCTGAGTAATACTCGGGGAAGGATACCGTTGATACACAGGAAAACTAATTCAGTGTGAGATCGAAAACCAGGGTGAATTTGGCGACGGGCAGGAAAGTCCCTCTTGGGTTTTGAAGAACTCCGCGATCGGAGCTTGTCCGGTAACCCATGAGAGTAAGGGTGACCTTCTTAAGGTAGCCATTTTCTGGAATTCTGAAATCCTTGAAACCAAGAGTAAATTTGGCGTCGGGCAAGGAAATCCCTCTTGGAGTTCGAAGAACTCCAAGATCCGACAGTGTTTGGTTTTATCCACTGAGAAGAGTTTTACGCGAATTCGGCGTACTCGACACAAGGGAAGTTCTACGCGCTTTCGGCGTACTCGGCCGGGAGGATTTTACGCGGCTTCGGCGTCTTCGGCTGGGAGAGTTTTACGCGACTTCGGCACTCGGTGAAGTGACCGTCGGGATACCTGAAAAAACCAATTTAGTACAAAAACGATAATAAGGGTAAATTTGGCGACAGGCAGGATCGGAGCTTGTCCGGTTACCTGTGGGAGTAAGCGTGACCTTCGTTAGGGAACCAAAATTCGGAAATTCTTGGGAACAAAATTCAGGACATTCTGGTAACCTTACGGGGTCGGCGTTACATTTGGATTGTGACACTTGGATGGCTGACACGCCGGTGGAGCGTTGGAGGGGCTCCATCGCCCGGTAACTAAAAATAGTTACTGGGAAAGACCACTGTTACCGAAAGACCGCAGTACGGGAAAAGACAGCCCGACAACTGATTACAGTGCGGTAAGACCAGGAAAACGATAGAGTCAGGAAAATCTTGTATTCAAACCAATCGTTATTCAGAGCAAATAACTTGGTGATCGAAACACGTAGCTCCGAGAACTGACCGAAGTGCGAAGTAGGGCCCACCTCGTGCGCCGGTCGGAACACAGTTCTGCGTGCGGTTAGGGAGGTTTTAGACCTAGAACCTGTCCTATCAGAAGAGAGTGTCGTGAGACCAGTATACCGCGTTAATATTACACGTGTATATATTATCGCAAGATGTTCGCGTGTTTGAGACAGCACGACGTGACGACTCGTCAGATGTACACCTTGTCCTCTCGGACAAGAGAACGTTCAGTGTTTTCCCCTATTGACGATAACTCGAGAGTCATGAGATGCAGAATGGTACGTGAGGGTTCGGTTAAGGTGGAGAAAAAGAGGAAGTCTTTGACTAAGAGATCTCACAGGAAGCTGAGGACTCCTGCCGGCAAGAGAGCGAACCCTGTTCTAAAGGACGGCCATCCTGAGGACGAGGACGTTGCCCACCCGGCGACCGCGGCAGTGGCAGAGTCCGAAAGTGAGATGGAGCTTGACAGCGACACTGTTCGCAAACAAGCGATACCCTCGGGACCTCCTCTTGGAGAAATGGGCAATGAGAGCGGAGACAGGGAACCGCTCGTCTACAGCAGAAGTAGACAGGATAGTGACCCGGGCGACTCCAGAAGGTCAGTTGGCTGGAGCCGAACCCAGCCCGACGACGAAGCAGCGTCTCGGGTAAGACCGACACAAATTGGTACCACGTCTGATGAAGGGTTAGTTGATCTCGAGCGAAGAACGTCACAAACTGGTACCAGAAGTGGGGTACTAGCGTTTTCTTGTCACAGAACCAGGCAAGGTCAGGAAGATACCGAGGACGAGTCGGATGAAGTGCCCCATAGTGAGCACGGAGGCGCGCGTCCAAAGTTACGTAAACGGAAAAGCAAACGAAGGTTGCTTGATGAAACGGGTGCACCTGACGAAACCAGTGCATTTGAAACGGAAGCTGGAACCCGCAGTGGGCGTGAAAGAGGTTTCCATGAGGATAACGGATGGTTGATAACCGTTCCAAAGACTACTGAGGTAGTACAGAACGATGTGAATAACGAGACATTCACACACTGGCGAGAGACCGTTGGTGAGAGTAGGTTTGACAGGTCCAAACCACTCGTCGACAATAGATCGGAGAACCTTGTGCAGGTTCAAGTACCTAGTATCGTACGGGGCAGGCAACCTGTACAGTCGAGACAGGCTTGTGATAGGCCAAGAGACATTGAGACAGGCCTGAAACCGCGGGGTGACGCCGTAGTGCAGAAAACGAGTGGTGACATCGTGGCGCATCAGCGAAACGAAGGCAATCGAGTACCGTTTACCAACATGGAAGAAGGTCGCCCAAGACCTGTGACAGATGAGGTAGATTGGCAAGCGGAGATGTCTTACCTGCGACAGAGTGTGGCAATGATGAGTTCGAAACTTGAAGAACTGTCTGTTCCTGCTGCTCAGCATGCGAAGTCTTACCGACGCGAGACATCGGGGAAACCTACGGGCCCAGGTTGCCAGATGGATCGCCGAGGGAAGCTGCAGATCGAAGAGCCAGCACGGAGCCGAGGTAACACAGAGACACGTGAGGAAGTTTCGCTTTCGGGAACTTCGGAAAAGTTACGTAGCCGCTATCTTCCCGAGGACAGCGGGAGAGAGTCACACGGAAAAACGGCAAGGCAATCGAGTCGACAACGTCTGTTGACAAGAGGAAGAGTTGAGGCGAAATTACGTTCGTCAGTGAGTTCTTCGGATTCAGACACCGATAGAGTTGGTCCAGAAGAGGCCATGAGAACCGGAGTCTTTGACAGGAAAAACCTCCGCCAACGAGGAAGACCAGAGAGTTATGAGAAAACTGAAAGGGAGACGTATGGTAAGGAACGTCTACCAGAGTACGAGAGACGCGTTTTAAAACAGGCACTTGATAGAGAAACCGAGAGAGAATCGAACATGGGAAGAGACAGAGATCATTTGGCCTGGGATGAGACCCACGAGCGGTACTCTAAAGGGCACAAACCAGATTCGAGAAGTCGTAATTGTCTTAGGTACGACGAATCTGACAGACCGCCAGAGTCAGGAAAAAGAGATATTCGCGAAGAAGACAGAAGAGTTACGTTCGTCAACGGAGACTCTCAGAGCTCTCGCAGTAAATATAAACGATCGGAGTCCAAAGACTACGCAGGTGGTGAGCCTCGTAGAAAAGGTCAGAGACAGGCTGAGTACATCTCTGATGAAGACAGTGCAACGTCAGGCGACCGAGAGATGACTACGATGTATTCTAAGTGGCGTACAGGGAAGACGTTGGGTACTCTGAGGGGACAGAGTCGGCACCGGTCAGTGGTGAGGACAGACGAGGAAAACGGTTCCAGGAGTAACGATGAGGACAACCGGAGAGGAAATCCCAAGAAGAGTGTCGGAAGATCACTTGTTACGCGGACAAGAGGCGACGACCGATCGGATCGCGGTATACGAATCAAGCTAGAGAAGTACGACGGCAAGTCAGCGATCGCAGCCTTTCTAGCAAAGTTCGAAGTTTGTGCACGGTGCAACCGGTGGAGTGATCAGGAAAAAGCAGACCAGTTAATGTGTGCCCTAACGGGTCCCGCTTCGCAGCTGTTGTGGGACATGGGTGCACAGAGGGACGTGTCTTGGCGAGAACTTGTTGAGCGGCTTAAGGCCCGGTACGGGTCTGATGACCAAACTAGCCTATATCGGATGAAACTTCGCACTTACCGGCAGGCTCACGGAGAAACGCTGAGTAGTGTAGTGCAGGAAGTACGGAGGCTAATGGCTTTGGCATACCCAGGACCAACAAGTGATATCGTCGAGACGGTCGCTTGTGACGCTTTCATTGATGCACTGGCAAACCAAGATTTGGGGCAGAAGGTGCGCGAGCGAGAACCAGTTAACCTCGAAGCGGCGTATAAACATGCGGTGAGGTTGGATGCCTATGGTCGATCTTCGACACAAGGTGGTGATTTAGACCGGAGACACGCGAGAGTTAAAGTTACCATGGAAGACCGAAAAGACTCGAGCACTGAGGGGCAACAGTCTCGTCGTCTAGAAGATCTCGAGCGAAAGATTAAAAATCTTTCAAGAGAACTTGATCGAGTGACAATAAATCAGAATTTGGGCATCGTTCCGAGAAAACCTTATGAAAGGGAGAACAGTTCTGATCTAGCTGTGGGAGATCAGAGGACAACCGAACCGAATGTGGGATGGCGACGGATTTATCCGCCCACACGGTTGCGTAACCCGGATATCGAATGCTACTTGTGCAAACGAAAAGGACACATGAAGCGATTTTGTCCTCAGAGAAACGCTGAGACGAATGGTGCAACCGGTACCAGTGAACCTACAAAGGCTGAACCGATACAAGAGGAAACCCAAAACCGACTGGTCAAAGGCAGTAGGGTGGCCTACGTGGTTGCGAGACTGGCAGGAAAACGTATACACTGTCTACTTGATTCTGGAAGTGAAATGTCACTTGTGCCACGACGTTTCGTGCTAGACGCTGTGCTAGTACCGTCAGAACAGCGACTCCTAGCCGCTAATGGAAGTCAGATTAAGGTGGATGGTGAAACTAACCTTAAGATTCGGATCGGAAAGCAGGTGTACCCTGTACCCTGTCTAGTTACAGACCAAGTGACAGAAGTGATCTTGGGGTTATCTTGGCTGGAAGCCAATCAGGCAAGATGGGACTTCGCAAGTCGATGCGTTTTCCTTGGGAGCGAGAAGATCCCTCTGAAAGAGGTCGTTACCGAGTCCATGTGCCGGAGGGTTATTGTGCAAGAGGACATAATAGTTCCTCCAAGGAGCGAAGTTGACGTTCCAGCTTGGGTCGTATACCCGCATTTCCAAAAAGATAACGAAGATTGGACGACCATTCCAATGGAATTATCAAAAGATTTGATAATCGGACGTACGTTGGTGACAGGAAGAGACACGGAAGTGTGGATCAGGATGTTGAATGTTGGAGACAGAGATTCACTAGTCAAGAAACGGACTGAATGTCCGCTGGAGCGAGTGAACGTAGTCGATGTGACAGTTAATCGAGCCAGAACGGAATCGTATGATGAGCCTTACCGAAGCGAAAATCCGGAGAAGCCTATGGGCCCAGGTTATCCGGAGGAACGCCGAGGAAAGCAGCAAAGTACGATTGACCGGTTTGGATCGAAGATTAGTACAACGGCCAGTGTAGCGGAGCAGACGCTCAACCCACTTGCCGAACAGACCCTAAAACGACTATGGGAAGAAGTGCCAGCCGACATTTCGGAAGAAGAGCGAATCAGGTTACGAAAACTTGTGCTAACGTACAGCGCAACGTTTTCCCTTAACGAAAGTGATAACGGATTCACTTCGGTGATCCAACACGAGATCGATACGGGACAGGAGAAACCAGTTCGGCAACCTTTGAGACGTCAACCGCTTTCCATGTTACCGGAAGTTGATCGTCAGGTAGAAGACATGTTGAGACAAGGAATCATTGAACCTTCGATATCGGAATGGGCATCCAATGTCGTAATGGTTAAGAAAAAGGATGGCAGTATGCGTTTCTGTATCGATTACAGGCAACTGAACTTGAAGACACGGAAAGATGCTCATCCGTTACCCCTTATCCGCGAGAGTTTAGATACCCTGGGTGGCGCCAGATGGTACAGTACGTTCGATTTGAGAGCAGGTTATCACCAGATGGCCTTGCACCCAAGAGACAAACACAAGACCGGGTTCGTTACGAGAAGGGGCAGCTTCCAATTCAAAGTGTTACCTTTCGGATTGTGCAATAGTCCGGCCTCGTTTTGTCGGCTAATGAACTTAGTCTTGACAGGGCTAAACTATGACATCTGTCTGGTTTACTTGGATGACATAATTGTGTTCTCGAGGGACGTAGAGACGCACATGCAACGTCTAGAGATGATTTTCAGGAGATTACAAGAGTATAATCTCAAGCTGAAACCATCCAAATGTTACCTGTTACAACAGAGAGTATTGTTTCTTGGTCACGTTTTGAGTGAAGAAGGGGTCGCGACGGATCCGAGCAAGATCAAGGCCGTAGAAGAATGGTCTGCTCCTCGGAACTTGAGGCAAGTCAGATCCTTCGTTGGTCTTTGCTCCTATTACCGACGTTTCATACATGATTTCGCGGTGGTAGCTCAACCACTTCATTTTCTGACCAGGAAAAATGTACCGTTCTATTGGACTGACGAATGTCAGGGAGCTTTCGAAGAACTTAAACGAAAGTTGGTTTCCGCACCTATACTTGGGTTACCGAACGATGAGGGCCAGTACATCCTAGATACGGATGCCTCGGCATACGCCATTGGAGCGGTGTTATCGCAAGTACAAGAGGGAGAAGAGACAGTGATTTGTTACGCGAGTCGGCTCTTGTCGACGGCGGAACGGAACTATAACGTTACCAGGCGAGAGTTGTTAGCTGTGGTGTATTTCTTGAAAGAGTTTCGTCAGTACTTACTGGGTAGTAAATTCCTACTCAGAACAGACCACTCCGCACTTCAGTGGTTACGCAGAACACCGGAACCGATTGGCCAACAGGCTCGTTGGTTAGAGATGATAGAGGAGTTTGACATGGAGATATGTCACAGACCGGGAGCAAAACACGGTAACGCAGACGCGATGTCTAGAGGTCCGGGTGAGGAACAACCTAAAGTGGTTACCATGAGAGTTACGAATGAAGACGTGATGTGGGCACGTCCGATCGGAGAAGTAACGCGCTCCGAGGTTACCAGTGAAGATACAGGCCAGGAAATCCGTTGGACAAAGGAGTTTCTTCGAAGAGAACAGCAGAGCGATTGCAATATTGGTACGGTCCTTGATTGGAAGGAGTCGAAGCATCATCCAACACAGGCAGAACTATCACCTGCTAACGGAGAGGTGAAAGTGTTGGTGAGCAACTGGAATCAGCTGGAAGTCCTGCAAGGAGTGTTACACAGAGGCTGGATTCAGGGTAACACAGGAAAAGCTGAGCGATCTCAGTTAGTTGTGCCCTTATCTCTACGGCAAGAGATGCTTCAGTTAACACATGCAAGCTTTGCCGGAGGACATTTCGGGATTCGGAAGAGCTTAACTCAGTTGCAACGCCGGGCGTATTGGCCGAGTTGGAAGGACGATGTTAGACGGTTCTGCCAAAGGTGCGATCGCTGTGCTCGTTATCGAAGGGAGAAACCTCCAAGACAGGGTTACATGCAGACTCCTGTGGTCGGTGAACCAATGGAGAGATTCGGAATTGATATAACTGGTCCGCATCCTGTATCAAGTAAAGGCAACAAATACATACTGACAGCGATAGATTACTTCTCGAGATGGGCTGAAGCTCTGCCTATCAGAAACCAAGAGGCCGTTACTGTGGCAGAATCGCTTATGGTACACGTGTTCTCGAGGTTTGGTATGCCACGCCAGATCCTGACGGATCAGGGACCGTGTTTTGAGTCGAAGTTATTCAAAGAGCTGTGTAAACGCATGGAGATTGACAAAGTACGTACAACTCCATATCGACCCTCTGGTAACGGAATGATCGAAAGGTTCCACAGAACACTGAACATGTTGATCGGAAAGGTAGTGTCGGAACGACAAAAGGATTGGGATGTTCATGTACCATATGTAATGGCGGCATATCGAGGTACTGAACATGAAGCGACCCAACGGACACCTAATTTCCTGTTCCTGGGAAGAGAGAACCATACGCCATTAGACTTGATTCTAGCCCAAGTTACAGAGTTCGAGAGACCGTCTTACAGTGACATGGAAGAGTACGTGGAGAAACAGAAAGAGAAAATGGAACGATCGTATCGGCTTGTACGAGAACAGTTAAAGAGAGTAGCAGAAAGAAGAAAAAAAGCCTACGATTTGAGAGTGAGACCTAGCAAGTTCGCTCAAGGAGATTGGGTTTACTATTACTACCCTCGGCTAAGAGGTGGAAGGAAGACAAAATGGGCTCGCTATTACACCGGCCCATTCTTGGTTATTCAAGTGCTCAGTCCGTGTCTGTACCGGATTCAGAAGAGTCCGAAATCCACGCTAATGGTTGTGCACGTGGATAAATTGAAGCCGTTTTTCGGTAAACCTCCGAGTACCTGGTTACCGGAGAGGGACAGAAATCTTGAGTTACCTACAGTAGACTGGCCAGTCCTGGCTCAAGATCCTAATGCAGAACATGAACCAGAGGAACCTTCAGAAAATCCAGACGAGACCGCTGATCCAGAATTGCCACCTGGACGACGGACGAGACGAAGACCTCGCTTGGATGGATGACTACGACTGTAGAAGTCCTTGTTAGTGACCTTCTGAAGCAGACGTGTATCTAGGACCAACTAGATGAACGCTTAATTGCGTTGGTTTCATTGTCTATTCGAGACCCATGTTTCAGTTGCCCTTTTGATGAGAGTATTTCTTTTGAGCGGTATCTGGGAGCATACAGTACCTGTGCTACCACCAACGCTTAATTGCGTTGGGTTTACAGATTGTCAGTGAATGACTGTTTAAGTTTCCTTTTGATAATATGTTTTCGGTTAAACATTGGCTTAGTGGTTAGTACTGAAACGAGTAAAGATTCCAGTACTAGGACGCTTCATTGCGTTGGTTCTACAATATGATAACTTGTACTTTTATTTTGCTTTCACGATTTGGAAGTGGTACCGGGTGTGACTGATCGACAATGGTTACCAGATCGGGAGACAGTGGGCGACTTTTCTCTCCTTTAGTTCTCCTGGCCCTTGGGGTCCGGTAGAGCCCAGGTTCATGATAGAGGGCCTGTTAAGGTTGGCGATTTGTCAGGTACGACAGGTTGCCAGTAGGGTGGTGGTTCGGATCGAAAGCATCATTAAAAAGGCTGTCGCTATCACGGTTCTCATCGTTGTTTGGCGTACGTGCAGGGTGCCGAGAGATCGAAAGCATCATTAAATAGGCTGTCGCTATCACGGTTCTCATCGTGTTTGGCGTACGTGCAGGGTGCCGAGATTGTCGATATACCGCCCTATAACCAAAGGTGCATTTGGTTCCTTGCTCTCTAAGTGGATCTGGGTTGGGGATGTTCCTGTCACGTTTGATTAAGGTCCCCGATTTTGGCAGAGATGCTCCGCATCTAAGTAAGGTGGGGAGAGTGTGGCGATCAAGGCCACAGTGCGTAAGTGGGAGGATTTATTTTATGCGAATAGCATCGTCTTCTTTAAGTTTACATGCGAAGGGAACAGCATCGTTTCTCTTAATTTTACATGCGAAGGCCCAGCATCGATCATTTAAGTTTTATTTAATTTCAATAGGCGACTGTCCGGCAACGACCGTGGCAGGGAAGCCCGATCGACGGTCGGAAGCCAGCGCATAGCGAGCAGACGCGCTCATTAGGGATGCATAGAGCCTGCCTCACGGTGCGCTGCTTTATACGTGAAGAGTTGGTTCGACTCTTCATACATAGCAATACTGTTAAACAGCGTTGTTGGTTAGCGATTCAGTTACCGATTCAAATATACTGCACTCAGTGTGGTAGGCGAGTGATTTTGGTTACGACAGAGTCAGAGTTCGAGTTTCCGGTTAGTACAAATATATTTACGGACGAAAGGGGCGTCCGAATAATATAATCAGGCGATCCCGAGTACAGCTAAAGAAGTTCACTGTTGGGAGACGGGTCGACAGCGCCGATCCGGCGGGTTGGATCCCTCCGTTGATCGCGAAGCGGTCTAGATCGCGATCGTGGGAAATCTACGGCTGAGTAATACTCGGGGAAGGATACCGTTGATACACAGGAAAACTAATTCAGTGTGAGATCGAAAACCAGGGTGAATTTGGCGACGGGCAGGAAAGTCCCTCTTGGGTTTTGAAGAACTCCGCGATCGGAGCTTGTCCGGTAACCCATGAGAGTAAGGGTGACCTTCTTAAGGTAGCCATTTTCTGGAATTCTGAAATCCTTGAAACCAAGAGTAAATTTGGCGTCGGGCAAGGAAATCCCTCTTGGAGTTCGAAGAACTCCAAGATCCGACAGTGTTTGGTTTTATCCACTGAGAAGAGTTTTACGCGAATTCGGCGTACTCGACACAAGGGAAGTTCTACGCGCTTTCGGCGTACTCGGCCGGGAGGATTTTACGCGGCTTCGGCGTCTTCGGCTGGGAGAGTTTTACGCGACTTCGGCACTCGGTGAAGTGACCGTCGGGATACCTGAAAAAACCAATTTAGTACAAAAACGATAATAAGGGTAAATTTGGCGACAGGCAGGATCGGAGCTTGTCCGGTTACCTGTGGGAGTAAGCGTGACCTTCGTTAGGGAACCAAAATTCGGAAATTCTTGGGAACAAAATTCAGGACATTCTGGTAACCTTACGGGGTCGGCGTTACATTTGGATTGTGACACTTGGATGGCTGACACGCCGGTGGAGCGTTGGAGGGGCTCCATCGCCCGGTAACTAAAAATAGTTACTGGGAAAGACCACTGTTACCGAAAGACCGCAGTACGGGAAAAGACAGCCCGACAACTGATTACAGTGCGGTAAGACCAGGAAAACGATAGAGTCAGGAAAATCTTGTATTCAAACCAATCGTTATTCAGAGCAAATAACTTGGTGATCGAAACACGTAGCTCCGAGAACTGACCGAAGTGCGAAGTAGGGCCCACCTCGTGCGCCGGTCGGAACACAGTTCTGCGTGCGGTTAGGGAGGTTTTAGACCTAGAACCTGTCCTATCAGAAGAGAGTGTCGTGAGACCAGTATACCGCGTTAATATTACACGTGTATATATTATCGCAAGATGTTCGCGTGTTTGAGACAGCACGACGTGACGACTCGTCAGATGTACACCTTGTCCTCTCGGACAAGAGAACGTTCAGTGTTTTCCCCTATTGACGATAACTCGAGAGTCATGAGATGCAGAATGGTACGTGAGGGTTCGGTTAAGGTGGAGAAAAAGAGGAAGTCTTTGACTAAGAGATCTCACAGGAAGCTGAGGACTCCTGCCGGCAAGAGAGCGAACCCTGTTCTAAAGGACGGCCATCCTGAGGACGAGGACGTTGCCCACCCGGCGACCGCGGCAGAGTCCGAAAGTGAGATGGAGCTTGACAGCGACACTGTTCGCAAACAAGCGATACCCTCGGGACCTCCTCTTGGAGAAATGGGCAATGAGAGCGGAGACAGGGAACCGCTCGTCTACAGCAGAAGTAGACAGGATAGTGACCCGGGCGACTCCAGAAGGTCAGTTGGCTGGAGCCGAACCCAGCCCGACGACGAAGCAGCGTCTCGGGTAAGACCGACACAAATTGGTACCACGTCTGATGAAGGGTTAGTTGATCTCGAGCGACGAACGTCACATTATGATTTGTCATAACATTGCAGAATTTCAATTATGGACGTGTATGATCCGCCTTTAGTTCACTCCTGTATATTCGCGCGTATTTTGTATCCTTGACTTGAAGCGGCGTCTCGATCGTTATGGAGTCTAATGATCACTTGTCAATTCGGATTATTGTTTATTCATTGAAGTTTAATGCCAACAGACTTTATGGGCTGTTTGCGACACATAGGAAAATTACTCAGTATCGTTCAATTCAAGAAAAGGTTTGACTTCTCTAATAGAATATCGTGTTCTCTTTCTTCCGAGGTTATTCGTTTTATGTGCATCCCTCTGCGCATACGCATAGGCTTCTTCTTACAGGCCTTCAGATGTAGGCCTATAGTAGTGCACACCTTTAAACGCAGGTCTGTGTACCCGTCCTTGCCCATGTCTGTCTTACTGCGCTGTATTGATCTGACAATTGAACACGTAGGGGGCCTACGTCTTGCAATATATACTAACCTGTCAGCATCATATATCACGACATACACATACCGAAGCGTAATTGGCTATTTTCTTGCAATTCGTTCTTTAATTTTACTGATAAATTCTATACAGGAACCTACAAAGCATTTCTCTTCCAGGTGCAAGATATAATTATCAACGAGCAATGGAATACAAGTATTCTGAAGAGATTGGTATGTTTTAGGCCTATGGGCCATTGGGCCTACAGTAGATTGGTTCAGTATAATGGATTGCCTAATCGCCCCCAGACGAAACCTTTAAAATAGAATAGAATAGAATATCCTTTATTAAAGCAACTGCGAACCACATTTTGGTGTACATAAACATATAAAAACATTTGCACATAGGACCTACACAGCCCTGAAAAACTAGCAGTGGCCAAACCTATATAAATAGTGTACTTGTAATTGTAATCGAGAATTTATACAGCGCCACTCATAATCAGAGGCGCTCCCGACCCGGGTCAGTGTCTTCACTGACAAAGAGAAATGTTTTCAGGCGCTTGCGAAACTGGGCAGGAGAGAGAGAGAGAGGAGGACAAGCCTAAAGCCTTGAGGGAGGCTGTTCCAGCTGGAAGCGCCCACAACCGCAAAACTACGGGACTGGGCAGTAGAGGTGCGCATCCAAGGAACTACCAAGTGGCCACGGGCAGATGACCGGAGAGAGGCCCGACCAGGCAAACTGGAAACTGGGGTGCAGTAAGCCCGGAGATACAGCGGAGAGCTAACAAGACAGTTACGCATGAGGGAAAGGACCTTAAATTGGATGCGTTGGTGAATGGGAAGCCGGTGAAGGAAGTCCCGGATGTAGGAAGAGATATGGGCAAACTTCATGATGCCCCCTATGAGGCGAGCAGCAGCATTAAGGATGGACTGAAGTTTAGATGTATTAGTAGAGGAGAGGCCAATATAGACAGCGTTTCCATAGTCAATCCTCGTGCAGATCAGAGCATGAACCAAGGTCACAATCGCATGCAGCGGAAGAGACTGGCGAATGGCACGAAGTTGGCGTAAATATAGTTATAAAAGCACGAGCGAGATACACTATTGACATGATCAGATAGAGAAAGAGTAAGATCTAGGACAAATCCAAGATCACGGACAGAGGAGGAGTACACATTGGGAAACCTGAGGCGCAGAGAGTCAGCATCAATCCTGGCAAGCTGGACACGATTACCGAGCCAAATGTACTTGGTCTTATCATAGTTAAGACGGAGGAGATTTGAGGACAACCAGAGATCAAGAGCAGAGGAAGCCTCCAAGATGCGTTCAACCATAAGAGCAGCTGAGTTGGCTGGACCATGGAGGTAAGCCTGTGTGTCATCAGCGTATTGGTGAGATGAAACACCCATTGGACCAAGAACCCCAGCTAGATCCGAGGTATACAGAATGAACAGAAGGGGAGCGAGGACAGAGCCCTGAGGTAGTCCATACGGGATGTGGGTCCAAGGAGAGCGGGTAGGTCCAAAAACAACAGAAACAGAGCGATCAGTAAGGAATGAGCGAAACCAAAGAAGAGCAGAGTCAGCAATACCAAAAGATTTAGATAGTCGGTCTAAGAGGATGGTATGGTCTACAGTATCAAAGGCAGCACTGATATCGTAAAGAACAAGTAAAGTGACCTGGCCACGATCAAAGGCTTGAAATACTTCAGCTAGAAGGCGCAGTATAAGCGATTCTGTCGAGTAGAATTTCCTAAACCCACACTGAACCCACACCCACACTCATAAGAGAGTTCGAGTCAAGGTATTGGATCAGTTGATAAGAGACACATTTTTTCCAGAAGCTTTGAAAGGAAAGAGAGGTTTGAGATAGGACGATATAGTTTGAAGGAGAGTTAGGATCAAGGCCTTGGCGCTTAATGGAAGGGAAAACCACAGCCCTTTTGCAGTCTTGTTGTCAAGACCATGAACCTCAAGACCAAGACCAAGACCCAGACTTTGAACCTCAAGACCAAGACCAAGACCAAGAACCTCAAGACCAAGAAGAAGACCAAGACCTTGAACCTCAAGACCAAGACCTAAGACTTTGGAACTCAAGACCAAAACCGAGAAAAATACCCAAAAAATCACAACCATATCCAGACTTCTATTCCTTACTAAAAAAATTTAAAGTCGGACTACTCGCTATTTTAATTAAAACATGAATCTTTTATTTTATTCAAACAAAACAACTCCAAATGCAGACTGCAGAGAATGTCGAATTCGTATGTACAAAAGTCCTTCATGCGAAATGTTATTCCAAATGCCTGTTGCATTTTATAAAAACCAATTCGCTCAAAATTTTCGGACCAAGACGTGACCTGTGGGCCTCAAAAAAATTCTGCCATGTGAAAAATAGGTTCTACAGTGCTGAATTCACTGGCACACAGAGCAGCTTTCAAGCACTGGATGTAAATGTACAAATCGTGAGTCTATTTTGAAATCATTCTACGGTAAATAACCGGAAGTTAAAATAATTGTTCAAAACAACAGCAAAGCCTCATTCACATCGTGTAAAACTAAAGCAATTGTTTTAGTAATTATTGGATAAATTTTTAAAATCCTTGCTTTTTGTTCAATGAATGTTCATATTGACAGCCGGTCTTGGTCTTGGTCTTGCGAGACCAAGACCAAGACTTTGAGCCTCAAGACCAAGACCAAGACCTTGAACCTCAAGACCAAGACCAAGACTTTTGGTCTCAAGACCAAGACTTTTAAAAACGAACTCGAGTGCACTCGAGACCAAGACCTTGGTCTCCAGGACAACAAGACTGTCCTTTTGTGCAGTGCCAGGACACAACCTTGAGCTAGAGAAGAATTAAAGTAATGCCAAAAATGGAGTCAATTCATCTACAAAGTCCTTAACTAGAAATGGACGAAGCAGGTCTAGTTCCAGGGACGTAACTAGCGTTGGGCTTGGGGGGGCTTAAGCCCCCCCAAACGAAGTTGAAGCCCCCCCCAAACAAGTCAAGCCGTTGTATGCTTACGGCTAAAATTCGTATGAACACTGTATAAATGTTGCCATGTTCAAGGTTTAAGCCCCCCCAAACGAAAAATCCTAGTTACGTGCCTGTCTAGTTCACACGACTTCGAGAAAAGCAGAGTTATTCATCAAGTTATAAGTACAGCATCCTAGTTAAGAATGTTTTTCTCATGAGACTGTCAGCCGAAGGAATGGCTCGGTCATGGGCTCGGGCTCGGAGTGCATATCCAGTAACCTTTGCAGGCGGAAGCAGACTGTGCAGGACATGCTTTCATGACCTTCATTAACCAAAATAGCATCAGCTGCTTCCGTCAATACAGAAAGTAATCGCATTACTTGACTACTCACCTTACACTTGTCTCACAGAAAGTATTTACATTACTTGACTATTGAACTTGCAATTGTCTCACAAGGTTTGTCAGCACAGGTCTCTTCGATGGACTCTGGACAGAGTAGAATTTTGGCTAAGATATTTTGCAGTCTTATCAATTCTAAATACCCTAGATTCAACTTCTAGTAAGCGTTGGGTCCACATTAAAGCCCAGTCTCCAATAGCAATTACCATAGGCGTAATTTGTGGAGGCACGATGGGTACCCGTCCCCCACTCTTTTGGACTGGGGTACTTTTTAAACAATGCCAATCAAAATTTTATTGTTGTGCCTTCCCAGAGATCGCAGTCTCCACCTTTCGTGTATGTACACAGAGTGAGGAGTATGTACCACAAAGTAAGGAAGTACTTAGATACACAGGTAAACCGAGATCCAGACGAACGGACTGATAGGCAGAATTTCAGCCACACAGGTCACCCGACAGACTGACCGCCGTGCCCGGTTCGCAGGCGTCACAGATCTGGGCCACGGTTACTCTTCTTGGAAAGATCTGACATCACCCTCACTCTCCACCTTATGGTTGTCGACTTAATCATATCGGGATGTGGAGACGTAGGTCAAAACATATCCGAGCTGGCTAGCTGAAGAAAGCTCCCTCCATTACATATTTAGAAAGAAACGGCACTAAATCAAATTTCTATATTTAGACTCCCTTTACTGTAGGTGGCATTGTTGGGATGAGCGGCCTAAGTAAATTGGCCCATTTAAAACCGTTAAGCTCGTTTCTTTCAGCCTATTCGCCACCTAAGTAAATTAAACTTCAAAACATTAAAATGCAAAACATAAACTGATCCAATCCAAGTCCATTTTCATAAGGCGTCGTTAAAATGTTCTCTTTCAGTGACATGAAACTAGAAAGAAACGACAATAAATCACTTTCTATAATATATATATATATATTATATATACTCCTTTTAATGTAGTTGCATTATTGGATGAGCGGCCTAAGTAAATTGGCTGCAGTTAAGCTCGTTCGTTTCAGCCTTTTCACCACCTAAGTAAATTAGTTTAAGCCCGTTTAAAGCCATTAGTTTAAAAGAGCAGCCAGTTACGGTATGCTTAAATTTACTTTGAATGAAGTGTGAACCGAACCTCCGTTGGAATGCCCCATTTTCTAAAAGTGCCGTCATTGGTCATGCTTCATGAATATTCAGTAACAGTGCGCATGCGCAACTAAAGCTTCACCGAAAAGTTCACTTCGTGATTTCATGACATTTTTGTTAGTTTATTATATTAATACTGCAATTAAAAAGATGGCTTGTTTTGACCGACACAAAAATTAATGAGAATACTGGCAGGGTAATATGTCCAAAATGGTCTCCATGCGAAATGTGAAAGTGGAGAAGATATTGGTACCCTGACGTTTTAGACCAAAGTTACGCCTCTGGCAGTCACGATGTAAAACCCTGAATAAGCTGGTGCCCTGCTTGGCTTTCAAGTGGCGGTTTGGAGTTTACAACTTGTTCAAATAAACGCTGGCCTCTTTAAAGCTTCAGTCTCACTTAGGCGCCAATGCGCTGGAACCAGTGTATGTGGTTATAACACAACCATGGTTCACACGTCAGGACAATACTGGAACAATGTTATCCATTATTGCCCTACATGTCCTAGCAATTGATGTACATGTACAATACATGCATAGTTATTTACAACATACACCAAATTGCATTGCATGATGGCATTAACGCACATTTGCAGCAGTTACTGTTTTAGGTTTCCTCAACTTTCATACCAGTGTTAAAATAGAAATCAAGCCAAAGCCTCACTAGCTCAACATTATGGTTCGCTTCCCGAAGGCGGCTTATTAGAGAAATTTAAATCTCGGGCTAGCATGGCCTGTACACAGGGACCTTAAATAGCATGGCTGTGGCGCCTATCCAAACGGGCAGCGGTGGTGAAGGATCTCACCCGATCAATTCATTGAAAAATGAGCAGGGACAGGTGTCATATGGTCGCTATATAAAATCGTGTACATTTACATTACAATATCCTAATGCACAGCTGCTTAGAACCATCAGTTTTGGCCTTTTTGTTCACATAGTGCCCAACCACACAAACTATTTGCTAGAATATAATAATCCACTATGTCAATACATTTGAAATCCAAAACACTCATAATCCACCACAACTTGAGTAGGCCTAGTAATTCTGTTACAGTTTCGATCCAGTGGCAGCGCTAAACCAGGACGAGCCAAGGCAAATGCCGTGGTAAAAAAGCCTTTGCCTTGTTTTTTGCCCTGCCAGAATTTTTGCCCTGCCCAGAATTTGTTCAGGGCATAAATCGCCCTCTGCACTGGTTACTTGTATGACTGCCTGGCTATGCCCTGGTTACAAGAAATGTCTGGCGTCGCCACTGTTTCTATCTCCTGAATATATTTCAAATCCTGTGCAACTATTTATATCTGTGGGTTTAAACTCAAACTAGGTCTAATAGTAGACTTAATACCAAGAGGTAAAAACAGAAGCATTTCCAATTAACAAATGCTAACACTAAGTGGACTATTAATTGTATACTTTATTGGGGTTCCAAATAAAGAGTTACAGGATTCGAAACATTGCTATTGTAAATGTTTAGCGTTTGTAAATTGCAAGATCAGCCGTTTCTTTGTGCTGCATGCACATAAAATAAACGGAAAGTAAATGCCAAACATAAACACACAAATGCAATCCCACTCCTAGATTATAAATTAAAATTCAAAACTTAAGAAATACTGTACACACACAAAACACCAGTTTCTAAGATGAAACTCACAACGCAAGAAACCACGTTGGTACATACAGTAATTTCCTAAGTTTCACTGTCCTTCTGTTCACAAGGGATATGCAGCACACGTAATTCCTCTGCTTCGTCGAGTTGAAAAAAAGAATGCAAACTAAGAAACGTCGATCATTGGATTAAATTATCCCAGCATCTGTCTGCATCAACTATATTAACTGCAGCAGTATGATTGATATACCAGCTCAAAAAGAAATTTTTTTAGAATCAATCGCTTCCTCAATTGGTATTTGTATATAAAAAAATCCGTAACTCATCAGAACATTTCAACAACATATGTACACTGTCATCTTATGGCCATAAGCTGAAATTGGCATTTACTAACATAAGCAAAGCTACTGTGGGGTAGACAAATGCAAGTCGCAGTTTCTTCAATTCAACACAATTGACAGCAGGAGTGAACACATAACCAAAAGCACTGACATTAAATGCCATGTGAACTCTCAATGTTTTCAGCAAGACTCCCTAGCAAAACCGAATTCATGCCCAGTGTAACAATTGTAATTAAGTTATCTGGCAGAAAATTGCATCATTTACCTAATTACCTACTAAACACTTGGCTCAAAACCCCAATACACCTCACAAGAAAAGAGAGTGAACATAAATAGGCAGTAAACCTTGAACAAAGTTTACTGTTAAATAGCCATTGCATAAACTTGTAGTGAAATTACAAATGTGAGTCACTATTTCTGGATTATTTCAGCAGTGCAGAGAGCAGAAATTAAGAAATACACAGTACACACAACACCTACAACATTACATAACATCACACAGACATTTTTCAGATACCTACCACCATTCGTAGGTAACCAAATAAAGGGACAAAGAGATAACATTAGAATTCGTATTTGTAACACAGATAGACAACAGCTTCATAGGTAGACATAACAATAGCTGTGTTGGGAATGTGCTTGATAAGCTGTGTTGTTAGACCTCGGTAGAGACCCCTTGAACCTTCCTCCTTCGCAACAATCTTCAACGTTTCCCAGAACTTGTTGTATCTTGTTCCCTCTTCTCTCATCCGAGTTCGTGCAACTTCTGTTCAACCACAACAGTATTAATGTTTAAAATGTCAAAAACCAATGCAAATTACTGATCACTGGTAACAATTAGCATCACATAATTTTTAATCTCACCTTGCAAAAAATTAATCTAAGTTGTTATTAAAATTAATCACTGTTACCAATCTACACAGTACTGGGTAAAATTTTACCTTACAAAAAATTAATCTTTGTAATAAAAATTAATCACTGTTACCAATCTACACAGTCTTGGTTCTTTCAAAGAGCCACTTATAGCATAACTTGCACCTCTGCTTAACCCTTGAACAACGAGCATGCACTAAAATGTATGGAAAACTAATCCCTCTCATCATTGAAGGGTTAATGGAGATTAGTCATCACACATTTGTAACCAAATTGCTGATTAAAGACATAAGAATTGAATTCATTTCAATGATCAATACCGAGCCAACCACCATACAACTAAGTAATTTTAAATTTACCATGTGGATATGCAATGCAGGTTGCAATTGTTTTCGATGTAGCGGCAGCTGCCATGAATTCTACAAAGTCCATAACTCTACGGTTTTTATCGCGATCAACATCGTGTTTCACTCGCATCTCTGTTAACTTTGACTTGATGGCTTCATAGATGACGAAATGGATGACAGTCTCCGTTATGCCAAAGTAGGAGGCAGTCAAACCCTTGTAGAAGCCACGAAGTCCGTCCCGGTGGTATATTCGGCGTATGCATTCACCAGCAGTCAAAGAATTTCCTTTCCTTAAAGCAAAGTTCAAGAGATTTAAAATCACAGCTTTGACAAAAATAGAAATAAAAAGCCACATGTGGCTATTTTTAATAACAGGTCACAATAATACTAGGCAGAGTATCATTGCGACTTAATAATATCATAAATGCACAAAGCATCATCAGCTAACGACTTGTTAGATTTAAGCAACAATGCAAACCTGCATGAAAACTTGTGTCATCTGCTAAAAGTAATGTCTGAAAACAGGAGATTTTTATGTAGCCAGAAACATAAATTGTCTGGTATTAAAACAAAATAATGGTTTGACCCTCAACCACACTGAAGTATGCACTAGAGTATGGTATTTTAAAGTAATTGAATATCATCACCTAGCTGCCAGACACAATGCAAGTGCTTTGCTATCTGGCAGGTTTATCTGTAAGCTTTCTCACCACACTAAAACTTACACTACTGAAAACAGCAGTTGGAGTACAACATTTAACTGGACAATACATTTTAATGTCTCCTTTTCATTCATATTTTCAGCATTTTAAAACATGAAAATGCTGTTGTCCACTGCCTTTGATGAGGCGCAGTCTTGGATGGCGGCTAATAAGGAGTTCCTATCATGGTTAAAGACAGAGTTCAAAGACATGGTTAAAGAGGAGTTCTCTAACCATTGAAAACTTAATTTTCATTGTTGGGTAAACAAACTTTTCAGTTGCTGGATCTAGATTCTGGAATTCCCTCCCTGTATCTGTTTATTCTGCTCAGTCATTTTGTTCTCTCTTGGTAAGAATAATCTATATATAAATCTATATTATCCATCATAAGCTGTCTCTCTCTTGGTGGACTGATCTGGATGTTGACCCTATTGCTGCTTGGTTTTTATGTGCCTTTCGTTACAGCCTTCTACATTAGCAACCTGCACTATGGAACTAGCTATTAATAATAATAGGTCAAATTAAATTATCCCAGAGAGAAGCCTCTAACTTTTTATTAATTCATGTGTTTAATGATAAATAAAGTTTTAGAATGAACGAGTTTATATGACAGTTTAGTCTTGTGATTCAAATTACGTTTTAATAGAAACTTCCCATTGTTACTCATAAATAGTCCGATGCACAGTCCATTGGAGCATTCATATGAGTCACTTAACCAGCTTCATTATGTCCTAAATACCTCATTGTATCATTACACAGTAGGTATGGTATGACCATGCATCACTGCATAATTTGTCTTTAACCATGAAAGGAGGATAACATTCTACAGGTCATTCAATTCATTGTGCAGCAAATGTTTTAAGTTTTATTGCATCTTGTCAGTTCTCACTGTCTACCCTGTTCTGTCCTGATCTTTCTTCCATGTTGTATGCGATCAAAATTTAACTTCCACAACTCTAGTCCAAGCTGTCCTAGACAGACCGTATGGTCATCTCGAATCTCTCAGGGCTTGTTCATGGTGGCCCATAGGGCTTCCCGGTGGACTTGTCTTCTGAAGCAAGAGCAGCTTGCCCAAAGAAACAGCCACCATTTCTGGACAGTGTCAGAGACCGCTGCCATCACTGTTTATTTTATTCATTAGTTCTTGCCAGCAACTTTTGTGAGCAACCACATAATTCAAATACAATGCAGAGAAAATAAGGAATTAAAAAAAGAGGTTCCTTACTTGTTGTCCAGCTGCAGTCTGGTTTTAACAACCCATATGGGATTTGAAGCAGTTGTTGATGCAAATCCTGTAATAACAGAAGCAGAAAATCAACAAAGTCAACAAAGTGATTAGTTCAGCATCAAATCTAATCCATTAACTACTCTAGCATCGTTACAATTCACAAAGGATCAATCGATTGTTGTTTCAAGTTCCATCTTAGTCCACATCATTTAACGCATATTAGAATTTTAGCCAGGCAAAAGTCCTATTTAATTCAGAAAACCAGTCAAGCTACAGAGCAAGGTGAAACAGATGAGACTGGTTCAGAATTACTGTCCAGCAAATTTCCTGGCAGAAGAGGAAGCAAGCAAGCTTCATTTCATGTTTTATCCAATTTTCATCTAATGTTGATAAAGACACATAGATCTGGTCTGAATAAAAACATTAAACGAAGGAGAACATTTACAAAGTCCCTTGAAAAACCCTGCACTATGTCAGATAAATGCAAGTACACATAGGGTCTAAATAAAAGAACTAATGTTTTGGCTAAATATTTTATTATATAAACTGTACAAATGGAAAGACACTATGAAGGACAGATCAATCCACAGGGCAACTATCTTGGTGCATGTTAGATCACCTACCCTATGCAAACTTGGCAACTGGAGGTTATGTAGGAATAATGGACTGCAGTATAGAAAATCGACCATCATTAAAGAAAATGGAAGCAGTGCGTGGAACTCCATTAAAATAAAATGAAACTCGAATGAATGAAACCTCATCAAGAAATGGAACTCCATTAACAAATTCTGGAGTCATTCATCACTAATCATTCGAATCCTGCATTTACATAAATAATGCTCCAACTTAGACGAAGAGTGCTCAGTCCCTTAAGCTAGCCCTGAGGCAGCTGTGAGTATTCATTTTTTTAGCCTCGGCATATGAGAGCGGGTGGCCAGTCTTCTCCCTCAAACTCATCTTCCTTTGACAGTGTACAGTCAGTGTACTCAATATAGCTGAGTTGGCTAGGGAGTGCAGGTGGAGCAGAAATTTGGAGCCAAATTTCTGCCCTGGCAGGGATTTGAACCCCCAACCTCTCGATTGACAGTCCAACACGCTAACCACAACACTATCGAGCACCCAAACTTAACTTTAACCTAAATGAACGCACAGCTGGCTCTCTGCCAGAGTTGCACAGATGCTGGAAAAAATGCAGAGCATATAAAGGTCAACTTCTGGAGCACTCCGAAAAGAGGCTCATAAATTACCTGCTATTGCAGCTGAACACAGGTGTACAAAGGATTGCTCGAAGCGATTTGTTGGAGCAATGACTCGGCTAAGCGACTGTTTACATTGTGCATATGCACAAAAGTAGGTGGCTCTGCAGAAGAAAAGAAAAACACAGAAACTACTTCAGTCAGATGGCAACTGACAAGTGTTCATCTTCACCTTGGTGGCTGGCATCAAAATTCAATTAACGAGTCTATTGAACTTCAGACTTGAATTAATTCTAACTAAACCACTTTAAATTCCTCAACCAAAACTTCAAATGTCTGGCACACAACACCAAACAAATCATGTACCCTTGCATTTTCTATGTTATTTAAGGTTTTCACTAATTTATGCATGACCTCTAAATGTACTTCTAAGAATCAAGAAGAGGAAGAACAGCAGTCCCTTGAGGCAACCATGGGTATGAAGTGTTGGCGACTTCATTTTCTTGGCCGCAGCATATGAGGGAGGATGGCCAGTCCTCTCCCTCACCTTCTCATCTTCCCATCGACAGTGTATGGTCAGTGTACTCATCATAGCTGAGTTGGCTATCATGAACTTGGTGTTAAATGATCAGCTGGCAAAGGTGGAATACCATCAACTGCCTCTATATCTAGAATATCTCTAGGAAATGCAAGCAAACTTTCAAAGGCAACAACTTTTGCATGGCCCAACATGACTTATGCTCAGCTAGACAACTACTCTAAACAAGCAGTTAATCAATCAAATGCCTGATGTGTATTCGAGCGCTTCGGTGTGTTGCATCCAGTCTCACCTTGGCTTGTGTCCAACAAACAAAGTAAACAGCAATCCTATTAGTCTCTGCCACTCTCCGAAAACAAGGACTGTGCTTCATTGGGCAAGCTGCTCATGCTCCAGAAGATGAGGCAAGCTGCTCATGCTCCAGAAGATGAGGACCGTGGGAGAGCTCTGAGGGCCGCCATAAACAATCCCCCGAGGGATTGGCGACCACATAGTCTACCTAGGGCTACTTGGACTTCTTCCAGGAAGGCCCAGTACAGAAATGGGGGAGGGGGTTATGACCAGTGCAAACGTCCGCATCTAAATTTTGTAGTTTTTTTAACACCTCCTTGTTTCAACCTTCTCCAAGAGACAAAAAGGTCAGTGAAGTGCTCGCCTATAACCTCATGCTGTGTACTACAACTTCAATGCACTGTGGGCTTACATTTCAATTTTAAATAGCATGCACTGGTTGACATTTTAAGTAAGGTGATTTTGAATAAGATAGAACTGGTGGCTTATCAATGATGTTAGTCACGATGTTGGTTTTTCGTTCATTGGCCTTGGCACACGGACGTCCCCAAAGGGGGAGGGGAAGGTAAAATACGAATAAATGCAGACAAGGGGAGGGAGGGATCCAAAGTAGGTCATATTTTGTGGACATCATTTATGGATTACTCCATATTGTAATTTAATGTAATGTAAATTGTTTATGCAATTGATGTAATGTAGTGTAGTGTATTTAAATAGTGTAATGTAATTTATCCAGTGCATTTCAAGAGGTGCTATATAAATGTGAACTCACAATGCACAAGTTACCTGCAAATTTAATGTAATGTAACTAGACATTTATGTAGCAACTTCAACTATATAATAATGTCTTAATTTATATAGCACCTTCAACTATATAATAATTTCATCATTTATATAGCACCTTCAACTATAATGTCTTCATTTATATAGCACCTTCACCTATATAATAATGTCTTCGTACCTGGATGGAGCGACTCCGACTATTGTTGGACCAAGACCTTTAAAAAGCGCATTTGGCCCTTCTGTTTTTACAATATACCTGCAAGAGATCAACAAAACTATGATTCAAAAATAATTCTTATGCTATCCTTATCTATAATATTATTATAATACACCAAGGAGAAATGTCAGAGAATTTTGCATATTAAAAGAAATAGAGAATTATGCAATCAGCATGATACTTGCTTTCTACTTTTGTGGTAGAAACGTGAATATACATAGAATTTCTTTAATGGAAGTTTGCCTGCGACAATTATGCATATTAGAATTCAATTAAAATCTAAACAACTGAAAATGAAGTGCACCCTTTAAGAACTTTAATGAGCCAAAAACTTGTAGTCAGGTAATAAGACGTAACAGATGAGTAAACATGTAATTTAATCAAACATTAAGTTATCGTGCCATTGAAATCTCCACAGTAGCACTCCGAACAAAACAGCCCAAGTTCACTTTCAACCCATAGCAGTGCTTTTGCAAGGCATACAGGAGACTCTTTATCACACCCATCATCATATCACGAATTCTGATACAACAAGGTCATGGACAGTGTTCCCAAAATTAATTCACCTACAGGAAACAAACTCTTTATAAAATGACCTTGTTTTAAAGCAGGGTGACCAGATTATAGCCCTTCTAATGGAAAGTCACCAAAGTGACCTAGCTGTTGTGAAGTCGGACACAGAAACTTTGCAGCATCACATGTCCAAAGCAGAAAAACAAAGTTAAACTATGCACCTGGCAAACTTAATTAACCCAACTTACTGGGAAGTTGAAACTGTTTACAGACTGTACTTTGCACTAGGTCGTGTCATTGAAAGACTGTACTGAATAACAAGTGTAGACCCAGTGGCGTAACAACCATATAACGAGGGTGGACAAAGTCCAGGGGCCCCCGAGGTCTCAGGGGCCCCAAGCTTTTTTACTGCGCACCCTGTGTCACAGTCTGCTTTATGGCCATATTCTTTCATTTTCCCCAAGCACAAATTTTTTTAAATATGGTTAATTGTTCCATCTGATGACATATTTAGCCTACGGTCTTCAAAAGTGCACAACCAGGCCCATGTAGGTCTGAGCCTCCCTGCAACCTGAAGTAGGCTAGCCTGTATATATGACGGATGCTTCATGATATAAGGGTATACACCACAGATGTATGTACGTGTGGTGTCTATCTATAGGTCACCGGGTCGCCGGGGTATTTGACCCTGATCGTAGTAGAATCCAGTTGCCTATGAGTCAGATTCTCCTTTTCAGGCGTAACCACTGCATACACTTTATGGTATACGCATATCGCTCAGCTCCAGTCCTAAGAAATGCCTGAAATAAATATGCATATGCCTGATTGTTCGTCTGTCTATGGCTCTCTCACTAGCTCGCTCTCTGTCACTGTCTCTCTTGTATCTCGCTGTGTCTCTGTCGCAGTCTGTCTGTCTGTCTGTCTGTCTTTCTCTCTCTCAATGTCTCTCTCAATGTCTCTCTACAAGCCTTGTGGGCTATACACCTGTTGCTTTGGTTTTTAAAGTAGTATAATTATATAAGTAATCTGCCTCACTTCGTGAAACATTACTAATGCCTTTTACTTAATAGGCCTAATAATCTTCTTTATTAGTTCAAACTGACATACGCAGGTAGATTATAGTGAAACATGGCAGTATGCAATCAAGATCTTAATTAAACACACGTTTTGGCAACCATGCAAGGCTTCGCCCTAGAGGGGTGTCACGGGTATCGAACCGCAATCTAATGCTCTCCTGACCATGAGTGTTACCATTACTTTATCCCCTCTCCTTAACGTTACGCTGTGAATCTGTTAAAATAAGAAAGTAATATAGATCTAGAAAGTTGATTCCGTGATTGTCTAAAATTCTATGCCTCCGGAGATCGACCTATCAGCCCAAGTATGTATGGGATCTCTGAAGACACCAAGATCACAATTCGAAGTGAACTAGAAGCTGAAATATTGAAAAATCTCTTTTTGCAGTTGGCCATTTCAGAAAATGGCTCTCATTAAGGCCAGGGGCCACATAGATCTGCGATGGCCCTATAGCCAGTGGCAGAGCGCTCCTTCTCCAAATTGAAACTTATGCAGATGTAGGCCTATCTTAGATCCACAATCTAACGGGACATGCTTGATGGTCTTGCTCTTCTTGCGATCGAAAACGAATGCGCAAAACAATTGCATATTAATGATTTGACAGACACATAAAATTGCTAATAGTAAAGCTAGAATAGCCAAATTCATGAAGCAATTCTCTGAAGAAGCGCTTCGCACTGGCGACGGTGACTGGGAGGGTGACAAATAGTACACAGGCAGTAGCCAGTTCTGGGATAGATGACGTGATGTGAGAGCTCAATATAAGAACTACAACAGACATTACATTGAACCATTAGTGTGACTTGAACTATGGACCATTAATCAGAACGTTTAATACTCTTTTTTGACTTAACTGCAGTTTAAAATAGCTATCTCATCATTTTCACTTTTTAATGGGTAAGGGCCCCCAAGCTTAGAATGTCCAAGGGCCCCCGGCTAGGTTGTTACGCCACTGTGTAGACCTCTAGTAAAACAACTACGAGACTAAGCCGTTTTTGTTGCCAATTTTTATGATCATATTCAGTAGATTGCCGCACAAAAAAGTGATGACTTACAAGTTACAACTGAAAGTTTAGACCTGACGTGGATTTGTTATATAAGATATACACAAATATAGCCATAAAATGTGCATAATTTTCAGAGCTGTGGTTGTTTAAACATCTGCAATATTCACAATCAATCTTCTCAAAATGCAGATTCTAAAATCAGTTTGTCACCTCAGCAATTCAAGTTTGAGGGACATATTGAGATACAATTTGGTAGGAAACGGTAGAAACAGCAGCTTTGGCACCTTTTCTCCTACTGGGTAACATACACAGAACTAAGACGTATTCACAAATACAAAATAATAGTTATTACATTACATCTTTTAAGAACCACTCAATCAACTATTACAGCTGAATATGCAAAAAAAGCAGCGCCATTGCTTTACTTAAAATGCACTATGTCAAGTGTTCTCATACATACATACAATAAACCAGTGTTTCCCAAACCGTGGCCCGCGGGCCAAAAGTGGCCCGCCACTCCTTTGAATGTGGCCCGCGACAGTCACTCACAAATTTTGAAAAAAAATTAAATTACCTTGTTTTCTTGATTTTCGATTTAAGTTAAGTTCTTTTTTTCTATTATTTTGTTTTAATCTTAGTTCACTTTTCGTCAAGCTCTATGCAGCGTATTTACACTTCCGTTGAAAAAGACGTGTGTTTTCATTCTTGATTATTGACAATTTCGCTGTGTATTTAATAAGTTCGTTACTATTTAACTCGGCTATGGTATACAATTATTGATTTGAAATGTAACTCAGTTCTGAAAAGCAAATTTGCTGAGCTTCCTGTTCTGCCATCTGCCGACGATATGATAGCATTCTGGCGTATACTGCCAGCAAATGAATTCGAACATTTGCGGTCGTTTGCTCAACGTTACATAGGCCTATGCCGTTTTGGGAGCACGTACAGATGTGAACAATCATTTTCAGCGATGAAACTTGTAAAAAACAAAAATCGAGCGCGCCTCACTGACTCAAATTTGAATGTATTGATGATACTTGCCACTACGAACCTACAACCAGACATTGATAAACAAGCTTCTAATCTGCAGTCACATAAATCTCATTAAAACGGATTCATCTTCAATAAATACTTTTGAAAAATTAAAATAATAAATATTCAGAATTAAAATGAATGCACTGCCGGAATTTCTGCATTTAAAATTTAATTAACACAAATTTGAGATTTGATTTCAATTTTACCGATATTAACAATTTTGCATTTTGAAATTTAACAATGTTCAAACGATATCTTCAATTATTGCCTTAACATTGATCTGATATGAAAGTATCTGAGTTACCCTTGCACCAAGCAGTATGCATCTTATTATACTTCCGCTGAAAAACGTGTGTTTTATCTTGCATTGTTGTAAATTGGCACTGACAATATGCCAAAAACATGTTCCATTCGATGTCAGATGTTACCAAATGCTGCGCATGGGGAAACTTACGACGCTTCCCCAGAGACCACTTTTGCTGGCGCTCCAGCGCACGCATTCGTCCACAATGAAAGCAACTGAGGACGGCTCCTCAGATCTCTGTGGCCCGCCATGATATTTTAAAAGTAAGACTTTGCCCTCCATCAAAAGAGCTTGGGAACCACTGCAATAAACAACTTCAGACACAGGAAAGAGGTACTCAAAGAAACATTCACAGCACATGCAAATATCAGAAGCACTAAGTTTATAAACAGTGAATTTAGCCTTGGTCATATAAACCTAAAAAACAGGCTTCTACCAGAATATCTTCTGAATAACTTCATAGAAAGCATCTCCCTTACTTGATGCACCGGTAAAAGCCAACCGAATCTTGCTTGGGTAAAGACTGTGGCATGGTACTCATAAACCGAGCATTATTCAGGTGTCGAGCGTTAACTTGGCCAACTGCTTTGCTCTCCACCACCGGCCGATAAGTACTCGTTAATGAAGACTGAAGACGTGTTTTTGCTACGTCTAAAGGGCAAGTGAGCACACTGCCCAACGTGCCAGCAATCCTGCAAAACCAGACAGCTTCAATTTATCAACAAGAACACTTATGTCAAACTTGCCACACTTGATCTAAATGCACAGTGCATTGAGGTTTTTACATCGTCAAAGCAGCAGTATAGCTGCATTGTAAATGGCATAAAACAACCAGTAAAAAACTTTCTTTCAGGTCACAACACTGACCGACATCCTTTGGGTTTATTATTTTATGAAGCACCAGTCACCATGTTTGCATAAATTTGTCTCCCACTTAAGCATGAATTCTCATTTCAGGGTACCTTTCAGCAGGGTGCCCTAGATAAAAGAAATTTTGTTGCTCACTTTGAGCACATATGCATCAACAAGTGGCAATGTGTATACTGATTAGCATGCTCGGCTGACAATTCAAGGGTCAGCAGTTCACGATTTAGATCAAGCACCCTCTATCAAAACTAAGATACGAAATGACAGAACTTGTATCTGAGTCCAGGTAATCAGGGTCCTGAACCCCATGTCCATGTCAAAGATCCTCAAGTTCAAGTCCTTCTCCTTCATGTCAGAGTGAAGTCCTTAAGCTGAATTTCAAAACAGGCACTAGGCATTCTGCTGCTGTCATTTGTGCTTCACAATGTTTTTAATTTGATGCGATGGTTAGTGTTTAAAGTCTAGTGTCAAAACCTCAGTTCACAAGTTGAATGAATGATGGTTCTAGATTTTTCTTAAAACAGCATCCTGCAGTACTTGGTTTTAAACATATCACATCAACTGCAAAAAGTCGACAAAAGCAGCAGACAAATAGGAGAGGACTGGCTATATCATAAGTTTACAAAATCAAGATTTTGACATTAAGTTTAGAAAATTAAGCTTTTGACATTAATCTTTTGTCAGCTTATATAAAATAATCGAAAAGATAATTTATAAACAAATTCATCAAAACACTGTAAATTATAATATTATACACTACATTTTGTAGCAATACATGAAGATTATAAGGCTATGCCTATAGAAGCATAAATTGGAAGAGAAATCGCTATATATTTATCTGTCATCGGTTTAGGCTTGCAAGTGTAAATAGACCTACATTTAATTATTTTAGAATATTGTAAATAGACCTACATTTAATCATTTTATAATATTTCCTGCCTACACAAATATACTCATGTGCATATGTAAAAGTCAGTCATCATTTGTGGTGAGAAAGCAACATAAATCAGTGGCAATGTGTTCTAAATCTATTCTCAGTACACATTGATCATTCCCCACACAACTAAGGAACACAAGGAACAAGTCTGAAAGTGCTTTTCAGTAGAAGTGGTGTATGCTCTGTTCAGACATGAAACCCATACACCTTGCTGAGACAGCTCTTTTGTGTAGGTTTCAATCACTGTCGTTGTCGTCATCACTATCATTGTCATCACTATCATTGTCATCTTGTAATCACTGTCTTCATCATCACTATCATTAATTGATCCCAAATCAAGAACGATGCATCTTAGAACTGATGCATCGTTAAACAGAAAGCATAGTACAGCCAAAATGTACAGAAATCCTGCTTAATTTAGGGCCACCAACTACCACAGATATATATATATATATATATATATATATATATTTATAGAAACAAAATGACTATTAATACAGAATTATAAAATGAAATCATATATACATTACATATATCAAAGTCAGATAAAACCAAATGACTATCTAAATTCAAATAAACTATGATTTCATTACAAATCTTTAAAGAAAGAAAAACAAAATCTAATTAACTGCTAAGCACACAAAAATGAAGTACATTTAAGTGTACTTTGTGATTCTGAGCTTAATCATGTCTGCTTTGAAATAGTTGTAACATTAGGCAATGGATGGATGCTCACATTGTGTGATTTATTTAATTAGGGAGCAAACTGACAAAATGTAAGTGTGCATGTAATGTGTAATGAAAATCGCACAAATTTCTCAGCATCACACAAAAGCCACAACACGATACCAGCTTAGCACTGGTGCTAAATCAAATCCGTAATAGCCATGTATGTATCTGAACACTTATATGGTTGCTTTAAAATCTCACAAAGGCATTGTCGCACAGGTATCTAACAGATCTAAAAGGTGTATTGTAAGATAAACTGTAAATAATTTCAGTGGGAGGAACAGTTCAAATTTCAAATGGATGACTGTTCCATGAAATGTGTCACTTAACAGACCACAAAATGTGCCATGACAAAACAGGGCAACTTGATAAGCAGGACTTTGCGCCTTTGTGCTTTAACCTTTTCAGCATAAACATCAGCTGTTCACCATAATGATGCAACTACATCGTAGCTTTGTGTTGGTTTGCACCACAATGATTGCCATTGATTTTCAACTCAATTTTTCATTGACACAAGCAAAGATTTGCTGAAAAAAAACCATCTATTTCAACTACTAATTCCATTCTTGAAGTAACCCTTTCATTCTGAGGCTGTGAAGTGATTCAGTTCCCTTTTCAACAGGGTAAATCTTGAGAGACACAGCCATGTGCCATTGCCCCCCAATAATTGAGATTTTACTGTGCATCTAATGCAACAAGTGTAGAATAAATATGACCACACCAGATGGCAAGAGAAATCAGAGAGCTGTAAGGACTATCGTTAGTATTCAATCAGCAACAAAGTTTCTCAAAATAATTACACAGTAACACAGTTTCCCTAATTTTTGTGATCAATAAATTAAGAAATTGGAAATGCTTCTGTGATGTATAAATGAATGTTGGGGGAAGTTGTCACAAAATCCCATTTAACCAAAAAAATGCCCAAAAACATGTTGGCAAAAATCACAACTTGAGCCATCTTGTCTTCTCAGTTCGCATTTGGCAATCATCCACAAGTTCTCTATGTTGTGTGTGTGTACCTTAATATCACTTGGTTGTACCATGTTGCACTGATGAAAAACGGCAGAATGCATAAAAATTCACCAGGTTAGAATAAGCCCTCTATCATATAGGCCTATGATATAAAAATACATATGTGGTAATATTATGCCTTCCACATTGCTGTAGTCCGATTTCATACTGAAGCCACAAATTATTTTCCTGATTGTCTTACAATGCAACCAGACTTAAGAGCCACTTACTGATTACATATTTACTTACAATACTTTAGGTTGCTTCTCTCACAGGTTGGTGTGGACACATTGTTTATAAACAAGGTGATGGCAAACCACCTTTCTAGTTGTTTTCGTTGTAGCTCATTTGCAACTTTACTTTTCACTTCTCAAAACAGTCAACAAGGCTGCATACTTTGATGGTCTCTACAACTTACTTACCCCCATTACTAGACACAGGCTGCATGCGGATCAAGTATTTTGCTAACCACAAAGATAGGCTTCAAGTAGCAACCACCGGATGAAATTCGATAGGTGAAATTATAGGACACCACTCAAAACCCGCCTTAGTAAAGTCCAGATCACTGGATCAAACTGGTTCTCAAATGTAAGTCAACTATAAACCTTGAATGTTTGGGTTGCAGAACAGCAGTGTTTATGAATAGGAATTAGATTAATTATTCAAATTTAAATTTACGCACTGGCTACAGAACCGTCCGGACGGTCCCGTAATTATTTTTCTATGGAACCGTCCGCACGGCACCATAATTGTGTGTCTAGGGAACCGTCTGGACCCACAAATAATCTATGGGCGATAGCACATATCTATGGCGTGTACATCCGGTTTAAATAAGTATGGCGACTTATGCTAGTGCTAGTTCTAACTTCATAAGTGTTGGAGACGAGTTTTCGTCTTTTGTTATTCTCAACGAAAAGATAGGTCATTTACAGAAAGAGCAGAACCTATCGCTGTGGAAACGTGACAGCCGAACCATCAATAGCGCAGTAGTTAAGGGATTACAGAGAGCTGTCAATTCGGAGTTGGTGTACTACTCATTGCGGTACGCATGCTATCACGGCGGCAGAAATTTCAAATCCAAATCAGCTGGCCAACGAACAAACCACAGGTTGATAACGTTTTATTCATAGAAGAGATATCAGTTTCTTATGTTTTCATACTTTCCTAGATGCTTTCTATGCTTTCTATGCAAACAGATTCGCTGGCTTTTATCATTTGCCCCTTTTTGTTTTATAATTCACCAGTGTCCCCACTATCATTGCCATTGATATAACAGTATAACTTAGACAGTAACTGTTCATTTTGAACAAGGTAGCTTAGCTTAGATTTATTGTGTTCTTTTTAGCACATACAGATCAGGATGTCCATTTGGAATCTGGCTCGCTGCGAGCAAAGATGGTACTCGGCTGGTAGTTACAAAAGTGGACAGCAATCATAATCACGACATTCTGAAGGTTTGTATAGTGTAACATGCAGACAAGAAGAAGCTATTCTCATTGCATATTTTGAAAAAAACTAAGTGACATGTTATTTGAGCTTGTTCAAACTGTCTACTTAAATCAACCCATTTGGTCATACTGGAATTGTGGGCGTCGTATAGATATTCTTCCTGATTCAAAAAATTCGTTACTATTGCATTCTTATTTCGTTCTAGGAGCACATCGAGAATCTGCCGAAGCGTAGAAAGTTGAACGATGATGAACAAGCATCCGTTCTGAACATGCTGGCTATGCACGCCAACAAGTGGCTCATACACCAGCACATTGTACAACAGACTGGTAACTGTTTTCTTGTACTACTCACTTTCCCGTATGATTGTTACTTATACCGATGGACCAAAAGTAGTCAGAGGTTATTGTCGGTTTTCACGCGATCACCATAGGCGTAGCCCATTTATGTCATAGTCACAGTGTGTGTGTGTGTGTGTGTGTGTGTGTGTGTGTGTGTGTGTGTGTGTGTGTGTGTGTGTGTGTGTGTGTGTGTGTGTATGTGTGTGTGTGTTGGTGTATCCCAAAATGTATTATGTAATTTTGTGACGTTTAGGTAAACGCATTACATTAAAGGACATCCACAATCTTGGCAGCAAAGTGCATGGTCACAACGATCTGCAGTCTATCAACGAAAGTCTCAAAGAAAGTATAGGTGAACCAAATTTTACAATCTGGATTTGTTGCGGCACTGTGGGTGACCGTGTTATTTTACCACTTCTTGATCATTCTTCTTTTGGACTGTTATGTATCTTTGTGTTGCACATACTGCTTTAGACTAATGTTTCCACTAGTTTTGAACTTTATTATTGTACCTGCATTAATGTTATGCCTGGTTTTATAGTGTTTTACATTACCGTGTGTACATATATTGTTAGACTTGTGGCATGCTAATTATGTATCTTATTTAGCTTGCTACCCGTTTATTCATAAGATAAATTCTAAATTTTTTCTAATAACTTATTACTATCTAGTATATTCTTTTTCTGCATTATCAATTAGCGCTTTAATTAAATGTCACAATTCATAGAAAATAAACTTCATACGTGTAGGTTACCATATGCAGGATATTTTTGTTGTTTATTTCATAGACCCAGATTTAGAGATAATCACGGACAACGATGGTGCCGTAACAAGCATATTCTTCCAGGATGGTCATATGAAGAAATTCTTCAGTCTTTATCCGGAACTGCTGATGCTTGATGCAACGTACAAGCTGACGAATGTCCGCATGCCGTTGTACGTCATGTTGTGTGTGGGCCCCAATGGTGAGAGCGAGATTGTTGCCGTATTCTTAACTGTTCGTGAGGACGCGCCAACACTCTGCGAAGCACTAGACAGATTTAAATCTAGAAACCCCCAGTGGAATAACATACGCACTGTTATGACAGACAAAGATTTGGCTGAGAGGGAGGCCGTGAAGCAGAAATTTCCACAAGTCGCATTGATGCTGTGCCTGTTCCATGTGTTGCGAGCTATGAGCCGAGAAGTGACGACTTTGAAAATGTCCATTACAGAAGAGCTACGTGGACGAGCTCTGCAAGCACTTCAGGGCCTCGCGTATGCAAAATCTGAAGAAGAGTACAGTTCATTGCGAGAAAGTTTTCGCACATCGATGCCACAGACCGTAGTCCAATACTATGAAGCAAACTGGCATACATGTCGCCACGAATGGGTGCTATGTTGGCAGCGTCAAAATGTTACATTTGGCGAAAGAACGAATAATCGTCTGGAGTCGGTGAACAAGAGGTTAAAGGCGGTCATTAAGAGTGGCAGTTCATTGCCAAATTTCTTTAAAGATCTGATAGCAATGCTAGCATGCATGCGCATGGAAAGGCACCACACAATATTGTCGGTAACTGATAAAGTTAGTGTTAAGCACTACCCGGCCGGTTCAGCGCAGAGCAAATTCAGTGCCGCACTGACACCATTTGCTTGCTCCTTGGTGTTGAAGCAGCTCAAGTTGGCTGAAGACGGGCCACCTCTTGGTGATGTTACTGCACACAACCGCTGTTGTTCCTACAGTGAGACGATAGGACTGCCATGCCATCACATGCTCGCTTTTCGCATACACGCAAAGGAATCAGTTTTCACGCTGCAGGGCATATGGCCGCGCTGGTTGAAAGCTGACATGTTATCTCATCGCCAACTTCTCAACACTGCCGATGCAGACACCACAGCAGTGACTATAACACAACAGAAAGTTCGTCCACTTACATTAAATGAAAAATTCCAACGTTGCAAACGTTTGGGACAAACAGTTATAGGCCTTGTTTGTGAAGGTGGCTCCGAGCAGTTTCATAGCCGAATTGCTGTTCTCCACAGACTGATTAGGGTATGGCAGAAAGGAGGTATAGCCATTATAAAGCACGCAGATTGTGAAGACGAGAATGAGGAGGTACAGGCTGAGAGCGAAGTTGAACACACGGACGAAGTTGAACACGAGGACGAAGTTGAACACGAGAACGAAATTGAACACGAGGACGAAGTTGAACACGAGAACGAAGTTGAACACGAGAACGAAATTGAACACGAGGACGAAGTTGAACACGAGGACGAAGTTGAACACGAGAACGAAGTTGAACACGAGAACGAAATTGAACACGAGGACGAAGTTGAACACGAGGACGAAGTTGAACACGAGAATGGCAGCGCACCATTGGAGAAAAACGCAGAACAGCTGACATCGGCAGTCCGACGACAGTTCACTGATAAAAAGACCAAGGCGACAGATGGTGCTATGCTGAAATTCCCACCATCTGTTGCATCTCGAGGCCGTCCACGATTGCTGACAAAGAAGACTGCTATGGGGCTGGGCCGAAATCGGAAAAAGGCTTGCCTCCCTTTCTCCAAAAAAAACCTGGAAGCTCGTCGTTGCACGCTTCTGTGCAGACTCATAATCGGCATGCGGCCACAGGACGTCACAGCTGAGAAACCGGTTACAGTGGATAATCTTCAGTTAGAACCAACTCAGTTACCAGCAATTCTTATAAATACTGATATTAACATTGATGAGCTAAAACCACTTCTCACACCTGCGGCATGGTACAAATTACAGGAATCGATAACTGTGCGAGCAGAACTTAATCAATGGTACTGTGCATGCTGCAAGAATGATCTTTACAGTGAGCGTAGTACTTATCGAGTGCAGCAGTTGTTTGGACTGGTTTCACTACTCGTGTGTAGGCCTGCAACGCAACCGGAAAAGTGACTGGTTCTGCTGTACATGTGCACAGTAAACAAACTCTTACAATTGAACTTTGCTTTGAACTTTGTTGGCATATCTTCTTTTGGTAACTTGCATGGCTATTTGGTTAAGCAAGGTTCATGTCTATTATCTACATTGTTTTGTATTACTTTAGGCCATAATTAATATTCAATGTGCAATGAACGGCTTTGTACTTTCGTAATATGCTACCTGTGTAGATTATTTATGGTCCATATACAGTTGTAGTTTCTTTGCAAGTTTTCAGAAAAGTGCATTAAAATATTAACTGGAATCAAAATGCAGGTTGGCCAGAATATTGTAAAGAATTCATCTAGCGCTATTATGAATTCCAAAGCAGCAGTCGGTGTTGGTCTGAAGTAGAAATTGAGTGACTATAGCCTACATTCATTGGCGATCAGTCTGTTGATGCTAATAAACTAGCCATTGTTTCAATGCAAAAATTGTTTCACTCTAACCCTAGTTAGGGGGATCTTCAGTCTCTTCTGGTTTCAACCCTTTATCACAGGAACTATTAGTGCATCCGAAATAAGTTAACTTCAATCTGTTCTGTCTGTTTGTGCTGCACGTTACAATGAAAATTAATACACTTGATTGATATTCATTCTTATTCTCAAGTATATTAAATGAATATAGACTAGTTTTATATTAACTGAAATAACGTTTATTATTCACTGAAATAATATAGCTAAATCTTTCAAACCCTTCCAACAGCCTAGTTCTAACAGATGCACAAATAATATACACAGTTACATTGCCCATTGCTAACATGTTATGCAAAACATCATATGATTTCTTCTTCTTCACAACAATAGAACAATAGAGAAATGTAATGGCCTTTGTTATAAGATACCAAGCAGGAAGTCACTTCATAATGGCCTTTGTGTAAACCCACACAATGTCATGTTAGGTATTTCATGGGAACAACTATGAACCTAGTTTAGTTAAGGCTTCAACAATGTTGGCTATGGAAACAATACAAACAATAGTGAAAAACAATTGTGAATCGAAATTAAATGCAGAAATGTCAATTTTTATGCCACAACTGCTCAGTACGATGATGTTTTCTGTCTGACAGACAGTGTCCCTGTCCGTGTGATTTTGCATTTGAAGGTCTTTCTGCCAATGCAGGTCGTCCCATTAGCTGTCGCTTGGATCCCCGTGTGATGCCAGCCAGGCTGTTTCCTTCATGTAGCTGCAGTTGGCTGGGTTGGAATCATGGCGACAATGTACTTGTCTTATCTAAAGAGGTATATAGACCGTGCGGACGGTTCCATAGGAAAAAAATTACGGCACCGTCCGGACGGTTCCGTATGGAAAAAAATTACGGCACCGTCCGGACGGTTCCGTAGCCAGTGAATTACGGCACCGTCCGGACGGTTCCGTAGCCAGTGAATTACGGCACCGTCCGGACGGTTCCGTAGCCAGTGCGTTAAATTTAATACTGAGCGCCATCAAGACACGTTCAAGTATCGATCACATTCACATGGGCTGCGGTGGTAAAGAATCTCACTCAATCAATTCGTTGAAAACTTAGAAGGGTTGCCGCCATAGGTCTCTGTCAAGAAACGTCTACATTTACATTTACACGAAAAAACAATAAGTTGCGTAACGCGCTCTTGAAACGAATATTCGAAGGTCAAAAAGACACAGTAAAACTCCAGCAAAACATCAAACTTCCTCTTACCCTCCTGCCGCAAGGTGAACCACTTTATTATCCACAGACATTATATTTGATGTTCGAGATTTAAATAATCGGCAACAATGACTGAAACCACAGCAACAAACGCAGATGACCGCTGAAAGATGATGAAATCCATGACAGCTTTCCTGGCATGGACCTTTTACCGAAACGACCACTAACCGGGTTAACCCAAGAGGGTCGTCAAAATCACGCAAAACCGAGAGTCGCCTTGGATTGGTTAACGAATGAGGTCAATTTTACTCACGTGGTCCAAACGACTGTTTTTGATTAGTCCACGATGAACAGCCGCCGCCGATTGGTTGCTGGCGTCGATGCCCACATCAACGGAATGCAAGGGCCTACAGATATACATAGATACCTTGAACGAAACAGCAACAACTCTTTCGCGTTGCAGGTCCACGCGTTGAAGGTAGCTAGCGTCATCATGCGAATGATATTCTTTTCTAGCCCCGGTTTTCTGAAAATCATCAAACATGTTTGTGAAGACAGTTTTATTACTATACGCCCGGGGTAACTAATCATTGAAAAGCCCTTGGCCGTTTCCGATATTGTTGAAGGTGGCGGCGTAGCGAGCAGACTAGTTGTAACCCGAGTAATGTTTACGTTCCTTAGAGCATAGCTTTAGTTATAGATAATATCTATAACTAAAGCTATGATCTGATGTCTGATTTACATACATATTATGTATGTAAATCAGACATTATCAAACTGTTTATGATACTGCTTCTGGTTTTTTGTCTTACTGATATCAAAGCTGATATTGTGCAATTTGTGCCATTTTGCTACTTTTCGCCAATGTATGTGTTGTTGTGAATGAGAGTTTGTCTTGTACTAATAAAGGATTACTTACTTACTTACTTAATCTTGGCGTAAATTTTGCGAGACGATGCATGACGCCCTCACCTATTAAATGAAAATACTATCGCCATGATTAGTGCGCATGCGCAAAGGTATACGCGGTGGATTCGCAGCACAAAGCAGCGCAAAGGATAAGACCAAGGCAGTTTGCATATAGATCATTTCTTGAGTTGGTCACGCTGGGTGTAACAATGGATTCAGTGTCTCCAATAGACGGTATGTTTGAGTACATGGATGTTTTATTTCCTGCATTTTTCTTTGCGCATCTTGACACTAACTTGTTATCATTGCATGATCTCGTGATCCACCTAAATGCTGACGACACCCAGCTGTACAATGTCTACAGAAAGCTCTCTGGAAAGAACATTGTTAACATTAAATGTAAAATTGCGGCATGCGTCCGTGATATTCAGTCCAGGTGTGCGTCCATGCATCTGAAACTAAGGTAAATGCCTGTATATATAAACAATATGGTCAGCACTGACTGCGCTCCAATAGAGCGCCGCTATCCACCAGCCTTATCCAATAATGCAATTCGCTAAGTGAGTTAGTAACACGAACTTTAATGCCCTTTTGCGGTTGTTTCGTGCTATACTACAGGTGTGTTGGGGGAATAGGAGTGTATTTTGCATGCAGTTGCTTAAAATAAACTTTTAAATAAAATCATTTAGTTCTGTTTGCAATATGAATTGCATTATGGGATGTGGCTGGTACTAGGTAGCAGCGCGCTACTGGAGCGAAGTCAGTGGCAACCAAATTGCTTATATACACAGGCACTCAGTCTTCGCATTTACTTAAACTAAATGCCACTAAAACAGAACTGATCTGGTTCGATCGTTGAAACAGTTCGGATGACGAAAAACTAATCAAAACCCTTGACCCCGACTCAAACTGTTCTATTCCATCCTCTGACATGGTCTGCGACCTCGGTGTAATGTTAGACTGCGATCTCAACATGACTCGTCGCATTTCTTCCATTGCCAGAGCATGCTACTTCCACCTTCGCCGAATTCGACAAGTGAAACGCTGCCAAAATGATAGTTGTCTCCGTATTCTTGTTCAAGCCCTCGTCATCTCCCGCTTCGACTACTGCAACTCTGTCCTGTCCGGTCTTCCCTCATCGACACTACAACCATCTGTTCTTCACATGGCCGCTTCTCTTATAAAAGGTCGTGGTCCTAGAGATCACATCACACCATCCCTGCAATGGGGTCCACCCGAAATCCCGAATCGCCGAAAGCCCTTAAACTGCAAAATCCGCCGAATTGCCGAAAGCAGTTTTCTACCAAACGCGCGATTTGCCGAAAACTAGTTTGGACCAGAATCGCCAGATGTATTCACCTTTTACAAGCCTGTCTTTAATGTTTACATTTTTGAAATTTGGTTACCGAATAAAACTGAATCGAATTGAAAACATAATGCATTTATACTACTTTAACACATGTTAAAACATAGCTGGCGGTACGGGTTTTCTTCACAAAATAGTTTCGCGGATTCGGCAATTCGCTACGAACAGCATTTTCGGTTATACGGGTTTTCTTCACAAAATAATTTCGGCGATTCGGCGGTAATACTATTTCGGCGAATCGGGATTCGGTGATTTGCTACGTACCCCCTGCACCAACTTCACTGGCTTCCCTTCCGTGCCCATATCGCCTTCAAAATCTGCCTCCTGATGTACCATATCCACTCTGGAACCTCTTCCCTCATACATGAAATCCATGGTCACACCATGTTCTGCTACAAATTCCAGAGGCCTCCGATCGGCTGCACGAGGCGATTATACCATACTTCACACCAACCGAAAGTTTGGTAGTCGTGCCTTCTCAGTCTCAGGACCCATAGAATGGAACGGTCTTCCAACTACAGTCCGTCAATGCACATCTGTTGCTCAGTTTAAATCCAAATACAAAACTCAGCTATTCACATTGTACTATGATTAGGAATGTAGCACAACTTACTCTCATGCAAGACTTGTTTTCTTAAAGCACGCTGTAAGTGTTTAGTTGTATTGTACAGATTGTGTAAACATGTTGAGTTTTACAAGCCATTTTGGCCAGTAGTAACATCTCTTTTTCATTGTAGGGTGTTGTACAGGTAAATGACCATTGAGAACTTAGCAAATAACAATGGTCAATGTGACTGCTTGTTTGTTACAGTTAAAGGTACCGACAGCTACTTGGCAGCTATAGAAGCGGAGGCTGCACGAAGAAATGTGGGTCAGTACGAGTTTTGCAACGTATCAACAAATAGATCTCTTAACCACTTTTACCTTATGTAAGTCACTCTTAGTTAATCAAATGGGAAATGAATTTGTAGCCTATATTTGCGTGGACAATAAACCTGTTTTTGTGAACATTTGCGAAACACTCGTATTTTTAAATGGCTAAACAAACGAACCTTCATGCAGTTATGCAATGTATCAACCAATGCATCAGTATAATATTCATCAAAGTATTATTTGTTATTTGTGGCAGAAATTTATAGAAAATATACATTTTTGGGGGGACATTAGAGAAACACACAGTTTGTAGTTTTATGCAGTGGTTTAATTGCTAAAGCCTAAGCCTGTGTGGTGAATCTGTAACCAATACTCGCTATTTGGAAAACACATAAAACATACTAAGCAAGAATCATGTGGTCGACTATTGTGACAAAAGCACATTTAGGTGATGGGTCTCCTCTTTTAGGTGGGAGATTTCATAGTTTAGGTGGCGGATCTCAAATCCTAGGTCCGGCAAGATCCGGCTGAATTGAACCACTAGTTTTATGTGGATGTATGAATGAACTGTCACCATCATTAAGGTTAAATTAATTTACCCAGCAACCATATTTATGGGCATAAGAATGATACTTATTAAAGTTTTGCAAGAATGTGGTATATATATATATCATATTGTAACTGCTTTTTGCGTACGTTTTTATGATTGACAGATAAAGACAAGCCCTTTTTGCTCTCGGCTGGTACACATAGTACTAGCAGCCAATTTCAGCGCAAGAGGAGAAGGCAGAAGACATTCAGTGCAACTAATGAAGATAGGGTGCTTAGTGCTTGGCTTTCTTCAGAAATCAAAGCAAATTCGGTGAGGGAAGAGCTGGCTAAAGAAAAATTAGAGTTGATAAAGCTTCGTAAACGAAAGCTGTTGCTGGAAATTCAGAAGCTAGAATCTGCTTCAAGTTAAATCAGGAACTTGTACAGTTGACTGTGAACATTGAACCCAACAACAATTATTAGCTGCTTTCTGCTATATTTTTATATTAATAAAATGTAAATGTACACGTTTTTCTATAGTGACCATATGGCCTTGACCCTGCTTCTTTTTTTACCGAATTATCATGCCTTTGCAAGTTTAAAAGCTTAACACAATCTTTTCCACTACTGCAAACTACCATTAAAAGTACTATTGGGGGGGATAGAGTAATGGTAACACTCGTAGCCAGGAAAGCAACAGTATGCGGTTCGATTCCCACAAACCACCTCGGGCGGGCGCCTTGCATGGCTGCCATAACATGTGTATAGTTAAGAAATTGATAATTTTACTGTCATGTCTCAAATGTAATTGTACTGCGTTTGTCGGTTTGAATTAATAAAGAAAAAGATTATTATTATTACTAATACTAAAATATACTACAAAATACTAAAATATATTATATATTAATATGTCTCTACAGCTGATCAGGGTTGTAGGTCTAGTCCCTAGGCAAATGGATGTTTGCAACATGTCGGCCAGTCTCATAGCGTGTAGAGTCTGTAGACCTAACCACTGTCGCAGGATGAAACCAGTCAACGATTGTTGGTCTCTCGAATGTGTAGAAATTGCTGGTTCGCACAGAATCCAAGCATCGTGGACAGAGCCCGGCCACTTGGCGACGCAGTTTATTATCTTCATATCCCCATCACAGATGAGCCGTTTTAAACACAAATGTCACACTATCTTACTGAATCATTATGGTGCTAAAAAAAACTACACGTACATGCAATTATCAACAAGAGTAAGTGTGTGTTCTGCTGGAAACATCCTGGACTACATGATCTGGATTTAATTGGTGTTTGAGAACATTTCATTTGACCACAGCCAGCAAAAGGCCTTACTATTTATGATGTGAAGTGTATAGTTGTAACAAACAGTGTCAATTATGTGTATTGTGAGGTGTAAATGTTAGTATAATATGTTATGTATGTAATGTGAACTGATGTTGAAAAGCACCAGTCTGGGGTAAGGCTGGTAAAGTACGGGTCCACACCTTAAGAAAGTTTGAGATGCACTGTCTTAATTACAAAAATATCTAATTGATAGTGTTAAGTGACTCATTAAACTCTGCCAGTGTACAATATAGATTACAATTCATTAAAACTGCAACTTGATAATGCCATCCTTACAAACAGGGCCGCTTTAAGGCTAGTGCAAGACCAGGTGCCATGATTACCAATATAGCTATCAGTGCGGAGTAGGGAATGTAATCCCGGGATCCCGGAACATTTTTCAATCCCGTAATCCCGGGATTGACAAACGTGGAATCTCGTATTTCCGGGATTACAAAAAATTGGGATTTTTTGATTAAATTTGCTTGATCCACTGTATAATTCTTCCTTGAGGCTTGGGCAATGGACGCTAATTACGGCAGATAAACAGCAACGACGGGTACCAGCCCTAGTGCAGACTACAGACTGACTCTGCCTGCCAGAGGCGTCTCCCCCCCAAGTCATTGAAGCAACGTCCCTTTTGCAATGGACGCTAATTACGGCAGATAAACAGCAACGACTGGTACCAGCCCTAGTGCAGACTACAGACTGACTCTGCCTGCCAGAGGCGTCTACCCCCCCCCCAGTCATTGAAGCAACGTCCCTTTTCCCTCTGTTCTTCCCCCTCCCCGTTCCTTTCCCCCTAAGATGGTGTCACACACACACTGACAGATCTCCCCTATGTCTTGGATGGAGCATTTGCTCCAAGGTTTCTATGGTGTAGACGCCCCTGCTGGCTACTTTAATATCAGGGTGCTGCAGGCTGCTGTGCACTCCGCTGCAGTACGGCTGCTAGGCCTACTGGTAGGCGAGACTGCTAGGCTGCTACTGCTTGGGTCTTCCCGCAGCGGTGCTGCGCTGGTCACCTGTCGTTCTGAGACCTCATTCCCGGCCGTGGGATTGCTATCAAGTATCAAGATCTTTCCACTCAGAAACACCCCACCCCGAGTTAATGAGCCTCCGAATACAAGCTGTTAGTGGAGAAACCTTGATCACGGATCAACCGAGCCCAACTGCTGTCAAGTGCCTCTGCCTATGCTCTGAGTCATCATTAGTGGGTGAATCTACTTTTGACACTTCACGCTTCTTGCGATAATTTTATCGTAAATAACTCCTAACGAACGTTTAAACTTTTCATTTTAAGTTACAAGTTTATAACACATCCCCACAACGTTCTTAATACCAGTATATCTTTAATACACAACAACGTTATAGTATTAAATATACATTTATGCTACAGGCGGGAAAAATTTTTATTGCATAAAGTATAATCCCGGGATTGATAAATTCGTAATCCCGGGATTGACAGAATGCTCCGGGATTACATTCCCTAGCGCGGAGCCCAATTACAAGTACAATAAAAAAATTTAATGCCCTTCCGAAAATGCGGGGCCCTCAAAACTGCGGGCCCGGGTGCTGCAGCACCCCCCTTAATTCGGGCCTGCTTACGAAGTTCAGAAGTGCACATTGAAGCCAGGCAACCATTAAGAGCCATACTTAGGTAGACTAGAAGCAGTGCTGGCTTTAGGTACAGGCGACTGCCGAGAGCGGCATTTCTCAAGGGGCGGCTAATTCCGCCAAAAATTAAAATAATATAATTATTTAATTAGAAATTAAATGGAAATATATGTGTTGAATAAGGGGCGGCGTTTTTGTCCTTACGTCTTGCCTATCGCACAAAACTGTCAAAGGCTGCCTCTGACTAGAAGAGGTAGAGCCTAAGACAGTTGCAATTATGAGGAGGTAGAGAGTTCAAGAAGCAACAATTGTGTTTTCACTCACTGAAGACTGAGAACATGGCAAGCTAGAGTAGTCTGATGGGGTACAGTATACAATTGTCATTACTTGCATGTTGATGTCCAGAGTGAAAATTCTTCCTCTTCACATATATTTGTGCTCGTTTTCAGTGGGTGCCAATATGTGCGCATGGGTCTCGTCGATGCACCCAATTACATTTGGGGAGCTGGCCTTAACATAAAACTGTCTTTGTGACATCAGATTCTGCTTCTTGATGGTTGGGCAGCTTAACCCATTTCGGCATCAGATCTGTTGCACAATTGCCTTCGTAACACGTCCCATGGCGCGACTCGCCATTGATTGTTGCACACCAAGGAGCACTGACAATGCTCTGGAATGTTCCAGACTTATCATTATTCAATAAGGTCATCTGATCAACTTTGGCTGGTCATAGGTATTATCAAAACTTGGTCTTGGAAAACGAGTTTTTTTCAGTAGCTGGTCATAGGCCTAAGTTTTGGAATTCTCTCCCTGTGTCTGTGCCCTAACTCTGCTCATTCTCAAAATATAATTAAATTTTTATACACCTGTAGCTCTTTCAAATTGCTTATCTCCCAGAGGCTGCCTCTCTGTTTCACAGACTGATCTTCTGGATATTGACCTGATTAGGCCTACGGCTTGGTTTTGGTGTGCCATCGATTGATGCCTTGTGCATTAGACACCGGCTTAATTACAATAGAAACGTAAGGTCAGCATCACCTGCAATAGTTGTAAATAATCAATCAATCAACCTTTTGTTGAAGTCATTTTTTAAGTACAATTAAGGAAAATACAACATACAGTTTGAAATTTGACAACAAGAGGAGACCTTAGCAGGACCACCTAGTTAACATTTATCGTAATACAAATAAATGGCAGCACAATCAATACTTTGAACGGTAACATCGATCAAGTTATATGACTAACAGGTTAAAGAAACAAAAATAGAACCATTTATAATTCTGCCCTATGGCGCCTCCATTTTGAGCAATAAATAGGCGTGTTAACACACATAGGCTAATACCAAGCATATATGAAAGCTTTTAAATCTGCCAACTTGTTACTTTGTAATCACCATAAGCCGTGCGGGATATCTAGAGTGGCGCTATACTATAGTGCATCATTAGTAGTGACACCTTGCGGCTACCATTTACTTCTATAAACAAATTTGTTGTTCGAGGTCCATGTTCGAGATTTTTGTTGTTGAATGTTGGTCGTTACCTGATTAAAAAGTTTTAATTTCTGGATTTTCTGTGTTTTGGTTTGCATTAGACTTTGCTGAGCGTTACTATTTTAAAATGTCTGAAATCGATGACAAGAAAATGGATGAAACGGAGAAAAAAGACGAGGAAACAGTTGAAGTCGAGTCTAATTCCAAGGTACTCGGGCCTAAATTTTCTGGAGGGTGCTTTAGTTATCTTCAGGGCTGGATCCCGGTAGGCCTACCTTTGCAGATGGACTCAGGGATCACGATGTCGAATTTGTTGTTGACTGTTGGTCGTTACCCGATTAAAAAGTTGTTATTTCTGGATTTTCTATAGTTTGGTTTGCATTGGGCTTTGCTGAGCGTTAGTATTTTAAACTGTCTGAAATCGATGACAAAAAGAGGATGAAACGGGGGAAAAGACGAGGAAACAAGTCGAGTCTGATTCCAAGGTACTCGGGTCTAAATTTTCTGGAGGGTGCTTTAGTTATATTCAGGGCTGGATCCCGGTACCTTTGCAGATGGACTCTGGGATCGTTGTATCGAGTTGGCCTTCCATTCCGCGACAACTCGTTTAGGATCTGCAATTGGACAGCTTGGACATATTTAGCTAAAATTATATTGCAAAAATCAGAAAATGTTTTTGAGTAAAAGCACATGAATTATAATATTGAACCCAAATTCTGCAGAGATATTAATGTACACCAGAAATGTTGCCACGCTTCTGTGAGGTACTGGGATGTGCTATAATGTCGTAAACTTCACAAATATAAAAACATATTTTAAAATCTCTGCTTTAGTAGGCCCTATAGCCAGTGGTTTTTGTGGATTTTAGTTTTTTCTGAGTTGTATATTGGACAGGTTTTTATTTAGAGCTTGAAAGATGCTGAGAAGGAAGAAGAAGCCAAGCTCAGGGCAAAGTATCCAGAGATGAAAGCTTCCTCTGGTTCCTCAGCATTGTTGCAGAAGAGGCTATCAAAAGGGGTTAGAGCTTGTTGTTACTTTTGAACCAGACATGGAGGCTTTCAACAGTAGATGGTTGTTATTTTTAAATTCAGCAAGTAAACTTTATTATTGGGTTATTGTTAAATTTAAACTCAGCGAGAAAGCTTTTTAAGCTGTACCTTGTTACACACTTCAATTCAAAGTAGAGACCTTTAAAAGGGTTGATTGGTGTTCTATAAACTTAAAGATAATGGCATCGAGAATGGGTTAGCTACTTTTAAACTCACAGAAGATGCTTTCCAAAGTGTTTCCAAAGTGTTAGTTATTAATTATTTTCCATATCCAAAATCCATATCCAAAATCCGATATCCAAGTGTGAGAAGGTAGACTGCATAATTCAGGTAATTTAATTTAATTCAGGTAATATTACAGAACCTTTCATGTACATTATACATATCTTCACTTCTTTTCGACCATTTGGGGCGTGGTGGCTCAGTGGTAAGTTCGGTGCCTTGTGACCGGAGGGTTGCAGGTTCGAATCCCACTCTAGCCGCTGCGTACGGACCTTGGGCAAGTCCTTCACTCGCGATTGCTCGTGGCGCTTCTGCGTGAAAACTCTGACACAGTATCAAATGCTGTAGTCGGAAGCGCCTCTGAGTAGGAGTAGACTTGAGGAGGCGCTATAGAAATATCCGAAATAAATAAATAAATTTGAGTTACTTTGAGGCATTTCTCTTGAAGTAGCTTTATATAAATTTGCAATTACAATTACAATTAGTGACCAAGATTACAGATGTAATTGACGCATTGATTGAATTTTTCGTGTAGCAAAAGTACTTTGATTCTGGTGACTACAATATGGCGAAAGCCAAGACGGGTTCGTCTAAGCTACCAAACGGTCCTGGTCAGAAGCTTGATATGCCTGGCTCAACCGGAGATGCCATCCCAACACCTGAATCCGTACCACACAAGAAAATGGGCTTCAACAAGAATAAACTGGCTGGCATGTCTTGAAAATCTGTAACCAACCATCACCCTTTAAACAACAGTGAGTTGGTGAGTAAGTATCTGTAAAAATGATGTGTCCTCTTCCCGTCTTTTGACTGTGTAGTACCGTAATTGGATTGAAAAATTCGTAAACCATTTCCTACTTGAGATATTTATTATTTGATGAGTAAATCATTCATGTTGTTTATATCATTATAACAGCAATATTAATAATAATAATTATAATAATAATGCCATCGCTTTTCGTGGCACGTTTAATGACTTAGTGGAGGACAAGGCCTGATTTTCCAGAAATAACGATAAATAGTCTAATATCTAAGTCCCTGAGGGATCATATGTACCTTGGGGCATAAAAAAAAAATAATAATAATAATAGAAGTGTTAATTATTAGTGTTGTTTATATGCCGAAGCTTTTTCAACCAGTGTTTGTTTTTGATATTTCTATAAATATGAGCTATTATTCATCAATAAAAAGACATTGCATGAATAAAGTCATGAAAAGTATTTGTTGTGATGGAAAGAAACTGGCCTGAAATGGTTAGCTGTTGGCTTCTCTTTTATGAGAGTTGCTCAAACTTTTCATTTTTACGCAGGTACACGTGATACCTCGGATCAGATGTACCTCGTATGAATTGTTCTTAAAATTGTTATTAATATTATGCCAAAGTCTGAGTGAACTCTCAGGAATGAATTGCTACTGTTACTCAACATGTATGAGTGAGTTGGAGTTTAAAGGGCAACAGTGGAGCATTGTTTTGTGCATATATCATGTTTGGGGTATATTGTATTCATATATTCATGTTTGCCCGGTATAATGATCAGTGGCGGCGCCGCCTATGTAAAAGCCGTACCACTTTTTAAGGTGGTATGGCAACAGCATACTTTTGCTGTACCATTTTTTGTCTGTTAAAAGCTTCCGTCCCCCAGACCCTCTAATTTGCCTTATTACTTTTCAAATTGTGGTGCCGCCACTAATAACGATGTCATAAATTATTAAGTTCTGCATTCATAGATTGTATGAATGCTTCCAAATGTGTTCTTTGTATAGCATGTTACTGCTTTATGTTTTGTGTTTGCTGGCATCATTTCATTTCGGTCGAAGAACAATGGCCCCTTTATCTTTTTAAGCAATGCACCTATTCTTCATTAAGGCAGTGTTTCTGTTCTCCTGTTAGGCAACGATCTTATTGTCTAACCCTGTTTTTGCTTCATAGATTTAGCAGCCTCCCTGTGCTCATCTGTCTATGTATTATCATTTATTTAAGAAGTTAAATACTGTTGCTATTCATGTGTTGTTACTATGAATGCACACATTTTAGCAACATGAACAGAAGCAATTACGGTACTACATTGCATATGTACAATGCACGCTAACATTAAGGGGAGGTTATGGACTGTTTGTGACTCATTTAAGCATTTGCTTTATGTTGCTTGAAGATTCTCCTGCTTTTGCCTTTGTTGAAAAACTAATGTATTAGTGATGATTGTTGATGTAAATAATAATTGCCAAGGTTGTTTGAGTCTGCATATTGTTTACTTGCCTTGGGTTTCTGTTCTACAGGTTAGTGCTTGTTTGCAATTGAGACGTTTATTTCTGGAGTTTAGGTTTCCGCCATGGTGCTCATAGTTTACAAGTAGAAACAAAGTCTAAACATAAGTGTGTTGTGCATTTATTAAAAACTTGTACTGATGAGGTGAAGTCTAACTATAAGTGTCTTATGTATCTAAGACTTTCATTGTTGGGGTGAGGCCTAACCCTAAGTATGAGTTGCATTTGTCCATTGCCTTATTATTATTATTATTATTATTATTATTATTATTATTATTATTATTATTATTATTATTATTATTATTATTTTGCCCCAACAGATAAATGATCTTTTTGGAATAATAAATGCATTCATGAACGAAAAGACTTCTGGAACTATCTGTTCTCGTCCCCACTGAAAAGCCTACAAAAGGGAATTATTGCTTCTCTTCCCCACTAAGGTCTAACAAAAGGGAACTTGTTTCTCGTCCCCACTCATGTCTCCAAAAGTGCCCATAAAAGCTACTACATTGTAACGCTGAGTGCAAATAGAAGGCATTGGAAAAGATGTGATGACTCATGTGGATCACAAGAAATAGTGCTCAGGCATACAAGTTAAATTCATTCTTTGCTTTCATTTATCTTGTTCAGCATTTGTTCACTGTTTCTGGTGAAGACAAGAAGACAGATGTGATATTGCTTAAAGCAGTTTGATATGCCTCATTAGTGACGGCCAGTTTCACTTTTACTTTGCTGTGAAAATTGTAGGTATTATTCGTGGAAGTGTTGACTCCGAATTATGTTCATAGAGTTTAAAATTTTGCAATTTATGATCACAGCATTTTTGCATGACAGTATTTGTTAACTCTTTGGAAGCAACTTGAAAAAGCCTCATTAAATGTTAACATGATAAATATTCTTGAACTGTGTAATATAATGAACTTTATTTTGGCATTGATGCTAGATGCTAACTTGAGTAAATTGGTAAAGTGGTCCTCTTTAAAAGAAGTGCTGCTTTAAAAATCCATGACATTGTACAAAACTATTACTTGACATAAGACAAAGCTAACTAAGAGAGATTGTGTTCTATTGGAAACACACTTGATCAATGATCATCTGGTTTTAAGTTCAGGTCCATGTAATCATCCCAGACAAGTTGTTTGCGCGCACATGTCCGTGACACCAAACATTATATTTTGGTACCGGTATAACCTGGGAAGCAATGTTTTGCAAGGCACTGGCCCCATGTCAAGAACTTTGGGATTCGTCCATTGCCGGGCCCAGATCCTGCAGAAAGGAAATGAGCCCCTCCTTTAAGTTCCGCTATGGCAAACGGGACCTTTTCTCTACTTCAATACTTATTTGTTTCTTCTGTACATGTGTAATAACGTGTGTAATAATACTTGAGTAAAATGGAGTAATTTCTCAAGTGGTCTGTCCTCTTTAAAAGAAGTGCTGCTTTAAAAATCTTAAGAATTTTTCTGCAGCATTTATATTCAAAGGGCCCTCACTATGTACTAATTGACTGTAAATCTGTGAGAACTCTTTCGGAAGTATTAACAGTCTCTTGAATTAATGTGTGTTAAAATTTAAAGTGATAGCTGCCTGCAGTGAATATCAAATGACTTTTTTACGTTAACAGATGTAGAGCTCTACATTAATGAAGTGTTTTTGTGCCTGTATCAATGATCACCATAATACTGAAATATTGAAGCATGGAATAGGACCTCCGAGCCTGCCATCTGCCAGAAGTGGATGAGAATTCATTGGTTTCATTCTATGTTTTTGAGAGAGGCTGCTGAGGGAAACTTATTCTGTTTTCCATTGTCATACTCTTCATTGTTACTGCACTATGACATCATTTAGGCTGGCAAGGAGTGCCATCAGTTGGTTTAAGAATGTAATTTACAAAGGTCCAAATACATAATTGTTGGTACATTGCTTTGTAATTGAATGATTAGCTTTGGACTTAACATTCTTTTGTGTTGTAGCTATTTATGATGCAAAAGAATGGCTGGTAAAATGACCAATTTAGTGATGAATTGTTTAGAGTGATGAACCAGAATCACATGTAATCATTATTCTTCAGCAAAGAGATTGGTGACTTATGGTGCTTTAAATAATATATATATCAGTAACACAGTAACAATAATTTTGGCTGAATGTACAGTTTTTGTACACATTTATAGAGGGAGATCTATGTGAGAGAGAGAGAGAGAGAGAGAGAGAGAGAGAGAGAGAGAGAGAGAGAGAGAGAGAGAGAGAGAGAGAGAGAGAGAGAGAGAGAGAATGAATATTTTGTATTGTTTGATGACTTCCAGAAGCATTCAATTATTTGTCCCACAACTCTTCCAGCCTGTTGTATGATTTGAACAAATTTCCTGACCAATCAAATAACCAAAAATAGCTTATCTTATTGACATTGCTGCTATTGTTTTTGTTGTTGAGACAAACAGAATAATTGTTTTTAGAAATACCAGTACACAGTGAATACATTTTTGTCCAGTGCCGCCAAATGTGGCCACGGTCAGTTGCATTCGTATCTGACAGTTGACTTTGCAATGCGCCCTAACGATGCTATATAATTTGTTGTAATTACAGTTCCAAGGAGCAAATGCCAAGTATTTCTGCTAGCTGTTGCATAAAGTTTGAAACTGTAAATAATTATATTTGAAGTGGCTTCTAGCTATTTGCTTGCTGTCACACTGAGGGCTTTATGATTTTTGAACTTAAAGAGTTGTATATATATAATTGTTTGTTTCCATGTTCAATGTTTGAGAAGAAAGCCTACATTACAAATTTTTGGTGTGTTAGGATTGGTTCCTTTTAATAGAAAACTGAACATTTCTAACAAAACTTAAGTGTTTTATGCTTGCCAATTGGTTGATATAATTGGGGTTGGCTTTGGCTGGACAAAAGATCCTGTTTGAGAGACGATGGATATAAACTGATAAGTTTATCTGATGACATGTGAATTGTTTGCATAATAATTATTATTGTTATCCTGAACCATAATGCATGGGCGTCCACAGGAATTTTTGTAGGGGGATGCAAAATTTTTGTAGGGGAGCAAAATGACGTTTTTGCATAGAATAGCTTAGCTATTGATGAACACAGAACACATGAAAACTTTAAAAGTAAATAATGGTGAAAGAAAGAATTTACCTAAATAATTAAGTATTTTTTCACATTAAAAATCGGTTGGGACTGTTGTAGTAATCATAATAATCAAAAGATTTTATTTTTGTGAAATATGTGCAATATCCAGGGAGGGGGAATGCTCCCCTTGTTCCCATGTGCGGACACCCATGCCATAATGTTTCAATATCATGAGAAGGCTGTAAAGTGTATATGAAAAAATCTGATTGGTTTTCAGTTTGTTATTTGAACACGTGATGGTTGAAAGTGCCAGTCTTAATATGTCTTGATAACTGGATTCAGTATGGTTCATTTGGTTTATTTTGTTTTCTTTTCAAAGCAGGCACAGTATGTAATTTCAATTGGGAGTTGACTCTAGTTACTAGGAAGGTGTCATTTGTATGGGAAGGGGTGGGGAGTTGTTCCTGTCTATCTCAGACCTACCTCTTCCCATATTCTTCTTGGTCATTATACTCCTGTCAAGATATCTTGCTCTTCCCTCCAACCAAAACTTATACAATGATCAGTTGCCACTATGACCAATGCAAGCATTAGGCCCTACTACAAACTGCATCAGGCTTTATTAACTATGGGTGCATGATAGTCTATAAAATTTAGTCTTAGAAACAAGCAGGTGGATATGGCGCTGGACTGTCAATCAAAGTTTCAAATACATCACAGCAGCAACTTTTGTCTAGATTTCTGTTCCATTTGCACTCTATAGCTATCTCGGCTACATGTATAATGAGTACACTGACCGTGACAGTACACTGTCAGTGGCAGGAACAGGTGACTATGGAGTATACTGTCCACCTGTCCTCCTATGCCGAGGCTAAGAAAAATGAAGCCATAATCCAGTGACTGACATCTATATCACTGTTATAAAAAAATGTCCAAAGCATCACCAGTCAATGTACGCGTAACGTGCACACTCTGCATAGGCAGAGCAAGAGGCAAGTTTTCAACTTGATACGCGTGAGACGGTCTCTTCAGGAGAGTCACGAACATAAGTTATTCCAAATGATACACCTGTGCGCCTTATTGGGGACCTTAAAGGCGCCACATAGGCGTAATTGCAATAGCCAGATGTACGAATACATGTATACAATTATGTACACTTATGTAATTATATACACATATAGGCCTACATACAATTATGATATTTGGGGTGGTAAATGATTTGCGCCTGTTTCGTATACGAGGAGTGCCTGCTTGAAGACGACACGCGCAGATACGGGAAGCCAGTGTAAAGAACGAAAGAGTAGGTGCGACAATAGGTCCTCGTTATAAGAGAATACAAGTCTTAGTGTGTTGGAAAATTCTCACAAGACGAAACAGTATGAAGTCACAGTGAGCAGGCCCGGTTCGTCCGTTAGGCAAACTAGGAAGCGCCTAGGGCCGCCGATTTTTAGGGGCCGCCAATTTTCCATTTTCCGAAATAAACATCAAAAAATAATTTCTGGAAATTCATAATTGAAACAACGTTGGATTCTTTTTAATTATTATTCGCTAGATGGAAGTATTATAGTATTGGTGTAATGAATTATGTTCTATTAAGGTAGGGTTCACCGTTAAGTTTTAATCATAAGTTTTTGCCAAATGTCTTGAGCCGGACCTGACAGTGAGTGAGACTGCTTTCAGCCTGATTGAAAAGCGTTCCTCATTCGGCAAATCCAGTCACCTTTCGAGGGAGAGAGAATGGGGCGATCATGTAGAACAAGGGTGCCTAAATTTACTTACTCGTATCGAAAACTAACGTGACGCTATTGGTCAACGGCCAACATACAACGATTAGATCTGTAAGAGACGACTGTTTTGTATGACGTCACCCTTTCCTTCATAAAGTTGAGTGGCCCTGAAAAGGGCCGTTTGATATTTGGTGGCCCTGAAAAGGGCCGTTTGACATGCCAGGAGAAACATTAGCATTGATGTCTCTCAGCAATATGGCGCAATATGTTTAAATACGCCATCTGGCCTGTGGCACCGTAGCGTTCACGCCACATGAATGGATTTGGCTCTCATCCAGTAGGCCTCAACATTGTTTGTGTGAGCACCGTTTACCGGGTTCACAAAATTCTGACTGTGATTTACAGTCAGATGTGTAAAGTTGCCTGGTAGGTTGCCTATTCCTCTATAAGCGGCCCACTCGTCTGAAATGATGGTCGAACCTGGCCTGACAACGCGCTCAATTATTGGCAGCAGAGTTGCTGCGTCACGTTTACTGACAAAGGTAATGTAGCCGATTTTCTCGGCTACATCGTATGCCCCGAACACCCAGCTGTCCCTTCTTGTACCAATCCTCCCCCGGTGGTACTTAGCCCGGACCAGTAACGACTCATCTATTTGGACTTCTTTTCCGGGTCCCCCGAGCTCCATCGGCGTTTGCAAGAGCTTCCATGAACATATATCACGGAAAAACTGAAAATAATCTACACCGGTTCTTGAAGACAGGTCGAGATGGTGCAGGGTCGTATGTAAGGATGTCGCGGACGCCCAGTAAAAGAGCAGATACAAGAACTTAGCAGGGGTCATTTTGGTCCCTTCGATGAAACTATCTTTAAGGACCGAACGCTTGCTCTTACACTTTGAGCAACGCCAAACATACCCGCTCAGCTTGGAGGCGTCCTTCTGCATACGATATGGATGGTTGCAGGGTCCGCAAACCACTTCGCTGTGTAGTATTTTCTGCCCTTGCAGATACGCTAGGACCGTCTTCTTCTCCCGGCAGATCTCGTTTATTTCGAAAATATTCATGTTTCACGTGCGCAAGAAAGAACGGTTGATAATGTTGCCGGTATTTATAAGGGTGGTAAGTTCTTGCTCAGGCACAATTTTATTCCGGTGTCATCTTACTATTGAGGTTTCATCTTACTGATTTGACTGGCCCAATCACAGTGCCGTATACTCTATGTATAGTCCATGTGCTATTTAAATTCGACCAATGACAACGGAGCTGACCCGTTTCAACCATCGATATCTATATTTAGACCTGGATTGCGCTAAGGGGGCTGAGAAATGAGGTCAGCGACCTTCCATCTTGCTCCTCTGAGTGTTGTCGAATGTTGACTGAAGATGCCTTGTTGCGCGGCTATAAACTGTTCTAATCAGCAATTTAAAGGAGCACCACAGTCGTTTCATGTGTGAGTATGCCTATTTACTGACTATTTTAGTACTGAGTGAGCGGAGTTCTGATGAAAATGTAAATAAATTCAAGTGAATACGGACTTCAATCATGCGAAATACCCATAGGTCTATCGCTTACACGGGTTCGCGGCTAATTCCCGAAACAGAACTTCGCCGGAAAGCTATTTTTACCCTATTCAGGATATTGGCGGGCTAATCCATAGTAGTTTTCAGTATTCGAACAAATGGCAGACAATTGTTTTCAGGAATTCAAACAATTTTGCTTATCCACCACTTTCGGGAATCGGGGATTCGGGAAGACCCCCACTTACACGTCCCAAACATCATCCCAAACCATTGCATCATGCACCTTTAAAGTTGCCAGTTTCGCATCTTAATCACAATTCCTCACCCAAAATTCTTATATAGATGTATAATAAATATTTGCAATTTGTACTAACGCATATTTACTAATTGAAATTTGTGAATATGCTGAATATATCAACAGATTTCCACATTCCCAGCCGGAACTGCTGAAACAGTGGGTGAACAATATGCATCGAGAAAGTTTTGCACCATCAAAGAAATCGGTCGTTTGCTCTGATCACTTTCAGCCAAGCTGCTTTGATCGAACTGGACAGACAGTCAGACTTCATCCTGGATCTGTGCCAACCATCTTTACCTTACCTGATCACCTTGTTAAGGTTTCTTTCCATACTGATTTTTCCTGCAACAACTTTTTACATCATACACATCTGTCAGCTATTATTTATTTAAACTGGTGAACTGAGGATAATTTAATTAATTAATTAAGAGTGACTGCAGCAAGTTGAGGCCACCATGAATAGACAGACTGATGTCAGAATTGTGCACACCGTTAATTAATATATTTATTGTTTTGTAAAGCTGTTGTTGATTTATGCTGCTGTTATGAAATATAGACAATTATAAACATGGTAACATCGTTTTAGACCATGATAGTAGTTTGTATAAGTCAGCAAAGCACAGGACACCACTTAGACATCCCTTGATCCAAGTCCAGAGCCAGTCAAATATGTCAAATATGTACTTTTACAAGGAACATTGGATTTATATAGTGCATAAATTCAGTCCCAGCCCATACCTGGCACCTGACGTGTTTACAGAGATGTGTCAAAAGCACAAGCACATTCATTTCATTTTTTTTGGTAACCATCCAGAGAAAAACGCAAGGATACAATAATACATAGCACAATAGTATGTTCTGGGTTAGGGCTACCTCTGAACAGCCTATCAACCACATGTATGTTTTCCATTATCAGCTGTATTCTTGATTTTATGTTGCTTGTTGCTGTGTTAGGTTGTGAAGTCTCGGAAACCCCCGAAAGAGCGATTGCAGCAAGTTGAGGCTGCCATGAATACACAGATGTCAGAACCGTGTGCACCGTTAACATCGCCTACAGTTGTACTGCCTGAGAAGGATCACTCCTATTCGATAAAAGATAGTCCAAGATCTCTGAAAAGGAAAATGGATGTTGTTGTTGATCGTGCTGTTGCAGTACAGAAGCGCTTAAATTGCAGCAATGCCAAAGTTCAACGTCTCAGGCACAGAGTCAAGTCGCTGTCAGAAATTGTGTCAGAATTGAGGAAGAATGACATGATCTCTTCTGGTTGTGAGAAATTACTCGAAAGCACTTTCACTGGAGTATCTCAGCTACTAATGAAACGGATCATGAATCAGAAGTCTGCTAGACCAACACGTTCATCCTACCCCGATGGTCTTAGATCTTTTGCATTGACACTAGCCTTCTACTCTCTGAAGGCATACAATTATGTGCGCCGTACTTTTCACCTTGCACTCCCTCATCCAGAAACTCTTCGTCAATGGTACCAAGGGGTAAATGGTGCCCCAACTTTTTATACCAAAGTTACGCCCATGAGTTTAGTAAATATACATCAAAACAGAAATTATTGTGGATATTTTATATGTAGCTTCATGGGCTAGAGAACTGGGTGTCTGTCTTGCAAAAGGTCCAGGAGGCAGGAGAGAGGTTGTTGCAGGAGGTAAGTAAGGTCTGAAAGGGGAATGACAAAGTGTCCTTGGCTCTGACGGTGATCTCGACTATGATGGGCTGTAGAGTAGTTAGGATGCGTGTAGCTGGAGCGTCTGATATAGGAGTCCAAAGTTGCCAAATGACTTGTCACTGCCGTGATGTGATGTAATGGTAGGTGGCGGTGGTCATACCAGTCATTGCGCGGGAATGAGGAGGTGTAGGTCGTCGTCTGAGGTGGTGCTGACGGTCTGGAATGATACGAAGTGTTCGGCCTGGCCTGTGTCCCAGGGCAGGGAGGAAGACTTTTCTCCAGTGGCGCCATCTGTGGGGAGGGTGAAGTCAGACCCTTCGGAGGGAGGTGGATTATGTGCCTTTGAGAGATATCCCGAAGCAAACGAGGCATTATTTTAAATCATTCCATATATTACGTACGCAAAAATTCAGGAAAATTGGACCCTCCCTGTTCGCACACGTACTTTTTTCTACCACCCCCACCTGGTTACGTACGGTTGACGCACCCCCCCCCCACCAAGACAGCTGCAGAATGTGTCAGTACCACAGGTCCAGGCTGCAGCGACTGTCTGCACTTTAGGCCAGATTGAAGGTTGAGTAATCCATGGACTCACTGCTGAGTTGTGTGATAGTTTAGTAATAGCGTTCAGAGGTAAGGTGGCATACAAGTCACACCTCTCCCAGTCCTACTTCCTCTGGTAGTACCGGATAGCTGGAAAGACTGAACTCTAGCTCATTTGAAGGCCAATCAACTCGAAGGCCCCGTTTCCTATGCGTACGTACATTATCAGTAGACCCCAACCCTCCCCCCCATTCGCAAGCGTACGCAACACATGCATTTCGGTTACCCCCCCTCTCCCTCCATGCGTACGTAATATATGGACATAACCCCGCATAATGCGTACGTACATTTTCCGCTGACCCCACGCTTGCATACCTGACCTCTCTACCTCTATGCGTTATGCTGTGCGTAGCCTACGTACTATATGGACGCCCTTTGGTTCTTTACTAAAGAATTGTTGCTAAACAACACATACTAATTTGTACTAGTCGTAGTAAGACGACTGAACATCAATTAACGGTTGGTTAGCTTGCATTGAGTGTGGAAATGCTCTTTACTTGAAGGTCTTAGTCGAAACTTTATTACAGGTATGAAACGCACAGCTAATAGAATAAGAGTAGGAAGATGGCGGAAAGGCCTGTTCGCCGACCGCGCCGATTCGTGCAGAACGAATAGGCTAAGCTCAATCCAGGTCTAAATATAGATATCGATGGTTTCAACGCAGCGATACCAAAGACACCATATAGTAGGTTAATATTAGGCACCCTTGTTCTACATGATCGCCGAGAATGGTATACGAATGGGTGGTAGGTCTATTAGGCCTACAATTGGGACCAAGATTAAGGAAATAAGCGTACGACAACACTCGGAGTAGTGCAGTGCTTTTGATGATTACCCATCCAGATCATTTTTATTCGCGAATTAGGCCTAATTAATATACCCTTTCAGAACCGTTGTAGCCTAACTTGTGTTTAATGGCGGACTGGAGATGGGGAGTATAATTGACTCTTCCAGAAACGTGTGCTGTTATAGCAATTAGGCCCTAACCGAAACCAAATTCCTGTTGAGAATCTTCCGTCTGTTGCTCACCTGCTGTTGGTCCGTTGATGCATTTGGAATATACACTGTAGAGAAACACACGGTGGAATGCACAAGCATGACTCAACGAACAGAACATTCCAGATTAGCGTAACATGAATTGTTAATTAATTAGGCTAGTATATTATGCGCCCTGAGATTATAGTCCTCAAAGATTAAGCTCACTGTCTGTCTGTCTGTCTGTCTGTCTGTCTGTCTGTCTGTCTGTCTGTCTGTCTGTCTGTCTGTCTGTCTGTCTGTCTGTCTGTTTGTCTGTCTGTCTGTTTCTGCTGCCCATCCGATGACCCTGCACCAGATCATCTTAAAATGAAAGTCAGGTTCTTTGCTTTCTGCTAATCGCATCTTTGCAGCCATGGAGTCTCTCAATTGCTCTCCTGCTCAGTGATTCACTCGCGGCACAGCGCACTGCTATTAATGTCAACATTCGTCTCTCTACAGTTCAAAGTGACCGAAACATTGCTGTCGTAAATGGATGTAATATAGTCGGCCCAGCCTTGAATGCTGCACTTCGAGAGGTTTCTTTCAGACCGGCGCCCCACCAGATCCTTACATTAACAGTGTTTAACGTATACGACTTGACGACACGCCAACGGTCCGCGCTCACTCCTCTAAGCACACACCCTACGCAACACAGCGGGGGATGGTGGTACAGTTCCTATAATTTTTTATGGTCTTCCTTTAATGAATCTCCCTCTCATGTAATATGAAGTCTGTATGTCATATGAAGGTTGAGATTCACTTTTGCAAGATATATCGGCTATAGGCCTATATATCATACAAGATCCCATTTTACCAAATGAATGCATGTGTATGCAATATATGCACACGAGTATTTTGTATTGAGCACCATCGTCATATATATATATATATATATATATATATATATATATATATATATATATATATATATATACATATATATATACATATATATATATATGCCCTTTTGTATACAACATGGGATTTATATATATATATATTTATATATATATATATAAATATATATATAAATCCCATGCTGTAGGCCTATACAAAAGGGCATATGCACATAATATTATACAGCTTGGCATAAATGTTGAATGCGGCCAGTAATTTATAGTGACAAAGGAACAAAGTGTGTGTCGATAGGCGTCACTCAATGGACGATCGAAGGATCTGTCATATATATATATATATATATATATATATATATATATATATATATATATATATATATATATATATATATATATATATATGTTAAAATTAATGTACAAATCCACGTTTATATGCCTACAAATAATGGTTATATATAGGGCCTATACACGGACGAGAGCCATGTTATTACGGTCTATATATAGGCCTATGTATAAGCTATAGAAGGAAGAGGAGCAGTCCTTTAAGCTAGCCCTGAACCACCCATGTGACCCATGAGTATGAAGTGTTAGCAACTTCATTTTCTTAGACTCGGCATATGAGGGCGGGTGGCCAAATCTTTCCCTCACCGTCTCATCTTCCCGCCGACAGTGTACGATCAGGGTATAGGCCTACTACTCATTGTAGCTGAGTTGGCTAGGTCCTAGGGGGCTCATGCGTAGCAGAAATCCCAAACCAAATTTCTGCCCTAGCGGGCATTTGAACCCCAGACCTCTCGATTGACAGCAGGCTAACTACCACACTCTCGAGAGCCCCCGCCCACGGGCGCCCGCAGCATAGGTCAAGGGGGGTCGCGTGACCCCCCTGGAAATCATGATGTGACTGTCAAGAGAATCATGGATACTGAAAACCTTACTCTCTGAGTTTGAAAGCAACAGCAAGTGCTGGCTGTTGACGAGAAACCCCAGAGTTGATGCACTATAGAATTAATAGAACTAACACAATAGGCCTAATGGAACCTACCTAGAGCCGGCCAATGCCAGCCTTGACCTTAGGGTCAGCAAGCTAAGGCGACTGCCAGGAGAATCATGCATACTGGAAACCGTAAACTCTCTCGGTCTGAAAGCTTAAACAGGTGTTGGCTGTTGAAAGATAACTTGCAGGCCCGGTTCGTCCGTTAGGCAAACTAGGCAGCCGCCTAGGGCCGCCGATTTTTAGGGGCCGCCAATTTTCCATTTTTTTATTATTTAATTATTATTCGCTAGATGGAAGTATTATAGTGTTGGTTTATAGGGTTGGTGTAATAAATCGCGCAGGTGTAACCGTGAATTCCTAAAAATTTTCGGACGGTTTGCTCAGGGCCGCCAGTTTGCTTGGGCCGCCGGTTTGCCGGTTTGCCTAGGGCCGCCAAATGTCTTGAGCCGGGCCTGATAGCTTGGGTTTCTCTTTGCATGGTTCAAAGGCGGAGGATGGTGACACGCGCAATATATCATCCTACAAGACTGAAGAGAGAGTGGTTGGACTTCGATATAGAGCTTTAAATTTTACTTTCTTCCACACAAAAAAATCCGTTTTGTTCGCAGTGTTTACATGTAATCGCAATCGTAATCTCGCGATTACTTCAATGCCCACAAAAGCTATAGGTCGTGGGAACAAGATTATTCACAGGCGTTCAAATCTAGGCCTATAGGCAGGGGGCCAAAGTGCAAAGGGTTTAGGCAGGCCTGGCAGGCAGTCAGACGGCTACGGTGGATGGAGTTTAGAATTGAAGCGGTGAGGGAGGCAAGTGGAAGAGGAGGAAGCGGGTTAAGATCTGTGAAAGAGCAGTGTTTTATGTTTTGAGTGAATCCCATGTGGAGATATGACAAGAGGTAAGGTTTTGGTGAGTTCGTATGAAGGATCTGACATTTGTCGTAATTCTGGTGAGAGTTTATTCAAGAGAAGCAGAACAGCTATGGCTATAAAGCGATTTGCAAATTTTAGCGATGAGGTGACAGAAGGGCGAAGTGTTAGGGCGGATGAGAAGCGGGTTGAGCGGCGTAGTTGGACTGTGAATAATTAACTGACGAAGATATATGAGGCTCCATGCATGGAAGGATAGGTGGGTGGGTGTACAGTGTGCTTTTTATACATTCAGATGCTCCTGCCGAAGACGCCGCAGCTAGTGGAAGTGAAAGGTGTGCAAGGTGGCTTACAATTTTCCAGTTGCTGTAGAAAATGACAAAATGACAAAAAATATAGTTAGGCCTATAGATTATATCAGATATAATGGATAATTTTATCCATCTTAGGTCTGTATGCGGCCTACTTGGCTGAGGTTGGATGATTGGATCACACAACTTTTCCCGGGCCTCTGAGTATAATTACACTCTTCAAAAGTCGAAACTTCAGAAATGAGATTGTATTATTGGCCAAAATTTATTTCACTGAATTCATTTCTTCTGTATTGCTAAATTATTTTCTTTGGCGGTATGTAGTGCCGACCACTGCGATAGGTTTACGCCACATGAGGGGCACACAGAGTTACGTGTCTTTGAATGCTTTGCAGTGTATTAATCGCATTTGGTGATTGATTTGAATAAATCAGTGACATATTTATATATTACACAACTAACTCTCCCGGCCATGGGCAGCGATCCCGGAAGGGTCGAGGGGGACAAGACCTCCACTTTTAACAGTGGGTGGGGGGCACACCATACAGCTGAGCCGACCCTTTACAAGAAACACAGAAAAAAAGGTCATCAAATTTCATGCGCGAAAACATTTTTTTACCTTTTTTAAGCAGATCAGTTCAAAACTCTTTTTTCCCAGATCAGTTCAAAAGTGCCCCCCCACCTGTAAAACAAGATGGCCGCCAGTGCTTCCGGCCGTGACTGACCTCCCCTGCAAAAAATCCTGCGGGCGCCCATGCCCCCGCCCCCTATAGGCTGGAGTCACCACTTAATATAACGTTTGTGCCTCGTCTTCACAAACATCTAAGGGCTGCATGTAGTTCAAATAGTTGTCGGATTTACGAAGCATTATATATATATATATATATTACATATTTGTTTATATAGGCCTATATAAGGCTGTTTATTTAGGGCAGTGAATGCATTAGACCTATTCTAGACCCTATTTGTAGCGAAAGGCATTTTCAGTATATCTTTTACTTGGGTAAAGTATAGTTTCTCGCCTACGAACGTTCAATGGATCAATGCATCAGTCTTCGCCACGTGGGGCTTAGCTCACTTGACAAAAGATGTGTCTTCATTATCATGGTCAAGACAGGAATCAAGCAATCCTCCTTTAGGCCTAATTGTACAACATTGATGCAACGAAACAATGGGAGAAGTTAGGGCATTATAGTTAATTACTCACGGGGATCTTGGTACGGTTTTCAGACTAGTAGAGGGTGGGAGTAGCGGCTTCAGAAGCTATGAAGGGGTAAGTAGGCCTATTTATCCCGCTTGGATCGTACCTTATCCCGATTAAATACTTGGACGTCCTTTTAATCGTGAAAATTTTATGACTCAAGGCACGCGTACGCAAGTAACATCATTATTCAATCAGGATCGTCACCATCCGTTCAGTACAGTGGCGTCTACCCCCCCCCCAACCTGGAATGGGAGAACAAACTCCCACTCTGGCCGACTCATAGATAAGAGGCTCATAAGTCATTCAGAACTGTAGGCCTACATTAATTTACTATGTACATAAGCATCATGAGTGGTAACCCCCTCCCATTTCTGGCCATCATGCATGGTAACCCCAACTTCTGGCAACCGTGAGAGATCGTTCTCCCCCCACACCACCGTACCAACGTGTCGCATAGCTGATGCACAGTGAATTATTTTTGTTGCGCTATAGAAGTTATCATAGGAGATTAGATTCTGAGTTGCGACCAAACTTGTACCTCCACTTTGTTGACTGGGGTACCGTACCCCTACTTTTTAAATAACGCCAATCTATATTTTATTATTGAGCCCTCCCAGAGATCGCCTTGCTTCGTTTATGTAAGAAATTGGTAGTTGGTATCCCCACTTTTTTGGACCAAAGTTACGCCCCTGTGACCAAAAGCTTAGTACCATAAGCCACTAAGCCGTTACTGATAATGCTCTGTGCATGCATGCTTTTTGACAAATGGAAGTGGACGGGAACGTCTATATTGGTCACTAGGGTGTGCTACCGACAAAATTAACAAATGACAGCAAAGTTAAGCTGTATAATTATTTAGCCTAGACGTTTAACCCACCGATATAGACACAAAGAAATAGATTGCCTAAGATAGCGCATCTTTTCGGTCTTAATTCCTATCGTCTTAGATAGGAGTTCACGAACTGAGAAAATAATTAAACCGAATAGCCGCCTAAAGAAGCTGGTTCGATAATGAATCGCAGTTCTTGAAATCGTTTCTGTCGGAATGCTTTAGAGTGCAGTCGACAGATGTCGGGGTCGTGGCCGGTGACGTCATCCTTCGCTCGATCACAGTGTATCTGTCCTTGTATAGTCCGAGGCTGACGTGTATCCCTGGGTTGGGCTTCTGGGGCAGCGGTGTAGTCGTCTGCGGGATAAGAGGGGCTAAATGAGGAGGCGACGATGACGTGGCGAGGGGCGATGACGGTGACGTTGACGACAGCGTGACGAGGACTCCCTTCTGCTGATCTGTCGACACCACAGACCCTCGAGATGTACAACCAACCCCTGCAACATAATCGACGATGAAATACTATTTCCACAGACCTAGACCATCCATCCATCCATCCATGCATCCATCCATCCGTCCATCCACCCATCCATCCATCCATCCATCCATCCATCCATCCATCCATCCATCAATCCATCCATCCATCCGTCCATCCACCCATCCATCCATCCATCCATCCACCCACACACACACCCATCAGTCCAACTCTCCATCCAACCATCCATTCATCCATCCATACATCCATTCATCCATACATACAAACATCCATCTTGTCATCCATCCACCAAATTAACCACCCACTCATCAGTCCTGTCTGTCCGTCCTTCCATCCATTTTGTCCTTTGATGTGCCTAAATATACATAGTCTGCACGGACTACATGATTACCGTTAGGACTGCTGCAGGACTTGCTATTAACTGTTGGTTCTTGGGCGTTTTTCTGCAAGGCATTCGTCATAGCCGTCTGGACGTCTACAAAACCAATAACAGTATTCTATACTTTTGCCAAAACATGCTCAATCCGTCGGCTACACAGCAGCTTAATTATCGTCACATATCAATTACTATAAACATAATTCATCTATAATTTTATGTAGGCCTATATAAAATATACACAGGCTCTTCATCTTATACATTATATATATGTATATATTTATAGTTGTATATATGTATATATAAATGTATATATTTATAATTATATATATATATGTATTTATATATGTAAATATCATAGGGTCAATGAAGACGCTGTTGCTTCTGCTGTGACTTTGAGAAGCTCGAGAAGCTGTTAAGCCGGGTTGATCAAGAGGCAGAGAGAGAGAGAGAGAGAGAGAGAGAGAGAGAGAGAGAGAGAGAGAGAGAGAGAGAGAGAGAGAGAGAGAGAGAGAGAGAGAGAGAGAGAGAGAGAGAGAGAGAGAGAGAGAGAGAGAGAGACAGAGAGAGAGACAGAGACAGAGACAGAGACAGAGACAGAGACAGAGACAGAGACAGAGACAGAGACAGAGACAGAGACAGAGACAGAGACAGAGACAGAGACAGAGACAGAGACAGACAGAGACAGACAGAGACAGACAGAGACAGACAGAGACAGACAGACAGACAGACAGAGACAGACAGACAGACAGAGACAGACAGACAGACAGACAGACAGACAGAGACAGAGAGACATAGACAGAGAGACAGAGAGACAGAGAAAGAGAGAGAGATGGTCCAAGATGGTAATGTGTCTGCTCTCAGATGATCCCCGCGTCCGCCTTAGCATAATTATTATATTCACAGGCCGAACTTGATCGACGACGTCTTGGCTTTCCCTGCCTGGATTTAGCCGAGGAGCAATTCAATTATACGCAGAACATGAAGCTGATCTGCTTTGGTCCGATCGAATCGGCTCCGCAAGACAATTTACAAATTTACATCGATCAATAGACAGCCGGTCCTTTGGGGCCCGTGGATAAACGCTAGGCCAGTCAGCGAGGCCTGTGGGCCCTGCAGGTTGCTCCGTATACAGAAAACAAATCCAGTGATATTCTAGAGAAGACAGATTGTAAACATGGCCCGCTTTAGAAGAAGTAAAGAGCAGTCACCGTGTATGAAGCGTTAGCGACTTCATTTTTCTTAGCCTCGACATATGAGGGCGGGTGACGGGTCCTCTCCCTCGTCGTCTCATACTTTAACGTCAGAAGATATCGTGTAATTGGATCGTAAGCAATGACCGTGAAGTGTCATTCGTTATGCAGATACTGAGCTCAAGATTTATAACCTTGAGCAACAAGTACGAGTTTCAGTGGGTTCTTTACACGCTGAAGGAAACATTACACACTTCATAATTTACAGTTAATTTAACTGAATTTATTTAGTATGATTACAAACCCTTATCGAAAATTCCAGTAGTGAAACCTGCAAAAGTAGAAAAATAATTTATTATACAAAATATAAAGAAGTCGCTGAGATTATCCCTCGTGTCGCAACCAATATTCGGACGACGTATTCCACAACCTTGGGTAATTTACCTCCCCCACCCCCCGATAGAGTATTACTAGTAATAGGGACGTGATTTTCATGTCTATAATACGCTCCTCAGGGTTAAAAAAGTCAAAGAAGCACAACATTGCAGGACAATTGGATGACCTTCATTTCAAAGTCGTTTGATCTTCACTGTTAAATATTAATATCTCAATACTATTGCTGTGCAGCAAAAAGAGAAATTCTCTGTCCAATAATGGTTCGTCGGAGTTAAGAATTCAACCTCGTCATAATCAACATCGTATGATCATCATATGACCTTTCAATTCTAGATCACTTGACCCGTTGCGGTTAACTTTTGATTTCTCCTTAACTACCTATGGTTTTGCATAAACTATACAAGCGTTAGAATGGTGTTCTTGGTGTATACTTCATTTTTTCTGGGTCGCGGGATCCAAGAAAAAGTATACGCGACATTGTAAAACCATCGTTTGACCTTGCAGTTCAAGGTCACTTGACCTGGTATGGCTAATCCTTGGTTCATACAGTAGGAACTAGGCCTATAAGAGTTGGAGTGGTGGTCTTGGTGTCTATTTGTGGTTATCGGTTTTCAAAAATGGCCTACGCAACATTGTACAACCATCGGATGACCTTGTACTACAAGGTCAATAGATCTGTTATGGTTAACCTTTGGTTTCGCATAAACTAAAGGTTTTACAATGGTGTTCTTGATGTCTGTTTTATGATCTTCTGGGTAGAGCCCTGCGCCGGCCGCGCCGCGCCGCCGCCGCCGACATTTCGTGGGCGCCGCCGCCGCCGATTTTTGTTTGTCGGCGCGCCGCCGCCGCCGCCGACAATCTGTCGGCGCGCCGCCGATGCCAATTTTATATGCTTAATTGTTATTGTTGCATTTTTCGTGTTTTCCATGATTTCGCGATAAAGTGTTACTTTTGTGAGAAGTAGAAGTGGACATCTTGTACTTACTTACTTCTTTTTATATTTCTGGTTTCTTAGCGAAACTTGATCGTCAACACGAATTGGTGTCGTCAATGCTATGAGCGTATGATACACAAGTCATTTAAAGCGATTGCTTGATACAAGTAGCCACTGTTTTGATACTTCTGTTCCTGTTGCCATTTCCTTAATACCTTGACAAAAAAGCATGTCTTTGTATGTCTACTACAGTACTACAGTATTTCCCCATTCGTCACTTCATGTTGAATAGCTTCTATAACTTATTGATTGCAGCCTTGATGTATGTGGTCTTATTACAATGGTGTAAATTTTTGGCTTAATATTGTAAGGTTAGAGCAGTTTATAAGTGCTATTAATATCAAGATATGCCACTTAACTAATTCCTGCAGAACGGAAGGTATAATTGATTAATATTTTTGGCTGGTAAACAGGTAAACAGTATAAGTTGAGACAGGTTTTGACTTAGTACGTATAGTACCGAGAATGGTCCTTTTCAGTGTAGTCTGATAGCCTACAGATAATGGTCTATAGCCTATATGGAGACCTTAAATGGCATAACACCAATTCAAACGGGCAGCAGACCACCTGGTAAATTCATTGAAAAATTAACAGGGGTGAGGCAACTCGGCCATTGTATTACCATAGGAAAACATATATTTACATGTCACTTCATGGCTTGACAGCAGCCGCTCTCACTGGGAGGATGCTGTTATCCGGCATCTGCCATGTGACTTGGTGTGTAGGCCTATACTGTATCAGTCAAGTGTCAAGTGTATTCATGCAATCTGCAATGCATGTTGCTTCATAACAATACCTATACAGATGTGCAGTGTAATTAAGGATGTTCATATTTTTAAGTCAAATGTCTGAAGGTGTCTTCTCTCTCAGTCCCTTTGTATGTAATTGAGGTTCAGTGTGATGGAGTGGCTTTATACATGTAGAACTTAGCCCTCTTGACTGGTCACAGGACCAACGGCTGTTCAACTCCTATAGGACTCATGCTTCTGACTAGGGCACGCCGCGCCGCGCCGCGCCGCGCCGACGCCGACATTTCGTGGGCGCCGCCGCCGCCGATTTTTGTTCGTCGGCGCGCCGCCGCCGCCGACCCAAAATGACCGGCGCGCCGCCGCCGACACTATGAAGTCGGCGCAGGGCTCTACTTCTGGGTCGCGGAATCCAAAAACAGTATACGCAGCATTGTACGATCATCGGATGGCCTTACAGCTCAAGGTCACGTGATCTGTTCTGTTTGACAGTTGATTTCTCAAGAATTGCAAGCGATAGAATTGTGATTATGGTTTTGTTTTGACTTTTGAGGAATGATTACAGCACTTTCGTACAAAAATTAGATTAATCATTGTACGCTGTGATTCACAGAATAAAGGTAGCCTACAGCAAACTTTCTACGACAATCGACTTGCCTTGGATGTCAAGGTATTTTATCTGTTACAGATTACTGGACCTATTACTTATAGATCATAGATGTAATTACAACAGAGTGGCCAGCATGCATAATTTTGTCTTTCGGATTCACTGTAGAACAAAACCCTAGTCTGGAAATCAAGATCACCTTTCGAAGACTTAAGACTGCGAAGATATAGGCCCCTATAAATGTTCACTTGGAGCGTCACGTCACGTGCCTCGCAAGAAATAGCACCCAAATGGTTTTTAAATTATGTTTTTAGAATTTCTCCCTCCCACCGAAATGTAAATCTGAGGCGCGAAAAACGACACAAATTTCATCCTTCTAAGAACAATAGGCCTACTTTAAGCGAAACCAATGATCCAATGTAAGTTTAACTGCGACATCAAAAGTAGAGTAGGCCTAGTTTTATGAAACCAAAATAGTTTTGTTACAAAAACATATTCTGGAATAGTCGCAAAAGGAATTTTGAATATCTCTTTCCGGTTAAAAGTTATCCTATATGTGAAAGCCGCTTTGAGCGTAAAATTGCCCCAGGTTGCGGAATGAGCCTTTAGAGTTTTGTTATATCGAGGTCTTGGCTAGTTAGAGATGCGAGTATCAAACGCTGAAGGCCGTAAATATGATTTAATCTATGAATTAATTTTTCATTGATTATGTAAAGCTTAAAGCAGCAGAGTTTATTTATTATTAATTTTCGAGACTTTTGCCTCTTGAACGGAATAGTTTCTTCGATGCAAGCAAGGAGTCAGTTTCTATCTTTTCTAATTAACCTGTTCTGTAGACTATGGCCATAGTTAACATATTATCGACAGCACAGTAATTGGTCGTCCTATAAATCTAACTTATCACCTACAGACAGAAATATCAGAGCATTCATCGTCATGGACAAGGTTGGATTTGCAAAACAGTACACTGTTGTCATTCAACTTGCTCGCCTAAATGCAGAAGGATTGGACAGTGATAGAAGATAAAAATTGGTCGTGGATAACAAAGGAAGTGGATAGGACACAATAATGCTGAGAGGGGATTCCCTACTATAGCAACTGTCATAGAGGGAAGAATGGAGGGGAAGAGGAGAAGAGGAAGACAAAGACAGATGATGTTGGACCGGATGATGGAGGATGGATACAGCCGACCCAGCATCGAGAGGAGTGGCGAGGTCGGACTTTCGAATCTACTTGAGGCAGAGAACCGAATATAAGCTTATATATATATATATCAATCAATCAATCAATCAAAAGTCTTTATTGCAACCAAAAAAAAACAAAACGTAACAAGCTTTCCATATATCAACGTAAAAAACCACAAGAAAAATACATCTTTTCGATTGTAAATACAACATATAAATACTGGTTAAAGGTTGCAAAGGGTGGCCCCAAAGGGATATAATCCCGCTAGGCGGGGTCACCCATACAACGTATTATAATTTCTAAATTCATGGCTGGCTTTTCTTAATTAAGTTCAAACTCGCTTAACTAAATTCTTAACTAAATGGCTCAACAGCCGGGCCCCGGTGCACGTACACGCCTACCAATTGGAGATGTCTCTTCTATTAATTAAGGCTTTATCATATAAAACTGGGGGGAGCTATACATTAATTAGATATTCTCTTAGTTGAAGTTTAAATTCGAAGCGATTTTTAGAGTGCCGAATTTCAAGAGGAGTCTCATTCCAAAGTTGTGGCCCTGATGCTTTCATACTAAATTCTCTTATATTTGTACGAGCCCGTATTGGGCGATATGTAGCTGCTGTTCTAGTGTTATGTGCATGGATTTGTGATCCCATGGTAAAATATCCCCTGAACGACTTTGGGAGTAAGTTCCGTTCATACTGATATACGAATTCTACTATTTGCATTCTTCTAATTTGATCGATTTTTAATATATTTAAATTCTTGAATATTGGGTCAGAGTGTTCTCTTCGAGGGGACCCATTTATTATTCTCACGGCTTTTTTTTGCAGTAACATTAGTTTATTAAGTCTGGACTCATAATTAGAAGCCCATATCATACTACAGTAGCTTAAATAGGGGTATATTAGTGAATAATATAGGTTCAGTCTGATGTCCTTGGGAAGCAAGTATGATACTCTAGATATTATCCCTATAATTTTGGCAATTTTCAATGTGATATAATTGATGTGATCCTTCCAATTTAAGTGTTGATCAACGTATATGCCAAGAAATTTAGTAGTTTTAACTTGGGTAATGGGTACTCCATCAATTTGTAATTCCACATCAACTACTTTGATTTTTCTATGCGATTTAAATAATATGAAATTTGTCTTATCAATGTTAAGGGTGAGTTTATTTGCTGCAAACCATGTGTTTATAGTTGCTAGTTCCTTATTAACAATCTCAGTAAGGGATACCCAGGAGCTGTTTGAGTAAAAAATATTGGTGTCATCTGCGAATAGTATAAAATGCATGACTTTTGAGGTGTTTGCTAGGTCGTTTATATATAAAAGAAATAGAAGTGGTCCGAGGTTTGAGCCTTGTGGAACTCCATGAGTGATATACCCAATATCTGATAATATACCATTACATGCCACCTTTTGGGTTCTATTTTGTAAATAACTTTGAAACCATTTTAACTGTGTCCCTCTTACTCCGTAGTTAGATAACTTTTTTAACAAGATGTTATGGTCCACAGTGTCAAATGCTTTTGCTAGGTCGATGAATATTCCAACTGAATATTCATTATTGTCTATTGCCTTAGAAATTCTATCTTCCATTTCTAAAAGTGCCATAGAAGTAGAGTGCCCCTGTCTAAACCCATGCTGCGCCGGGTGTATTATATCCGCCGAATTTATATAATTGCTAATTCTATCATATACAATTTTTTCGAAATACTTAGCAAAATATGGGAGAACTGATATTGGCCTATAATTGGTCACATTTTCTGTATCTCCTTTTTTAAAAATTGGTGTTATTTTAGCTATTTTGAGTGAGTCCGGGACCACACCGGTTAGAAGAGAACAGTTAATTATTTCCACCAAAGGATACACTATCATAGATAAATTGGGGGTAGCGATATATGGGTCAATCTCGTCCACTCCTGCTGCATGGTTTTTTTTTAGCATCTTTCCTATTTTCATAATCTCCTCCTGGGAAGTTATGGTCAGTCCCAATGAATTACATCGTGAAGGGGGCATATAATCCTCGAAGGAACAAACTGAGTTTTGAATTTTACTCGCTAAATCGGTCGCTATACTGGTGAAATATTTATTAAACATGTTTGCTATTTGCTCTGGGTCATTTATTTTATCTCCGTTTACTATTAATGAGTCCATTTTTACCTTTTTGTCTTCTATGTTCATCGCTGCTCTGATAACTTTCCATGTCATCTTCATGTCATTATGATGTTTATAAAATTCCTCTGCATAGTAGTTCTTTTCGGCATTAATTCGAAGTGTTTTAAATTTATTCCTATACTGTACAAATTTTAATTTATTTTGTTGGTTTGGACATTTCAGGTATTTTATGTATAAGAGATTTTTCTTTTTGCAAGATTTCAGCAGTCCTGCCGTCATCCACGGCTGTTTCGATTTTACCTTTTGCTTTGTCACTTCTCTATGTGGAAAGGCTTCATTATAGGCCCGACTATATTTCTCCAAAAAACTTTCATAGGCTTCATTCGCGTTACTTTTATCACAGAGACTTATAACCTCATCCCAATTCATCTCTGTCAGGGTTCTTTGAAACTGATCCTTTCCTGCCTCAGTTATTACTCTTTGAGTCCTATCTTCGCACTTTCTTTTATATACATTCTCCAAGGAAAAACTTGCGTAAATCGGCAAATGGTCGGATATGTCAGAGATGACTATGTATGAGTTTTGCAACTTGGACCATGAGCTACAATATATATTGTCTATTAAAGTACGTGTAGAGGAGGTAATTCTAGTTGGTTTAGTTATGGTTGGCAGGTAGTGATGTGCTATTAAAGAGTTATAGAATATGTTGGAATCTCTGTGTTCATTTAGTTTGAGTAAGTCTATATTAAAATCTCCCATTATTATTATCTGCTTAGAGCTATCCCGGATTCCAGTTACCAATTCATCAAATTCCTCATTGAAATCTTTTAATTGCAGACCGGGTGCTCTATAAATTACTCCTATTATTGGGTTCGAATTTTTTAGAAGCAGTCTTATAAAAAGACTTTCATACGTTTTATGGTTTTTGTAGCCTTCTTTAGGTTCATACAGCTGAAATTTTAGAGTATCTTTAACCAATAGTCCTACTCCGCCACCTCTTTCTCCCAGCCTAGCCTTCCCTATGAAGTCATAACCAGGGATTTGGATAGTTTCTTCCAGGCTACCATCCAACCATGTTTCCGATAATGCAACAATTGATATTTGGAGTCCCTCCACTAATTCCCTGATTTCAGTTAATTTAGGCAGTACACTTCTGCAGTTTATGTGGAGGAGTCTTAAGTTAGTTCCTTCGTACTCACTCTCCTCCTTAATCTTTTTAGCGAGCATATGTGGTGATATGTAATCACTTGACCAGTTCACATTCTGAAAGTAATTAATGTCAGGATCTGTATTCATGCTGCTCAAGGTTTCTTCTTCATCTTCATTAAAAATTACATCTAATTCTTCCTCCCCTTCTATCTCTTCTATTACAATTAACTCCCTTTCTAGTCTGAGTTCCTCAGTGAGTTCCTCATTCGTATTTTCATCACTATCATCTGTTAAATTTAGCCTGGTTCCATTACATATATAACAGGTTCTTGAGAGTCGAGCGTTATAGCTTCCACTTGTATTATCTAACCCAGCATAATTAGCATCGCCCACAGTGTCTTTACTCCCTTCCCTGTATGTATCTACTAATTGACTGCACGTGCACCATCGGCCCGGCCCGCGAGTATCTGTCGCCAGCTGAATTAGTTCCAGCGTATGGTCATTCCTGCGTTTGACTCTGTTTATGTCCCTAGCATTTCAATTTAGTATATATAGTCCTGTTTATATGTCTCTCTATATATATCATATCAAATAGTCCTATGCCTAAAGTTCAATGCAATCAGTCTAATAATCAGCCTACATTCAGGCCTTGAGATCTGAATCATCACTTATACATATGTATATAAATCAAACAAAAAATCCACCAAAGAGAACAGTGTTTGTAACAGTAGAATTACTGCAACCTTTAAGCAGTAGCAGTTAATTAATTCCATAACAAATTCTCTTGTTTCAATCTACTGTATCATTCTATAGAATTCATCTCCTATATGTCTCACAAGTACCTCCATCTATCATCATACCAATGACAGGCATTCTTGCAGACAAACGAGTTACATGTATAACGCAAGCAGAGAAAGGTTTTTACAATTGTGACCAATCGGGTCAAATCATCGACCACACAAAGAAGTACTAGTAATGAATGCAATGTAATGTAATGAAAATGACTCCTAAGTAGCTTATACTATGGTTATCAATCTTTTTGGTAGGTCTCTAAAGATGCATGTTCATCTATTCCTTCCAGTGCTTTTCGATTACACAAAGAAGTACTAGTAATGTAATGCAATGTAATGTGATGTAAATAACTCCTAAGTAGCTTATACTATGGTTATCAATCTTTTTTGTAGGTCTCTAAAGCTGCATGTTCATCTACTCCTTTCAGTGCTTTTCGATTACACAAGGAAGTACTAGTAATGTGATGCAATGTAATGTAATGTAAATAACTCCGAAGTACCTCATACTATGGTTATCAATCCCTTTGGTAGGTCTTTAAGGATGCATGTTCATCTAGTCCTTCCAGAGTTTTTCCCAGGCCAAACTATTGGGAGATAAGATAATATTTGCTCTTATGTCCAGTGAACCTTTTATGTAGAGCAAATAAGTAAATAAGTGGGCTACTGTGCCTTAATGATGCTTTATCAGCGTCGAATCAACGTGAGGTGAGCTGGAGGATAAGTGCGACTTCTCTGCTCCTTCCGTGCCCATGTAAGGTAAGTCGTCTATTCGAAGAAGCTTCTTTAGCGTACTCACATTGTGGATTTTCAGTGGTTTGTCTCCCGGTTTTTCGGTGGTGCGAAGGTACACTACTCCTCCCATAGTCCAGGTAGATAACACTTTTCCTTCCTTCATAAGGCTCCTTGCCTTTGCGTAGGTTTGCGCGGCTTGGGATGATAGGTGTTCATTGATGTAGGTCCGCGATTTTTTTAGAGTGAAGCGGGCTGCATAGACCAGATTTCTGGTCTTCATTTCCCGAAACTTAACCACTAGCGATCGATGGGTTTCCTTCCCTCTCTTTGGTAGTATATATATATATATATATATATATATATATATATATATATATATATATATATATATATATATATATATATATATATACGGAACAGCGAATGGACAGATCAGAGCAGGCAGAAAGATTTATATATAGGCCTCATATAATTATTTTTACACGATAGACGTTAAACTCACTTCGTAGGCTCAGCATTTCCTCGATGGCACCGCCGTGTCCACCTGTAGTTCACAAACAATGCACACATTGTGGTGTCACCGGGATCAGTCATAGTAAACCATGCTTTGACGTCTTAACTAGTTAGCCAACATGGAGTAAGTATACATCAACATCCATTTTGGCTTCCAGGGCCACTGATGTCGACCTTACCTCACAATCATGTCTCGTACTTGCTTTTTACAACGATCGATTACGTGAATAAAATAATTGTGTCATAACTGCCGACATATACATGTATTAGTAGGCCATAGCTCGGAGCAACGACGCAAGTATCTTACCGAGTCATCGAAATGGTAATTGTAATTAGAAACTTTATATAACCCTACTGTTAAGAAACACTAAATAGGAGGACTCGATAAGCTCATCTGAGCCTTTTCCCCCTATAGAGTTGATAAATGGGCCGGGGTCGTCCAATGAACATAGGTTACAGGCCTATCACTCGTAATCAAATCTCAGAAGTAGGCCTATAGGAGATTTAAGTATTAGTAGCTCGCTCTCTGTCCTTGACCCCCTGGAGCTCGTTGGGTGATCCGGTGTCCCGATAAGGTAAACCTTGACGTGGTAAATTGGTTTAGTTCCTCAGTGAGGATGTTGTCAACTGTTTTGTTATCTAAATAGACTGTTGTTAATTATCGAACAGTTGTCAAATGTAAAACTTACTGTAAAGTCGTCAATTGTCAATAAAGTTTGTCATTGTCAAAAAAGAGCCGCTCTCTAAGCTATAGCCGATCTGATGTTTACTGTCGTCAAGCACAGACATTTCTTCACCGAGCAAAACAATGTACAGAAAACTATCAGAGTCACCATTGGTTGGCTAGAGCGCATGCGTGGACGCCAGCCAACGAACGCCCATCTAAAGGTGACAGTATCATGTCCAGAGTCTCTGAACTAACGACAGACGGTAGCGTACGCGGCAAACGACAACGTCACCGCCCAGTGCCTCCTCATTGATGGTAGATGACTCACGTCTGGCCGACTCTCCAGCCGCCGGTTGCACACAGAACTATTAATCGGCTGTCGGTCGGTAGATAGAAGCGCCACTACAAATTAACGGTCGAGGTTACTCCAAATACCAGTTTCGCTTTTTCCTCCGCCAAGAAGAAAATTACCCGACTGCAGACGGTGTGCGTGTGACCATAGATCCAGGATTCGAGCGCACATCAAGAAGCCCGGCCATCCCTCCTCAAGCAGTCACGTAAGTCAAGATGATAATGTGAAACGTACCAATTCCGCAGCAGAAAGTAGGCCTAAGCATAATTCCGACACGCAAGCTTAGCAGCATTAAACTCCAACGTGTTAGAGCTTAGAGGTAATTCTGTATTTAGTGAAAATGATCTGCCGAAGAGATACTGAAGACGAACCAGTGACATCTGACATGCAGAAAATTCAACGAGTGTAGTGAAGGAAGCGAGTGCTGTGAAGAAAGACGTATTGGCCATGAAGTAGACGTCGCAGAAAATTTATGGCAGCTCAGTGACCCCACGAACGCGCGTGAGCACATACGAAGGCAGTCAAAAAAAACTCGCCAGTGACAAGTCTTTGCGAACTGCGCCGTGTGCAATGCGATACAAGACACTTGGGAACGTGCTATCCTAGACAGGCGACCCACCACATCAGAGACAAGAATAGAATGCGCTGTTATGTCATTTAGGTGTAGTTTGATCGGGGAGAGAATTAGGAACAAGTTAATAATATTAATAATAATAATAACATCGACAATTTCTAAGGCGACGTCATAACATCGACAGAAAACGCTAATCGGGATAAGCCTTTGCGAAGAGAAAAGTCATAAGTTTAATCTTGAAAGACTCGACTGAGTCAACAGAGCGAATCGATGGAGGTGACTGTTCCGACACTTGGGGTCGACAGTTGAAAAAGCACGGTCCCCAAAGCACGTCTTCGACCTACGCACGTACACTCGTACAGGTCACCTTTCGCAGACGATCTCAGCCGAAAGACCAGCTGCCGCTGGTCCCAGCTCTCGGTTAAATTACTAGCTGACTGACTTGATTACTTACTAACAGACGAACAAATGCACAAATGTCATTCATTCTGTCATTAATTAAGTAATTCGTTCATTAATTAATTCAAGCATAATTCGGTCATCCGTTCGTTCGTTCATTCATTCAAATCTTTCGTTATACTGACCAAGTTTATTGACTTTGACATCGGGGGCGTTTGTTCTTCTGTTCGCCTGTAGACCGGCACCGGGGCAGTTGCGAAGGGCTGCCTGTAGGCCTTTGGGTCGCACGGCCTCAACGGGCAAGACCCTCCGTCGCTTCTTCGGCAACTTGGCTCTTGCCTGCGTGTGCGAGTAGAAGAGGGCAAAGTTGCTGACGATTACGGGAACGGGAAGGGCGATCGTTAGCACCCCGGTCAGGGCGCAGATCGACCCAACGAACATTCCCAGGTACGTCTTCGGGGTCATGTCGCCATAGCCAACCGTCGTCATGGTAACGATGGCCCACCACAGCCCGACGGGGATCGACGTGAAGTCGTTGTCCGGATTCGTCTGCGTTCGTTCGGCGTAGAAGACGAGAGAAGCGAAGACGACGATGAAGAGGACAAGGAAGAAGACGAGGAGGCTGAGCTCGTGTGCGCTCGCCTTGAAGGTGTGGATGAGGATCTTCAGCCCCGGGGAGTGCCGGGTCAGTTTGAACAACCGCATGATCCGAATGATGCTGAAGAACTCGAGGATCTCGTTCTCCTTCTTCAGAGCCGTCATGAGGAAGTCGAGGTAAAAAGAAAGCGTTGCTATGACGTCGATGATGTTGACGGGTGTTCGAAGGAAGTCGAGCTTGCTGTGACTGACGATGAAGCGGACGATGATCTCCAGAGTGAACCAACCGTTGCAGATGCACTCGGCGTAGAAGAACGCCGCGTGTGGCTCGCTGTTCTTCTTGTCCAGTCGCCACTGCCTGTCGCCAGGCGTCGCGTTGCCTAGCAAAGCATAGAGGCCGGTCGTGATGGTGCTCCGGATGACTGGAACTCGCATGGAACTATGGGTCTTGAGACAGAACGACAGAATGGAGACGACGATGAAGAACACGGACACGGTGGCAACAATCTGTCAACGGAAGTTACCGAGGCAACAGAGTTACTATGGCAACACGAGCGACGATGATTATGTATGTATGTATGTATGTATGTATGTATGTATGTATGTATGTATGTATGTATGTATGTATGTATGTATGTATGCATATATATATACATATACGCCCCTGTATATATATATATATATATATATACAGGGGCGTCTACACCATAGAAACTTTGGAGCAAATGCTCCATCCAAGAAATAAGGGGGAAGATCTATCAGTGTGTGTGCCACCATTTTAGGGGGGGGGGGAAGGAACGGGAAGGGGGGAAGAAGAGGGGGAAAAGGGACGTTGCTCCAATGACTTAGGGGGATAGACGCCTCTGTATATATATATATACAGGCAACAGATCATCATTATCATCATCATCATCATCATCATCATCATCATCATCATCATCATCATCATCATCCTCATCATCATCATCATCATCATCATCATCATCATCATCATCATCATCATCATCATCATCATCATCATCATCATCATCATCATTGAGTATTTGCTCTTTCAAAAAGTTAATAATTGGAAGAAGCTACAAGATATTCAGTTACGTGACATAACATTAGTATTTTAATTACTTCAAAAATTACATCAGCACACACCATAACATGAGAATACTAAGTCCATCGCTTGATGCATTGTGCAGTGGCGCCGCCAGACGCCAAAAAAGTTGATGCAAATGCGTCTATTGCGTCCGCGTGCCGGCGCCACTGGCATTGTGCATTACCACAGCGGAGCTATAGAAGTTATTATATTATATAAGAGCATTAGAGATTTGCGCAACTGAGATCGTGTTGGTCCTTGATGCCATTTGTAACTTGGTTTCTGATTATATGATTAGCTGTAATTCTCTTTCGTCTTGCTGCGTGTGGCCTGCACTGACCGTGTTCCAGCATTCCGATCACCTTGGCTTCTATCTAATTAGTCACCATCGATCTTGGCCATGACCTGATTCCGACCTGATACAGCGAATAATCTCGACCCGACACACAAGACCTTGATTAGGTTTGCATGATCGCGTTGTACAAACGAAGACTTTCTGACAAATTGGAAAATTGCTATCAGCTCGAGTCAGTTGGTTGTAGGATTATTCCTGAGCTCGGGTTTTAAGGCTAATTTTGGACTGGGGCTTTTAGATTTAGTGTTGGGTAAGGGTTTTGGGGGGCTAGTGTTGTAGTTATTGCTTGGCTCAGTTTCATGTTCATAGTCTCTTATGACTTATTGGTGCGATGGGGAAACTTATGCTTTTACGTTCACATACACATAATCAGCTCCAAGAACGGAACTATTCAGGTAACTTCTCTGATTTATTTGACCTTTCTGCCTCTTTTGACACTTTCGAATATGATAAACGCCGTCACCGCCTCGAACTCTCGAACACTGGTTTGACCTTTCTGGCCCTGCTTGCTTGCATCTTAGGCCTACCTGCATCCTCGTGTTCATCAGCCCGTAGCCTCGATGCCAACTGATTTGAAATGTGGGATTCCACAAACTTCTGTGCTGGGTCTGCTCCTGTTCATACTATGTATCCCTCCACTTGGCTACTTCTCGCGGAGAGTCACTACCATTTTTATGCCAACTAATTCTTTCATTTGCTCGTGACTAATTTAGCTCTTCATATTATTTGCTCTTGATTATGTTCAGTATATGATGGCCTTTCTTACTAATCTTAAAACTGTACTATTTGAACGTGCTGGTGTCGGGAGCGCCTCTGAGTAGTTCCCTTGAAGGACACTATACAAATCCTTGAATGAATGAATGAATGAATTGTACTGGCAGTCAATCGAGCAATGAATTCAATTAAAATTCTGTATTATAGCAGGGATTGATTTAACGTGCAATGATGCACAAAATGAGCAGCGATAAATTGAAAAGTGCAGTGATGAAAGGCTGTTTGCGCAGGAAATGTATTGCAATTCATAATTATTTATGATTTTTATTATTGACTCCCACTATAAACTCGCAATTTTGTGCAGTGACGACTTTTTCTTAAAACATCCTCTGTATTATAGTTTACCAAACATTGCATCCAGATCAGCTCCATTCTCACTCCTCATGCCATCAAAGATTGCACTCGATCAAGGGATACCCTGACCTTTGCTTTGCTTCGCACCGAAACTGCGCTGGGTTCTCTGGCGTTCTCGGTGGAGAGTCCAAAGCTTTGGAATTCACTGCAGTTTTTGCGTTCTGTCACTTCTATATCATTCAGAACTATGCTTGAAACTCATCTTTTCAGCTGCAGGTTTCCATTCGTAGCTTGACTTCTAGTCTCTCTGACTCCGTATTTCGACCTGTTTTCTCTCATCGACCACGATTTTGATTTCGGTTCCACTTGGTGCGACTTCCGATTGCTACTTAATGCATTTATAACGGCGCTATAGAAATCATAAGATTAAGTTAGATTAGATATAATTGAAGTTGCTGTAACTGGTGCGATTGTCGCTTTTCCCGATGAGATATTGGCCTGGATGGACAAATGGCATAATAAGTGTCCATGGCTTTCGATGCGGTTTTCCTCACACGTGGTCGACCAGATATTGGATTTCGACGTAAGACGAACGACAGACCAGCATCGCTTCCCTATAATTCAGTGCGCTGTGCACTTTGAAGCGATGCATCCTGGGACGCCTGTCATAGTAAATAGCCCTGGCCGCCAGACGGCCAATTTATTCGACCAGAAGCGTTTGCATGTGAGGTGCATTAAAGCCTCCTGCGACTGCAAAAAGCAACGTTGAGGTCTGAAAAGACAACGGTCACTGACCTGGCTGCAGACGTGCATGTTGTACGTAGGCCTATATGAGTAGAAAGATTAATTCGCACTAGGTAGCGTAGGGATCAGCGGCACGTGATTTGAAAACGGATTGGGTGTTGACAAAGTTTCACGCTAACACTGAACCACAAGACGTATCCAACAGTGTTTAATCTAGACGTCTTTGGGGGGGAATGTCCCCCCAGGATTGACGTTTCCCCCCAGAGGCCAGCAATATTATAATGTAGAGACCTTTTTGGGGAGGGAAACTTTTTTGAGAGAGTCATTCCTATAGAAAAAGTTTTAAAAGTTGGACGAATGTCTAAAAAAGGTCATAGATGAAATTACTAAAAAATTGGTTGGTCCCCCAGAAACCTTGTTTTCCCTCCCAGAAGAGGGGGACTAGATTAAACACTGCGTATCCAATACCGTCAGCTAACTCTTTGTACCACTAACCCTGTAACTCCACGCAGTCTTAGTACAAGACAAAGGCAGATCCATGTGTCGCAATCAGGGGCGTAACTTTGGTCTAAAAAGTGGGTGGTACCAATTTCTTACATAGAAGAAGCAAAGCTGAGACCTCTGGGAAAGCACCATAATAAAGTATTGATTGGCATTGTTAAAAAAGTGGGGGTACGGTACCCCAAGTCCCAAAAGTGTGGGTACGGGTACCCTCGTACCCCCACAAATTACGCCTATCGTCGCAATCTGACCACGGTGCCCGCCATCTGAGTTATAGGCACAGACCACTTCAAATCTGAACCTATGGATGAAATATGTGTAGCCGTAGCTTGAAATATCTGCATTCTTTGAGAAATCCAAGTGAGTTAAGACTGCAATATGTCATATTATAATCAATGACGGTGTAGCCTGTGAATGTAAACTAGCAGCACTATTGAGAAGGACTTGAAAAGATGCTATGCTAAGTGTTCTGATACATACATACGTACATACATACATACATACATACATACATACATACATACATACATGCATGCATACATGCATACACACATACATACATACACACTTGCATGCAAGTATTTAGTATCGAATGTCAGGTCATGAAGATGTGCTACCTATAGTCACACAACTCTCTACTTGACTGCAGTTTTTCATAATGATGATGATGATGATGATGATGATGATGATGATGATGATGATGATGATGATGATGATGATTATGATTATGAGGACGACGACGACGACGACGACGATGATGATGTGATGATGGTAAGAGCAAAAGAAGAATAAAAATAATGATTATAATACATTAACCAATCCCAGACGAAATGAGACTCTCAAATCTATACATATAATATCCATATAGTGTCCGTCTGTCGGGGGACGCTACGTCACAAACGGGTTCTGTTCCATTGTGAAACATAAACCGTTTGTGACGTCAGTACTGCCGTCTTGACGACGGCGATCAGAGCATCTTAACCAACGATACATAAAGGCCTATAATTATACACTGACGTCATAATATGACGGGCAAATACTCTAGTTTAATAATAATAACAAAGAAAATAATAATTCATTTTATTATTATTATTATTATTATTTTTTTTTTCGCCCGAGGTATAAAGAATCCCTCAGGCTCTTAGATACTATCATCGTGCAGGAGTTAGTGGTCCTCGTCCCAGGGCAGTTATTATTATTATTATTATTATTATTATTATTATTATTATTATTATTATTATTATTATTATACACCCGCTGTAAAAGTAATCCCTCAGGAGATAAAATATTACTCGGAGACTATCAATTACATCTGGAACGGCTGCGTCTCATCCGGTTCAAGCAAGGAGAAACTGTGATAAGCAACGGCTTTAAAACGCTGAATTATTAGTGAGAGGCGTTGAAACAGATGGCTGGGTTGTCTCGCAAATCCGTGAAGAACACAGACCAGTGCTATTAAAGGGAACCGATATATTTTATAAACCTAGAGAAACAGTCATCTGTGCTAAACATTTATCCTATAGCCGCTGTCAGCTGTTCAGACTTCAGAGGCACCAGACGTAGCTGAAGTTGATGGCAATACAAAATCAAAGGCATCTGGCACAGTGACGTCTCGTATGTGTTTATGCCCAGAGCTCTATAGGAAATCGAAGTGAGTCAATCATTCTCGTCTCTTAATTGCCATCGGTTAGAAACAAGTCTGACTGTTCCTTTAGAGCAGAGTTTCCCAAACTGTGGGTCGCGACCCAAAAGTGGGTCGCGAAGCTCTGGCAAGTGGCTCGCCAAATTTTTTCGAGAAACATTAATTTTTTTACAGCAACAGCATTTGGCTATGATTAGGCTATAACTATCTGGATTGCAATAAATTGTAAACTGTTTTTACCTAAGTTTCCTTTTAATGCTTTAAATTTCTAAGCGCTGTACGTAAATCCACTTATATTTCGATACCAATTTACGATGCAAATTTTAGTATGCAATGCTTAATTTTACACAGTGGGTACCGAGACTGCCAAGATATTCACAAGTGGGTCGCGACCCAGAGAAGTTTGGGAACCGCTGCTTTAGAGTTTAGAGTCTATAGCATAAAAGCCGATACATCCCTGTCTAGTGCGCCACTGATGAGTTTTGAGCGCCAATGATGAGCGCTTTATAAATAAATGTCAGAAAATAATTACAATAACACTTAAAATTAGAGGCTCACGAGTCTCTTTTACGTAAGGGCCTTGGTCTCATTTTACACGAGTCTCCTTGGACCAAATAGTACATGTCCCTATCCTTCGTATTCTTTCTGTGCAGCCCATGATTCACCAATGACTAGAGAGACCACGCGAAAATTGATGACCGGCCGTACCACTCTAACGAGAGATCGATCACTACGATTAAGGGAAATTTATGGTCCATGTACCTGAGAGACACGGGTTCTAATCCCCACGAAAACATTTGGCCGTGGACTGTATACGAAGTGTGTATACTTAAATGCGTGCAGGGAACCATCAGTAAGCAATGTAGGTACGTGGCGACCGCTGCTCGGCGGATGAAGAGATCGGTGTATGAATGGGTCGAGAGACCCTTTCATGATCAGTGTCTCTGTATGCTCCACGTTCTGCTCTATGGAAACGGAACTGGAAACGAATGACTGACAATCATGGAAGACATATGACAACTCCAAACGCAGCCAAGCATCCGACCAGTAACCTATTCTAGTCGCTTTCATCAAACACTCAGCTCAACGTATGTACGCATGTATGTATGTATGTGTGCATGTATGTATGTATGTATGTATGTATGTATGTATTTATGTACGACGTAACGTATGTATGCATGTATGTGTGTATGTAGGCTATGTATGTATGTATGTATGTATGTATGTATGTATGTATGTATGCATGTATGTGTGTATGTAGGCTATGTATGTATGTATGTATGTATACATGTATGTATATATGTATTTATGCATGTACGTATGTATGCATGCATTTCTGTATTTCTATGCGTATTGACGGTATTCTGTATGTATTTCTGTATCAGACAGTGTGTATGTATTTGTGTATGCATGTATATATGTATATAAATGTATGTAGGCTATACATACGCATGTATGTATTTTTGTATTTCTGTATTTATGAGTGCATGATGTATGTATGTTTGTGTGTGTGTATTTATGCGTTTGTCGATTTGCGGACCCTCGTTGGTATAGGAGACGCTAAAGCTAACCGCTTAAACGCTCCGGCTTGTAGGTTTGTCGTCCTCTGCGACGTTCAGTCGTTTACCGCCATCTAGTAATGATGGCTTGTATTTAAGGTCAGTTTATATTGGTGCTATATAAAGAAAATATAAATGATGGTAAAAATAAATATAGGAATCGTTTAAATGAAAGGCAAATGCATAATCGGTATAGTTTACGCGTATAATGAATAACAGCAATTATTTGAAATTAGAGCAATCTAAACGGTCCAAAATAAATATTCTGATAAATACGTACATAAATTCATCAATCAACAAATCAGTCTTAACTTGATATAGCGCCCCTTCAAGATACCTACTCAAAAGCCGGAGCTGAAGAGAACGGTATGAATGGATAGATATACATACATACATACACACTGTGAACTGAGTTTTGTGTACAGTTTTGCAGTGCGAGATATTTAGCGTATATATTTAGTGCGCTTACTTTAGTTTCACGTGTATATGTATATATGATAGATGTATAACGTTTAGTCTTAGTGACACGCGCGGCCGGCCAATCTCGGCAGCGGCGCGCTATATGTATATTATTAGAGTTCGCTTAGGCGCACAGAAGACAGGTGTGTCAAGAGGCGCGAAGAATTATGCTGACTAGAGAAGTTTGAATTCGAGTGTGTTCGCTGTAGTAGTGTGGCTGACTAGTTGAGTTGTAATCGAATTGAGTTCTGTCTGTTTGTTTCTTATTAAACTGAAAAGATATTAAACTGTGTTGCTGATTAATTCAGGTTATACTTATACGTAGAATTAGTGTTCAAAAGGTGAACGTTAAATAGGCGTTAAGTATTAAGAGAACAAGGATTTAATCAGAAGGTTTGTCAACGGAAGGATTGGGTTGACATTATTGGTGGCAGTTACGGTGTGGATAAAAACTCACGGTGGAACAGCGTCGGTGTGGATAAATACTCACGGTGGATATAAACTCACGGTGGATTAAAATTCACGTTATCACCTCCTTCGGCGGATAGAAGAATCTACGACGGTGATAAAAGAATTTACAACGGTGTTAGAAGAATCTACGACGGTGTTAGAAGAATCTACGCGTTGTTGCTGTGTGACGTGTCTTCGATATCAACGACGGTGGAACACGAGAAACGGTATAAAAATTTCGTTGTTTTCCACGAACAAATACAAAAGAAATCCCGTTTGTTTATCGATTCACACAACAAGAAAAACCGTGACTTCTTTGAAAAGAGAAATCACCAAAGTAAACAAGTAAGATGGAGAAACTAAGTGCTGAAAGACAAGCAGATATTAAGAAGATGTCTACTGAAAGGCTAAAACAGCGTTTGTTGAAAGCCGGTTTTAAAGAAGAACAATTAGAAGGTATGTCACGTGGTGACATGATGCAGGAACTCGCCGATGTGTGGGTTAAAGAAGAAGTCGAAGAAGAAGGTGCCGTTGGCGGTGCCGTAGAAAAGGTTATTGAAAAACCTCCTGCGCCTATGTCTATGGAGATGTTGATGCAGTGGATGATGATGAAAGAAGATAGGGAGGAGAAACGGAGACAAGAAGAGAAAGAAAGAGAGGAGAAACGGAGACAAGAAGAGAAAGAAAGAGAGGAGAAACGGAGACAAGAAGAGAAAGAACTGAGACAAGAAGAGAAAGAAAGAGAAGATAGACGAAGACAAGAAGAGAAAGAGTTGAGACAAGAAGCAGAAAGTGTAAGGCAAGAAGAATTGCGCTTGCAGCGAGAGAAAGAAGAGAAAGCAGAACGTCTGCAGAGAGAGAAAGAAGAGAAAGCGGAACAAGTGCGTAAGGCAGAACTGGAATTGCAAAAGCATCAGTTCGAGATTCAATTAGAACAGTTGAAACGAGATAGAGAAGATGCTGAAAGAAGAAGACTGGAGCAGATGATTGAATCTGAAAAAGCTAGAAAAAGTGATGAAGAAGTACGTCAGCAACAGATTGAAGCAAAGAGAATGCGTGAAGAAGAAAAAGAAAAAGCGCGAACGTTAGAGTTAGAACGCGCAGAACAGATCAGACAAGAAGAACTCAAATTTCAGAAAGAAAGTTTGGAAAAGGCAGAGGCAGAAAGACAGGAACGTCTGAAACTGGAGAAATCAAAATTGACATTGAAAGAAACACAAATGAGAGAAGAACGGGAAGCAGAAAGAAGGAAGCAGCAAGAAAGTGAAACTTTGGTGTCAAAAATTAAGAAAATAGGTGATGCAATGAAGCATGTATTGCCTCAAATGCCAACTGATATGATGGAGGTGCCATTATATTTTGAAACAGTCGAGAACGCGTTTCGTAGTTTTGCTGTGGAAAAGCCGTTTTGGGTTAAATTATTACTACCATTGATGACGCCGAAAGCTCGAACCGTTCTGAATAGATTGTCATACGATGATCTAGATAATTATGATAGAGTCAAGCAGCACTTATTAAAAGAATTTAAGTTGACTTCGAGAGAATACAGAGCCAGATTTGTGGATGCTAAGAAGACGACAGAAGAGACTTATACGATGTTTACGGCAAGACTGAAGAACTTGCTAAACTATTACGTGAGAAGTCGAAACGTGAACAGAGAGTATGATACGCTCTTTGATTTGCTGGTAGCGGATAAGCTAAAAGAATGTTTACCGCCAGGTCCACTACAGTTTGTATTGTCGAAGGAAGGAACTGACTGTCTCCAAGCTAGTGCAGTGGCAGACTTAGCAGACATTCATGTAAACAATCGAATTGGGTTTGCGATCCCAAATATAAACAGTTATCCTTCTCAACGTTCCGTAAACCAAAGCCAGAGTGGAAAATGGAAAAGTAATCCAGGAACAGGGAATCAGTTTATTGGTAAAGAAGTCAAGGCTAGTGTCCCTGTACCCAATGAGACCAGAGAAGTGACGTTTGGTCGTCAGGGATTTAACAAATCGTCAGCGCCGTTTGCCAAGAGGGAAGGCAACACATCGTTTACGCAGTATAAGAGAAATGAAGGAAATGAACAACGAGGTGTTATGGTGGTGAAGCGTTGTCACAACTGTGGTTCAGACAAACATTTGGTTAAATTTTGTCCAGTTCCAGTGGCAGCAGCTAGTTCTAGCAGAAATCAAGAACACACAAGGGTGAATTTGATTCAAGTGGTTAGTGATACAGATAATCAAACCGCGAGTCAAGAAAACCAAGAGACTGAAGTAAAGTCAGTAATGAAATGTGGTATTCAAAAAGAAATTCTATTGGATGCTGGAATTCAGAGAGAAGTCGCAGGAAAAGATGACAGTCGAATATTGAAGAAATCGTTCTTGCAATATGTCGAGGTTGAAATTCGTGCAGTAGACGGTAAAGAGCCAGTGAAAGTCAAAGCACTGAGCGACTCGGGAGCAGAGATTCCGGTGATTAGTGAAGAATTACTGGAAGGCATGAAGGTGGAACAAATTGGAAAAGTGAATTTGCAATGTGTGGCAGGAGATGCCATTCCTGCGAAGTTAGTGGAAGTCGATGTTAGACTGTGTGATAGTGACGTGGAAGAAGAGGGATTTCCGCGTAAAATCCAGTGTTCACTTACACCTTATGTCACCTTGATGTGTGCTAGTATTGCAAAGATGGGCAGTACAGAAAGATTCTTGTTGCATCCAGAGATAATTGCCGAATTAAAAGCCGTACCACAGATGAAAGTTAAAACGATACAAGGAGATGTGAGTGTACAAGCAAATGTAATGACGAGAGCGCAGAGTCGGAAACAGGAAATGGTAGATGTTGATGAGAAGAGTGAAACTGAAAGTTCAAGTGATGAGGAAAACGAGAGTAATAAGCAACGAAGCTTATCGCGAGATGGTGTAACATCAGAGATAAACGAGCAAGAGATGGCTGCATGCGAGAATGGCACATTAAATGAAACTGAAAAAGACAATGAATGTGACGTGGGGATAGGAGATTTGTATAGAGATGAAGAGATGGATGAAGAACAAAAGGTGCAGATTGCCGATTCGAAGAAGTTTGAAGAGCAACAGAGAAAGGATGAATCGTTGAAGCCGTGGTGGAAGTTAGCACAAGAGAAAGAATCTGAATTCTGTGTGATCAACGGTTTATTGCATAAGAAATATCAGATATTAGACCAGACGATATATCAACTAGTGTTACCAAAAGAGAGACGAATTAAAGTGATGGAATTGGCGCATGAATCGGTATTTGGAGGACATCTAGGAGAAGAGAAAACAAGAGAACGAATAAAATTATCTTTTGTATGGCCAAAGATGAGAAGAGACATTGTGAAATTTTGTAAGTCTTGCGAGAAGTGTCAACTAAAGGCAAGGAGTTTGGTGATGGATAGAGTGCCTATCACTCCTGTCTCAAGAGAAGAGGTCGCCTTCAAGAGAATGACGATGGACCTCGTTGGCCCGATCGATCCAGTATCTGCTGCAGGTCACAAGTATTGTTTATGCATTGTGGACTCGTGCACCAGATGGCCTACAATCTTCTTATTGAAATCGCTGACAGCGAAGGCTGTGTGTGAAGCGTTGATGGAACTATTCATGAACGTTGGTGTGCCGTCCGTGATTACAAGTGACCAAGGAACGAACTTCACAGCCAGTTTGACAAGAGAATTTCTCAATTTAATGGGCTGTAGTCCAAGATTCGACACACCAGGACACCCAGAGGCTGCTGGATTAGTAGAAAGATGGAATCAGACATTTAAAAAGATGATCCATCATGTGATAATAGACAACCCGAGGAAATGGCACAAGATAATTCCTTTCACAGTGTGGGCATTACGAGAAGTGCCGAATGCAACTACTGGAGTATCACCATATATGCTTGTCTATGGGAAAATTCCGAGAGGACCATTGGCAATATTAAAAGAGAGTTGGACTAGAGAAATAAACTTACCACCTCATGTTGGAGTTAAACCAGAAAAGTATTTGAAAGAACTCAAAGAAAATATGGAGAAAGCATTATTGTTTGCAGAATCTTACTCTCGAGAAAAGCAATTACAATACACGAATCAGTATAACAAGAGAGCAAAGCACAAAGAATTTGAAGCTGGTGAGAAAGTCATAGTTTTGTATCCAACGTCAACGAACAAACTTATTTCTCGATGGCATGGTCCATGTACGATCATACATCGAAGATCAAAGTATTCTTATTTAGTCGATATGGGTGAAAATGGTCGAAAAATAATTCACGCCAACAAGATCAGAAAATATGTTACTCGAGCATTAAGTTGTGGTCTAATCGTTGAAGAAGATGAAGATTTTGGTTCAGTGGTTGAATTACCAATGAGGAATGAGGTTCAAGATGACAAGAATTCACTTAACCTCGATCCTGAACAAATTAGCCATTTGACAGTAACTCAGCAAGAACAGTTGTTGAAAGTTTTGAACAAATACTGTGACAGATTTTCAGAAAAACCCGGATTATGTACATTGGTTGAACATGAAATTGAACTAAAACCAGGATTTCGTGGAAAGGAATTTGCAGCATATCGAATTCCTTTGATTTATCGAGCAGAAGTGGAACGTCAGATCAAAGAAATGTTAAAAACAAACATTATTAAACCATCATCGAGCAGAATGGCAAGCCCTTTGGTTATTGTTAAAAAGAAAGACGGATCTTTAAGACTTGCCTGTGACTACAGATACATTAACTCATTCACAGTGGATTGTAAATATCCGATGCCGATTGTCAGAGACGTTTTGAACAAAGTTGGAAAGTCTAATGTGATTTCTATTTTGGACTGTCGAAGTGCTTATTGGACTTGTCCTGTAAAACAATCTGATCAATGGAAGACAGCTTTTGTAACACATAATGGACTGTATGAATTTACTCGTGTTCCTTTTGGAATGATAAATTCAGGCCGAACTTTTGTTAAGGCGATAAATTTAGTTTTACAGCCTATAAGTGACTTTGCAGAACCGTATGTTGATGACATTGCTGTGCATTCTGACAGTTGGAAAGTTCACTTGCAGCATCTAGATGCATTTTTGATGCAAATGAGATTGCATAACGTTACTTTGAATTTGAAAAAATGCATATTTGGTAAGAGTGAGGTAAGGTTTATCGGTCATGTGGTTGGGTCTGGTAAGATAAAGATGAATCCAGACAGAATTGAAAGTTTGACTAATTTGAAGATCCCAGAAACTAAGAAGCAAGTTAAGCAACTGCTTGGATTTTTTAATTATTACAGACAGTTTATTAAGGACTTTGCACAGATTGCGAAACCTTTATCTGATTTAACTAGTAAACGTGTTTCTGATAAGATTGATTGGACTGTTGAACATCAGCAAGCATTTGATTTACTTAAAGAGGCTGTGCGATCCAAAGTAGTGTTATATGTTTTTGAAGTGGGAAAACCATTCAATTTGTACTGCGATAGTAGTGACTTTGCAGTCGGTGCTGTTTTAACACAGATGGACGACAAGGGAATAGAGCGCCCTGTGTCATTTATCAGTCAGAAGTTAACTGATACCCAGAAGAGATGGGCTACTGTGGAAAAGGAAGCCTATGCTATTGTTTGGGCTCTAAACAAGTTAAAAGAAATTATAATTGGATCGAAAATTTTCATTTTTACTGATCACAATCCTCTTACATATTTGACTGAGTCAATGTCTATTGTCTAAGTCTGCTAAACTTGTGCGTTGGGCGTTAGCCTTACAAACTTTTGATGTTGAGGTGAAGTACAAGAAGGGCAGATTGAATATTATTGCTGATTGTTTGTCAAGGTTATAAGTAATCGTAAGACTGTTTATTAATTATTTAGATATATATATATGTTTCATGTATGTTGGTAATTTCGCAAATTTTGAAGTTTAATTTGCTCAATTCCAGAAAAAGGAAGGAGGTAATGTGAACTGAGTTTTGTGTACAGTTTTGCAGTGCGAGATATTTAGCGTATATATTTAGTGCGCTTACTTTAGTTTCACGTGTATATGTATATATGATAGATGTATAACGTTTAGTCTTAGTGACACGCGCGGCCGGCCAATCTCGGCAGCGGCGCGCTATATGTATATTATTAGAGTTCGCTTAGGCGCACAGAAGACAGGTGTGTCAAGAGGCGCGAAGAATTATGCTGACTAGAGAAGTTTGAATTCGAGTGTGTTCGCTGTAGTAGTGTGGCTGACTAGTTGAGTTGTAATCGAATTGAGTTCTGTCTGTTTGTTTCTTATTAAACTGAAAAGATATTAAACTGTGTTGCTGATTAATTCAGGTTATACTTATACGTAGAATTAGTGTTCAAAAGGTGAACGTTAAATAGGCGTTAAGTATTAAGAGAACAAGGATTTAATCAGAAGGTTTGTCAACGGAAGGATTGGGTTGACACACACACAAATATATATATATATATACATGCACATATACAATACACACACACATGTATACAGACGCACATACATTCATACATGCGCATACATACACACATACATACAGCACACACACATACATACACACATACATACAGCACACACACACATACATACATACATACATACATACATACATACATACATACATACATACATACATACATACATACATACATACATACGTACGTACGTACATACATACATACATACATACATACATACATACATACATACATACATACATACATACATACATACATACATACATACATACACAGTTTACACACATACATACATGCGTATACATAGTGTATATCCGACTGACCTTGGCACCTGTAGATGAGTATGGTTCGTCGAAAAACGCCCATATCTTTGGCTTGACCCTCTGCCACCAGCTGGCTTCGTTCATAAGGTATCCCTCCTCGAGTCCGAACTTCTTCATGATGTCCTCTTCGGTCGGCTTGTCTGTGTCAAGGTCAAGGCGGTCGAGGATCTGCAGGGTCTCCTGGGTGTCCCGGTGGGTCGTATAGGTCATCCAACAACACGGTTCGACCTGGTTTGCGTCGAGGCCCCAGAACTCGAGCTCCTCCTCGAACAGCGGTCCGCATACATCGACCGGGTAGTGGAGCTTCCCCGTGCGGTAGTAGTTGAGGATCTGGGCGAAGACGCCCGGGTGGCGGTCGAAGAAGTACTCGTTGAGGACGGGATCGTAGTTGGCCAGCGCCTCCGTCAGTCGAGACAGCCGAGTCGCTGGAATCTTCTTCAACGTCGCCTTGTACGTCTCGTGTCGGATGCCACCGACGTTCAGGACGACTCGATTGTCAGCGTCTGTCATTTTCAGAGAAATGTCATGCTTCACTGATTTTGCTCAATTGTTCTTACTCATTTGCCCGTATTCTGCTGTTTTTGCTCAGTTGACTTTGTTCAGTTGATCTAGCTCATTTACTCGTATCCAACTGCTCGTGGTGAGTCGTAGGAACAGTGTTACTGGAAAGAGTCGTGAGGACGTTTCATTTCTGACAATATAAAAGCGCGGAAATTTTTTTATTGAATGAACTTATCGTTAAGACGTCCATGTCTTATCCGTCTTTCAGTTTATATCGCGGTGCAAAGAAGTGGCATTTCTTTTAATTGCGATTTAAAAGAAAACGGGGAACATGCAGCAGGTAGCGTAAAAGAGGAGAGAAATCAAATTAAGAGATGCGTTTCAATTTTAACAGAAGTCAGATTTAAGACTTTAAATGCCCTGCAATCAGGGTTTAAAGTGGGTGGGAACGCGTGGGAACGGCGTTCCCACTGCTCTCCAAATTCGTTGCTTGCGTTCCCACTGCTCACAATGCAAGAACCCTGGTAACGCATGCGTTCCAATAAAACTCGTCTTTGGAGTTCCCACTGCTCACCCAAACCACTTTAACCACTGCCTGCAATCCAAGAATTTTCTCCTACTGATCCGGAGGTTGTTAGGTTCGTAACTTACCACATCTATGGTCCCCAGATCTGGAGCTGTGTTCCCACAAATATTCAACAGGTCCCAAATCTTTATATTTTTAAGACTATTGCGTTTTCACTTAACGGATGGATTAATCGATGACAATTCATGGAACAGATTTAAACTGGCTTTGCATGCCGTCTTACAACTGTTGACTTAAGACTATAATGTAATATATAGGCCTAATATAAACATTTGTAAAGCACTCCTCGCAGCAGAGCTATTCAGAAGCGCTCGTTCATTAGTAAAACACTGTTCACCGAAATTGAATGCTTATGAATACCCGGTACCTGCTTAATCACTTAGTTAAGCCTATCACTGTGTCTCTCAATCGAACCTCTATCTTCAACGTAATTAACTGATAAAATTGGATGCCCTATATATTAGCGGGATTTCATCCCTTCTGGGCCTCCCCTTTGTCAACGTTTTCATGTAACATACCAATGTTGAACTGATGTATGTTATATCGTTGCAATAAAAATTGATTGATTGATAATGAGTTAAGTAAGTGAGTAAGTACATTATTTATTGTACTAGTTGCATAACCGCACTTTGGCGTACATTCATCTAAGCGGAGTAGGCCTATAACATTCTAATTATAAACCCTTTTCTTGCCAGAGGGTTTGCTGACGTCGCGTGCCGCGTTGCACGCATGCAGAAATTCAACAACCGATCCACGCGCAGTGAACAATTACAACAATTAGTTTACAACAAAGTGCGTCAAGGGCTAATCATTTTGAATTGAATTTGAATTGAATTGTGTATTGAAACACCAGACAACAGACAAATCAAATTATGACAGTTTCGCCGATAGCATTTCAAGTGCTGGCGTTAAAAAGGCAATCCAAAAGGGTCAAAAGTCCCGCTACGGCCTGGATTACCCTATCACATAAGCAGTTTATAGGCTGCCAGTTCAACATACAGCTTCACGATAATTTCAAACATAATTTCAAATCATATGCAAAGATTCTAAACAGTGCAAGTTAAAACAAACCATACAAACAATTAAATCTGCGAGGACAGTAGGTAGCGTTTCATTTGTACTTTAAATCAGTGGCGGCGCCACGATTTGAAAAGTGGTACGGCAAATTAGAAGGTCTGGGTAAAAATGACGGTAAAATTATGTTTTTTCCGTAAAATCTTAAAAAGTGGTACGGCAAAAGCCGTACAACAAACATAGGCGGCGCCGCCACTGCGTTAAATAGACCAAGGATAGGAGCTTGAATAAGGCCATGTAGAAGAGTATTCCAAAGCATTGGGCCGGAGCATTTTATTGAAATTGCATGACCTTCGTATGAGCTGCAAGACTTCGATAGTTCCGTGAAGATCTTGTATTGTAGTTATGTACTGATGTAGGCTACCTTGACAGAAGTAGTTATCAAAACTTAATGATAGCAGTTTACAGTGATAACAATACATGAATAAACCAATTTGATAGCTAGTAATTGTTCCGAAAAAAAATTCGAAAGTTTTTTCGATTCATGACATCATTTTCGAATCGAATCGAATACCGCCCAGCCGTTTCGTTTTCGAATCGAATAGCCTATCGAAGTTTCGTAGGTCTCTAAGAAAAAAAGTAAGAAACGATAACATGTAATCTTGTGAAGAAAAATGGCAAGTAAGGACGGATCAAAAGTTGAGCAAAACTGGCCATGGCTTCCACTTGATTTAGGGTCATGCCCGTGATTGGCCCCAACCGATTTCGGTGAAGGTTCCCACTGCTATCGCAATCACTGGTACGTGGGAGATAAGAGGGAAGAGTGAGAAATTCATAAAGATTACACAATATATAGATTAAGCATTATAAACAATGTCTAGTGTAAGGTGTAGTAAAGTACGTCAGCAGGGTCGAGGCCACAAGGTCGCTATAGGCAGTGTTTTAGTTGTCGGGGGGTTGGGGGGTTGAACCCCCCTAGTTCTCTTTCTAACCCCCTCAGCTAAGTAACTGAAAATACGTTTGGGGGGTTAGTTTACTACAAAAAACTGGTGTTTGGTCTATGTGACTATGTGATTTGGTAATCTGCAAATTTTTGACCCCCCCAGTTGTTTTTGGACAACTAAAACACTGGCTATAGGAAAACGTGTAGGTCTATAGGCCTATCTACATTTACATCTGCCACAACAAAATAATGCATGCACCTGTGGCTTATAGTCAAATTATCGTTTGCTACCTATTGTGTTAATGATCTTCATAGCAAAAGATGTTCTCAGCGTTTTCGCACATATTTTATCATAGCAGTACACAACAAAAGTATAGTAATGTCATGCTACATTGGACACTATACTTCATTGTCAGTCTATACTGAGCCCATCAGGATTAGAATCCGAGTGAATGCGTAGCGTGAAAATATCAATTGACTATCGAACTGTGTGACCTGTGTGTCAGGCTAACGGATGTCTTCTCTTTCCGTGAAATCTTGATATTGTGTCGACACACTTTCTAGGCATTGATTGTCAATTTCCTCAAACGAGCGAAATATGCCTTCAAGGAATCCATACAAATTGAACCCCAGACATGACAACATAATAAAAGCGCATGTTATTTGCCTGTTATACACGTGTACACATATCGGATATTATATGCTCATATTTGCTATCATTTAACTACGCACGCACGCAAACTCATATATACGCATCGAATGGAGACGTGAAGCAAGTGCTTGCTATATAATTCGGAATGTTTATGCCTTTATACGGTCAGTGTCTCGTGACTTCTTGTAATGGTTCTTCACGGATAATCAAAATACTTTCCGAGCATGGGGCAATGTGTTTGTAGATGTATACACGAGGTACATAATTGATGAAACTGAAAACCGTGTATACGGAGCGTGATTGCTGATCACATTGGGACGATACAACGATGATGCTGGCCGCTCGGATGGATTATGTATTGAGGTAAACACTCGACCCGTGACAGTCTACAGCCTTTATGTAGTCTACATGATACGTACATGTATGCATACACACACGCATACACATACACCTGTATACATATACATATGCATTATACATGCACATAGACTACATACATACACATTAACAAATACATATATATATTTACACTGAAATATAGCCTATACTTATACATTTATATATACCTATATAATTGCGTATTCATATGCATAATTATTCATGTACTTATAAATATCTATGAACAATAAACAAGTGCATATTCATGAACTCATAAATATTCATATACATAAGCATATGCATATTCATGCATGTACCTATCCAATATTGTCGTTTTACCGTTCGTTGCAATCTAATACAATGAGGAGAGTTGATCTGGATGGTCTTAAATTAAACACCAAAACCTTAGTCCGAGAAGCCTTAAGAATTATTTAATTTCCTTTTACTGGAATTAGCTTTCTGTGTAAGAATATTATTTCCGGTTTCTAGGAAGAGGTTAGCTTTATGTATACCATGGACATACGTGAGACTTTATTATAACTTAGATTGTTCAATGACGATATTGGTTTAGATTCGCAAGGTTTCCTGAGTTATTAAACGCGGTTGGTTTCAGCAAAATGTAGTGTAGTGGCTTTGTCGAAGTAGACCGTGGCAGGTAGGTAATTCTAGATGGGGGGGGGGGGGCGTAGAGTAATGGATAACACACTGGCGTGAAGAGCAGTAGGTACCAAGATCGAACCCCGTAGACCCCGTAAGGTTTATTCAGCCTTCCACTCGCTAGGTGGCAGCCGTGGTTAAATGAATAGTAGGCCTTGATTGGCGCCCTACTGGCTGCCGTATAAAAACAGTTATATTCGACTCCTGTAAAACTGTCATAATGTGCTTCTACTGTATACATGTATGTAAGGCGCCCTGCGTGGCTGCCGTTTCTACTATATGTATGTTCACTGTACAGCGCAGTGCGGTTAGTATACGCGCTTAAATAAAGAAAAGATTATTATTATTATTATTATTATTATTTATTACGTAAGCGATTGAAGAGAAGTAGTATCGATCAATGAGCGATAATGAGAGTTGTTTGAATTGTTTTAAGTGACATGAATATGCACGTAATTACGAAGGCTGGATTCAAGAGAAATTATTAAGTTCTGTGCTTAGTCTTTGGTCCTAAAGTATCTTAAAAGGAATAACTGCGAGCTAGAGCTTAATGCATGCAAGAGGTGCTTTTAAAATCAAGTGTTTTGAGGGGAGCTGGTAAAATCGGACACAGATCTGCACAATGTGCTTGGGAGCCGAACTGTCAACGAGAAATAGGAAGATCTAGTAGCGGAAGATGGTATTGTAGACACGCATGCGTGCTACTGGGAATAGACCAAACGCTCTGTAAGGATGAACCAGCGTAAGCTTATATGATCGAGGAATGTCAAATCCGCAACAGAGAAATGAGGTCGAATAGTTTCCGTTTATGCGCTTATTAGGTAATTTTCTGGAGGAGTCTTTCTGGAGGAGCTGAGGAAGAATACAAGCGGATCATCGCTTTAGCCTGTAGGGCCCATGCTCTCCGAAAACGTTTTTAAAAGAAAACAAACAACCCGTTCGTTTTGACAGAAGCACTTTTGACCTGTATATATATAGGCCTACATCATACATGTATTATTCATGAATTATTTCCATGCTAAAGAGAATCAGACACGACCAGTGACTATCATGGATTGTAAAACAATCGGATGCAATATCAGTTTGCAGGATCTTATTAATTAATAGAACGCTCGATTCTTCCGTGCTTCTGTACGCACGCAACCCACATTAATCGATAAATTGGTGCATTCATCTTGGGTCACCACTACAATCTATCTCAGTAGTGCATAAGTAAGTAATCGAGCAAGGATGTAAGCAAGCAAGCAACCAATTAACTAAATAAGCAAACAAGCAGGTCAGTGAGTAAGTAAAATATTGATTGAGGTCTGCTATACAAATAGGCCAGTGGCACTGGCTATAAACGAAGAAGCTAGGAAGTGATAAATATATCTCCAACAATAAAGACCTCTAAGTGAGCCGATTCTCTGTATGCTACTGATCTTCCTTGTCGTCATTAGGCCCCCTATGTTAATTTGAAGCCTACATATAAATCGTACAGTTACGCTTAGGCCTATATAGGCTACCAAATGATAACAGAAATTAGGCCATGTCCAGCTTAAACTGAGTCCATAATTACTCCATTAGTATTTATATAAATACTTCAATAATTTAGACTATCCAATTACATATTTATAACTCCAGTCGGTCTACGTTTAAGAAGAGTAGGCTAGGCCTATCCATAAAATTTTTTGATATTTGCTAAAACGGAACAACTGACGCACGATTATAAAGAGACCAAATTGAAAATGCATAAATGGCTGTGAATCCGCGTGGGCGTTCAGTTATTACGCCTGCTTATTCTTAGATTTTATAAGCTTTCTTGTATATCCGTCTACTTATTTGATTGCAATATTAGGCCTACCTAATGGTAAGATCTATGTCTGCATTCAGGTATACACGCCCTCATCTATAGACTATAGGTCTAGGCGAATTTGCTTGAGATTTTTTGTCGCAGGATCCCATCTACAAACGCCTCTTGTTGGAGCCTGATTTGTGAAAAAAGAAAATGGGGACAAGGCTGTTTGACAACGCGGCTGATTTGATTTGCCGACGAAAAGACGGATCTTGAACGCACAGTAGAGAAGCGAGCAAACGTTGAGTCCGTAGTGTGCGTCGCCACATGCTGGCGCAAAACAAATTTATACAGGCCGACAAAGAGTCCACTTGAATTCATGCACCATCTCTATGTACGACCGGCAATCTATCAACGGAAAAACGTCTCTCGTCTTTGTCTATTGCAGCACGGGCATAACGAAATAAGTCAGATCGATCGCACGTACGACAAATGCATCAATTTCTCGATTAATGTGGATTGCGTGCGTAGAGAAGAACCGAGAAAGACGAACAAGAAACAAGTTTCATTCGGACTTAATGGCTTCCGAAACGTCGTCCGATGACGCCATAATGACGTCGACTATTAATTTCATCGATTACGATTGACCGTTAATTCTTATTGCGCAGGCGCACCGAGGTAAGCACGATAACGTGATGCGAGGTTCTTTTAGATTACAACCGCGCAATTGTGCGATAAAGTCCGTGACTGTATTTTCTGCAATTATATTGTTGGTTATTGTGTCGACCTTGGTCTATGGCGAATAGTTCTCTCGGTCGATATTTAGAGACCGTGATTAAGGAAGCGAAGCCAACAACAGAAAACTTGATCCTCCGGTGCGTTGATACGAGCAGACAATTCAAATGAATGTCATTAGCGCACATGACAACGGATCGATACACAATACTCGGGAGCGCTGATCAACTGATTGGTTTGTTGTTTCGTGGCTCCAAACGGACACGCTTGGTTGAATCCTTTGCTCGTAGCTTCAAACCAGATCCGTCTATTCAAACGAGACGCTTGATATAGGACGCCGTTTTCATTTTTGCCGGTAGGCCAAGGGAAGAAGTTATTTTGGAGTTCACCAAGAGGTCAAAGCAATCGACCCTTCATCCGTCCGCATGTCCAGAGATACAAGCGCGGAATAAGATCAGTGATAAGACCTGGATCTGCCGGAGTGTAAACTTCAGACACGGGTCTAAATCGAATCCGGAAAATTCTTAAGCCTGTTAAAGTTTCGGCCAGGATCAGCAAATCACGTAGATTTATGCGTCCAATAAACGCCTTCAATATAGGTCTCTAGTAGCGCAACTGCCACCGTCTCGTTGTTGGGTTAGAAAAACGCTGCTCAAGGCTAATTGCAGTGAGAGTCCGTTGCGTGGAGTCTAGTGACTGTGACAGGAGATACGTTAAACTTGGACCACATATCTAATTTCTTCCCTCTTCTTTCCTAGTAACTCCTTTACATCATATGTATACATGCAGGGCCGGTTTAACCACTAGGCGAACTAGGCGGCCGCCTAGGGCGGCACATTTCTGGGGGCGGCAGAAAAGCTACACAAAGAAATATTTTTTAAACCATTGCCGCCGTTTTGCCAGTCCAGAGGCGTAGGCCTAGCCGCCTAGCCATACAAGGCGCTTAAGGTGCGTACGCACCCCCTGTCACATTCTGCTTTAGGGCCCGATTCTTTCATTTCCCTCCAAGCGCACAAATTTTAAATTTGGTTAATTGTTCCATCTGACGGTGTTCAAAAAGCCCGTGTACTGCGTGTATGTCTCAGCCTCTCTGCAGTCTGAACTAGTCTGTATGATGACTGATGCGGCCGGGATGCTACATGATATCTGATACATGCCATATTGTATGTGTATTGTATATTGTATGTGTGGTATTTGTCTATACATGTACTAGGTTACCCTGATGTATCGGAGTAATTGACCTTGTTCGACCCCCAAGTCGAAGCGAACTGGGTGTTCGCTTCGACTGCACACCTGACTGTCTGTCTCTGTCTGTCTCTGTCTGTCTCTGTCTGTCTCTGTCTCTGTCTCTGTCTCTGTCTCTGTCTCTGTCTGTCTGTCTGTCTCTCTCTCTTGTCTCTCTCTCTCACTCACTCACTCTCTGTCTCTGTCTCTGTCTCTGTCTCTGTATTTGCTGAAGAGAAAGCGCGAAAAATCAAATTTTGAATTTACATTAGGCCTATATTTGTATAGACTTCGCACGTAGGTAGGACTAGGACTTCGTAAACGTAGCCACAGGAGTTACTATAGGTGTTCAAATGAAACTGTGCACTGTATCATTAATTAATATTTACATTTAAAATTACCATTAAACGTGTTAGACCATACAACACAGGCTGCATAGCTAATGCAGTTCCAGACTATATGCCTATATTACTTTAATTATGGCTAACTTTAAAATTTATCAAATGCCATATTTTTTTTTAATTTAGAAGCAATAATGATTCTTATATGATTACAATGAACGACGAATCGATGGTACTAAATTAAAGATGCAGCATTCGGCTGCATTCCTGTGTGAGGGTTATATTAACTTGATTAATTTAATATTAATTAGGCCTATATATATATATATATATATATATATATATATATATATATATATATATATATATATATATATATATATAGTTATCGCACTTGCCAGAGGCGCGGAGCGACAGGTTCGCCTAGGGCTCCAAATACTCTGGCGCCGGCCCTGTATACATGCCCATACCTAATACAGCCAGGACGAACCAATTCCATCGCAGGGATCTCGTGCTGTTGTGATTGCTTCGACCCAATTCTTTGTCCTCCTATAGCTGCCTTTCTCGACCGCCAATCCCGCTTGCTTTTCAACTGTTCTCGACCCCCTCGCTTCTCAACTCTAACATATATTTTGACACGCTATCTCAACTTTGCGGTCTTTCCGAACTTTTTACCCAAGACAGCGTTTGAGAGTCAGTAGCGTTACTATGGACCCACGTGACCTGTATGTGCGGGGAGCCCTAATTTCGGATAGGATAGTAGTTTTGATTATGGGTAAAGGTACTGTGTTACGGGTACCGGTCGGGTAGCAAAAATGCGCTACCCGCAGACGTCTAGTTCCTATAGACGCAGTAACTGTCTCTGGAAGGCTGGAACCCGTACTGCAAAGCTCGAGGGTATTCTATTTTTTGAAAGGTACGTACGTTTTTTAACGTACCCTATTTTAGGGTACGTAAACAATACAAAAATACGTTAACCACGTCATTGCTCATTTAGCCTCATTATAAGAATGTTCAATTTAATTTAAGCAAACAATCACAACCCAAAAATTATATACAGCGTAGTAAATTGAATTAAATTTACTGCTACGCTTTCGGAAGTACCGGTTTCAATGACGCATACTGTTGACGTCAGATTATACGTAGGCTATGGGTCGCCGAGTAAACCATAAACAAAATTTTCGGTACTTGTCGGTTTCACGACCACCAAACACACCGAAAGAAAACACCACAACATGAAGTTAACTTTATATTTCACGTTATTAAACTAAAAGCGGGATGACGAATAAAATGTAAATTAAAATGGAAGCGGAACGAACGATTAAAATGTAAATTAAACTGCAAGCGGGATGAATGATTAAAATGTTAATTAAACTAAAGGCGGGATGAACGATGAAAATTTGGTGGTCGTGAAACCGACACGAATTTGGTGGTCGTAAAACCGACAGTACCAAATTTTCGTGTATGATGCGTACCATACGCGTATTATACTTTTGAAAGGTACGTACGTATTTTAACGTATTCTATTTTAGGGTACGCGTACCCTCGAGCTTTGCCATACTGTCCGCATAAACGGGCTGAATGGCAATGTGTGGATTCCACTCAAAAGCTTTGAGCAAAATGGCTTTTAACATCCTGGGCATTTTGACTTTTAACTATATAACAAAGTTACAAATTAGCATTTGCATTTGGTTTATGAACAACTTGCTGCAGTCAATATTTCTCAGTTTCCGTAGAACCGTTTTATAATTATTGCGGAAATAAGAAAACTTACATCATCAGATTTTGTGTGAACTTTCGCCGAGCATTAAATCTGACAGAGATACGCCGAACATTAACAAATTCAGTTGTGCAGCACGATTGTCCATAAAGCAGGTTCACTCTCAATCTCATTCTGAGCATCATCATATTCGTCATCGTCATCATCATCGTCATCATCGTCGTCATCATCATCATCATCATACCCGCGGGTATGGGTCGGGTAGGATAGTAATTTTGATTACAGGTACGGGTACGGATAACGGTACTGTGTTACGGGTATGGGTCGGGTAGCAAAAATGCTTTACCGCAGACCTCTACTCCCTACGCAGAAACTGTCTCTGGAAGGCTGGAACCCATACTGTCCGCATAAACGGGCTGAATGGCAGTATGTGGATTCCACTCAAGAACTTTGGGCAAAATGGCCTTTAGCATCCTGGGCATTTTGACTTTTAACTATATAACAAAGGTACAAATTAGCATTTTCATGTTTCGGTTTATGAACAACTTGCTGCAGTCACCATTTCTCAATTTCCTTATATAGAACTGTTTCAGAATTGCGGAATTATATAACCAGATTTCGTGTGAACTTTCGCTGAGCATTAATTGTCCCGTACTGACACAAAGAAATTTATATTTCGGCGAAAGAACCCGATGTGTGAAACTCGCTGCCTTATGCTTTATCCAGCTTTGCACCAGTTTAAATCACATTTAGAGCAGTAAACAAATTGAAATGTTGGTGATCGTCACTGTATAATTTACTTAAATATAGACTATCAATTGACAGGATGAGTTTTATTTAAACAATTAAGCTTAACCACCGATGCTGAGACCTGTACAACGCTACGTAGTAGGCCTAATTGGACAACCATGTAGGCCTACAGTGCACAGCGGATCCCGTATTGTTCCTTCTGAGTTCTCCCTTTGACACGAATTAGTGTAAACCAAATTGTCTGTATAGCTTGAAATTTGTTTGTGATCAGTAAAGTGACTTCAGTTCAGCGCAATATTTATTAGGCACTATAGCAACAAACACAACAGTTGAACTTCAAATGCCTGCGGTACTACTGCAATATATGAACGACTACACAAGATATTTTATTTGTCGACATAATGTTTTCTCTTTTGGACAAATTCACATCCACCGACCTGCACTGTCAGCATCTGGTTTTCTGAGTCACGTCTCATACGCACGCAGTTCACAATCATAAAGTCTATACATTATTACTACACAACTTTAACGACTGATAAGGTTTTCTACACGATCGCACAAAATCGTCTAAAATAAGCAAATGCATGCATTGATACCGACCTTAGCTTCGAGCCTTCAGAATGCGGTCTTCCACGCTCGCAATGCTGTCGGTAATAGCGATAATACGGTCAGCGAATCCGTTCGAGCGCATTCGATCCTAAATCACGGACCCCTTGACGACGCCGTCTCTCCCTCCGCCTTCGACAAGGACGCGACGGGCGATGGGTGGACGGGGACCGTATGGTCCGATCAGGGGATCGACGGCGATGGGTCGACGCTCGTCCTCAGCTCGCTCAGGCGCTATCATTGCCACGCTCGACGATGCCGCACTAATTGCAGCAAATGATATAGCGCCAGAAACACACGTCTTCGTCTGCGTCCGTGCATTCGGGGCATGTGAGCATCAGTCGTCTGCGCCATGGACCAGGCACGGGATAATCTGTCGATGGGTCGTCTTCGCTCAGTTATTGGCGTAACCTTAATGCGATGAAATCTCGGTCGCTGGAGCCACGGGTTCTAAGCTCGCTTTATGGGACATGTGGTGAACATATAGATACGCTCGACTTTAGGCGCAAAACGAGAGCTAAGATGAGATTAGTTACGATCAGATTAGCTCAGACCACAAGAAATGATATGATAGTATAGATGAGTCATAGCGAGACGAAATGAGATTGGATAACATAAGATGCAGTGATAAAACACGAAAGAACGGTTCCTTTGCTTAACCTGGGTATTACGTGCTAGCGATTCCATTTTCTTATCCTCAGCATGTGAGGGAAGTGACCAAACCTTCTTTTGTCGCCTGAGCTTCCCACCGACAATGTTTCAACTAGCGCATGCAGCTGGAGCCGAAATATCAAAAAGCTCTGTCCTGCAGAGAACTTGAACTTTCGACCTCTCGGTTGACAATCCAGAGTTAAAACAGCATTAAATAATTGAATGCATAAACTCATTTAAGTTTGTTCCGTTCGCTTGTAAAACTAACGCACGTCAATAAAATAAGTAGGCCTAAGCCCCCAAGTAAAATAATACAGAAGAGATGAAGCTGATTCGAACTTACGACACCCGTTCTTAGGTATCATTTCTGTCCTATAATAAAGCTTAACTTACTCAATACTAAACTGTAATAAATTATATCTTCTTAGGATTATTGGATCTAGCATATCAGCTCAAACAAAACACAAACCCAATTTGTGCATATTAAATGTTGAGATTCTTAGTAAATACACACCAGCATTTTGATATTTTTTCTCATAAGCGGTCACATGTAATAAAATGTCTTAAAAGTCACGTCTACGTGGTCCGACCGTCCGTCATCCAGTTAAACGGCATATAGGCCTACATTAAGAATAGACGCCATAAAACTCCTGCGCCATCTCGCCAATGATACGAGAAACAGTAATCTCTTGAATTGGTCTTAGAGACCGTAATCGTAATCTCCAAACTTCTAGAGCGCCACTCGAAAGCCAAGCGCAGGGCAACAGCCTATTGATGAACGGAGAGGACCTAGAACAAGGACAGGAAGCGAGCAAGTTTGTGGCGAACGAGAAACAACACTACGTACATTGTCCAAGGATCTCTATCAGTGAGTAATCTAGACGTCTTTGGGGGGGGGGAAGTTCCCCCCCAGGATTGATGTTTCCCCCCAGAGGCGAGCAATATTACAATGTACAGACCGTCAGGGGAGGAAAAATCCCCCCCCCCAGGATCGATGTGGATACATGGTTTCCCCCCCCCCAGAGAGATGGATTCCTAAAAAAAGGTCATCAACTTTTTTAACAGAGGAAAAAAGTTAAAAATTGGGTGAAGGACTCACACCTTGTCACCTTGTGCTGTCAGCTCGTGGAGCTCTAGCGACCGTCCTGGTGAACACACTCCACCATCTTGAACACACTCCACCATCTCACGCTCCGGCCTGGGAGTCCCACCATTCGCAACTATCACCGTTTTTGGCTTAGTGTGTTTCATGACGATTTTCTTGGCAAGTTAACAGGGGTGGTTTGCCATTGCCTTCCCCTGGTTTTGCCTGCCGTGCCCGTTCGTTCCCCTTCCTAGGAAGGGTACCAACGGTCCGCACCACGAGAAGGTGGGCACGGAGGACTTTGGTTCACCAGCCCAGGTCGGATCCGAGTCTACGCTCAACAGAGACGTCGGTCAGGTCGCCTCCCCGTTTTACTCTGTACTAGAGTGACTGGTGAACCTTTGCGGACCTGAACCTTTCCCCTCCCAGACGGTGAAGGACTAAAAGATGAAAAGTGGAAAAATTTGGGAAAAGTCAGAAACTTTTGAAAGATGGAAGACAAAATTTTGTGTCAATTGTTTGCTCCCCCCAGAAACCTGGTTTCCCCTCCCAGACGAGGGGGACTAGATTAAACACTGGATCTCTATATAGTTTACCTACGACCTCTAAGAGATTTTAGGATGTTTTGCTGATAAGCAACACAAACTAACTAGGGCCTATATTCAGTGTGTCCTAAAGGAGTCCAACCCTTATTTCAAGACTGTGCACGTCATATCGTCAGTTACGCGCCGATGTTGAAGGATGTGTGCCGGACAGGTATAGCCTATTCTTTCGCTCGCCGGCCGGTCGCGGTCTAAACCGTGATTGACGGTTGGTAGCACTCAAAACAGTATCCTCGCCTTTGCTCCACCGAGTCTAAGGGTTCTCTGCGTAAACGAAGTATGAAGTTCTGCTGGTTTAAGATAGGAATTTCCAGCTGGGAACCTCTCCACTTTGTAGGTGGACCATTCCAGCCACAGAGGTCACGATATAACGCCGAAACGCAGTAGATCCGTGGGAAAAATTAAAAATAATGCCGACACGCAGACAGTTTTGAGCAGACTTTCTGCAAGTGACAGTTTTTTTCAGCAGACGACAATTCGTTTCAGCAGAAGATACTTTTCGGCAGACATGCTACAGTTAGTTTCAGCAGACGACTTCTTTTCAGCAGACGACAATTCGTTTCAGCAGAAGATACTTTTCGGCAGACATGCTACAGTTAGTTTCAGCAGACGACTTCTTTTCAGCAGACGACAATTCGTTTCAGCAGACATGTTACACTTTGTTACAGTTAGTTTTGACAGACGACTTCTTTTCAGCAGACAACTCTTCATTTCAGCACACTACACTTTTCATCAGACGACAGTCCAATTCAGGAGACGACATTTCTTTTTAGCCAATGACGGTTTATCTCCACAGGAATCATCTAATTTCACTATAGAGTGACTAGACACTTGATTGCAGTTCGCCGTTCGTTAGAATAACTGTTTATTTCGATACATGACAAAATTCAATCCAACGGAAAACAATTTATTTTGATAGAAGAACTTTATTTCAGCGGATCACACACATACACACACGCACACACACACTCGTTAGCAGATTTCATAATTTTAGTATAAACTTAGTACGCAGATGATGATTTTCAACACATGACCGAGTTCATCATTTAAACAGAAGACCGAGTTCATTTTCAGTCAAATAGCTGACTAAGTCATTCGCCAGAGGTTGATTTCGTCAGCCCTAAAATAACTATTCATTCGTTCATTCATTCATTCATTCATTCATTCATTCATTCATTCATTCATTCATTCACCAGAGCGAACTAACTACAGTACACGCAATACAACATGACCATGGACGAGTAACAAGGGCTCTTCACACAAAACCAATACCAAGTTAAAACAATACTTAGTAACCATGTAGTGATCGATCTAATAATTTTCAAACTTACTCTAGCCTAGTTATTCATCAGCCTTATCTTGATTGAGATGTTAAAACAAACAATAACGGTTCAATGTGAATGTTAGGTAAGGTTATTCGAGGTCATGTCGAACTTAGATAACCAATTTTATTATTGGTGCTGACCGTTCAACGGTTAGGAAGACCTACGACCAATACTGTAGTCCAGTGCAAAGAATGTCGTCCTCGGGAACCAGCTTACTCACAGGCGCTCAGCCAAATCATAATCAATAGGCGGGGTGGGGTGAAATCGGTTCCAGGTCAACATCCAAAGGGGTCAATCAGGCATTATCATCATCATCATTTTACCCAACTGATCTGTTACAAACAAAGGACAATAATTAAAATTATTTTTATTTTTTATTATCTGAGGTACAAATTTTCTGTAAGGAAAGCAAAAATACGTGTAGGTCTAGAGTTGAAAATGATGTCTCTCGATTCGAGTATGTAGAGATGAAGTAATTAATCGAAATATTTCAAGCAGCGAGTTATAATATAATATAATATAATATAATATAATATAATATAATATAATATAATATAATATAATATAATATAATATAATATAATATAATATAATATAATATAATATAATATAATATAATATAATATAATATAATATAATATAATATAATATAATATAATATAATATAATATAATATAATATAATATAATATAATATAATATAATATAATATAATATAATATAATATAATATAATATAGAGCTCTATTGAAACTAACAGTATAACATGTAAAAATCTTCGAGTACTAGCGACATCTCTCAGTAAGCTTCTATCATAGGACTATGATTTTAGCTAAACATCACTGAATGCAGTTATGCAGTCAGAAGTAGCCCACAAGTATTTGGCAGTCAGAGTAGGCTATTCATTCACCGATCTTCAGAGAAAACAGATGGCAACGTGAAATACGGGTTGAAGATGAAAAGATGGTAACGGAGTTGACCGATCATTCATTATGAATCAAGCGCGCTGTGTAATTTGCAGAAGATGGCAGTCGGTGAAATGCTCGTTAGGGAAACAGGGATTTATAGACAGCAGGTGTGCTGCACGGCGTTGTGTTCGGTGTGTTATCAGACCTCATACGCACCAACCGTATAGGAAGATGGGAGGCCAGAAGGGTAGATAGGAAGAAAAAACTTCGCAGGATAGAGGGAGGAAGGAAGAAAGAAAAAGGAGGAAGTAAGGAAGAAAGCAAGGAGGGAAGAAGGAAGTAAGGAAGCGAAAAGCGGATAACTCAAACTCCACAGAAATTTTGGCGAATTGAAAGTTGCAAAGCTCGAGGGTACGCGTACCCTAAAATAGAATACGTTAAAATACGTACGTACCTTTCAAAAAATACAATACGCGTATGGTACGTATCATACACGAAAATTTTATTTATGGTTTACTCGGCGACCCATAGCCTACGTATAATCTGACGTCAACAGTAACCGTCATTGAAACCGGTACTTCCGGTAGCGTAGCAGTAAATTCTTGGAGTAGCAGTTCAGATTAGTGTACATTAAGTCAAGTAGCAGTTCAACTGTTCAACCTTTTGCTTGCAGTTGGACTTTGAAGTGCTGCAGCAGAATTGAGCCGACTGACTGACATTACTGCATTAAGTGCAATGTATGCTGGATAAACATAGACCTACAATATAGCATTGCAGCAATTTACTACGCTGTATACTGGGTTGTGATTGTTTGCTTAAATTAAATTGAACATTCTTATAATGAGCAATGACGTGGTTAACGTATTTTTGTATTGTTTACGTACCCTAAAATAGGGTACGTTAAAAAACGTACGTACCTTTCAAAAAATAGAATACGTATGGTACGTACCCTCGAGCTTTGGAAAGTTGTCTTTCGGACTGAAATATCTAGATGAAAAACGAGGTTCACATAAAAAAATTTTCATGTACTGGGATGCAGCCAGAGTAACATTGTCCCCCTTCCGTAATACCTGAATCATAATGACTTAAATCTTCTCGCGAAATGCTTCAACCATCTCTACTTATGTGAAATGAATCGATCAGTTAATTAACCGTCGATCCTCCTATCATTTACACAGTACGCCGCTCTGTTCAAAAGCCAGGCTGGTCTTGAAACGCATTTACACCAACGCGCACGCGACTGAGAGTAGGCCTAGTTGGCGATTAGTCTCTATACATTCGCCAGTCTTATAACTGGGAACGCCAAGTTTGACGCGAAGCGCTTCAAAACGCCGGGAAAACGGATTGCAAGCTGCAGATCTCTTCATCTACAGTATATTCTTAGTTGACTAAATAAAGAAACAAGTAGGCACAAACTTGTTTCATTAAAGAGCAAACGAACTCAAGTTAAAATCTAACGCTGTTATTAAGTTGCACACGAAGCAACTGAGCTGCGAGGTGTCATGACTTGACCCCAACACCTTTTCAGTTACTTACCGGAGTGGCAAGGCCGTAGCTAGGGGGTATTTTGGTGTTTAAACACCCCCGAAATTAAATAATGTACAAATGAAATAATGCACTTACTAACTACAAACCCCTTGGTCGGTTGATTAGGTTGCATGTCGGCATGCTTAAGGACGAGAAAACACCCCCCCCCCCAAACAATCCTGGCTACGGCCCTGCGGAGTGGTTTAGAGGAGCTGGGGTTGAACCCTCCCCCAACATTCCCGACAACTAAAACACTGACAGTGCTTATCTAATGTACAGATTTAGGATTTAAAGTTATGTAGTGGCGAGGAACAACAGTTTAAAAAGTCCGCTTTACAGCGTTTGTCGGTTTACAACTTGTCCACGACGACTGCTAATATCCCATGCAAGTCCTGCAGACAACGGAAATAAGTTTGAAAATGTCAGATCCCACTCCCACGATCGAATTCTGAATTCACATTCTTCAACTGTCCGAAGCTACAACATAGCCTACAGAGGCGAAATTTGATGAAAGCCAACCCAGAGGTAGCCTACAGCTTGTACATTCTTAGTTTCAGATGTCCGATATAGCCTCCTCAAAGGTGTGCCGCGTGTAATTAAGTTCTTACTGAATCGCATATAGACATAGCTGTGCGATGACAGACGAGACCATATAATGAACCAAATACCCAGAATCCACGTCCACGATTCACCTTACAAATACTCCAGTGCACCACTTGGAAATATCCCTGCGGTCTGGCCACTTCACTGTCCGCGGTCAGTTCACTACCTAGGCGCCATTCTCTGCAGATTGGATACGTGAAACTGTCCTCTGCAAAAGAGGAGATCGTTCATCACTTGACTGACTCAGAAGCCTGTTGTAGATCCTGCTGGCGTTAAGGATGCTTCTCATCCACGAAATAGGAGCCTGAAGCAACGCCGCTACAACCGTTGCCGTGAGCGACAACACTGATAAGATAAGCGCGCTTCCGTAACCAGAGAATCTGTAGTCTCCGCAGCTCGTTCCATCAACAGCATCCGTCAGTTGATCGAACAGACTCGATACGTCACCAGCCAAGAAGAATCCCAGACCAACTGACTGAGCGACAACTGCAATTAGACCAATCACTGCATTAAATGCAAAGCAATCAATCACTCTGTTAATGTGATAGGATCAATCATTCCATTACACAATGCTGGGCTAGTTTTAAGAGTAGAATCACACTATTAATGCAATTTATTCATTCATTAATTTATATTGCGCAACTCAAATAATCAGATACGGTACCCTGTTAAGATATAGCCTAGGTCGACTTGATGGTAAATGCCGTTAACAGCAGCAATATCAGCAATAAGCAAAACAATGCATAGAAAAATTTTCTCTGCATTGTTTTGCTTATTAATGCAATCAATCATGCCATTAACATAGATTTTTATGAACCATGGTCACCATGCAGGAACATTCTGATGCAATACAATAGTGGTACGACAGAAGTCATAATGCTGGATTAGATCAGTGATTAAATAAGTAAATAATGGTTACATCGCCAATTAGGCAATGAATAGTCAGTGATCACAAGAGTGATAACATGAGTGTCTAGAAAAGTGTTTAGATAGGCCTAGCTTAATGTGTTGACGATTTCCGAAATTGAATGTCGGCGGGGACTCCGGGAGACTAACTCAAACTAGGCCGATCAACAAAACCTTTCCTCGTGCTCCTATGTTTTGGGAACTGTCTTTACGGGGTCTTTCCCACCAGTACAGTCGACCAGATCAGACTGGTCGATACAATGACTCATCACAACTTTGGAGCGGTTTTTCCCGCGAGATCGTGATAAATTGCACACTAGCCTACGCCATACCATCCCCACAGGCGTTCGATTTGTGACCGATTAAATGCCCAACAGTACGAGGCACGTGACAACTGCGTGTCTGCTCACAGCCAATAACGTTAAGCGCGTGATCAGTAAACAAACCGACGACAACAATGTTACGTCATGGATGTTTCCAATACAAACGCGCACTTGAATCTAAAACCTAACACTTCTTGTAAGCGCAGTACGAAATGCATCAGTAAAATTCTTTTAGCGATTAAACCAGTGATTGTATCAGAGGTTAGATAAGTAATGAACGAGATCATTGATGCGATCGGTCAGTTAGTGATTGTAGAAGAAGCGAAAGCACTTGCCGGAGCAGACAGCTGAGAAGCAGACACTGATGAAGACACGGCGTTGGTTGTGTCTACAAGAGAACCACGAGAACCCGGCCAGGACCAGACAAGTGGTGATTGACAACATGTTGATCGCTGTCGCCAACTGAATGCCGTGATACCAAACTACAACAATGGCAACTGTAATAAATATAATTTATGAAATTCATAACATTTATAGAGCGCCTCGATCCTAAGAAACTTTCTCGCATTCTCCAGTAAACACATGCCTTCATCTGCAATAAGCTGATGCAGTCTTTAAGAAACATTAAATTTTATTATTTCAGAAATTCGGAAATGTACTTATAAACTAAGTTTAAAGAAAAATCCAGAATTTATTGGATGTTGGGGCCTATTTGTATGAAAATGGCGGTCGCAAAGTTTGGTTTAATCACTCCACAGACAGCAGAGTTAAAATGTCTTGCAGTAAACCTTTATTTAATGGGATCAAGTTGCATGCAGCCCATTTTTCAATCAAAAGAAGGTTTTATGACGTCTTTTCTATTATATAGTGTCTATTCTTTTAAGAATATATTTCAGAAGCATTAAAAGTTTTCCTTCAGAATAACATTACCAAAATACTCATAATCTTACACGAATTTAGAGTAGCAGACAAGGCCGTAACAAGGGCAGTTAAATTAAATAATGTAAAAATGAAATAACGCATTTACCCGCTATGAGAGCTCACTATGCTCTTCCAACCTTATTCGGTTGACACGGTTGTTGGTCGGCTTGCTCAAGAACGAGTTAACACCCCCGAAACAAAATCCTGGCTACGGGATTGGACTAGCAGAGTAATTGCTCATTGCTGCTGCGTAGTACATTTTTATGCCCACTTTTTTGTTCTTCAGAAACACGATCTTAACAACTTATTGCTTGCTGCAGGCAGTCATTAGTTTCAAGAGTCATGCATGGGTAGCCATATATCGTGCAGTGCAGCATAGAACAGTTCCATCTGCAGTCATTAAAGAATTGAGTAAAAAGAATGAAGTAATTAGAGAATTAACAAAAGCAGTAAAGGACGGACGGACGGACGGACGGACGGACGGACGGACGGACGGACGGACGGACGGACGGACGGACGGACGGACGGACGGACGGAAGGAAGGAAGGAAGGAAGGAAGGAAGGAAGGAAGGAAGGAAGGAAGGAAGGAAGGAAGGAAGGAAGGAAGGAAGGAAGGAAGGAAGGAAGGAAGGAAGGGAGGGAGGGAGGAAGGAAGGAAGGAAGGAAGGAAGGGAGGCAAGGAATGAAGGAAGGAAGGAACGTGGGTGAGTGGGTGGGTGGGTGTGGGTGGGTTAGGAAGTGAGTGAATGAGCGAGTGAGTGAGCGAATGCAGACCGATAAACAAACTTTACCGGGCATCATTTCAGCATCCCAGGTCGAACAGTTGCTGTACCTGATGACCGATTCTCTGTTGTCAACCAGATGGACGTTGCAGAAACTCCACAGGTGCACCGTAATGCTGCTTTCCTCCTCCGCCGTGTCATTACGAAGTCGTGCTTCACTGCACCTGTCTCCAGTCACCCAAGTCGAGTAGAGAATATTGCACAAACCCGACTCAAAGGCAACAGCGAACAATATAAAACCAACAGCGTTAAGGTAATACCACGAGACTACCACATACGACTTTCGCCAGTTGCTACTTTCCCGACTCTGTCCATCACCAGGAGACGGCTGAGGTCCAGCGGTCTCGACTTCCGCAGTCCCAGTGCTAATGGAAATACCCGACATTCTTGACCTACGCGTTCTTTCAAGTCTCTGTTTCGTGTTTTCCAGTCGTGTTACAAAACGTTCGTCACTTACATGGCCTCAGCGCGTGTAAATGACTTGCGTCCGGAGCAGATGTTTTCATTCGAAAGACCAACTGATAAAATTCGACAGGACCTCAAAAGGTTCGTAACGCCCAACACGATCGTCTTCAGCTGAGACAGCAAAATTCATAGACCATTTAGGCGTACGTAAGAGATTCAGTGGCTCCAACTGCTGTGGTTCATGTGACAGAAATGGTTTCTAGCAAACATGGGAATGACTCGAAGTCAGGTCTTTCCGTTCAATAACTCGTGATACGTCGATACACACCATAGGTCTAAGCAGCTGAGTGGACCACACAGAGAAGTCTGCATACTCAAACAAAGCCCTGTCAGAAGTAAATGCCTGTGAGGCAGAATATGCTAATGTACTTCTGCCCCACTGAACGACGGGCCATAGTTCTTTCCACCTCCAAGCCAATCCCTCCGAAGGGGCGAATAACTTTAGCGAACCCGACCAATAAGCCACCTATAGACCGGAGCCTCATAAACTACTGCCTGCCTTCGTGTATTGATAAAGAGTCGATGTATTGCGAGTCTTAGTATTCTCAACAGTTCTCATGAAACTGAATGGAGTCATTGGAGTGTAGTACTCAGATGACCAGCACATACCTGCATGTGACATATGTTGCTCGCGAAGACGAGGTTGCAGTGGAAACAACGCTTCCCTACTGCCGTACATAGACGTTACATTGAATAGGGCCTACAATCATAGATGTTCCTTTAGACCGTATTATTATACACAGGCCTTAAAACATGGCTTAAACCAGTTATGACCACTATCTTAGATATGAATGCCTTCTTGAAATTCAGTTCCTAAACCAACACATGCACACTGTAAAGGATGTTATACAGTTTTAACCCTATGACGCACACCTGGGGTCTACTGGACCCCAGCGATGGCAGTTTCTTGATAACTACGTCGATACAAATAGTAAAAATCTGATATATTTCATATTCCTCAGATATTCATCCCCCTACATTTGTGGATAACTTTGAAGAGATTTATGTTTTTGGTTAAAGAGTAAAAAAATCAAATATACACCTCGGGCATATTTAGCATACCTGGGGTCCAACAGACCCCACGCTGTAACATTGATAGTCTCATGACGCATTGACTATTGCATAATCCAGGCTACATCAGTAATGGAAAGACTTGTACTTCCATGGTACAAAACTGGAAGAAACATAACGATACACAACTCGGCTTTGACCAGCAATCAAAATTTCAGGCAGCACCCACAAGCCCGGTAAAAGCGCTGTTTAATCTGTGTGCGTACGTTTGAATAACTGATTATTGTTCATCACAATAAAAAATTTCTTACAGTGAATATAACATCATACCATGATCCAAACATGTTGCATAACTGCAAGCACTCTTTCACACCTAAACTAGGATCATACATTTCCATGTTCTATTAAAATTGTAGAACTGGGGCCGTGTTATCGATGGGGTCCATTAGACCCCAGGTGTGCTAAATGTGTTGGATCGGAAGGTGTGCGTCATAGGGTTAAATAATAGGGCCTAGTTAACTTACTTAAAATACGTTTATTTAACGACGCCGTCATATCAAAGATGATTGACGTCTAGTAATGCACTATAGTGGCTATAGGCTGTCTGCCTAAGATATGCAATCTAAGAACCGAATTAATATGTGCATGTCTACAAGTCTTCAAATGTGGGCCTATTTCATTGTCGTCTTTTCAAAACAGTTCCATATAGGCCTACATGTCTATAGTAGGCATACTGAAAGTTAGACTCAACTGGCTGCAGCTGGTATCTATTTGCAGATTGGAACAAACGCCTTCAAATATCTCTTTACTACGATACAGTTCACACATTTCTGACAGAAGCTTAACAAACTATTTCAGGTTACTACGCTAGACGCAGGCTCTGATTTGTTTCATGTATATTCGTCATCTGGTAGAACAAAGCCGCAATGTAAAGGTGGCCTAAACAATAGATGTCTATAGGTCTATCAGCAACATGTGTACTCACTTTATATCATTGTGTGCATATATTATTAATATAGAATTCACCCTCTCTCCGCATATATCTTGCAGCTGAGCCGCGCTTGCTACTTTCAGCTACGACAGCTTCGCGTTGTTTCCCGCTCGCTTCTCCCCACCCCAATCTGCTGCTACTCTCGTTCATGCTTTAGTCAATCAAAGGTTCCACGTAGGCCTATCGTTGCGTTTTAGTACAATTCTTATGAGGCCCCACAGTCAGAAAATTCTGGGTGAATTGCTTTTTTTGTAAAATGGCAATGCAACAGGTAGGCCCTATTTGGAATAACATTTCGCATGAAGGACTTTTGTAAATGCGAATTCGGAATTCTCTGCAGTTAGGCCTAGACTTGTTTTGCTTGAATAAAATAAAAGACTCATGCTTTCATTAAAACAGCGAGTAGTCCGATTTCACAATTTTTTAGTAGGCCTAATAGGAATAGAAGTCTGGATATATGATTGAGATTTTTGGGTCTCGGTCGTGGTCTAGAGGTTCAAGTCTTGGTCTTGGCCTTGAAGTTCAAAATCTTGGTCTTGGTCTTGAGGTTCAAAGTCTTGTCTATGGTCTTGAGTTTTAAAGTCTTGGCAAGACTGTTTATAGGCCTACTTATTTTATTAGACTGGTTGCGCATACATATCCAGCGATTGAACCGACTGGTCAATAGGCCTAGGTCTATGTAGCTTAGAGTGGTGGATTTCAAAAGGCATTTAATCATAAATTTATGAATTTATAAATCACGATTTTATATACAATACAACACAATTGTATTTAGAATGTAACGATTTAATGCAGTATTATTTCGTGTTTACCGATATCTTGTGGGTGTCAGTCCCACTTAATATGTCGATTTACCCTAGGCCTACATAGCAACTGAACGTGGCAGAATATCTAGCGATTGAACGCGATTGGTAAAATATGTAGCCGAGAGTGGCGGCGTTTTAAAGGTGTTTAACTTCAATCGTGGATTTAATGGGGTCCTGTTGACGTCGACCTTACCCTACATAGGATAAGTTATTACCATTACACTCAGTGATACAGGAATTACGTCTTACGAGTAGCGTTAGTACAAAAACATTGCTAAGGATACTGTATGGTCTGGTAAGGTAGGCTACCAAGGACCTTGGTAAGGGACTAAGGGAGGTCCATGGGGGTGAAATTAACCCTAGTGGGCCTAGTGACGCCACTGATCTATTCTATTTGACTGAGCTGTTTTAGTCGCTTTAGAAATTACGATTACAGCAGTGGTTAAAAGGTTCTGATATAACAACTTGCAAGTTTTCAGAGTATACGGCAATTCACGCTTTGTGCCGTAATGTCAAATAAGATGGGAAGAACAATGCTTAGTTCATCCCGTACAAAAATATTGCAGCAAATACATCAACTTGTATTCGTTAGATGGCAGGCAAATAATGACGACAAATAACATAGGCGATGACGCCAACGCCACCAGCTGCCCTTGTGGCGCAACCGGTTAGCGCGTTCGGCTGTTAACCGAAAGGTTGGTGGTTCGAATCCACCCAGGGGCGGAATTCGTTTTCTTAACAAACGCCAGAAACCCAGCGCTTTAAAAGACCAATCCGCTAGCGGGTAAGTGGGTCACGAGTGTCTTCTGTTCTGGTAGTTTCTGTTTAACGACGCTGTCATAACGGTGATTAGCATCGCCCTCCTCTTTTATCTAGGCTTCGGACTGGTACCACCCGAAAGGCATGTAGCTATATATGTTGATCTGTCTTAAATGCGTTTATTTAACGACTCCTCAGAGAGAAATCTGCATAAATTATGATTGATTGATTGACTCCGTCAAAACGAAGATGATTGGCGTCTGAAAGTGCCCTCTGTTTCTAGTGCTCTTCCGGAGTTCCGACCTCTTTCCCTCTGTTTAGGGGCCATCCACATATTACGTACGCACTTAGGGGGGTCGGGGGGTCGGATTTTGGCGATTTTGCGTACGGGTGCGAACGGGGGGGGGAGGGGGGGGTAACAAAATGTGTACGTACCCAAAATAAATTTCTAATTATGACGTCCACATTAGCCTATTTATAACTCTGTATTATCCTATGGTCGTCCCATGGCATTTTATTACATTATATAAAAGCCATGTGCAGTTATTCTGTACTGTGAACGACACCTATAATTTGTCTATATTGGCCCTTCAATAATCTGGCCTAAAGTGCAGACAGGCTGCCTGGAGACACTTTCTGCAGCTGGTCATCGGGGGGGGTGCGTCAAACGTACGTACTCAGGGGGGGGGGTGGTGGAAGAAAGTACGCTTGCGAACAGGGGGGAGGGGGTCCAATTTTCCCGGATTTTTGTGTACGTAATATATGGATGGCCCCTTATCCGTTAATTCTCTCCACACACCCCGCATGCTGTCTTCTATTTCTAGCCCAAAGCGCAACAACCTCTTTCGACATTCCAGCTTCCTTACCTGTCCTTGTCTTACGGTCTTACCTCTCGCCTCCCAATTGATCACTCCAACTGTGTGCCAACATGCACATGATCTAAGGCATTCCGTGCTTTTGGTAACACAACCCTTCTCCTAACCGCCTTTTGCCCTCCTGTGAAAAGATTCTTCCGCCCCTCTTTTGTTCTAGCAAGTTGTCCTTTATTAATAACTAGCTGGTTTACCCGGCGTTGCCCGGGGTTATAATTAAGTTTCAATCCCTGCACCCCCACCTACCACCCCCCCCCAACCCCGCCCCCCCACCCCCCACTACCCCACCCCCCACTACCCCCACCCCAACTACCCACCCACCCTCCACTGTTTATAAATTTTCATAAATCATTCCATACCATAATAAATGTCATGCACATTGGGAAATACATTTTCAAATTGTTTTTAGACCGTCTTAGGACTGGCCAATAATCGGACTATACATGTACTTCTCCATACAATGTCTCAATATTTATGCAAACATGTTGTAAATTTATAAATCTCTTACTTCCTTGTTAAGAAGTACATATATAGTCCGATTTGCATATACCTGCTATAGTTCTTACATGCTATTTTAATTATTTATATAGTTATATATTTTCCATATATTTGGCCAATTGTTTTGTTTCATCATCTCCCTCGGCTTCATTACATTAAGGGTATTTGTCTAAAAGTGGCATCTGAAGTTCAACTTCAGTAGAAAGTGGAATATTCCAAAGATTCAACTTTGTATACTTTAAGAAAAATTCCGTAAGTTAGTTGTACCATTTATTCACAATTATTCGTTACTAAAATTTAGTTTACATGCATACTTCTGAAAAAGCAGACGGTCGATTACTGCATAGACATATACTGAAGCATTTATATAGCACCTTAAGAAACTGCACAGGAATGCATAATGAGCTCACTCGAGTCTCTTGTGGTCTTGTCACCCATGAACAATTCATGAACAGTGAACACACATTAATGAATTCTTTATGAATTCTTCGTAATTGTAATCTCCAAACTTCTAAAGCGCCACTCGAAGGCCAAGCACAGGCCACCAGCCTATTCACGAGCGCTGCGTCAAATCAGAGGGGGTTTTCCAGAGTAGTTCAGAGGAAGTCCCGAGTCCGGTTTCCATGGGGAAGGTCAAGAGGAGGCAGAGCAGTTGTTAATGGGTGTCATTTAGGGCAAGAAGAATTGGAAGGTGGATGATCAGACGAGTCAGAGTAGGAGTTCTTGAAAAAGTGAGACTTCAGTTTCGAGTGGAAAATCCGGGGGTGCTTGATAAAGGAGCGTGAAGAGGATGATGGAGGACGGGTTGGAATGACGATGGGGAGAGGGTTCCAGAGGTGTGGTGCTGTGTTGGACATGGCTCGCTTGGAGAACTTGAGACGAGTAGTGACCAGGTCGAGAAAGACTGAGATAGGTGGATGGGTGGAGCGGGTTTCCTGGATGGTGAAGAGATCACCGAGATACTTGGGCAGGGAATGGTTAGTGATAGGACTTTGAAGTGGATTCACTCTGGGATTTTTAACCAATGGAGTGATTTGATGATGGGAGTGATATGATGATGTTTGGGCGTTCTTGTGACAGCTCTGGCTAGCTAGTTTTGGATGAGCTACAGATACTTGATTTGGGTGGAATCAAGGTTGAGAAAGAGGGAATTGCAGTAATCAAGCTTTGAATGAACAATGGTGGAGGCAGTTTTAAGTTCAAGCATGGGCCGGAAGCGGGGACAAGGCAGACAAGACCATGTTTATTCACACAACGTGGGAAAACTCTAAATACACGCACCAATATTAATATTATAGAACAACCCAACATAATTGCTAATTTATTACTTGTGTCAGTCAAGTTCAATCCTGGAGTTTCTTTGCTCGAGTACTGCTCTAGTTTCCACTGAAGCACCGACACAACAGCAGGAGGTCAAGAACAGTTCAACCTCACTTGACATCAGTCCAACAAGGGTCATCCACAAAGGACATCCAAAATATACCTATTTTCAACCTCTCCCTCCTTCCCCTTTTTTGCATTTTCCTCACCCTCCTCCCATGCACCGTACAGATGTGCTACCCTCTTTAGTCTGTACTGAAAATTACTATGGTAGACGTGGACATCTGCTTTGGGCATAAACCTTCTTGTCCTCATTTGGGTGACCCTCCCCTCTCCTTTGAGGACGTCCTTAATGCATTATCTCCGACTAGTAATTCAGCTAAAAGGCCACCTTATCCTAATGCACATGATCCTAGAAGGTACACCAATTTGCAAGTATTCTAGCATTTTACCATTGAACAATGCAATCAGGCTCCCTATTCTCTGGTAAAATGTAAAAATCACAACTGTAAAGCTTTTTAGAAGTCATTTCTAGCTGATTAGCAATATAAATTTAAAATAAAAAAATCAACTTGGCTACATTTACCGGGGTAATTATGTTAGAGCAAAAAATATCATTGCGTCCAAACATTGGTATGTTCCATGTATTTTCCATGATATGCTTAAAATTTCAAATCATAATGGAGAGCTCTCAGTTTCTTAATCTGTACTCTAGGGCTTGTGTGCACAGCACTTTAGATGGACTCGAGCAACACAGCTATGCCTTGCCCGCCTCCAATGCAAGCCGATCCAATTGCCAGCTTACTCTTTCTACGTCTGAAAACAGAACAAAATTAACAAATGTTTTTAACATTATGCTTTTAAAACGCATTGAAATGTGTGAAAAATACCACTTGAGTCTGTATGTTAGTCTTCAGCTTTCTTAAAATACATTGTTGTAATGCACAAAAGGAACAAGTTGACAAACATTTCTAAACAACACTACATTCTGAAAGCAAACTGTTTTGGACAAAGCCAGCAGGATTTGTGACATCTAGAGTTGAGAAGACAAGCTACAAAGGATCTATAGTCAAATCAGTTAAACAATAAACAACATTAACATTTGCTATCAACCAATTTGAACTAAATTCTACATGCAAATGAACTATAGTTTTAATGCGCAAGATATCCAACAATTTCCACTATTTCTAACTGTAACTGGTTTGCTTGCCCAGGGTCTGTCTTAGGGTTCCCTGCAGTAAGCTTCTGAGTCTGCCTGTGTGTATACCTGAGTTCGTGGACAAGATGTGCAGTAATTCGACTCCCAGAGGCACCAACTGGATGGCCAAGTGCAACTGCACCCCCATTGACATTGAACTTCTCTGGGTCCACTCCAAGCGCCTTCTCAACAGCCAGACACTGAGCAGCAAATGCCTCGTTTACCTGAACAGAAATCAAAGCTATTGTCAGCAAATTACAAAGACTAAAACTAGGGCTGTACCGAACATTCGCTTTGTATTCACTTCGGGGACAAATAGTGGGCCAAATAACTATTCGGTATTCGGTCGATTAGTAGCGGTCGGACCGAATACGAATAGTGGTCATGGAACGATTGGTGTTCTTGAAAGCTAACACAGCATTCACTCGTTAACTGAGCTGTAAGTAACTAAATTAGTTAAATCAGTTCCATTCCTAGTTTACACAGACTGGCAGAAGGATGCAACAATTACATGTAGTTAACTGTTTACCTTTAGTTTATGTATTAAATTTACTGAACTGAAACTTTTGCTTACATTTGAAATTTTGACTGTTGTCGTAGACCTATTTTGTACACTATTCGTATCCGTATTTGGCCAAATAGTTGGTCCAATTATTCGTATTCGGCCAAATAGTGATAATCACCTATTCGGTACAGCCCTAACTAAAACATATCTCATCCATTTCTAGTACTACGGTACATAGCCATTTGTCAAAGTTCACACAGTCAATGCTTAGTCTTCAGGAACCACCTCAACAAAAGTCCTAAAGGCCTACATGACATTTAGCTGGAACATGTATAATTGTATATGGTATCAGTCAAACAAATTCATATCTTTCTTAATGCCACATGTGGCTCCATTTCAATTACCGCACACACCTCGTTAGCCATGTCTCTGTAGACAATCCCCAGAAGGGTGATCCCAAGATTGAAGCATCTTTTGACTAAAACACAACCCCAGTAATCCCCACCAAGCTACCCTCATTAACAACCTTCTGCCTTATGTCAGTGCTCAACGACTCGTCCCAAAAGGAGGGACTGGCGAGTTAGCCCATACTGCCCGGTATTAACTTGGCCCAACATCGCTTCCTGATAACATCTCTGTGTGTACCAGCATCATATCATATCATACAGAACTAAGCTGCTACCATTACAATGCTTTGCAACTCTATATCACTGGTTTGTAATGCACAAAGCATCAGCCAGCAGCACACAAAAAACCAAGCCAAGGTTAGGTCAACACCCAAAAAGTCAGTCCACTACAACAGGAAAGGCAGCCTGTGGTGGATAGTCCAGCTGAAAGAGTCAAGTCCTAAACTGAGACAAAATGACATAAATGATTAACAGAATGAATAAACGCAAGTAGAGCATGTAAAATGGAGGTCCAGCAACTGAAAACAATCTTTGTCACACCTTGGAATCACAACAGAAACTTAAAATACCACCTTCACCGTAAACCCTTATGACTTGCAGTCGCTAAGCTTGGCAGAGAAGTAAACAAAGTTTTAAAACACAAGATTTTCACATTACATCGACAAGGTCAATGTCGCTCAGCTTCTTGTTGGTGGCTTTGAGCAGAGCTTCAATCGCTGGCACTGGTCCAATGCCCATGATGTGAGGATCACATCCTAAATAAAGAACACTGCAAGTTATTGACATCTAGTTCACACATATCAGTGAAATTAAAAGAAAAATTTCAGTGAAAAGATCTGCAACCAGCATAGAAAAATCGATACTAGTTTCAAATTAGATAACATATATTATTATCAAATGTGAAGTGAATCTGGACTTTATTGCTCTCTGATCTGAAAGACTCCGCTGAATATATGTGTCGTAGCAACATATAAACTGCGGTCTCAATTACCCTGTGTGAACAATGATATAACTAACACACTTCAGACCTTAATAAACACAAGATACTAACAAACATGTTTCGTATATACTGTACAGTCTAACTGGATGCAAGTTCCTTAGTCTTACGAAGCCAATATTGGTATTGGTATTTAGAAATGCAAAATGTTTCAACTGACATAATCTCAGACTTTATTAATAACTTCAAATGAATTTACGAATTTACAAAATTTTTAGTAATAATTATCATTGGACAAGCACATATAACTGATGTATATTTTACATTTACAGATTTGCAATGGTTTGACATAAAAGTAAACACTCAGAGACTGTTCCTTCAATAATTTAAGTCTCAATATTACTAACTAAACATATACACAGAATGGCATTCTTTCAGTTAAACTAAACTAACATTCTACTAAAGAAACCTTAACTAATTTTATCATAAAACTTTAACAGGCCCACTTGATGGGCAAAAACTAAGATGACACAGCACAATGTTAAGCAAAGTATGCACAAGATACCAACCTGCAATTCCATAACCAATCACCTGAGCAAGTGGTGTCAAACCATATTTGCTGCAAGCGCTCTCACTTGCCAATATAACGCATCCGGCTCCATCACATATGCCCTAGCCACAAACAATACAGACACTTTTGCATGAATATGTTCCCTACTATCACCAATGTGCTATGCATCAGCCACACAGTTCCAATCACTAACATAACGTAACTGCAAAACATTAAAAATTTGTTGTCAAAAGAAATTACTGAAATGGCTGGACCGAACTCAAAACACTTATAATACAAAAAACATACCAAAAAAGATAAACTTGAAAAAACTAAACTATTTTAACTAAATTTTTAACTACTCTTTGTGATGTACTTCATAAGCACTATATACTAAGTGTCTAAATGCTTACTCACCGTGGCCTTTTGTGGTGCGTACTGAAGACAATATTGTTACTTGTAATTTTTCCAGCACACATAAACCATGAACACAAGTTATAGCACCCTTTCACTCTTGCCGAGTACTTTTTGTAAACCAGATTGCGGTTAGCAATTGGTAGAATAAAGGATATACTTACTTATTTACTTACTTATCCACATTCAGCAAAGAGTTACACAAGTAATGCACAGGTTGTCCTCAGAGCATCAAACCCATCTGCAATCTTGTCCATTCAATAATTTGTGCCTAATACCAAATACAGAAGTTGATCTGCAACTGACCGAGGCATTTCCTGCATTGACAGTTCCATTCTTTTTGAAGATAGCAGGCAGTTTAGCTAGTCCTTCAAGAGTTGTATTTGGCTTAGGATGTTCGTCTGCGTCAACAACTTCTTCTCCTGTGTTTCATAGAACATTAAACTTGTAATCTTATGGGTTATGTTATTGTTTCTCAGTGACAGTCGGCTTATAAATTTAATCGCTTCTTTATCGCAATTTGACTCTCTGCATAACAAGCTTTATCAAACCACAAAACACATATGCATCAGCACAATAGGTAGGAACTAAATTAAAGCACTCCGCCAGCTTGTGCATAAAGAACAAGATTCACTGCTTAGGAATAATGGGAAACTATTTATTTGAAAATTGAAAGAAGTTGTATAATTTTGGCAGAAAAAATTAACAGAGCACATTCTGCACACACACGTGTTGCTGGTTTTAAATCCAACATTTGTAGAGGTCGGAGAACTTGTAATCATAATAATGACAAATTATATAGCATCATAAGTAGCGAATACCTTTTTTCGTCTTTACCGTGATAGGCGCCATCTCTGTTTTGAAGTAACCAGCGTCATGTGCTGAAAATGAAAACGTTTGCCAAAATGAAAGCCAGCAGAAATCACACCATTATCTATAGCAATTACACATGTTAAAACTTTGCCAAATGTCGAATATCATGTAAAATCAGTTAATTTTCAATATCTTCAAGACTAAACAAAGAAATTATGACTTGCCTTTATTACTAGCACCAGTTAGTTTTAATTTATTTAAAACTAATGCTTCCACTAGCTTTTCCGTTACCACATATTCCAAATTGGTCTTATTCAGTAGCTTTCCTTTTTTGCATATATGCATCTGTACAGTTGAAAACTCTGAAAACCTCTGCATACAAGAATGACTAAAAAGGGAACTGAAAATGTGTCACAACATTGGGCTCAGCAAGCAGAAGCAGAGAACACAAGCAATTGAGGATTGTTTTAGCATGAGAAGGCATAGTGCACTTGAAATGATGTTTGGTAGCGAGGACCCCATCAGCTGCTTGGGCATTCGTCGTTGTTCATTGGCCATCTCAAAACGCGAACAAAAACTTTCTTTCTATATGCTAGGGCAGTACTGATCAAACATTAGCAGAATCAGTACAAACATTAAAAATATTTCTTTCACCACAGCAATTCCAAAATTTCTGCCAAACTGCCCACCTTTCTTCCACCGCTGTTGGGATCTCAAAGCAAACGCATCACACTGTTCTCTAGTCAACTCATATTTTTCTGCCAAATTCTCAGCAGTAATCCCCATAGGAGTTTTGATGTGCTGATCCGTCAGGCCAGCCCACAAAGTGTCTTCAAGCTAAGAAATACAGACAAACAAAAACTTTGATCATTAATTGCAAAATGATAAGAAAAACAATTTCATTGCTCTAAAATATACAAAATACATTCTAAGAGTAACATATAATGAAATTATTAAACAGTCTGACAATATCACTAAGAATAACACACACTGAATATCAAACTGTAATTATTCATCACGAAAACAGATAACTAAGAAATCTTGACTCAAAAGTCATCAGAGTTGTATGGTCTCGAGACTCAGTCTCGGTCTCGAGATAGGTTTTTTAATGTCTTAGTCTTGTCTCAGTCTTGGGAACCCATTGTCTCGTCTCGGTCTCGGTCTCGAAGCAATTTCTCGAATTTTTAGAAACTGTCTTGAAGCGAAAGTCTTGTTCTGTCTCGAACAAGCGGTCTGTAAAGGTCTCGCGACAAATATCTTTATTTCTAGCGCTATAAAAATGTCCTGAGCCGATATGAACAGATAACTCGGAAGTCGGAAGTGTCAATCAAACCGGAAGTTCAGAAGAACGGTCTTTCTGGAAATTCTGATGAACGTGTGACACCACGTGAAATCGGCTATTGGAAAGAGCATTTTGTAATTTATTTCAAATTGCTAAAAGTGCAAGAAAATGTCTCATACAGAACCTGAAATAGTCAAATTTGCATTCACGCAATGTGAAGTCATGGACAAAGAAACTAAATGGCGTCCCGTTTGTCGCTGGCGTAAAGTCACCATTAAGGATACAATGGGAACAACAACGAGTTTATGCTTGAGGATCTTGTATTCATAAAATGCGGTGATATTTAAAAATAGCAAGGAGGAAATTAAAGTTCGTGTTAGTTACTTGGTGAACTGCATTATGGGATAAGGCTGGTAGGTGTTCTATTGGCGACCGCAGTGTTTGCATTCTTTTATTGCTTATTCTGTAATACACTGTAATAAATGCCAAAAATGTCTTGTACTGTCTTGGTCTCGGTCTCTGTCTTGGTACCTCATTGTCTTGGTCTCGTCTCGGTCTCGGCACCTCATTGTCTTGGTCTCGTCTCGGTCTTGGAACTCTACTGTCTCGGTCTCGTCTCGGTCTCGAAGTTTAGTGTCTTGCATACAACACTGAAAGTCATAGCCACAAAAGCCATAATTATTATCTTTAATTCACACAGGACAAGACAACTTTGATATGAATTGTCATTAAAATGGGTTCTATTTGTAAGCTTTTCTAATTGTAAGCTTTTCTAAAATGTCAAATATCACATATGTACTTGTATGTGTCAAAATATCGAAATTTTCATACTATTCATCATGTTTCATTATAATTTACAAAAAGAAAACATTAAAAGCACCTTTATTTCTTGACCCAAGCGCAAACCAAAGCGAATGCCTCGGACAGCATGCGGAGACAAACTCATAGTCTCAGCTCCTCCCGTCATCACAACTTCACTGTCCCCCAACAGTATATCCTACAGAAATAACCCAATGTGTAATTATAAGAAACAGAAAAAGTATCAAGGATACTAATGATAACTCATATGGCTTGCAATTCATCAGCTTAAGGATATTTTCTAGAACATCTTCAGCAAATGTCCTTGCAATATAAGCAATACTAACCGGTATTCATTCCTGCACAGAGGGTTATAAATGCACTGATAATTATTAATTTCTGCACAGAGAGGTATCAATGCACAATGTAATTATGTCAATTAATAATTAATGCTCACTAATAGAATGCACTGAGCAATGTCTTCCTAAGTTTTGCTACCAGCGTATTGTAATTTGAATTAAAAAAATGGTCCTATATAGCACACTGAGTAATTTCCACAAGTTTAAGAATATAAAGTTTAAAATTTTCTTGAAACCTCAACTATCTCACCAGAAATTTCTTTAAAAACCTTATTACACAAGAATTAATTCAGAAATTATTGATTTTCTGCAATTTCAAAGTCCCATGAGAAAAGGTTTGAAAACTAATGGTAAATCAACACGTTAGAATAGCAATAGTTAAATAGTCAAAGCTAATTTGCAATCTTAAAGTTACAGCATTAACAAATACTTACTTGAGCCCCAGACACAACTGCTTGGAAACCAGAGCCACATAAACGATTTACAGTCAAAGCTGGAACAGGTATGGGTATCCCTACCCTAAGTGCAGAATGTCGTGCAATGTATGCACCATCATTAGTTGCCTATAATTAGCAAAACCCAAGATTTAATAGTTAGACAAAAAACAGATTTAATAACTTTTTAAATAAGACATAGCAGTGTATATTAACATGAACTACTGGTTATAACAATCAGTGACAATGGAAAATGTCAAATCTAGTCTTTCATTAGACATCAATATTGTCACTGGTACGCATGACGTGCATTAATTAACCCTTTAACGACGAGAGGATTAGCCTCCATACATTTCAGTAAACGCTATCAGTAATCGTCATTAAAGTGTTAAACTAGGTAACATTTCAAAAATATACGATACATAATAGTGACAATTCCAGAAAAGTTTCATTACTATTTGACAGCATTTACAGATAATGTGCTCTGTGAACTGGAACAAAGACAGACTAAAGCATCTGCTTAACATAATGTCAAAGTTTCAAGGACAAGAAATTCAGATCTGTTTCCACTATCATTGTTATGCTAGAATATAATTTTAAAATGCAAAATAAACACAATTTTAACCAGAAATGACCACAGATCTCATCCTTGTGAATAAGCTGGTGCCCTGTGCTTGGCTTTTGAGTGGCACTTTCGAAGTTCGGAGTTTATGATTATGATCAAGCCAGAGACTCACTTGAAACACATTGCCAATGACAACCGAATTGACCCACTCTGGTTTAATATTTCCTGCAGTAAGTGCAGCACGTGCAGCCACTTCCTCAAGATCAATGGCACTAAAGTTCATCAGCTTTCCGCCATACGTGCCAAATGGTGTTCTCTTTGCAGCTACCACAAAGACACCCTTGACAGCTAAAACATACCGCACACCAAAACTGAAGACATCATCATATTACAATTCATAAGCAATATACTCTTACTTTATCTAGTAACTAAAGTATTCATACATATATAATTCATAATTATATGCATACATAAAATTTATAAATAACTGCAGGAATTTCCAAAGAGCTTATACCTACAAACAAACCAGTGTGGACTGTGGACTCATTTATGTACTCCTGGTTTACACGCCACTCTGCTTAATGCGAAGTGGTGTTATGTCCCCCAAAGCTATAACTTAATGGGCTTTATTGGTTAAAGCACCGTCAAAGAACTGCAGTATAGTGCTAAATATTGACTTTTTCAGCATTATCCCTTTTAACGCATGGTCAGGTTTACACGATGTATTATAAAACATACCCTCTCACCTCCCCGATGACTTTGCATTCAACAAGTCCACACTGTACCACAACGTCCACAAGCACTATTTATCATTTTAAACAATGTCATCATTTATTTCTTATTTCTCCTCTTGTTTTCTGTGCAACTATTTCCCCTTGGTGCCCTACTCTAATCTAAGAACTTCTATAGCACCAATGACATAAAGCTCAAGGCATAAGTCGATGGTTGCTACCATGCAAAATCGTTGTCCAAGCCAAAATCTAGGCTTAGGTCTTAACTTTTTCAACTTTGTGCCGATTTTGTCAGCCATATTGCCAGCTCACTCACCCCTCTCTCGTCTGTCAATCTCGGCATTCCTGCTTCTGCTCTCTCCTGCAGCATCCCACTCCAGGCTGAAAATCAAACTTTTCAATTTATCCTATCTTGGTTCCGCTCGTATATATCCGATGACCATCATCTCCATCGATTTCCACTGCAGCATCATGTTGTCCCAATGGCTTGACCCACTCACCCAATTCTGACCTGGCACCGAAATAATAATAAATAATAATAATAATCTTTATTAATTCAAACTGACAAGTAAGCAGTAAGATCACATTGAAAAATGACAGTATACAATCAGATCTTAATTAAACACATGGTTTGGCAGTCATGCAAGGCGCCGCCCTAGAGGGTGTTACGGGTATCGAACCGCGATCTAATGCTCACCTGGCCATGAGGTTACCATTACTCTATCCCCCCCCTCCGAACTCTTGTGGACTTAATTCGATATAGTGCCAGTGTTAAGGTTAGTTTCCCTGAAATGTGGTGACGCTGAGAAATTTCAGAGAAAGTGCCGGTAAAATAGGGCACAGTCACACCTTTTCACGGTCACATTTTCTGAGACCGTGCGTGTAATGCGTGTACTGTAAACTACATTTACAGGCATATGCGATAGAGGCACGGCCAAATGTTGTGTTCAGCGAAACTACCAATAAGCGGGTTGTTATAATAAAAGCCTATTACATAGCATATTCTGATTTTACCTCTTGCGATGACCATTTTTACGTTGCTACCAATACTGCAGTTGGCCAAACGAAAAGTTACCGAACTTTGATTGACGTCAAAAAATAGAGTACATTTTAAACTGTGCCAGGTCACGTAAAAATAGGTCGGTTTGAATGCGTTTACCGCCACCTACAAACAATAAACACAAGAAGGATGTAGGCCTCATCGACTTGTATTAAATAATAATAATGGTCGATCGGCTTTTCTACCGCCAATACCTTAAAGATTCATCGTGATCTGGAAATTTATGCAGCGCCTAAATCCGAAGTCGCAGGAGCCAGCTTATTCACAGAGCTTTAGTCAAAATCAATCATTATCGATAGACGGAGAGGGGGTAAATAGTGGTTAAAGTGGTTTGGCTGAGCAGTGGGAACGCCAAAGAAGAGTTTCATTGGAACGTAGCCTACGCGTGAGCAGTGGGAACGCAAGCAAAGAATTTCGAACGCAGTGGGAACGCCGCTCCCACAGTTCCCACTCCACTTTAACCCCTGGGGGTAAATTCGGTTCCAGATCAAGAACCAAAGTATCGGAGTCATGACTCATGAGGCAGTCAGACGGTTATAGATAAGGTGGATGGCATTTAGAAGGGGAGGAATCGGGATAGGATTTTTGAAAGAGCATGCGCGGCATTTTCAGTTTTGAGTGAAAGATCCGCGGAGAGACAGCAAGAGGTGAGGTTTTGGACTTTTGGTGACTTTGTAGGATGGATCAGATAATTAGGGCCTAATTAATGGTCGTAATACTGGCGGGAATTTGTTTCTGAGAGGTGAAACAAAGATCTTAGTGTCTTTGGGTGGAATATGCATATGGCTATATGAGTCTACGGCGCTATCATATAGGCGTAATTTGTGGGGGTATGAGGGGTACCCGTAACCCCACTTTTTGGACTGGGTTTACCGCCCCCCCACTTTTTGACAATGCCAATCAATATTTTATTAGGCGTTTGTGCCTTCCCAGAGATCGCAGTTTCAGCCTTGCAATGCTTCGTGTATGTAGAAAGTTGGTACCCCCACTTTTTATACCAAAGTTACGCCCCTGTGAGCGATTCGTTTATTTAAATGATGAGGTGGCTGACAGTAGGGCGAAGAAGTGTTAAGCCTATGACCGAAGAGGATCGGGCTGAACGAAGTGGTTGGAAAGTGCATGAACAGCTGCAGACGGAAATAGCTAGGAGGGCTGGGAGGATTGAAGTGTAGGCTATAGTACCGACGTAGGTGAGTGATATGACTTTATATTCTATTAATGAATACGACTACTATATATAAGTAGGCCTATTATTATTATTATCAATGATTATTATTCTGAGTATTCTCTCCATCTTCGACACATCTATAGGGCCTATTGCATTTTTATCTGGGTCAAAATGTTATATTAATTAACTATAGGATCGTCGGAAGTTGAGCTGAAAAACTTAAGTCTTTCAAACACAATACAGGCCTAAAGCCTACGCATTATACCTAGCCTATAGGCTAGGCCTAGTCACAGTTAAATCATTAAGTAGGCCTAATTAGAAATAATTAATTCCATGGATTAAGTTTTGGTTCCTGGTTGAGAGTTTGAAATGGGCAAAGATCCTACTGCTACTATATATAAAGAGTTGCAAGGCAGGTCACAACACAATTAACCTGTGGCATTAATTACTAGGAAGAACGTTGGACTCATAATTTTCACAAGCTCACTGCTTGAAACTCAGCAGATTGAGATAATCCAGAAAAGGAAGAGGGGTCGGGTATAGTGTGTATAACTCCTAATGCGTTTGAATGAAGTAGCTGGCATAACAATTTTGATATATCGTATATTATAGTTGCCAGTTGTCACTATACTAGAGCGTCGTGATTACGATTAGTAACAGTTTATCACCAGTGCTTTCTGTTAGTGGTATTAATAGACATCACTGTTTAGCACCATCATATGACGTAATGGCATCGTGTACACTTCCGTTTGGTAGAAATGGAGAATAAAAGTAAACATTCTCAGGGATTAAAACCTCATTGTTATTATTGTTAATATTGTCGTTGTCGGTTTCGGTAGGTCTACAGAAATGTACAACGCCACCGAAGGAAGAAATTTTAGAACAGAAGGTAATGTTATACATTGATTTAGTTTTGAATAAGATCTAACCGGATGTTTCTGCCTTTGTTAGTGATGTTCGAATTGACTCGTGCTTTACTCTCAGCTTGTCACTCACTACTGCTTAAAGCACCTGGCTGTATCGTGTGCATAACCCTCGTCTCAAAGAGCAGTGAAAGTTTAATTTAGACTAAGAGGAATAATTATTCATGCAGAAATATAGGATTTGAGAAGTTAAATAATTGTTGTCAAAATTACAATTTGTAATTGTCACAATCTTATTTACCTAATCGGCAACAATTAACTTGCACATATGTGTTATTATCTATTATTATGTTTTATTATTATTATGCTGTATTGTCCACAAGGTCTTTATGAACTGCATTAGAAGAATGCTTTGCTTATAGTTAGATAAGTTCCCAAAAGATGTTCCTTGATGGAGACAACGCTTGATGAACTTGTTTTTGCCATCTACCTAGTCTACCATTTAGTAGAATTTAGACTTTGGGATAAAAATAACGCAACCCTCAGTGATTCCTTTTTAGTAAATCCGTTTGAAAATCCTATTGGTCCACACACATGCACCCAAGTTCAAAAATTCAGCTTCTGAATCAGTGCAAACAAAAGATCATAAAATTTCAAGGTTCATTTGTACTCCCATCTATAATCCCATTAAAAACCTCAAACTGTGAAGAATTTATGCAGGGTGTGTAAAGTGATCGACTGTATCACAATTTGGTGATTCTCAAACTTGATTGTCAAGTTTTAAAATTATCAGTCCAACTTTACGAAGTTGATACTTAGTGTTTGTTTCAGTTGACAGACTTCTTCATCTGACCAGTTTCTTTGTTTAAGAGGTGCACAATAGTGTAGTGGTTAGAGTGATGGACTGTCAACCAAGAGGTCGGGTTTCAAATTCTCGCCAGGGCATAAATTTGCTTTGAGGTCTGCACCTCTTGCCAACTCAGCTATAATGAGTACAGTAACTGTACGCTATCGGTGGAAAGATGAAACGATGAGGGACAGGACTGGCCACCTGCCCTCATATGCCAAGGCTAAGAAAATGAAGTTGCTAACACTTCATACCCATGGCTGCCTCTCAGACTAGCTCAGAGGACTGGTCTTTGTCCAATACCCACAACATTCATTTTATTTTGAATTAATCTTTTCTTGATTCTCATTTTATTGTATTGTATTTTGAAACTTATAAAGTGCCTCTACCCAGTACCCACCAATCAGAGGCGCTCCAGTGCGTAAGTCCTCGGGAAGAGAGGCAAGTTTTAAGACAACGAAAAGCTGTGACAGAACCACCAGGTAGTAGTAGTGCAGCCCGGACCAAAGGAGGAAACTGATTCCACAATGAAGGATCAATGCTTACAAAGGATGAGACTGGGCCATGGCCTTTCTAACTTGGGGGAACAAATAATTCAATTCGATCAGAGGAATGAAGGAGGCAAAGGGAGCCAGCCGAGGCAGGAAGACATATTGAGTCACAGTTATTTAGGAGCAAGTCCAGATAAGATCAGTAAATAAGGATGAGTACGATTACCGGTAGTTGGATGTAGGCAGTAACAGGAAGCCGGTGAAGTTGTTCAAACATGAATGTGGAAATATGGGAGAAGCATGGTGGGAGACGGGTGATTAGTCTGGCAGCTGGATTAAGAACAGATTGTAGAGGGGAGAGACGGACTTTGGGGAGGCCAATAAAGAGGGAGTTGCAGTACTCTATGCGAGAGCAGATGAAGTGGCCATCTTAGTCCCGATTTCATCATTACAACAGTGTTTTAGTTCAAAGTGCAGTCTGTATATCGGCCTCTCTGTATAATTTTATTTAATTCCTGTGGTGCTAGATCATTATCGGTAGTGCTTAGTTAAAGTTATGTGATTAGTTTAGTAATTGTGTAGCATATAGCCAGACAAGTTATTTTAAAGGGAATGACACTGCACTGACATTATGAACAGCAGAAGTCCTGTTACTTAGTTTTAGTGCTGGTCTTAAATGTTGATCTCTTGCAACACACAATTAAACACGCTGCTGTGTCCCATAGTTAAATCTTCACCAATCAAATCATTTTACAGTAGCAGCAGCATGATACTTAAAACTAGATTTTATGTCTCTTAGACTTGTGTCAGTTATGCTGTAGATACCACTTTTTTGTGGAACAGTGAAATAACATATAAAATTAAGTTTCTAATCCCAGCTAGCCTAGCTAAAAACAGCTAGGCTTTGGGTACCTGGGCCTATGGTGCCCGTTTACAGGCGTACTTATGTTTTTGGGTTGCTGCCTTGTTTGCGCTATGGTTAAAGTTAGTTCAACTCTTCTGTCAGACCTATGTGGCATTGTGGCCTATGGTTGGCAGCAGCACATGATAAATGAGTAATCACATGAAAAGAAATAAAATCTCCAATGTAGTAGACTTTGAAGATTAAGATAAGTTTCAGATTATTTAAATAATGCCAGAAACTCATTATGATGCCCTCTTTTGGAACCATATTAACCTTATGACAAGGTTGTGTTGTAATGGGGTAATTGTGCAATGCCGAATTAAATATATCTAACTGCCTTATATTGGAATTCATCTTAGACTGGTATGTTTTAGAAGAAGTTTCTGGTGTAAATTGAAACTGGTTGCATGAAATGATGCTAATTTTCATTGTCAATAGATCTTTTGCCTGAGGAGCGTCAGCTACTGGAAGACATAAGGAAGCAGAAGGCTCAATTACTTTACGAGATCAAGGTTCGTTACTTCTGGTGTATCTGCTTTGTATAGGACATAACCTTACAACAGTGTTTTAGTTGAAAGATAATGCATTATAATTTAAAACCAGTGTACAGAAAATATTTATGTGTAGCCTTTTAAAAAGCATCTCAAATGAATTTGACCAAGCTAGCTTGAAGGTAAAGTTTGTAACTGATATGATAAACCTGATAGGCTAGCCATCAATATGATAGTAGCAACAATACTTGTTGCTGTTGCTGCTTTTGTTTTGTTGTTGTTAATGTTGCTTGAATTGTAGTTTTAAGTATCTCTCAGCAATGTTGGGATTGATGTGGATCAGTCTTTTCAGAATATAGTTGGCTGTTGTCTTTATGATGCGTGAATGCACTGATGTGCAAAGTTTGCCATTGTGTCACATTACAAATTGAACTGAAGTGAGTAAGTATATTCTTTATTATACCAATTTCATATCTGCACTTTGGTGTACATGTATCTAAACAGTGTATAACATTCAATGTTCTTTTTATCATTTAGCTGATTGAAAATGAGCTCCGAACAGTTTGCGAGCAGCTGGACAGCATGGAGAGTAGTCTTGAGGACAAGTAAGAAATTGTCCAGTTCTGTGTTGGCCTTGTTCCATCTTCTATTATCATAGCCAATCACAGCACTGCCGTAATTTCACTTGTACTTTGCTTGCTTTCCTATGTTGTCGTTTTAAATCGGGTTTCACATTTACAAATCTCAAACGGGCTTCTGTCTAGTTGCTAATTACATTACCCACACTGCATTACATCAAGAACTAATATTTGCAGTTCTTGTTAAGTTTTGTTACATATTGAAGGCAGTGTTACCTTTGAATTAGTATGGGGTCCAAGAAGACGCCTTTGTGATCTGAAATATCGTTTATTGTGGCCTGGTGAGGTTGACTGGTAATATTTAAGGAATTAAGATTTCATACATTTGCCAAAATCGCATGTTTCAACCCCAGTCTTTATGATCTCTTTGTTTCTTAAATTTAGGAATAATGTTAGAAATAATTTTTTTTCTCTATGTACTCTGATATATAGCTGCATTTTAAAATATATATATATTTGTTTATATATATGCGTGTATATGTTTACGTATATTTTCACCATATATAAATGTATGATAAATATCATGTAAACTAAAATGCATGGATCAGTTTCTCCTTCTCAGTGTTTGTTAAAACAACATTTCTTGCAGTGTGAAAGTAAATATCTCACTTCCGAGCCTCTGTTGGTCCATAAGACTAACACTAAAATGGGAATTCCCCCAAAATTTACAGATAATAGCATGTCATAAATTGGGTTTTTAGTATTTTTGTGACATTTATTCATCATGAAGAACTTCTCTGTGATAGCAGGATTATATCTTAAATACATTTACAAGAAACAACTGTTGTCTCTATGATTTGAGGGCCAACTAGCTATCTAGCTTGCTAGCTAGCTAGAAAAATCAAGAGATAGATAGATACAGTGCATATCTTTTAGCATTTAGGAGTGAATGCTTTTCTTGGGTACCTCACAGGATCCTAATATATATACAAATGCATCTATATATTTGGATGAATGTTTATTAAGGGTGTAAAAATTTGGGTAAAATATGACCCAGGTCCCTACTGTGTGTGTACCCAACTACCCGCCACTCTGTCATCGCATAACGAATCCATTGTCCAACGGGCCCATGCTATTCATTAGTTGCACTTAGATTTTAGTTATGCAGTCTCCTTACCCCTAGGCCATGATGTCTTTCAGCCCACTAATACGTCAGCTCACTAATTTTTTTGACTTCTAGAGACTAAATGTTTTGTACCCTATGGTTCACTGATTGATAACTCACAACTGCAAACCCAAAACCGTACACCCAATAGCTTCATCTGGGTCACAGACAGCTGCCTGTTGTTAAGCCCTAAGCCCAAGAATAAAACAGCAATCTGCTTAGTATAATATACTGCTTCTTTGGTTGGTTTTTTTGTATATGATTCGTGGCATGCATGGTTGCTACCCTTCATGCGGGTACTGGGGCTTCTAGGCGCTGCTGGCAGGCTTGTGATATATAAATGTACACAGTAAAACTTCTGTTGTTGAATTTCAGGAAGCCTGCCCATTTGTCAATTGGGCGCAAGAAATTCAACATGGATCCTAAAAAGGTATTTTGCTCACTTCTTTGAGAAAGCACAACTTTTATATGTTTAGTCAGCAGTTAATTTTTTTCTGTAACTAATGTCAATAAACAGTTTATATAACCTTTAAAGAAGAAGTGTTAGCAGTTTCATTGTCTTAGGCGACATGTGTAACAGTGGGTGGCTTAGTACTCGTGCCTACTTCCTGATCCTCTCACTGACAGTGTAACGTCAGTGTGCTCATTTCACAGTTGAGCTCGCTAGTGGATACAAATGGAGCAGAACGATCTACAGACCTTTCTGCCCTAGCAGGGATTTGAACCCCATAAACTGTATTGACTGTTCAGCATGTTTACCACTGAAGTGTATGCTGAATGATGCTGATACAACACTTTATGACTCTGGTCTGATGTCGGGTGAAATTGCTTAGCACTGACTTCGCTCTGATCTTTGTCTGGGTTTTCTTAAACTCTAATGTCCTCATTTTATGGATTTAACAACTTTAAGTGTCATTGTTTAACTTATAATTATTTTACCAGTGAAAGGAAGTGGTTTTGTATTCTGTTGTTATGGCTAATTCCCTGATTTTTCATCTCTTGTCATTTTGATGGGACATTTCTGTTTTGTTGTGCCTGTACATCAAATGACATATGGGACCAAAGGGGTAATGTGGACCCTTTAAGCAGAATATAACTGGCATAGGGGAACAAAGGGGTAAGATGGACCCTTTAAGCTCTGACTGATTAATAGTGATAATGATTATCAACTTTTGAACATGTTTTAAAGCATTTTTTGTGTCCAACCATTACCAAATTAACAGTAAACTGTTCTCTTTGCTTAAGCATACTCCTGTCATATACATTCAAACTTGACCTCCTCAAGGGTTAATCTTGTCCAGCAAACTGGGCTAAGGACAGTCAAGATTTGCAGACGTACAGTACTACATTTACCAAAATTTTAAGAATGCTAATGAAACTACACGTAAGCCTGATAGGTCTTTGCTGTCAGTGTTCACAATCTCTGCACATTAGCGAGGCCTGGATGTGCTTAGACTTTCGATGCATGCCGGCACATGACAACTTGTGCCCATATGACATTTTATGCAGGCAATCTGGTCTTCAAATGTGTCATCTTCTGTCTCATTGAATCATGGCACATGATATTACCCTTACTGGTCTTTACTAACTGATAAATCTTTCTTCTTCCTCATTTGTCAGTGGCACGGCCTCTTGGTTTATCCTGTTAGCAGTGTTATTTTAGTTCCAGCATTAATTTCTATTCCAGTTCTTATTCTATTCCACTGCCATAATTTTAGTTCTAGTTCTAGTTCCTCTTAAGAAATAATTTTTATTCTTATTCTAGTTCTAGTTCCTCTTAAGAAATAATTTTTATTCTTATTCTCGTTCCACTTCCTCTTTATGAATAATTTTAGTTCCAGTTCTAGTTCCAAAAAAAATTATTTGTAGTTCCACTTCCAAATCCACTTACAGTTATCACAGTTCTAACATGAACGGTCAATGTATGTCGGACAATGTGAATGCGACTGATAATAAAACACTGTATAGGCAGACACACTAAAAAGTTACCAGTCAATTATTTTACTGTTGAGTTTCAAAAACACCCGCATCTCAAGGGATTTGCTCAATCGATTTCTGCGACCTGTAGACATCCATCCTGCAAGGCTGCAACAGAAAAGATTCGACGAAAGCCTCTGATGCGGGAGCTGAAACTAAATCTTCAGCTATAACAGCAAGCCGTCGGTAAACTGAATGTCTACTCTGCCAGAAGTCAAAGAGACTAGGAACAGCGACATGTTCTTCAATTTCCTGAATGTATTTAGAAAGTTCTGCTGCAATGCTGTCAGGAGCATGTTTGATGGGGAGCCTGAGTACCTCACTCTTGTTCCCAGAAGTTTGAATCGAGAGCGTATATTATTTATAGAATATAGAATATGCGGAGAAGCTTCATCATAGCGCCGCACCGTGACGTCAGTCAAGAGCCGTCGTCATTCCGTATAGTTATTATTTAACGTTAGAATAATCGGTTGGGCAGCTTAAAAATTAATTTTTATTCTATTCCGTTCTCGTCTTGAAAATTAATTTTTATTCTATTCCGTTCTCGTTCTCGAAAAATATTAAAATTTTTATTCCTATTCTATTCTCGTTCCACAATTATTTTTCGTTCCAGTTTTCGTTCCGTGGAACTGATATTAAATAATTATTATTCCTATTCTATTCCCTGGAACGAAAATAACACTGCCTGTTAGCAGGTCAACTTCGTGTCCTTCTTTTTCTCTTTCTTATTCTGATTGCAGAATCAAGACCAAATCTCCTTTACTTATCTTCTCTGTCTTCAGCTCTTTATTTCTGTGGCTTCTCTTCTGACAGGCGTACCTCCTGTTCGAAATCAATTGTTTGCTTATGTAAAGTTACAGCAGGAGAATTCATATCAAGCATTTTGTTTGTGCTCTGTTGTCACTGAAGACCTTGCTAGTCTGGGCCTCAGTACTTCAATCATCTGTTGATTTTAATGGGATTACATTTTGATCACCTTCAGTCATTACAGCTGACTGATGTTCAGTGTTGTTCATCAGGGTGAGGCCTACCCACTATCTGTTATGCTGGTTGCTTGGAGTGGTCCATCCATCTTAGTTTTCTCACCAATGATCACTTCAACTGAACCTGTCCTGCAGACTGAAGCTGTTTAATGTGATTCACTTCACCTGTTTCATTGACTGAATTTACTTACCACTGATCATGTCAGTTGACTGAACCTGTCCGTCAGTCTGAGGCTGTCCATCATCATCATCGGTCATAATAGCGGTCATAATTTAGAGGCTGTGGATGCACCACTGTCAAAGGTTGTGTGCCTTTGGGTGGAAGGTCATGATGATCTGTGGACTGACATGTAGCAAATGCGTTTGCAAGGAATTTGCCCTTGTCAGAACTGTGTGGAATATCATTGCACTCAGCACAATCAAATGCTGATTTATGTAGACCTACATGAGCTGGAGTTGAACCAGTACCTTTATGCTCTAGCATCACAATGTATTAAACTAAACCCTTTGCAACTAGAGGACCCAGAATAGATTTTTGACCGAGATAAGAGCTATCAGGCAGTTTCTTAAGTTTCATCAGCCATTGGCATCACAATGTATTTTGTGGAATACTGAATTGTATGTACGTATGTATCTGGTTACATGTAAAGGGTAAGATGGATGGGCAACTCTACCTTTGTTTCCACAGAGCAGTGAGCACAGTATGGGACCATGATGTGTCTGATATAATGTGCTAAATGACTAGCTGATATGTAAATCTATTATATAAAATACTATTCATTGGCAATGAAGTACTTACTGTTCACAGAGTCTCCTTTGCCGAATAGCCATGTAATTAAGCTCTGTTGGGTTTTTGTTGAGGGTCCATCCCCCTCTAGTACCCCATAACATACACCATTTGTATGATGTGCACCCTAGTCTGGGTGATGGTCTGTTCTGGTTGGCTGTTTTAATGAGGTTCTGCCTTGAATTCTTTTAGGATGTTTGCCCTTTGAACTGGTAACTGAGAAAATCTTGGCTGTCATATTAAATTTGCACCCTTCTCAGTTACCTAATCAGCATAGATCAAGAGCTTTGGAGGCTGCTGATAAGCTTATTCAGTATAGACATTCTTAATCATGCTGAGCACTTAAATATGCAGTTAATTAATCTTTATTAGCTCATTGAAAAACTCTGCAGTTCACAAACATCGTTGCATAAAACGTAGTTTGTGTTTGCGTTTTGGCTTGTGAAAAGCCTACGCTGCTCACGTTTTTTTATGTTTTAAGTACTGATAGCAGAAGGATGCAATATGCATCCATAAAACGTAAGAACATTTTGTAGCCTAGAATTTGGTTTAACAATTTAAAATCAAACTTAATACTGTTGTGGATAATGATGCATCTTGATGCTGCATTTTCATGCTCCACTGAACCACACTTATCGCTAGCAGTGAATTGATCAACTGAGTCGTTATATTATGCTCCATAGATCTATATAGGTTTGTTTCTACAAGATCATGACTCTTGTGTGAGAGGAAAATGTTGGTGCTTCTTCATCTTGTTTAAGAACTGCTGACTGGTGCTTATTCTTGTTTAAGGAAGTGCTAGTGCTTCTTCATCTTGTTTAAGATGACCCGCGCTTTCTCGGTGGTTGGCCCGACCATATGGAATGGCCTTCCCCCTGAGCTGCGCCTACATCCTAGGTCTTCCTCTGGTACCTTCTATGACCGCCTGAAAACTGCTCTTTTTCGCCGTGCTGGAGTCGGGAGTGCCTCTGAGTAGTTCCCTTGAAGTGGCGCTATATAAATTTACGAATGAATGAATGAATGAGTGCTAGTCTATCCCATACAGAGAAAGAAGTCCTTCTCCCTCTTCCTCTTCCAATCCCAAAGTTTATGGAACCGAATAGCTAATATTATGCTGATGTGCTACGAATCACAATGAATCAGTGAGTGAATGAATGATGCAATTAATCAATGAGTCAGTCATGAAAGAGTCGTTAGAAGTTTCATACGCATGCATTGTTACACTCACAATAGAATTATGCAGTTCATGTTACAACTTAGTCTGTGCTCGACCATTGTTGTATTGAAACTTTTCTAGGCTAATTTTCTTTGTGATCCTCTGGAAAATGTCAGTGTCTTGTTGGTTTTGGTGTGCTTATTGTTGTTTTTATTAAATGTGATGGTTTGATGATTAGGGCATTGAGTATCTGATTGAACATGAGTCGATGAAGCATACGGCTGAAGAGGTTGCACAGTTTCTCTTTAAAGGCGAAGGACTTAACAAGACAGCGATTGGAGACTATCTTGGCGAGAGGTCAGTCTGGCATTTAGCTTTTAACTTCTTTATCATGGATTAATTGGACTTCCTCCTCAATGACTGAAGTAATGGCCTCTTGTGAGTAACAGTTGTATTGTATGAGCAGACCTTGAATTGACCAGAGCATGTTATGGGGTAGTGTCTTTTAACACTTTGACGATGACAGCGTACTAAAAGCGACTGGGAAACCACTTAAGCTCATCATTAAAGTGTTAATAAATCACTCAGTGGCCTGTGGTAAAATACTTACAATACAACTTACACAATAACTATCTGCCTTATGGTCACTATTCATGTGATTTATTTGCAGGCAAATTATGTCTTAAAGCCATATTTGTGTCTGTTTTATGAGACATCAATGTTTATTACAAAATATATAGTGAAATGTGGATGGGCTAATAAGTTCTTGTCGACATGAAGTTGTCTGGTGACGGAGCACCATATTTGTTTTGTGAAGAAATAGTATATATTTAGCCACACAACTGTCGCTATTGCTTTAGGCTTGACATTTTACGTCTGATATCATTATTTAACAAGGTTGTATTCTGTGAGCAGCCAATACATTTTAGAGCATGTGGTAAGGTAATTGTAACTGTAGCAGAATGTGTATTTGACAATTCTTAAGAATGCTTAGAAGTTTAAGGTAATTGTTGGTTTATTACGCACCTAGTCTCTGTACATTAGTCTTCAGAAGTGTGATTTCGCTATTGAACAGAGGAACATAACACCAGTGGTCAAACAACAGGACAGTTTGATTCCTCGTGTTTAATTCTTTCATAGAAATGTTGGTTTACTAGCGAGTGTGAGTTTCATGCCTGTCCAGAGAACGTTGAATCAGATTCTGATGCTTGGAGTAGGTGTAGAAGTGTCTAGGCATTCACAAGTTTTAAAGTCAGCTTCATTTGAGTTGTGACTATGAATTGTGGACTAGGTCAAATTTGACTGCACTGTTTTGGGGAGATACCACTTTGAGGCCTTTGTGCAAGTCTGAGATAGTGCTGTGAGGTTCCTATTTCTTTGATGTGGTGAACCTGGGTTCTGTGTGTAAGGCAGTCAGGATGCAGACCAGGATGGCTACACTTGGCAATTAGCTCGAAAGCATTTATCTCTACATCTCCACTCTTAATTGGGACCAGTTAATCACAAAATTATGCAATTACCTACAACTAAACGAAGGCTCGTAATAATTGTGGCTGGTCTCAATTATTTCTACAGTTGTACACAGATAAAAATTTGCAATTTCTGGGTTAAAGCCAAGTGAACATTTTAAGTAATGCAGATAGATGGCTTGAAGCTAAACAGTATTGTTACAGATGATTTTTACAGCTTGTAGCTATATAAATAATTGTCCAAATGATTGAAAATTTTCATATTCTAGAATGTTGTCCTCAAAATTAAATCAAGTTGAGAGGGAGGAAATAAAGTTAAACAGGATGAAGTTTTAAATTTAGTAAAATAAATGTCTTGTTTTTCTTGTAGGAATGATTTTAATATGGATGTTTTGAAGGCATTTGTGAACTTACATGAGTTTTCCGATACTATATTGGTTCAGGCTTTGAGGTATCTCTATTAGTTTTAATCATATATCTGTTTACTTCTATATCTTTTAAAATGTTACTATATACACAAGATACCTAGATTTCAATAATAATTGGAGTTTTCTGGATTCTTTATACAGCATTATATAATTAACATTGTGTATTTAAATGTTTTGTATGACAGTTGTGAAAGTGAAATTTATACTCTGAACTCTTTGTTGCTGAACATTAGTAACTGTTTTATGATAACATTGACAAAATATGAAACGGGTGTAGGGAGCAGCTTTTTGACATGTATCAGAGTTTTTTTTATTGTTTTGAGGTGTGTTTGTTAGTTGCTTGCTTTTCTTGTTTCAATTGGAGCCTGTCAGTGGTATTTTATATTTGGCTGTCTCCTTCGTTTGCCTTCCTAGATTGTAGCTGTGGAGTTTTTCAGCAATGCTGTGCAAAATGTAGAAAATGTTATTTACAGAGCATTATAAATACTCTCCTTAGGCATAAAAGCATCTGCACTTACTTTAAATTACATTATGTTATATCATGTTACAATTCACTACATGAGGCTGCAGTCTGTTTTTGTTTTCTGATCTTGATGTAAGAGCTACCAGTACATGTTTCATTGGGTTTGTTCCCCTTAGGCTGTCTGTCTGTCTGTCTTTCTGTCTCCTTGAACTGACCTCCTGGAATTGACCGCTTGCTGTTGGTGCATGGTTGATGATGCCATGGTTCATTGCCAAACAATGCTATGAATGTTATTTATAAGATGAAATTAGGCATTACAGTGCATTACAAGTTTCGTTGATGCCAAAGTAATCAGTGTTACTAGTTATAAAACTGATCGCAGTACGATCATTGTGTTTCGCATGTAGGCAGTTCTTGTGGAGTTTCCGGTTACCGGGTGAGGCACAGAAGATTGATCGAATGATGGAGTGCTTTGCACAGCGATACTGTGAACTGAACCCAGGAGTTTTCACGTCCACAGGTGAGTGATTCTTTTACAGTCCTGTTGCTTAAGGCAGCCGACTTCTGGGGAAATATTTCTTAATTTTAATTTCCTTTTGGATCCATTTAACATGTGATTTTTTCTAGATAGTCTTCATTTGCTGTTGGCAAGGTGATATTTAAAATTTTTTAAGTGTGAGTAGTACAATATCGTTAGAGTATATTTGCCTGGCCAATTAATGCAGAGTCATTAGATAGAAGTAGAAGAAAATTCCTATAAAGACTATAGTTGAGATCTTTTAAATAACTCCTTACTGTCAGGAATGTAGTTGTAGGTAAGTGTTTTTAATGTGTTGGGTATTTTATTAATTAATATACCTGTCATGTACCTGGCTCTTGTGGTTGAATATTTTCTTTTCTGTCTGATATTTTCTGGCTGCTGCGATTGGTGCTGACATTCTGTGCCATTTGTGTAGACACCTGTTATGTCCTGTCGTTTTCGATTATTATGCTGAACACTAGTCTTCACAATCCAAGCGTCAAGGACAAACCCACAGTGGACCGATTCATAGCGATGAACCGTGGCATTAATGACGGCGGGGATCTGCCAGAGGAGTTACTTGTGGTCAGTTACAGTGTTTTAATGTATGGTGTGAGCCTCATCTGTGAAACCATTTCCTTCTATTATAACTCTGCTGGCATTTAGTACTTCTATTACTTATAGCACTGTGATTTATCATAATCAGAATTTTGCGTAGTACTTTTTATGCTCTCCACAACGTTTCCCACATATTAGTCATTAAAAAGCAATTAATGAAACTGGTTATTGGTTAGAAATTTATTATTTATCAGTATAATAACAGTTTATAGTGATTAGTATTGAAAACTAGAAAGAATAGCATTTAATGTACTTTGTATGTACATGCATCTACTTAGTGCTACTTTATGTGCATGCACCTACTTAGTGCTATTTTACTAGCTTAAATTATGTGATGGTAATGCGACAAGTTCATAAGCAGGTGAAAATGATGATTGACTAAAAGGAGAAGTCTCCGTTTTGCAGGTTCATCCTACGTGTAGTGCCAAGCCAATGTAGTCTTTAATTGAATGACTAATGACAGCATAAGAGTTTAGATTATAATTATTATGCTGGTGTAAGTAACTACTGTTAATGGCCTACACAGTTTCGGCCTACACAGTTACTAATTACTAATGGATTAATTGTCTATGTTTTGTGTTTGTTTTGCAGAGTTTGTACGAAAGTATTAAGAAGGAGCCGTTTAAAATTCCAGAGGATGACGGAAATGATCTCATGCACACTTTCTTCAATCCTATTAAGGAAGGATGGCTATGTAAACAAGGTCTGTTGGATTAATTACACAGAAATTATACCTCTCTGAGTTTAGTTTCACTTACATATTTCTATTCGTGACTTAGTTGTGTAATATGAGAGCTTTGTAGCTATATTCCTGTGTGATGTAAGTAGACTGTTAGGGTCATTGAAATCGGGGAATTGTGTACATTTATATTTTGTTTTTTACATGTCATAATTAACTATGTGTTTTGATTAGTTATATGCAGTCCATTACACTGTCGTATTTGTTTCATGCTTAAAGGCTGTTGATGATAATGCATGTAGGGTTACTACTTTGCAGCAAAACAACTGAGAGATGATATATAATTATTTTTCTTATGCTGAATAAATGAACGAATGCATCTATATGCGGGTGGTAACTCAGTGAGCATATATACATATTTACATACGTGCATATATAATTTTTTTTAAATTTATATATATATATATATATATATATTTATATTCATGCAAGTATGTAAATGCATGTTTGCTATACTGAACGATTGAATGAATGTGTTGATTTATGGATGAATCTATGTAGAAGAGTTCACCAAGCATGTGACTGTTTGATAGATTGACATTGTTAGTGAAAATTTTTTATAAATTGTTGTTTTGTTGGCCTCGATCAGCCTTGTGGTAGTAATCACATGACAGCTTAAGGACATATTCATGTAACATGTGTTCACCACATATTTCATTTTTGAGTTACTGCCATTTGATATGTCATGAGGCATGGGAGATGTTACTTGCAGATGTCAATAGGTTAAACTAACTTCCTTGGTTGGATCTTCAACTGCCGGCCTTTGCATTGTTGTTATAGCAGCTAAACCCTAGTGTATCTAAGTCCTGGGAGCGAAAGCTGTTAAATGTATTTTATTTTCAAATATTATTAGTGTTATTATTTAATTTTCTCTGCTGCTAGTAGTTGGTGTAATGAGTGCTGAATATAACAGCCTTTGTAAGGTCGTTGTTATTGTTACTGGTATAATTGAAGAAAATTTTAGTAGTACAATAATTGGCATCTCTTGGTTTCTTTTTTCAGTTCATTGTAAAATGGCTTTGTCAGTTTCAAATTAACATGGCATGCAGTGTTGTACTGTTTTACAGACCAAGTTGAAGTAATTTGCTGTTGAACTGGATGAAATTTAAGATTGGCTGGGCTTTTTGTGAAATGTGAAAATGATTGTTAGGGCTTGGGAATTGTGCAAGTAACAATACTTAGCGCTAACTTATGACAGTTCATTTTCAGTTTATGAAAATGTTGGGAAGGTTTAACGTCTCTGTTTTTTTCAGTTGGTTGAAGAGGATGTGGTTTTTGTAAGGTCCTTCAATTACACTGTAGCCCCTAGATTAACACTTTCTGTGCTTTAGAAAAGGACTTTTTGCCCAAGCATAAGGTTACTGATGCATGTAAATAGACCATGCAACTGTCTGCATTTATCAAAGAAAGGAGTTAAAATAACTCATGGTTCACATGCGTAGTATAGCAGGTAACTGATTATCATTGCTGCATTTAGGTACTTTAGCAATTTTATTAAGAAGATACATTGTTGGCTAGTGAGGACTTTTGTTGGAAGGCTGAGACTAGGCAAATAAGTTGAATTGTGTTGTGTGCTTTATTTTGCATGAAAGGTCAATTAATAGTCATTAGTATGTTACAATTTCTCCCAGATAGATCAGAAAAAACACATCAAATTGGCTTATTATGGCAATTATTCTGAATATTTTATGCTTGTTTAGGTCTTTGGTTGTGCACCAAAAACATGGAATCTTGAAATAATGTATACAAATGTTTGTAGTTTTTACTGATGATATTAAATCAGTTAAGATTGGAATCAGTTTTTAGTTGATTAACGTGCACAGAAATATTAATATTGTTTAAAAGTTAAACTTTTTAAAGTGGTCATCATCATACTCTTAACATTCACTGCACATTTTTCTGCATTTATGTGACATTTTAGTTGAAGGTTCATCCCTCTTGCACTAAATACATGTAATGTATCTTTTTACACTTATTTCATTTGTTGAGTATGTTCTATGCATTTATCATTGTGAAGGGGAAGTGAGAAGTAGCAACAACTTTAACTCTATCATTCTGTTGCTTTGCAGGTGGTCGTTACAAAAGCTGGAAGAGGCGATGGTTTATTCTAAATGACAACTGTCTCTACTATTTCCAGTTTACCACAGTGAGTTGTTATGACAGTCCTTATGCACTTTGAGAAACATAATAAAACAATAAAAACATGATTTTTTGCTGCACAAGGACCATTGTGAGACAGATCGATTTCTGCTCTACATTATTTACTATTTCTATCTTTTACTTAAGGTATCGTTACTTACTTACTTTGGTTGGTTGTAGGACAAAGAGCCTAAAGGGATCATTCCGTTGGAAAACATTCAAGTTCGCGATGTTCAAGATCGAAGCAAAGAGAACTGTTTTGAACTCTACTCAGTCAGCAATGCTCTCATAAAGGCTTGCAAAACAGATTCCGAGGGAAAGGTTATTGAAGGTGACTACGAAAAGCTCTAACATTCTGCAGGAAATCTGAAATATTTTTGGAGAGTTGTTTCTAAATCTCTGATTTAGAAATAACTTTGATTGAGTTATCAGACTTTTTGTTGCTCAATTTAGCTTATGGCTATATCAAAAATCATTTTACTACAGAAAGTAATAACACTAAATTCATAATTTTATATGTATAGTGAGAGAGTTTAAAAGGTGTATTTAGTGAGCAGAGGTGCAAATAATAAAAAAATAAGTGATTATTAGAGAATGCTGTGTATTTGTTAAGGTATAATAACAGTAGGCCTATCAGTAGTGACTTCTTTTAGCTGTTCAGCTCTCACTGGTTTACAGAATAATGAACTTGTTCTTGATGATCTCTTGACATAATATAGAGTAGTAAGGAGCACGTTTGACAGTTTCTTAAGAGTTAAAGAAATGTTCTGTTGCCTATGCATACTGTGCATCTGTATGTTAAGGCAATAATGTGATTTGGCTTTACAAAGCACTTGCTGCAGGTGTCTATCTTAAATGTAATAAATCAAGCTATGTGAGGCAAGAATCGTGGCATCTGAAACGAGTTGCAGAATTCCTCGGGTTCTTCAGTATATCTGCTTATTATAGAAACACTTTTAGAACCTGCAAGTGACAGAATTGCTAATGACTCGGTGGTTTTATGAGTGTTAAAGTCAATGTGTAGTATTTATGTATCCTATGTAACAATATGTACATATAATATGTGCTTATCTTGTACCATGACTGATCAACTATCTGTAAAATTGGTTGCAGGGAAGCATAGTGTCTATCGGATATCAGCCGCTGACGAAGAAGAAAAAATTGCTTGGATTTCATGCATCAAGTAACTGCTTATATTTGCTCAATAATCTTGACATGTTAACTTTGACAAAGAAAGTAGGAATGTGTAGGAATAAAAGAAACAAGATTTGCAAAAGAAATGCAAATATCAGAGTGTCGTGAAAGGGGTTGGATCAAAAGAATTATGCATGTCAAGAACTTTAAAATTTCACGATACTCAGTTAATGAACTGTGATGATTCTAAAATCTGAATTTTCATATTATTTATGATGCTGCCTTATTGGAGCAGTTTTGAAAAGTTATTGTTGCTAGTAATTTTCTGTTAAATATATGTGAGTTTAATTATAATAATTATTAAAAAACAGAGTAGTAGTTACAGAGAATTTTTTTATCTCCTAAAACACATGATTACTGTAGTTTTTGTAATCTCTTGGACACATCTGACATACCAAACCACAGTACACATGCAGTCAGTCGGTTTTTAGACTCGAAATTGGGTAAGTTGAGTGTGTATAAGTTTATATGGCAGGGTGGGTCAGTGGATCATTTGACGCAATTAATATCGGGGTGGGAGGAGTAGGAGAGAAATCGGGAGCAGTGTCAATTTTCCAAGAAGAGATGTGTTGCTGGAGTGGGGTGCAGATGCTCTGTGCAGTTTAGACTGGTTGTATTCATTAAAGTAGTGATGAATTTGCCATATTGTTTTTATACTCGGTGGTGATTAATTATTAATTGTTTTTCTTGCAGAGACAGCATTAGCTGCAATCCGTTCTACGACCTGCTCGCAACCCGACGACGAAAGGCGTTGCACAAAAAGTAGCATGAGCTGTGCGGCAGAATTGCGTCCGATGCATCATGCTGAACTGTACTGGCGAAAATTATATAGCGCCTGTTTGAAGAAAACTACTCTGAAACACTCGCCATACAGAAGTTCTGTGGAAATGAGTGGAATGAGCTGCCAGAGCCAGTGTTAAGAAACAGCCTCGAATGATGTGAGGTTCTGTTGCCTGGGGTGGTTTGCAAATGTTTGGAGAATCCAAAGATAGGCATCCATCAGGCATTGTTTGTTCGGCATTGTATTGCGTTTTGCGCTCTTAATTGTTGTCCTGTTGAGAAGTGGAATCGCAGGCTTCTGTTGATGTTTAATTATTGCTTATTCAATGATTTATGTAAATAGCGGTTTGGTGTAATTTTTTTCTATTTGGCCGTTTATTTCGCAGCGAGTTTCATGTCATTGTTTGATTGGTCATTATAGACTTATTTTACGATTATTGTGTAATTTTTATGAATGTTTTAAGCAGGGGGTTTGACGTTGCAGATATAGATCTCTCTGTTTTGTTCTGTCATGCAAGTGATGAGTGAATGCCTTCAGCCTGAGCCAAGTGGACCAGTTCTTGCATTTGCCATTGTGTGTAGCCAGCATCTCATGACTGTTATATTTTGCAACATACTTGATAGTTACAGAGCTTTGTGGCATGTTGCTTAGCTTGTGTTGTTCAATGAAAGACATCATGCTAGGCGTTAACTATCTTTCACCAGACTGCGTTAACTATCTTTCACCAGAATGCTTTAACTATCTTTCACCAGATCAAACGAGAATTGTCTTTTGGGGGTTAGTCGATATCTTAGATGCAGAATGTTAACACACGTGTTTCGGGACATGTTTATAATATCTTCTAAGAACTTAATAGTGGCACCATTGCCAGTGTAAGTGATGTTATACAGTGTGAACGTATTAACAGGCTCCCAGTTTATGCATCATTAGCGCAAAGTGGCCTCTCTGGTTAATGCACGGTGTAAGGTGTGCAGTACAGTAATTGTAATTGTAATTAGTAAACTTCTATTGCGCCGGTATCTAATGCACAAGGCATCAACCGATGGCACACCAGAACCAAGCCGTAATCAGGTCGATATCCAGGTCAGTCCGTAAGACAGAGAGGCAGACAATGGTGGATAAGCAGTTTGAAAGAGGTAAGCTTTTAGTTGGGAACGAAATGACACAAGCGACTGAGCAGAGCGCACGGACACAGGAAGAGAGTTCCAAAAATTGGGTCCAGCAACTGAAAAAGCTCATTCACCAAGAACAGTTCTGGATTTCGGTATGACCAGACAAAGATAATCAGATGCCCGTGTTGAATAATGATAAGTCTGGGGAGTAAGAACTGAATTTAAGTATTGGGGCTGGCCAGAATTCAAAGTTTTATAAATGATGAGCCACAATTTGAAACTAATTCTTTGCTGAATAGGAAACCAATGCAAGAATTTAAGCACAGGGGTACAGCGCAAAGTATTAACGTTTCATTGTTTTACATGCAGTCTGATTTACACACCATGTCATAAGGCATGTCCCAGGTGACTTCACTTTAACTAGTCCACACTGTCTTTATAAGAATGACACGTTCTTATGAAGGGAAATGTAGACAATGTATGTGAAATGAGATGTATCTGTCAGCAAGCAGTTTAATCTTGTAGCACCATGGTCGCACAAGGAATTGGCCATTTATCCTGGACTTGGTTTCCCTGTGTTGACTTAGGGGCTATTAAATGCAATGATTACCCTGGCAGCAATAAGGCGATACAGTGGTTGGTTAGAATCTGATCATTTAGAAGAACATGCATGTTAAACTTAAAGATCTTAAGTTGTATGTTTAAAATCTCTGGTATTAGTACATTGTTTTTACTGTGTGTAGTGATATAACACCAAATGTTGGGCCCTTCAAATTTCTCAAATGTGCCTTTGGGGCCTGTTTGTGTACTTTATCAGGCTTCAAGTGTGCCTCATTTCTGCGGTTTGTACCAGACTCAGCAGCTGCAGACCCTGTGGGCCCATTGTTATGGTAATGTGCTACTGACTATGACTGTATTTGTGTTGCATTTGTCCTTTTTTCTGTTACTACTACAGACTGTTTCAGAAAAATAGAGGAATGAAGGACAATGGAAAACTACTTTTTTTGTCACCATCATCCCAGTCACAACAGTATTAATGGTTAACATTTATTAAGTGATGATATTATTATTACTGCAATTATTTGTTACTTTGAAGGTTTTAATAGAGATTTTATTAGTGGTAATTCAGCAGTAGTAGTAAAAGAAGTGGTAGAAGGTGAAAATATAAGCCTTTGTGTTTGTTTGATGATTGGAGGTAATGGGTAAGACTGTGGGTGGTTGGAAGTAGTGGGTAAGACTGGGTGATTGGAAGTAGTGTGTAAGACTGGGTGGTTGGAAGTAGTGGGTAAGACTGGGTGGTTGAAAGTAGTGGGTAAGACTGTGGGTGGTTGGAAGTAGTGGGTAAGACTGTGGGTGGTTGGAAGTAGTGGGTAAGACTGTGGGTGGTTGAAAGTAGTTTGTAAGACTGGGTGGTTGGAAGTAATGGGTAAGAATGGGTGGTAGTGTTGTGATTGTGAAAAATTCATCTCAGTGTGATGATGGTCTGAACAAATCAGAAGGATGTTCCTCATTTCCATATAAATCTGACCTTTAACCTCACTTATGCCATGCCTAAGAATACCCTTTTCTTTCACCTCTTTATAGCAGCAGCTGTGTTAGTTATCTGTGCTGGTAAGGGTAATCAAGTGGTTATTTTTACTGGCGCTGCGTTTTTGTGGATCAACGAATATTTTGTGAATTGATTTTGAAAAGTGAATGGAACTGTGGCACAAAAACTATACTGGATCTGGTGAATGCAATTTGTCGTGCATTTTATTCAGTTGTATGGTAGAGTTTACATAACCTAGTCAGTGTAACGTTGTAACTGGTTGGTCTTGTGCTTACAATATAATGTAATTGTATTTGATATTGCCCTCCTTCTAAAGTTCAGCTGTGCAAACATGACCATGCTACAGAACATCGATGGTGCTGAGCAATTGTGTATGAAGGACTTGCTCAAGGTCCTTGCACAGTGACTGCCTCAGTAGATGATTGAAACCGTACTCTCTGTGTTACAAGCATTTAGCTACATGTCTCACCTTGTAATACAGACTGTGTAGATTGTAGCTTCTGTTAGACTTGCTGTCTAGGAATGTGAATCACAACTTAAATATCCTCGATTGATGCTTGTCAGTAGTAATTTAATATGTGGTCTTGCCGCTTTATGGTCAGTTCTAATTTCTAAGTCTGCTGAAAACAGAAAAACTAAACATGCTTAGCAGGATATTCCTTTTTTGATGCCTTCTCAGCAAACTATACTTTAAATTTTTCATCAGTCTTGGTGATTGAGACAATTTATCCTTTTTTTTACTGTGTACCTTGCAGCTGGACGTGTTTTCAATCAACCGTTCAGATTGGTAAGAAACTAAGCAAAGAATTTCTCCAAATGCAGTAGAGTTTGCCAATGAATCCAACCGTCATTTGCATAGTTTGGTTGGTCCACTTCGCACAGGGTTACCACCAAGTGGTATTTGTTTTGTTAACTCGATGTTTCAATCCTTCGTATTAGCAGCAGAGTTGTGTATATTTCGTAATTGTTATAATTATTTTGATCTTTTATGTGCATTATCTCCCTGTTTCCAGGAAGTGGCCTTAAGCTTACGATAAATTTAGTAGCTTCTTTGTAAGTGTAATGTAACAAAATGCTCTTGTCTTGACAGTTTGCAGGATTATTTGCAGAAAGTGTAGCCATACATACTTCCTGTTAGCTAAGTAAGCAGATGGACAGAGTTACAGCAGCTTTGCTAATAGCACTTCACATTGTTGTGAAGAGCACTTGCTTTTCAGCAGAACTTTCAGAATGATGTACACACCTCTTGTCACTGGTATTTAATACAGGGTCGTATTTAAGAATCTGTGGTCAGTTACATGTGTCAGTGCCTGGACTACTTTACATAAGTGGCATGTTTGGATATGTTCTTAATGTCTTGATCGAAATATTATGCTGAATATGAGGTAGTCAGTTTCTTTTACTTCACATTGTCGTTTTTGGTCATAATGTTAAGGCAGTGTGTGATGTAATCCGTTAAACAGTTAATTTTCATTTAGTGTAATCTTTGTAATCTTTAAAATGTTGAGACTTTAGTGAGGCCTTTAATTAACCAGTGTTTTACAACTTGATGAATCAATATATGATTCTCCATGCAAAAAATATGATTGATATAACTGACTTGTTTGAGTTGTTTTTGTGAACTTCTCCTACAATTCCTTTCTTTACACTCTCTGGGGTATATAAGATCTTCAACTAAAGCTAGGCTTACAGAACCTGTTGCTTGAGGTAACCGATTTATACCGTGGTAGGCCTACTGTCCCAACGGACTCGAGGACGCAAGGTATTTTGCACTGCACAACAAACTGAAGCAGTTTCAAAGACATTAATATTAGAGACAATTAGGCCGTCATAATGTAGGCCTATAGGTTACTTGAAGAAAATTCAGTAGATTAATTATAATTACATTTGGGAAACACTGAAATGATGATGTTTTTATTCAGAGCAACTAATTTGCACTTGCAAGCATAATGATCCATTGTTAGTTTTACCCCAAGCACATGTAATTAACAGCAAGTATTCTGAATTTAAATCATTTGAAGAGCAAATGCGATCTCACACAGATATCCATTGGTTCCGTATATGGCCCATATAGTGCAAACCACGAAGCTGGTAGCCCACCATGGACCAATGTTAGCCCAATGAATGTGGAAGACAAAGGAGCAAGTTACAACTGATTTGAGGGCATTATAAAAGCTTATGGAAGCAGTTCGTACAAGTGACGTCAGTAACAAGTGTGACCTATTTGGAGCAAAGTGGCTGGTTGCATTTTCTGAGGTTATCTCAGCATTTGTGTGAAATTACAGAATTCTGGATATCTACGTGATAACCTTGGCAATTCGAAACACCTATTTTAATCTATCTTCAGAGCGCTTACAGATGGACGGACGAATTATGGCGCTGCAGCTGTACAAGATCTGTGTATCTTCAGCATTAAAAATTTAACCAGCTAAAGTATATAAAAACAAAACTGAGCTGCAAACAGTCAATTGTCACATGATATTTTTATTTTTTCGATGTGCTCGTCGCTAGTAATGCGCTAAATAAATTTTCAGCTGCAGAGAGCATCTGCTTAAGGTTGTCATAGCAATATGACTACTTCCGGGACTAAATAAATTAAAAGCCGAACGTAAATCTAAACTGTGTAAACAGGGATCTATATTATGGCTGTCTAATTTTAATGTCCTTTAATTGCCATACGATGGAAAAACTGACTTGTTTGAGTTGTTTTTGTGAACTTCTCCTACAATTCCTTTCTTTACACTCTCTGGGGTATATAAGATCTTCAACTAAAGCTAGGCTTACAGAACCTGTTGCTTGAGGTAACCGATTTATACCGTGGTAGGCCTACTGTCCCAACGGACTCGAGGACGCAAGGTATTTTGCACTGCACAACAAACTGAAGCAGTTTCAAAGACATTAATATTAGAGACAATTAGGCCGTCATAATGTAGGCCTATAGGTTACTTGAAGAAAATTCAGTAGATTAATTATAATTACATTTGGGAAACACTGCAATGATGATGTTTTTATTCAGAGCAACTAATTTGCACTTGCAAGCATAATGATCCATTGTTAGTTTTACCCCAAGCACATGTAATTAACAGCAAGTATTCTGAATTTAAATCATTTGAAGAGCAAATGCGATCTCACACAGATATCCATTGGTTCCGTATATGGCCCATATAGTGCAAACCACGAAGCTGGTAGCCCACCATGGACCAATGTTAGCCCAATGAATGTGGAAGACAAAGGAGCAAGTTACAACTGATTTGAGGGCATTATAAAAGCTTATGGAAGCAGTTCGTACAAGTGACGTCAGTAACAAGTGTGACCTATTTGGAGCAAAGTGGCTGGTTGCATTTTCTGAGGTTATCTCAGCATTTGTGTGAAATTACAGAATTCTGGATATCTACGTGATAACCTTGGCAATTCGAAACACCTATTTTAATCTATCTTCAGAGCGCTTACAGATGGACGGACGAATTATGGCGCTGCAGCTGTACAAGATCTGTGTATCTTCAGCATTAAAAATTTAACCAGCTAAAGTATATAAAAACAAAACTGAGCTGCAAACAGTCAATTGTCACATGATATTTTTATTTTTTCGATGTGCTCGTCGCTAGTAATGCGCTAAATAAATTTTCAGCTGCAGAGAGCATCTGCTTAAGGTTGTCATAGCAATATGACTACTTCCGGGACTAAATAAATTAAAAGCCGAACGTAAATCTAAACTGTGTAAACAGGGATCTATATTATGGCTGTCTAATTTTAATGTCCTTTAATTGCCATACGATGGAAAAAGATGACTGGAGGTTTTCGTTGTCTCCAGATAAATATTTGGGTATTTTATAGACTGTTCATTTTTCGTTTCTTTAAAATTGTTTAAATTGTTGCTAAACGCTGTGTATCAAACTCAGCCACTGCTCGTACTCTGGCAGTGCCAGTCATAGGCGTAAGTTGTGGGAGTACGAGGGGTACCCGTACCCCACTTTTTGAACAATACCAATCAATATTTTATTATTGTACATTCCCAGAGATCGCAGTCTCCGCCTAATTGCTTCGTGTATGTAAGAAATTGGCACCCCCTCCACTTTTTAGACCAAAGTTATGCCTCTGGTGCCAGTTCCAAGCCTGGATTAAGGAGGAGGACGATGCTAATGATCTTAGTTATCACACAGTGTCGTTAAACTGAAACTACTACTGTGTATCAGAAGGCAACGAAATGGCGAACTATATAGTATCTTTCGAATAGGGTCATCGTACAAATGAATGACTGCAGTGTTGTTTGATGAAGTGAAGGACAATTAGTTAAATCGACTAATGTGCGAAGTGCGTCATTTAAATAAATTATTTAATGATATAATGGGTGGATGGGTGGTAGATGATGGATGTGTGGAATAAATGGAAAGTTTAAAACGTTTCATTGTTGAGTGAAATATACCAGGCACTAGAAATGGGAACCAGGCACCGGAAATGGGAACCAGGTACCACATAATTATAGTGATGATAGGTAAAGTATTGGCAGTGTTGGGTATGAGTTAACTCAGATGAGCTTAACTCACGAGTTAACTCACTTGCTGTGATTTATGAGTTTGAGTTAACTCACCTTAAAGAGTGTGAGTTATGAGTTTGAGTTAATTCATATTTTCTGTGAGTTTGAGTTGTAACTGTCAATTATTTTAAACTCAACTCACTCTTCGGCACTCGGCACATTATTATGTTGAAACAAGCCTTTTTTATATTGTCGGCTTTCCATACTGGTGAATGGTGACGGCAGGGAGGGTCGTAAGCACTGCTAGTGGACAGTGTTTAAGCACTGCATATTTTGTATATTGTGAACAGTTAAGAACAACATGGCTGAAGTACCGTGTATTCTTGATGGAAAATATTTTTGTGTAGGCGTGATGGCAAAATTGTTGCTCGATTAGAACGTGCTAGTATGAGACGTGTGAGTTGATGATTTAACTCATTTAACAACTGAGTTTGAGTTAACTCATTTCACTTAGGATGAGTTGAGTTTGAGTTTAAACTCATTTTGAGGTGCATGAGTTGAGTTTTGATTTAACTCATTTCTTGTCTGAGTTTACCCAACACTGAGTATTGGAAATATGATGGTGTGACTCCTCGCTGTTGGTTGAAGGTTTTGGTGCATAACTACGCTAAAGAATAGTTGGAGAAATACAGTGACGAAATGGCTTATATAACAAGGTGAAGGAAATTCAGTGATGGGGTCTCACGACCGTGGTCTTGGTCTTGAGACAGTTTCAAGAGCAGAAAAATGTAGTTTTGGTCTTGGTATTGGTCTTGAACCCTGTGGTCTAGGTCTAGGTCTTAATATCTATGGAGCCTGCTATTTATAAGTTCACACTCAAAAGCTTCAAAATTAACTGTAGTCTACTCTTTTGTGATTAAAAAACTTTATAATGCTGTAAAAATATAGCATGAAGAACTTTAAAAATTTTTTAATGTATCAGAGAAGACGCATGTGATGGTTTACTTGGAGGATGCCATCTCTCAGCTGCTGGACCACAAAGATGATAATCCTAAAGTAAACCCTACTTCATTTTTTCTCAACTAGTAAGTATGGTGTAGCTTATTTGAAGATTGTGTTGATTACCTTTGTTTGAAATATCTAAAGTAATGCCAGAGGATGCTATTTTTGTTTGTACTTCTCGTCAAATTGAGTTGAGTTTTTACTAAGACACAAAGTAAAAAAATTTATTTTAAATTAAGGAAAATCGTTGAAATACCTAGAAAGGTTACTCAGTGCAGAGCTTATTATTGTTGCTCTTATTAGATCATAGGCAGGTGGACGATATGATTAGCATGCTAGGCTGTCAACCTAAGGTCTGGGGCTCACATCCTCACAGGGACTGAAAGATGTTGGAACTCCTTGTTCACTTGTATCCATCACAATCTCAGCTATATGACTACACTAACCTTACACTGTTGATGGGCAGATAATGCAGTGAGGGAGAGGAGTGGTCATCTGCCCTCAAGTGCCATAGCTGAGAAAATGAGGTCCTTACTCTGTCTGGCCTAGCTGAAGAAAAAGCTGAGGAGTTTGTTAAAGAGCCCCAAATAGACAAAATATAATTATGCAAGGGGTGTAATGCAGTTAGAATTATGATATGAACTTATTGTTACCATTACTGCTATGCATTAAAACTATTACATTTCTTTTCCCTCTCTGTTTCATTAACGCTATGACAGCTACAATGTTTTAGGTGCATTTCCTCTTTTATTCCACAACAATGCTCCGCCAAGGAAAGCAGATCAGTTCATGTGTTTGCCTCTAAGTTGACAACAATATGAAAATTTTCAAAATGAAGCTCAGTCTTTTAGATTAGAATTCCATAAAAAATTTAATGATCAGAATTAAATGTAATAAACACTGCTAAATATAGCGACTAGTAAGGCAATTTTGTAGCAATGGGTGAAAAGCCAAGTATTTAGTACAAAAATAAACTATTTATTCTAAAATCAAGAACAGTGATGACATCGCTGGGTGCGGTGTGTCATCCAGATTTGATTATAATAAATGAATATAGGCCTACATATCATCTGCTATAATGTTTCTAAGTTACTTATCCTGATGATTTTTTCCTATGTAATAGCTTTGCAAGCGTAAAAGCAGGGAACCATGTCCTACTGAGAGAGTTTAGTTTCGTTAAAGCTACTCCACATAATCGGTCATCTTTTGTCAGAGCCTTCTGGAAGTGTTTCTGTAACATTGGCAGAAAAGGAGGTATTCTATCACATACATACAGTCATTGTGGGTTTTAGTGTTATGCTGGAATCTTGCTATAGCATTGTTTTGAAGAGTCATTTGAAGATTGCCTTATAATGGTGTTGTGTTATAATGACATGAATTTCTAAAGCTGGGCTGAATAGCCATATCCACAGCCATTTTATATGGCTGTGGACCATTTTTATCATGTCATTTTATATCAGAATTCGCATTAAGATGAAGCATGTAATAAGGAGGCTGTGTTGTACTTCTTTTGGTGCTGCTAGTAAAACCTTATGAATTTGTATTTACTTTGTTTTAAATCACAGGGATACCAATTAGGTGCATGCAAAAAGTATACTGCCATTGCACCAACTAGCTTGGAGACATAATGTGTGAAAAAAAACATTAAAAAACATGAATACAGAAAAAATTTCATATTTGCACTGGATTTGAACTTGATGGCTGTTCTGTGTGTAGAAAATATTACTAGCTGTTCTATATTGTCTCAAATCATGACAATAAGTCTATCTTGGGCAAACCTGATACGCTATGTTATTGTTCTTTGTTCATTTGTTGCCTAGATCTTCTGAGCATCCGAGAATATCACTCGCTTGCCTGCATCATCTGCGCAGACTTTCCACTGATGCTTTTTCAGAAGACTGCAAAGTAAATATGATTTAATAATAATAATAATAATAATCTGTTCTTTAATCAAGCGCCTGCAAACGCACTGCGCTGTACAGTGAACATACATATAGTAGAAACGGCAGCCACACAGGGCGCCTTACATACATGTATACAGTAGAAGCACATGATAACAGTTTTACAGGAGTCGAATATAACTGTATTTAAGCGGCAGCCACACGGCGTCAACATGGCCTACTATTCATTTAACCACCGCCACCTAGCGAGTGGAAGGCTGAAAAAACCTTACGGGTCCACGGGGTTTGATCTTGGTACCTTAAGCTCTTCACGCGAGTGTGTTATCCATTACTCTACGGACCCCCCGTAAGGTTTAGAATTGTTGCAATTTAATAATAAATAAGAAGTTAAAGACAATTATCATCAGCCTTAGACTTTGACCTAGGCTAAGTGACAGGAATAAGTGACAGATTTATAGGCGAAATGACAGACTAAGTGACAGGCTTGTTGTGGAGGTGAAGAAAATGGTGAAGAAAACATTTCCTGTTACAGATTTCTTGTATTACAAATTGGTTCTACCTAGCTAGGTTGAATTACTAGAAGTAGTTTGAAGTATGATAGATATATTGGATACATGATTAAAGCAAAAAGTAGAACATTTAACTACTTTTTCAGTTTAAAGCCAGTTAAACATGGTTTATTGCTTTATTTAAGTTAAGTAATATGATTGTTAAACAGTAATGTTATGGTTTTGGTGAATTGTTAATTAAGTATATATAGTATTGCACAAGCAGCTGTGAAGAGATTTATTTTGTTAATAGAATTATTCTAATGGATGCTGCAACGGAAGATTCTCTCATCTCTTTCATGGATTTCATTTATGCTTTCCAGCTGCAATTCTGCTTTGACGGTTTGTTGTCTGCGATTTCCTTTCAAAAATGAATAAGCAAGTAAATAAGTAAGTAGCCATATACTAGGATTATTAATGTATTGTTAGATCTGGCATATTTTACTGCTCAATGTCTCAAGCATGGACTTTTGGAAAGGAGTATTTTAGGGGCTTTATTAAGACACTGCATATTTAAATTAACTTGCAATGCATTTTGCATTGAAATTGGACTTCTAAATAAGGATTTACAATAAGTGGAATCATGGGCGGCGATCTAGGGGGGTCGAGGGGGACAAGACCCCCACCTTTAAGAGTGGGGGTCACGCCATACATCGGACCCCCCAAATTTTGAAGATACATGAAAAAAGGTCAAGAAATGCAATCGTGTGTGAGGGCGAAAATGAGTTTTGAGTGCCTTTTTGACCAGAAATGTTGTTTTGAGCAGAAGTGTCCCCCAAAATTTGAAGAAAAAAGTTAAGAAATTATGAAATTGTGTAAGAGATGACCGTTTTTTTAAATCTTGTCCCCAAAAAAAATTTTCTGTCACTTCATCTCCAAAAAATTTCGCTTTCATCTCCGAAAAAAGTTGATGACCTTTTTTTAGTCATTAGCCTCATTTTACTAATTTTTCCCGGATCTCATCTTCCAAAAATCCAAAAAATTTTCAATCTCATCTTACAAAAAAGTTGATGACTTTTTTTTAGTCCTCCACCTACTTTCATGACTTTTCCATGCCTTAAAAATAACTCATGACTTTTTTTTAGCTATTCGTCTCCACAGAACTTTTTTGGCCTTTTTTTCCTTCTCAACAAGATCGTGGCCGACTTGTCTGAGAGGTGGGGGGACACCCCCCACCTCTCAGACAAGATCGCCGCCACTGAGTGGAATTATCTTCAGTTTTATCTTAGCCCCATGGCACCTCATTTCCTCAGAAGCAGTACTTTTCTAGGCATTTTATTTGCACGAATCTGTGTCTGTGGCTTTTTTAAAACTAGTGAACATTATTGTTAATTATATAAGAGCTACCTGCTATGTTTTTTATTCTTGTATTGCTCCATGTTTCAATGTTCTGTTCCTGTTTAATCAGTTTCTGCTACATTTTAACCTCCATTACAATGAACATCAGAAATTGTTTAGCATCCACAGTTAAATCAAGAGAACCAGCCTATCCAAAATCAAATCCTTAAGTCAATGACTTGATCTGGCTTAGTTTAGCACCTATAACCTGCCATAGATACACTTGCCTAATGCAATTATTAAATACGGTATTGTAGTTTCACTGCATAGTAATTGTAAACCAGTGATGTGCTTGGGTTTATTCTTTGTAGAGTTCTTAACTAAAAGTTCAGAAGTTTATCGGTCTCTGCTACAGAACCCAGCAACTAGTCACTTGGATGCAGTTGTCGTGCCAACATCAGAAGAGCGCCCTCTACAGACATCTGTGGAAGCGAGCAGAATTGATCAAAGTAACCATGACGTAGATGCAATGCAGTTTTTTCGATCTCTCTCAGCTGCCTGTGAACAACTTGATAACAAGTAAAAGTTGCTCACTTGCTCATTTTCTTTCCCATATGCTTACTAACTTGCTCCTCATCAGTGTTTCAATTGTCAGAGGGGTTGGGATGGTTCAACCTCCTTAGCTCTTCTTCTAACCCCTTGGCTAAGTAACTGAAAAGATTTTGGGTGGTCAGTAAACTAATATATCTTGTGAGTCATCAGTTGTTTTGTGTGCAACATATTAACAACTTTAGATTTTGACCTGTGTTCAAGTTCTTTGGTAATCTGTAAAAATCTTTACCTCCAGCTCTTTTTCTGACAACTAAACACTGTTCCACACTTATTCACTTTTTAAATAAATCATTCACCAACATGCTCGTTCGCTAGCTCAATCACTAACTAAACTTGCTTTCTTCTATCTTATTTTGTTATATTTTAATGTTACTGTTTAGGTTTCAGAATGAAAGATTTCTAAACAGTTACATTTGGAAACATTTTACTTTTCAATCTGTTGATTACAGTTGTCCTTCAGTGGACCTGCTTCGTGAAATCTTGTCTGAGAAGGACAGGATTACGTTCTATGGATTCCTTACAGGTTTATCAAAGAGTGCGAAACTGAATGAAGTCATTGGTATGATATAGCATTAAACCTTTCTTGCTAATAATAATAATAGTATATGTGTGATGGGTAATATGATATGCACGCAAATGGCATCAAGACATTACTGTAAATTTGGTAGCTATAAACAAAAGGATGTTAATTCCTTACAAATATGTGTAAAAATGTAAATGAACAAGTGTGTTAAATAGTGTAATGCAAAACATGCCCATCAAGTTAACACATGTCTTGGCAATTCTAGCATGCCCTTGGAATTTAATCAGTGCTATGCATTTTCGCTACATGGTACACTTAGTACTTGAGTGGGTGACCTTTTATTACTCTGGAGTGCCAAGCCATTTTGTACAACAAAGATCAGGAGGCTAAAAGTAATTGCTGCTATAATATTTGCTCTAAATCCATAAGAACCTTTAAACCTGTGACCATGCTTCTGCAGAGTTCCTACAAAGGCACACAAACAAGTTTGTTGTTTTCCCCCTTTTGTCTTTACACAGAAGATTGCTGAGGCTGGCAATGCAACAATTGTATTTGTCACCAAACGATATAATTTGGTAGAGGCAAAAGCTGGGATGGGAACATTGCCAGCAGATGGGCCTAAGAGTAGGAAATTAGCATCTCCCAAATGTTCCACTATTGAACAAACCTTCCCTATGTTATACTATGGGACATACCTGCCTTATGTTCCACTGTGGGACATACCTCCCTTATGTTCCACTATGGGACATACCTCTCCATGTTCAATATGGGACTTGCCCCCTATGTTGCACTATCTGATTTATTACTTTAGAGGATGTACTGAAAGAAGATGTTACTAGATCTGTCTTCGGTTATGGTGGCTAGCGGTGTTATGTCTCCGAGCGGCTAGGCTAGTCTTCGGGGGTCTTGTTAGCTGTTCGAAGCACGTTGGTTGTTGTAATTCACCTCTTGAAGACAGTTAGAAGCATAGGCGTAGGAGGCGGGGGGTCAGGGGGGGCAAGCGCCCCCCCAAATTTCGGGCGTTCCTGTTTTTCGGGCAAGTTGGCACCGGGAAAAATGCTGAACAATTTGCCCGAATCGGAATAGTATTAGACTGTTAGTAGCTACTAGCTCGCAAACACCATAGCATTTGTCACGGCTTCGTCTTCCGACTTGGCCTATAACAGAAACTCCCAGCGCATCATGGTGATGGAAGAACAGCAGATGCCTCAAACTAGGCCTATATCACATTTCGCAGGAGGCCACATCAACCGAAGAGTGCCCTCCAACCACCCCCTCGCCGTAATCACCCCAGAGGTGAGGAATCTGACATCGCCCGACTGGTCTGTATACGCTGGGCAGTTGCCTGCCCTCTGTTTGCCTGCCTTCCTGGCTGCGTTCCACCCTACCGGCTTTTAGTCGGCTCAGTACAAGGGATCGTGGAGGAGGGGAGAGGAACACATAGGTTGTGGAACGGGGAACAGAGGTCAGACTGACTTGGAAGGCGAACGGCGAAGAGTAACTGGGATAGATAGAAACGATAGTGATTGGTACGTATTTATATATGTAACCTGTATTATGTAGGTTGTTACATTATAACTCTAAAAACCTCCTTTGGTCCGAGATTGAATACGTCGCGCTCTCAATTATAGGCCAGGACAGGGTTTAGAGAGACGCGACAGCATTTACAGCTTTATTCAATGATGTACTAAATAATTACTTACTTACTTACTTACCTACTTATAACATCCAACATGTGGGCTGGATACCGACTTCAGAAAAGAAATAAAATAAATCAAGTTCTGTTGCAATCCACTTTTCGGCGTGCAGTTCCAGGTCAGCGTTGTGTGCAGAAATTTCTCTCATGTTTGATATTTACTTAGTTGTGAATTTGTGACTCGAAACCAAGTGTTAATTGTTAGCATCAGTTAGCAAGTAAGAATTATAACTCTGTAATGGATGAACCTTCGCGGAAACGAAGGTATCGACAGTGTGTTACGTGCAGTGAATGTGGTAAGGATTCAGACTACGCAGATCAGCATGGTAAAAATCACCAGAGTAAAAACGCTAAGTTCATCGCTGTGTGTGAAAAGTCCCAAAAGCACCGAACTTTTTTCGTGCAACCAAAGCAAACGCAGTCTCACAATCTGCCTCAGATAGACCTATTCTCAGCACCGGACACATCTGGTGTAAGCTTACTGACAGACGATAGTTGTGTCAAACCAGCTGTTTGGTGAAAACGACCCTAGGGTAAGTTCAAGTTTTGATGAAGAGGATGCTGACCATCCTGACTCTGAGAATGAGAACTTCAACACTCCCTCTAGCGATGATGTAATGAAGGATGGCCAGCCTTGCCCAAACCAACCAATGCTCAAAGAGTATTGTCCAAAACGAATGGACGTGTAGAACTCGAAGGGATTTTAATCCTGAATGGTTCAAGAGCAGGCCCGCCGAGAGGGGGGCAGAGGAGGCAAATTCCCAGGGGTCCGGCGACATTTTGGGCTGTTCTAGAGAGTGACTGTTCTACTGTCAGTGATGCACGACGTCATGGCAATTACTCGGAAATTTGTTTCGGGCAGAAATAAAATCTTGCCCCCCCGCCGCTGAAATATCCCCTACGCCTATGGTTAGAAGACATTTGTGGTTTGACGATTCGTATTATAATATTATATAAATCTATCTTACATGACTAATCTACAGCACGGTCTCGTCAACGCAGTTCATAACTTGTCGAGTCTAGGCTTCTCGAGTTATTTTCTTTACTTCGCTCTTCTCTCTCTTGAGTGACTTTTCCGTCACACGATTCCTCCCAGCGAAGTCTTACCGCCTCTGTCCTGGTGAGTGAATGCCTTCCTTCCTCCAGTCTTCGCTCTTCCTCCTTCTCCCCTTTCGCCCAGACCTGTCATTCATCCATCTCTCCCCCAATCTCGCTCTCCTTTCGGTCGCGCTATCATTCCTTCGCCCCTCCTTCTCCCTGCTCCCCCTCTTATGACACCCGGTCAGGCCCTAATGTCAGTCAAGTCTTATCTGATCTTGACTCTATATATTTCATTAGTGTTCTTTTGCCTACATCAAATACTAAGCAACACATAATACTAATGTTACATAATAATACATATCGTAATCCTAAATGACAATGACAATGACAATGACAAAACTTTTATTGATCCCAGTAAAACAAGCAAACAAGTAATACTGAGAGAAAAAAAAATTAACATAGAGAAGTGGTAACAAAATATTAAAATTCTCATCGGCTAAACTATTTAAGACAAGCATGTTTACGTATCATTTGCATAGTAAATTAAAGGTGAGATCAAATAGGCGCCCAGAAGGGACTAATCCTGCTAAGAGGGGCCTGTGTTTCAAAGTAAAGTAGAAAAAAATTACAGAGAATGTATGAGTAGAAGTAATAGCCAGGGTCAGTAAGGGGGTAGATAGATGCAGGCAGGAATAGGTACATGGGTAGGAGTGTTCAAGTGAAGTAAGGAGGACAAAGTAAAATGAGGAGGGTAAATAATAGCAGAAGTAAGTACATAGGTGTAAGCCTCACGGTGTAGTAAAGAAGGACATAGTACACTGAGGGGTTTGGTTTAGACATGAGTTAGGTATACAACATGTGCCTGCTTTATAAAGTAGCAAAACATAATATGAATCTTAACTACTTCTTAACTAAACAATTAAACTATTAAACTATGTGCTCTACTGTGTGTGCACGCAGTAGATATTTAAATTGTTTATAATACAAGGAAATTGGACACAGGGTGGGAGGCTATTCCAGAGGTAAGGGCCTTGGTACTTAATAGACATTTTACGAATGTCTGTTCTAGCATAGATACTTCTATAAATCCCTAATGTAATATCGTCCATAACTGTCCATTACTGTCACTACAGAGGAAAAGCTCACAAGCTCAATGATTAGGCAGTGATTGTTATCAGATACCTGTGACAGTAATTTATAGAAATTAACTTTCAAATTAATGAGAAAAATCTTGTAGGAAATAGTTGAATCATATTTAATTTTTTGTAGGAAAACTTCCACAAAGATCAGAACTTTTCACGATGACAGAACAAGAAATGAATTTGTAAGTTTTGAGCTCTTTGTTTTGACTTCATTGTAGAGTACTTTTGGTATTATCAGGTGAATGAACTGTGGGCTAATAGTCTTTGTAAGTTGCTAGTAATTAGTTAGCATGGTACTAAGGCTATAGATACAGTTAGTATCAGTAGTTTGTAGTTTTCCTCTTTGTTCAAAGTTTGAATTTCTTTACTAACAAGTTTTACCGTCTGTTCTACTAATAACATAATTATTGAATGGCATTGCCAGATTTTAATTTATTCTTGTTAGAAAATTTAATAGAACTTCTATACTGAGCATGAGTTATTTGGTCCTTTTGTTCTGTTTTTTGCATAACAATAGCTTTGCCCACATCATGCTCTGTAGCAGAATTTTCTGGTTTTTCTGGATAAGGATTGAGACAGTTGCTGATGCTGGGCATCTCGGTTACTGATGCTGATGAGCAAGGGTTCTGTGAGTCTCCTATTGTTTGCATAGCTGAGCACCCACCTTTATGCTTTGCTATCAGATTTTTGAAAGCATAGAGAAAGACTGATATTATATGTATAAGGGATGGCAAAGGCAAAACAGGTCAGACAGACAGACAGACAGACAGACACTGATAGACAGACTGACTGACTGGCTGGCTGGCTGGCTGGCTGGCTGGCTGACTGACGGACTGACTGACTGGCTGACTGAGTATGGAATGAAACAATTAATTATAGAAAAGTAGATTATGCATTAAGAAGGATGATAGAAAGAGGAAGAAGAAATTGAAAGGATCTTGTACTCTTTCAAAAATGTTGATTCTGATTCACTTTATAAAAAAATCAATCAGAAACCACTTCTTAGATCATCCCACAGCTTCTTTTTCAAATCATCTATAAATGAGCAAAATTAATTCACTTAATCTGGAATATTTTGTTCGGTAAGCGTGTACGAAGATGATCCAGCTGAAAACTAGCGAAACCATTTGTATGTAAGAAATATTTTACTCTGCAATGGTGGCAGTATTTTTTGTGCATGTAATATTTAATTTCACATTTTTGCAGACAATTTGTCACAGATGCAAAATTCACAGTATTTAAGCATGGCTTGTCACATGTTTGCCGCCTAACTTTACTATTCTTGTTCTAGCTATCTTCCTGTATTCTCCATTCCTTGTATAACTTTTCTGTCATGGATTGCAGTCATGTCTCTGTGATCGCTCTTCTGCATTTTTTCAATTGGACTTTGCTTATCAAATCACTTACCACCTTACTTGTCAAGACCCACTAGTTTATTCTTGCCTTTCTTTGCTTGACCCTGCTTTAGCCCCTAGCAACCATACATCTGCGCCAGAGATTCAGGTTGACGGACTTTGCACATGTAGTGACTTAAAGAAATAGATAAATAAAGAGATGAATTGGTTTGATGAATTGTAAAGAATTTGTAAGCAGAGCTTAAGAATGCTTTGTTCTGCCGTTTCTCAGCTGTCATGTCTCTAAAGAGACCTCAATTTGTACTAAGCGCTGTAAACTCAAGTTGTGCATAGTGACCATGAAAACACGCTTAATATAATTTTGTCTCACACCTGGTTGTTAGTTAATCTCGGTTTCTTTTCAGCTGTCAGGATTTCCAGTAGACCTACAGTACCTACTCATAATAATTCTTTTTCTTGTTAATATTTGTATAATGCAAGATGATGTGGTTTCCATGGATTTTTCATAAACATTTTGTGTCGTCGTTTTCTGACTCTCTGTAAATTGTTTTAGCTGGATGTGTGTACATCTATGACCCATGCTATGAATCTTGCTAGAAGCTTGTGTTAGAACTTTCCTGAATTCATGTTGATCTATTTATGGACTTCACACAGTCTATATTTATAGATTTAGAGATTAGAAAGTTGGTTCATTAGGTGAACTTCATGCAGTTTTTAATTTGAAGTCATTACAATTTTCTAAGTTGGTTCCTGCGACTTCACTTTTTTGGGTGCTGTAGAAATTTAGAGATTACCAATATGATTTTTGTCTTAGTGCTTTCTACAATAGGCATGTTTTCTGTAGTTTTATAGACTCAAGTAACTGATATCTCTAAGTGTGTGATAAAATTAGTAAGCATACTATGCATTTGTGCATTCAGTGTACCAGCATACCACTTGTATGCCTCTCCAGGACAGTTCACAGGGTCTGTATCGTTAGAATGATTGCAAACCCAGGTTTGTTTCAGAACAGCATATATATGGCAAACCAAGCTGCGTGTGCTTCATAACTGACTGACTGTAATTTGTGTTATATAATTGAGCAGCAAAATGTCTGTCATTGCTGAGATTCTTTAATCATCATCTGCTCCATTGGGCACTTTCATTGAAATAATAGACTACTTTGCACCCTGTTAGTTCAATTATTGTGATTAATTAATTAACATTCATTCTGTCTTTTGTTGTTGGTGTTAGGAAAGTGTTGTTTAGTACAAGTAGACATGATTAACTTTTTTGGCCAGTTGATCATCTTTTTACATCGAAGGACTACGTGTTTCACACACTGACTATAATTATACAAATATCAATTTTTCCCAGTAATTGATAATGATATATTACTTCTGACTTATGTCAATTGTATGCTGTTAGAGAGTGATGTAGGCCTATGGGATTTCATAGCCTGATCTTCAATTTGGCATACAGTTTAGAGAAAAATATGAGTCTGAGACTTCTTTCTTCCTAGGATTTAATTTGAATCATTTCCAGCAAGAAAATAGTGTGTTATTTCTGAAAGTTTCTTGTTTTGTTTTTGTTGGTTTTATTTTGAATATCACGATCACACTTTAGTAACTGTTGAAGATACTCTGTGTTGAGTATGACTATGGCATCGTTTTCATTTGCACCCAAATCTGAAACTACTAATCATTGCAAGTTTGTTGACTGACAACTCCCATACAAATTCAGTATACCACTCTTTAAAACAATACATTCTCCACTTACTTGTGCTTTTATTTTTAATCAATAAATAAGACATACCCAGCAAGAAAATATAATACTATCTGCAGTTTGTTACTTTGCAAGTTTCTTGTTTTATTTTGGTGTGGTTTTATTTATTTTTTCTTAAGCTGATAGTTGAAGAACAGTATTTGCTGTTATTTATTTAAGGCAGTGTGACCAATTTCGTTTGAGCAGTTTTTCATTATGTTATTTAGCTGTCATTTATAGGCAATATCAGTGACATATAAGACAGTGTAGCAAATTTTACCATCACTGTTTTGTTTTTGTATGTAGTGTCGCTTGTAGTTCGCAAGTTTTGTTATTGTTTGTATCAAGGCAATGTCACATTTCATTCTGTGCTATAGGTATATAGTTGTAGTGCTTGTTATTGGTACATAAGGTCGCTTGCTGTTGTGGATGCTGGGGCTACTCACAAAGAACACCATTTGCCATTTCTTGCATATGTTTACATGTATTTATTGTACTGACATGCATTAATGGAAGTGTATTTCTGTTGTGATCAAACTAAGTAAATACTTGCTTGCTTACTTACTTAAAATGTGCCATCATGGTCGGATGCTGTATTAAACATAAGGCGGTCGGAAAATGGGTACCACCATAAGTTTCGAGGTTCAAATGGGTGTGCTTTCATTTCTGCAGAATGGATCCTAATGGGTTGGTACAATTTTTCTTCTGAGGATTTCCAAAGAGGAATGGAAAGAAGTGTGTTACTTATGCCATTACCTTCTTTATCTTTGCCATTTTCACCTGTTGTGTTCCAGATACTGTTTTAGTATTCTGTTAATTTCTCTTTTGCATTTGAATATCAATATTGGAATGTATTTACCATAGGTCCTTTTCCAGGCCACCATCTTAGGTGCAATCTTCATAATATACTGTTGTTTCTTAACTCATGCAAATATCTTGGCTATAATAAACCATCATGCATCTCAGATAATTACAATCTTACTAATATAACAAGTCCTTTGTAATGCTGATTAAATGGTTATAGTTATGTTTAGACCACTGAGATTCAAATGCTGGCACGTGTTTCACATGTGCCTAAGTAAATTCAGACTCAATAGATGACTGTGTTTAAACCATGTACTATGCTAATTGTGCACTGTCAGTACTCAAGCAGACCAGTGCATTATCTGGTTATAATTAAAGGCAGCCCAGCAATTTGATAGAGATGAAGAAGAGCCGTTCCTTAAACCAGCCTTGAGAGGCAGCCATTTTGCTTTGCATCAGCATAAAATTATGAGAGCGGGGGCCAGTCTTCTCCCTTACCACCATATTTTCCCACTGTGTTTGTACGGCCAATGTGCTCGTTATTGCTGAGTTTACTAGAGGCTGCATTTGATACGGAAATCTTGAAATAAATTTCTGCACTAATTGCGATTTGAACCCCCGGCCTCTCCATTGACAGCCCAGCATGCTAACAAATAGACCATAGTGCTTGCCTGATGTAATGTAATCAGTGTGAGGCTTGCAGAACATTCTCTGTATCATCCAATCGCTTTCATTCTCTGTATCATCCAATCGCTTTACTGTCACCAATTTGGGCACTTGTATGTATGTACACTGCTTGCTTTTCATTAGACAAAGCACACACATTATATAATTCTTTGTTTAATAGTCATGCTTCATGTACTGGATTCAGGAATCTAAAAATGATTTGTAATTTGACTTAGTTTAATTCTTGTTTAGAGCACCAACACCAGCGACAGAGAAATTCGGGGCAGAGGATCTCATCATCTCTTCACCTGGCGCCCAGACTGTTTCTGTTTCTGCAGCTAAGTTTCCGGAACCGCAGAATCCACCGTCTAAGGATGCGTCATGTCCGAGCAATCGTGGTCGACCACCTGGGTCCAGTAGAACAGAATCAGTCAAGTCTGCAGAGCCGGGGCGTTGGGTGTCGTCAGTTGGTCAAGATGGTTTCTCCACTGGCTCCACTGCCAAGGGTAGATCTTCTGCCTTCAGAAGAAGCTCATCTTCTACTCGCCATACCGGTGGCTCAAGTAGGAGGAAGGGAACGAAATCAAGACAGCCAACTCTTTCTTCCTCCAGCACTGATAGTGATGACAATGATGATGTTGACAATGATTTAAATTCAGATGCGTCATTATCCTCTAGAAACTAATCTGTAATTTATTTGGTAACTTCTGTTGTTGTCATTAGAACATTAAGAAGTCTTTATAGTCTGATAATTTTCAGATTTTATATGTGACAGTGTACAAAGGGATTGCATTATTAATTTGGTGTATGGTTTTCATCACACTGGAAAGTTTTATTTTGAATAACTTTGGATCTTGCTCCGAAAATTATATGCTACATTATTATTATGGTGCAGTAGTAGTTCTAAGGTTGGATTAATGTCCATGTTTTCTTGGATTTCTGTCTTGGCTTTTGACCAAACTTGCAATGCACATCGATTTTGGTTATTAGTGATCATTGACTGATTCCTCGAGTATTATTGCAGTGACACTATAGAAATTTTCAGATAATTATTAGAGTATTATTAATTATTTAGATTATTATTCTTTAGAGTGGTTAAATTATTTTCTAAAGATCAAGTTAAAGGCTTTATTTTTAGGAATTGAACCTGACAGCTCAATCAAATTATACATTTTTACTATGTATGTTTTGCCTTTGTCAATGTATTAAATGTTTTATTAATAGCTTTTCGGAAAAGCTACAAGTAACTGGCAGTTAATGGCATGACACTTGACAGTAAATTGACTGCTGAGTCCAGTACGTTTGGAAGTGTGATATGGCAAGTCTCTGATTAGTTGCAGAGGGAGAAGGATTTGTGCATTACTGGCAATGTCGATTCTTCGGCGTCTTACAGCTGCAGCATAAATGATGCATGTTTTTTCCGATCTTGTGCCATTGATTTTCCAGGATGGTGGATTGGTGCAATGCCAAAACTTTGGAATGCAGCCAACTCCAACAGTAACATCGTATGTGGGAAATATAATGCCCATATGGGAATATTGTTGTATAGGCTTCATATATCCTTCATATCATATGGTAGTATTGTCATTTCGGCTTCATATTTCCAACAGAATGACGTTGCTCTTTGAAATTGTCTTTGTGGATATTTTTCTGAAACCGTTTTACATTGATTATGTTCTGTATCAGGCCTAATTCCCAATTGTTCATTTCATTACAAGTTGTTGCCGAATTCACTTAGGAAATCAACATATGTGCTGACTGGAAAGGGCTTGGATCATGTCACAATCTTTATTTAAGGGCCTAAAATGATGGTGTTGAAATAAGTTCAAATAACCATACCTAAAGATGGCAGTTTCAGAAAACGGCTTTTCGATTAGTTACTGTTATGCCTTATGTTTACATGTCTGACAAATATTTAAACAGTTATATTTTATTAATCTGAAGGTTTATCAGTCTTGTTGTCCTCGAGACCAAGGTCTTGGTCTCGAGTGCACTCGAGTTCGTTTTTAAAAGTCTTGGTCTTGGTCTTGAGGTTCAAGGTCTTGGTCTTGGTCTTGGTCTTGAGGTTCAAGGTATTGGTCTTGGTCTTGGTCTTGAGGTTCAAAGTCTTGGTCTTGGTCTCGCAAGATCAAGACCAAGACCGGCTGTCAATATGAACAGTCATTTTAACAGAACTCAAGAATTCTGTATCAAGCCTGCTTGCATCTTACGACCAATATCTATGGATGGATACAAGTCATGTTGGTCAGGAAAATCCATTGGCAGCAGCAACAATTATTCTGTATCAGACGGTATGATAAACCATGGGAAGATTTCAAAAGGACTCACTATCTATACATTTACATCCAGTGCTTGAAAAGCACCTCTGTGTGTGTCAGCGACTTCAGCACCTGTGGAACGTATTTTTTCACATGGCGGAATTTTTATGAGGCCCACCAGGCACGTCTTGGTCAGAAAATTCTGAGCGAATTGGTTTTTATAAAATGCAAAAGGCGTTTGGTATAAGAGTTTGCATGAAGGACTATTGAATACAAATTCGGATTTCTCTGCAGTTTGCATTTAAAGTTAATTTGCTTGAATAAAATAAAAGATTCATGTTTTTATTAAAATAGCGAATATTCCGACTTGACAATTTTTAGAAGTCTTGACCTGATTTCGATTTTTAGGGTCTTGGTCTTGGTCTTGAGGTTCAAGGTCTTGGTCTTGGTCTTGGTCTCGAGGTTCAAAGTCTTGGTCTTGGTCTCGAGGTTCAAGGTCTTGGTCTTGGTCTTGGTCTTGAGGTTCAAGGTCTTGGTCTTGGTCTTGGTCTTGAGGTTTAAGGTCTTGACAACAAGACTGAGGTTTATATATATCTTTCAGTAGTGCAATTTCTGATCACGGTTTTGCATTGAAAGTTTGTAATTAATACCCAATCTGTAATCAAATTGTTTTAAAGAATACAATATCATGTTTATGCAAATCACTTGGCTTTACATGTACAGCAATCTTGTGAGATTAGGAGTTATGGAGGAAGTGATTTTAGAATCTCTACTCAGTTTATATTGACTGTGATACATCTTTCAGGACTCCCAGCATTTGACACCGACATTTTCTATACTACCATTTTGAATCTATGCTGCAGTACGTGGTTGAGGGTATGCAACTGAAAGCCATCTGAGATTTATTGAATCGAAAATTATATTAACTGACATGGGTCAGCTGTGTTAGGTAGGCTTCCACTGCCACCACTCCAGATTACAAAGATACTGATTTTAAAGTCTCTCACATATTAACAAATGAAATTCAACAACAATAGCAATGAGCTTAATTACAAGAATTATTATTATTCCTTTATGTCTCGTTGTACCGGTTTTCGACTGCATAATCATTCATTCTATAGGCCCACACTTCACACACACACACACACACACACACACACACACACACACACACACACACACACCACACACACACACACACACACACACACACACACACACCTACACACACACACACACACACACACACACACACACACACACACACACACACACACACACACCTACACACACACACACACACACACACACACACACACACACACACACCTACACACACACACACACACACACACACACACCTACACACACACACACACACACACACACACACACACATACACATGTATATATATATATAATATATCATTGATGACAAAGCAATTATGAAAAAACATCGAGAGCCTTTCGCGTATGAACACATTCTGTGTGCTTATAATGTATGACTTTATTTATTTTTTATTCCGGATATTTCTATAGCGCCTCTCGAAGTCAACTACTACTCAGAGGCGCTCCCGACTACAGCATTTGATACTGTGCCGGAATTTTCACGCCGAAGCGCCACGAGCAATTGCGAGTGAAGGACTTGCCCAAGGTCCGTACGCAGCGGCTAGAGTGGGATTCGAACCTGCAACCCTCCGGTCACAAGGCGCCGAACTTACCACTGAGCCACCACGCCCCGACTTTGACAGCAGAGCACGTCGTGCATTGGACCTATGAGAAATCGTGGTTAAAAAAGCCATAAACCATGAACGTAGCAGACCGTGACAGGGCTTGACTAGTTCTAAATTGGGTGTAGGCACCTTGTCAAGGTGTTCTGATGGCCTCAAGTGTGGACTAGGGCGGATCCAAAGGGAGTCACTCCGGCCAAACTGAGGGTCCACGCAGAACTTATAAAATGTAAATGAGAGAAACGCGTATTATAAGACTTATAAGACTGTTAAAACATAATATTAAAAGTTGGACGTTACGGAGAAAGCGGAACGTCAAGAAGTGAAGGGCACAGACAGACAGACAGACAGACGGACGGACGGACGGACGGACGGACGGACGGAGAGAGAGAGAGAGAGAGAGAGAGAGAGAGAGAGAGAGAGAGAGAGAGAGAGAGAGAGAGAGAGAGAGAGAGAGAGAGAGAGAGAGAGAGAGCTGAGAAAAAGAAGGTATCGCACGATCTGAATACCGAGGCCGAACACAGCTGTGACCTTCTGCTGTGCATCTTCATATCTGTAAGCCAATGTGTGCTTTTACTCCCTTAATTATGACAAAATAATTTTTTCGTCAAAAATCTGAAAGTCAGATAAAAGTCAACAGGCTTTAAAGTGCAATTTCAAATATATATAGTACATAATATTAGGCCCATAGGAGTTCAGACTCCTTATTAGTAGACGTGTAGGCCTTTCTTTGATCTCATTATTCGGAATTGACAGGCGTGTGATATTACCCAACAGAAGCGAGTCAGAAGAATTTAGCCGAAGGAAATGCGACTCACGCAGGACGACTCACGCAGCTCTGGATCCGCCCTTGCTTCAACTGCTCCAGAAATAGCGAAGAAAATAAAGCGTCACGCTTGACTGGCTTGCTACAAGTCGAACAAAGAAGTTGAAGTAATTAAACCAACCATTTTACACAGGAAGTATCGGTTGACGTCAGGCTTTTTACGTGGAGTATCTGTGTAAGTCCATTCGACAGAATGATATCGTAGGCATACTTTAATCCATAGATCTATCTATCTGTGAGTGAGTGAATGAGTAAGTGGGTGAGCGAGCAAGCGAGTCAGTCAGCCAGCCAGTCAATCAATGTACTAAGCATTCAGTCAATGTTATAACTCAATCAATACGCCAACCGATAGGTTTTACAATCTTCTGTCCGGTGCTGAGTAGGTTACAGTATGGAAATCCCTTCACATGCATTGTAACAATGCACGTCTTAGCCAACGTGAAATAACAATTTATCTGAATAATTATGCAAAATAATTGCAATGACAGGTGATTTTATTTTTATTCGGAGGGTTTTGTGGTGTTCCTCGACTCCGTAACCACAAAGAGTCAGCTGGGGAAGAGGTTAAAGCTAGCAGAAGTCAGGCGGTGTCAGGTTCCACCTTGAGGCCCCATACAGGCAAACAATGAACTATTGAATATCAACAACACGCGCTCTGACTCATGGCAAAAAGCCTGCGCTTCAGTATACGTCATCACCTGCATGGCTCACCTGAATGTCGTTACACGTGATTGGTTCGATAAGTCGGCCTACCTGGATGGAGCCAGCACATGCTCCACCGCTTCGTGCAGCGACTGTTTGTTGACTACAGTTTGTTTTCGTTACAGGAGTTATCGGCTTGTTACGTTCTATTATGACAACCGCGGAATCTCCTAAACTGTTACGACTCGTTCAAGTTAACACGTGCTGTTTAGGGTCCACAGATTCAAGAATCCGTCAATCTGTGACAGATTTTGCGACGTTCACGCTTGAATGAAATCCATCATCAGAATACTGCTTATATTTTGTTCATTGACAACGTAATTCAACCTTGCGACGCATGGGATCTCGACTAATCTACGTTGTTTAAAAACTACAGACCTATTCTGTCTACAACAAACTCACTTACATGTAAGTATATGATATATAGTAAATTTTCGGAACATAATAATTATGCCTAGCCTTATATTATCACGATGTTGATGAAAATCTATATCACTAGGCCTATATGACAAACATTTGATGATCAGTATCACGACCAAGAACCTTTTTAAGGACAGGAAATAGGCGAGGTCCTTCTGAAAAGATGGGTCACCCTTACTGCAAAATGTCTAAGTAGGAAAATAGTTTTTCATCTTTCACGTACGTGCATGCATATGAAAATTAATAGTATGCATTCCATAGCTAGCGCGGTGGTACAATATGAAATATCAAATTGAATCGGCACATAGGGTTACAATCCAAAAGTCTTCTGCTGTTATCTCTACGCACAGCGCTCGATCAGGACCTTATATGGGGAGGGGAAATTGATGAATGGTAACACTCTCTCGAAGAACACAAGATCTTGAAAGACGCGCCTCAGCCTTACACTCCCTAGGGGACAGCAGTAAAATGAGCGGGCGCCTAACAGGCTGCCAAGATGTGTGTTCTATATGATCTTGATAACTGTACTGTCATATGTTTCAATTTTACTTACTGCGCTTTGTCAGTGAGCTTGTCAATAAATACGAATATATATTATTAGGCCTATATACATATAACTATATATATATAGCCTAAAAGAATACACAGGCCTATATAATATGTTCACGCATAGGCCTAATGCATAAGCCTATAATTATATGAGAGCTCAGTATTAATTGCCATGAAAATGTAAAAATTTATCACATTTTTGCTCAAAGGTTGTATGTATTGGTTATAATAATTATAATCATCAAAGCATAGCATGTTAACTATGTAAAAATGAATTTCTATAGGATATTCTTACAAAATGATCGCTGGAATGATATATTTTTTTCGAACAGTAGGCTACAGGCAGCATGGAGCCGAAACGCTTTAGGCCAACTCGTGCGGGGGATGAGAAGAGCGTGTTTCACCCGAATGTAAAGCCTCTTCATGACATGTTTATCAAATCAGTCAGCAAACTCTTTGTACGTATCAACAGTCAACAATAATACTGTTTTCTGTTCACATCTACTCAATAATGAACTCTAGAAAGTAAATAGTTATAAGCTTATTTTAGAAAGGAACTGAAATTCTATCTACTAAAATAAAACAAGTGGGGCTCAGTGGTAAGTTCGGCGCTTTGTGACCGGAGGGTTGCAGGTTCGAATCCCACTCTAGCCGCTGCGTACGGACCTTGGGCAAGTCCTTCACTCGCAATTGCTCGTGGCGCTTCGGCGTGAAAATTCCGGCACAGTATCAAATGCTGTAGTCGGGAGCGCCTCTGAGTAGTAGTAGACTTCGAGAGGCGCTATAGAAATATCCGGAATAAATAAATAAATAAAATAAATAAGTGTAGGCTTAGGGCCTAGGCTACAGCAGACTAAGCTTGCCTAAACTTGCAGCTATAGTCTACCACAGCCTACCGACTATACAGACTGCCCTTTCCTTTCCGATACAAGCTGCATGCTGTAAATATTTAACTATACACTAAACGTATATTTAACCTATATACAAATGGGTATTAGGTCTACGTAAACAGAGCCATCTGAAAACGTAACGCTCCATTGACTTTCCCATCAACTCAAATCATCAACACAAATAACAAACAAATCACGGTAGCTGCATCAATTGCCACGAAGTGTGAGTGTACGATTAGGCTTAGGATTCATACAACTGACAAGCTGCTACCAGGAAGCCAGTACCAAATTTGCCAGGGTAGGACAGTTAGGGGCTCTGAGAGATTCGGTTGTGGGACACCGTCTCCAGACCGAAGTGGGGAAGTGAATTCGTTTCCGTTCCACTAATTATAATTAAGAGAGATTGGAGTGTACTATATATTCTGTACTCTTCCTTCACGGACTCTTTATAAATGAAAGTCTACAATCCATTTCCTTATTGTCGATTTTCTAGTGTAGTCAGTGAGCTTTCTTCCTCCATCGCTCTCAGCAATTATTATTCACTGATTCTGTGCTCTATCCTATTTCTCCTGTTCCATCGTGTTCACTATCAGCCTCTGGAATAGTGCTAATAACTCCAGTAAATTGTGGACTACGCGAACGTCTTATTAATGTGATTCAGTATTATAGGATCATAGGCCACAGTCTAATAATGGTTTAAATCTTGCGTATTAGTACAGAATTTAGATTATTTGTTTTCATTTCTACACTTAATTTAATAATTGCTCATGCCTTGTAACGCAGGGTACCTACACGAAAAAGCCTTCAGCACGAAAACCAAAAATACACGATCGTAGCTTCAGACCGTGTGACATAACCTACTATGTGGACAACTGCAGAGTAAGCACTCTGCCTTTACGATTTCTCTTAACTTCTTCTGAAGTCGGTCCTCTAATGGTGTTTGTGATGTTATTTCTGAGTATGCCATGGATGCCATGGATGCCCTACAGTTGCAATACGATTAAATCAGTCTCTTAGTTTCATCATATTTTATGCGACTCTTCAATTACTCAGTTAACATACGCAAAAGTATGTAAAACTATGTATGTATGTATGTGTGTATGCATAGGCATAATTTCTGGGGGGGTACGAGGGGTGCCCGTACCTCCACTTTTTGGACTGGGGTACCGTACCCCCACCTTTTGGAACAATGTCAATCAATATTTTATTATTGTGCCTTCCCAGAAACTGCAGTCTCCGCCTTGCTTCGTGTATGTAAGAAATTGGTATCCCCACTTTTAGACCAAAGTTACGCCCCTGTGTGTATGTATGTTGTTAGGTCCCAATGAATTAAATAGTAATAAGCTCGAACTAGGAGTATGAATTTTGTAGTTTTATTTAAAATTACAATAGTACGAATAAGGCTACCATTTCAAAGGAGCAAACCGTCCAGAACATCAGAAGACGATACAGCAAAGAAGTATTACAAACGTGTCTCTTCTTCGTAATTATAAGAGTTCAAATACGGTAAACTCGGTAATCAGCATTGTTGGTCACAGTGGACACGAAACAACGAAATATAACGCAGTTAAGCCTCATACGGCATTTACTTAATTAACATGCGTACAACTCGAGACTTGGCCTTTAAAAATACTCGAAACAGAAAAGACCTCGTCAGGTCACGAACAAAGGCCAAACTCGACAATCCTAGGGCCTCCTTCCCTTATATAGTACTTTCCCGGGCCGCTCCTCTCAAGGAGCCGGTCAAGTGCGACTCAGACACGGGAGAGTACATATGGACCAAGAGGGCAACATCTAACATACCCCCGGATCCCAAGGAAGAGGAAACCACAGGGTTTCCGACTTATATGCACAAGAAATCTTAACTACCCAAAGAAAAAACTATACACAACAACTAATATACCTATTCCAAAGTATTTACAGAAGAAGTCCACGTATGGATATCTAATTAAGTGGGAACATACAAAGTGGTTGCCGGCCTACTTAATAAATCGGGAAGAAAGTTCAGTTTCCCAGGACGATGACGAATGTCCAATGAGAACTGAGCTAACTCCAAGCTCCATCGTAACAGTTTCTGGTTGTAGTTAGCCATGGAGTTTATGAACTGTAACGGACTATGATCCGTATAAACAACCACAGCCGCAGAACCGAAGTACACCTGAAAGGCTCGTACAGCCGTCACGAGAGCTAGCGCCTCTTTCTCCACTGTAGAGTAATGGATTTCGTGGATCTTCAGTTTCCGGCTCAGAAAGCAAATGGGATGTTCCAAGCCCTCGTGTACCTGAAACAGACAGGCTCCCACACAAAAATTAGAAGCATCCACTGCCATACAAAACGGTTTATCATAATCAGGCGGAGTCAAAATGGGCCTAGAAGATAAACGAGACTTCAAATCCACAAACGCCTTTTCAGCACCATCAGACCATTCAAATTTCCTGTTCTTCTTTAACAACTCCGTCAAAGGAAAAGTTAAGTCGGAATAATGAGGCAAATACTTTCTATAATACCCCGCTAAACCTAACAGCGACTGAACCTGTTTCTTATTAATAGGTGTCGGGAAATTCACCAAAACCTCGACCTTCTGTGTTCTAGGTCTTACACAATTCAACCCAATGTGGTGACCCAAAAAATCAATCTCAGCATTGGCAAAAACACACTTCTTAACATTCAAAGTTAAACCAGCTGTTGACACTCTCTGTAAAACCTGCTTCAAGTGATCTAAATGATTCACCCAATCGGTACTGAAAATGATGACATCATCCAGATAGGCATCGCAAAAGGATTCCAAACCCCTAAACAATTTGCGTACTAGTTTAGAGAACGTTGCAGGTGCGTTTCTTAAACCAAAACTCATATAGCGCCACTGGTAGTGTCCATTAGGCGTCACAAACCCAGTCAAAGGAACCGATTCAGAATCCAACAAAATTTGCCAGAATCCCTTCGTAAGATCCAGTTTGGTTAAGAACTTCATGCCTGCCACCCTATCAATTAAAGCCTCCACCCTAGGCATAGGAAATGGATCAGGCACAGTTACGGCATTTAGTTTGCGGAAATCCGTGCACAAACGTAAAGTTCCATCAGGTTTAGGTACCATTAGAATGGGAGCTGCCCATGGACTATCTGAATCCTCAATGATACCAGATTTAAGTAAATCAGCAATTTCTGTATTTACCGCCTTCATTTTCTCCGGATGCAACCGATACGGCGCTTGGTGAACAGGCTTGGCACCTTCAACCAATTGAATGTGATGCTGTACCACTGAAGTCGTTCCAGGACGATCACTAAAGACCTCCTGAAACTCCATCAACAACTGTCGCAATTGCCTGCTCTGTTCCACCTCCAGATGATCCAACACAACATGTTGCAAAAACAAACAATGATCATTAGCAACACTAGTACCAACATGCACCACCACATTCACATCCGCAACGGACTCACAATCAGATTCTCTTGTCAAATACCTCCTCATGAGATTCACATGTACAACCCGTTTAGTTTTCCTTCTATCAGGAGTACTCACAACATAATCAACCTCACCCAACCGTCTCTCAACCACATACGGTCCACAGTATTTAGCCTGCAAAGGCTTTCCAATTAAAGGTAACAAGAGCAACACTTTATCACCTTCATTAAACACAACCATTTGAGCCTTTCTATCATACCATAGTTTCGACTTGGATTTAGCAATCATTTCATTATCATTTACAACTTGCATTCCCGTTCGAATACGTTCTCGCAAATCCAGAACAAAATCAATTAAATTAGACTTCGACAAATCATTCACAATGTCATCCTTTAACCAACTTCGCTTGATTAATTGTAAAGGTCCCTTTACATCTCGACCAAAGGTTAAATCAAAGGCAGAAAAACCCAAACCTTGTACCGGTACTTCTCGATACGCAAACAAAACCCATGGCAGGATTTCATCCCAGGAACCAGGAAACTGCTCCCCAACTGCCTTCAGCATATCCTTCAACGTTCTGTGAAAGCGTTCAAGACATCCATTTGTTTGAGGATGAAATGGCGAACTCTTCATTTGGAAGACCTGACACTCATGCAAAAATATCTGCATTAGATCAGACATAAATTCAGAGCCACAATCTGATAATAACTCGTCAGGAAAGCCAAACATAGTGAAAACACTTATGAGTGCTTTAGCCACTTCCTGAGCGGTATGTGTTCGCAAAGGAAATGCCAACGGATAGTGAGTTGCCAAATCCATTATCGTGAGGATAAATCTATTGCGAGACCTATCACAAATACTCAAAGGACCCACCACGTCCATGGAAAGTCGGGAAAACGGCCTATCAACCACAGGTAAATTAATTAAAGGGGCACGAATCTGTTCAGCACCCTTTCCCAAACGCTGACATACATCACAAGTGCGACAATATTCTCTAACCTGTTTAAAAACACCAGGCCACCAAAAATGTCGCAACAGTCTGTCCAGCGTTTTCTGAGTTCCCAAATGCCCACTAGACGGAATATCATGAGCCACACATAACAACTTAGTTCGTAATCCAAAAGGTACAACTATCTGAGTCAACCCAAAATTCTCAGGCGTAACCCTATTCGTCCAATGTCTTGTCAATACATCATGACGCACCTCATAGAAATTGCGTCGACTCTCTTGTACATTCGAAGACGCCAAATCAAACAATGAACGAAGAGAAACATCCGCACGCTGCAAATTAATCAATTCTTTTCTTGAAACAAAATCACCAACACCTGGCATACTGCTACCTGACTGTTCGAACAATTCATTAAGACCGTATGTCTCCGATTCAAACTCGTCACACTTCAATGACCCCGACGAAAGGTCCTGAAAGTTCACTGCATTATTCACTGCATCCACACAATCCCCTACAGTCTGCGCTCTAGTAACAACAGCGACGTCCACTGGCGGTAAATTTATCAAGTCATTGCCCAGTAACAAGTCAATACCCCCAGGCAATTTCTGAACTAACCCGCACAAGACAGCTCCAGACACATACGCACTATAAATCCGAACCACAACTAAGGGAATTTCTATAGGCTCACCAACCACTCCCTGAATAAGACGCATGTCGTCCGTTTCAACATAGTCGCCTGGACCAAGTCTATCACTGCTTATCAAAGACTGTAATGCACCTGTATCTCGCAGAATTGTTAACCTACGCAGTGAACCCTCATTTTGACACAACAAAGCTTGTTCACAATAAGGCAAATATTTAACATGTACTTGAGAGGAAACCACCTCCTGCTGCATATCCTGTACTAGGCCCACATTAGGAGAATCCCAGCTCGAAAATTTGTCTACTCCTTGTGATCGTTTCTCATTCTTCCCGTTGAACTTCCAACATTGTGAAATAGTATGACCACTTTTATGGCAAAATCTGCAAGAAACTGCACCTCCAAACTCTTTACCAAAAGAAACCTGCTTCCTAGAACCACTTGGACTAATTGGAGGACTACGATATACCTGTCCCAAATTCCGACCACTGTCAACCACATGCAAATCTGATTGTACTTTAGCCCCAATCACAGGTCCAACGTTATATGGTTTAAACAAAACCGCATACTCATCTGCTAATTTAGACGCCACAGCCAAGGATCCGGGTTTCCTTTCAATAATCCATCTATGAATGTCCGTAGACAAACAATTCACAAACTGCTCTAATAGAAAAACCTCCCTCATTTTGTCAACATCATTGAATGCATTTTCACCGTCCAACCAGCTCTGAAAAGGCAGACTCATTCGAAAAGCAAAATTTGAATATGTTTCTAAATCTCCTTTCTTAAGTGTACGAAAACGTTGACGATAGTATTCGGGCACTCGAGCATATGCAGTCAGTAATGCGCGCTTCAGAACATCATAGTCTTGACACTCCTCAAGTGACAGCGCGGAAAACACTTTTTGAGCTTTTCCAGTTAACTGCGTATGCACGAGCGCTGGCCATTTATCCTTAGGACATTTATGAATGAGCATAGCTTTTTCAAAAGCCATAAGGTAATGTTCAACATCACCTTCATCGAATTTAGGCACAAATTTAACAGCCGTCGACATTTGAAACTTATCGGCCACGCGCACTTCCTCTGTTTCAACCCAATATCCTCCCAAGCGTTTTAAATCAAGTTGAAACTGTCTTTGTTTATCTTTCTCTTCAGCTTCAAATCTATTTCTTCGCTCCTCTGCCTCTCTCATTTCCTTTCTTTCCTCAACTTGTTTTTCCTGAGCCTCTCTCCTTTCCTTTCTTTCCTCAGCTGCAATTCTTTCTTTTCTCTCCTGTGCCTCAGCTTGTTTTTCCTGAGCCCTTTCTTGCGCTTCTTGAGCCAATTTAATCTTAGTTAATTCAAACTCCCTCGCTTTGTCTTTCTCCTCTTTTTGTGCTTCAAGTTCTAACGCTTTACACTTCAGGTCGTCTTTCGGCGAAATTACAGAAACTATTTTATCTAAGCCCTTCTGCAATTGTGCCTTACCGAGGCCTTTCGTGTCCTGGCCTAAACGCTCCATTTCCAATTTCAATTCGTCGACCGACATATCGAAAATATCGTCCCGCGTTAATGACTTCGCTGCCACTGGAGTTTCCATTATGAAAACTCAAATTCGCAAGCAAAAATATGTATCAAAAGTGCTACTTTGACCACACCCACTAAGAAATTTAGACTTTATATAAGAAAATCAACCGCTTCGGACGGGCCCCCATATGTTAGGTCCCAATGAATTAAATAGTAATAAGCTCGAACTAGGAGTATGAATTTTGTAGTTTTATTTAAAATTACAATAGTACGAATAAGGCTACCATTTCAAAGGAGCAAACCGTCCAGAACATCAGAAGACGATACAGCAAAGAAGTATTACAAACGTGTCTCTTCTTCGTAATTATAAGAGTTCAAATACGGTAAACTCGGTAATCAGCATTGTTGGTCACAGTGGACACGAAACAACGAAATATAACGCAGTTAAGCCTCATACGGCATTTACTTAATTAACATGCGTACAACTCGAGACTTGGCCTTTAAAAATACTCGAAACAGAAAAGACCTCGTCAGGTCACGAACAAAGGCCAAACTCGACAATCCTAGGGCCTCCTTCCCTTATATAGTACTTTCCCGGGCCGCTCCTCTCAAGGAGCCGGTCAAGTGCGACTCAGACACGGGAGAGTACATATGGACCAAGAGGGCAACATCTAACAATGTGTATATCTGTCTATCTGTCTGTCTGTATTTATACATGTGTAGGGGCCTATGTGTGTATGTATGTTATGTATGTCTGTCAGTATGTGTGTATGTCTGGTTACATGTATGTGTGCACCTATGTCTGATTGTTTGTAAGTATGTATGTATATATATATAATTATATATGTACGCATGTATGTGTGTGGTATGTTTGTATGTATGCATGTATGTAATATAGCGTCTTAAAAGCATATCTCAGAAGCGATGCGGATCTAGGCCTATGTTCTCTGAGGTAAACAATAAATTGCAGACCTATCTTTGTTCTGACTAATCGGCTGATCTAAATGGTGGTCATAGGTAATTCAGTGCATTTCATCATATACATATATATATATATATATATATATATATATATATGTGTGTGTGTGTTCTTCCGTAGGCCCCTATATTCTGTACGGTTTATTATATTGATATCTTCTTGAGCGCCAATAACTGATGACTAGTAACCAATCAACTTTTTCTAAGGACTTGGTCGAGATCCCTACACGTAGTGACAGTTTCAGAGAAGGATGGAATATATATATATATATATATATATATATATATATATATATATATATATATATATATATATAAGTAGGTATGTACTTTAATGATCCGCCTGCAAACGCACAGCGGCTAACAAACATGTTATAAATATTAGCATGTGCATGAAACATAAAAGAATGGTAGGCTAACTATCTACGAAACATCAGCCAGACCCAAAGGGGCCAGAGGGGCATGCTCGTAAGTAGAGCATTCGCAAAATAAAGTTCTTCCTGGTCAGCGCATCGGCTCTATAGGGATCTCACGGTTATGCGATCGGGGTCGGAGTGAATAGATGGGCGCGTAGCGAATCGCCGAATCCCGAATCGCCGAAATGGTATAACCGCCGGATCGCCGAAACTATTTTGTGAGGAAAGCCCGTATCACCGAAAATGCTGTTCGTAGCGAATCGCCGAATCCCGAATCGCCGAAATGCTACTACCGCCCGAATCGCCGAAACTATTTTGTGAAGAAAACCCGTATCGCCGAAAATGCTGTTCGTAGCGAATCGCCGAATCCCGAATCGCCGAAATGCTACTACCGCCCGAATCGCCGAAACTATTTTGTGATAAAAACCCGTATCGCCGAAAATGCTGTTCGTAGCGAATCGCCGAATCCCGATTCGCCGAAATGGTATTACCGCCGACTCGAGGAAGAAGGTTCCAGGAATGGGATACAGTACACTGAATAGAGCATAATCGAGTAGGCCCTATTTGTGTGTACCACCTCCTGCGCCCACGATCGAGCTCATGACCTAGAAATACCCACCGCTGATAGCTTGACTAGAAAAAACATTCATCATCGGGATGCTCTATTATGCAGCTTAGTTTGCCCATTGAGTAAAAATCAATATTAACGGGATATGTTTGAGACAAATATTAGCAGTACTGTCATTAATAGGCCTAGCTTAGCAGTCATATATAAACTGTCTAAACACGTATAATTTGCTGCAGGGCCTACACCAAAATGCGGTTTGCAATTGGTTCTAATAAAGAATATTCTATTCTATTCTATTTGGGGAACATAAGAAGTCAAATTTCTCGTAAGGTAGGGGTGGTGATCAGAGGTGTGATTAAAGAGATTATTGAAGACAAGTGGTAAGAGGCCATGATCGTAGCGATACATAAAGACTCCTATTTGCATACTAGTGTATTTGCCCGTCATAATTATGACGTGACGACAGTGTATCATTATAGGCCTATATACATCGTTTGTTAAAATGCTCTGATCGCCGTCGTCAAGACGACCGTCGTCAAGACAACCGGTTTATGTTTCACAATAGAACAGAAGCTGTTTGTGACGTAGCGTCAGTACGACGGACAAATTTGCATATAAGGAAACTATATGTATAGATACCTAATTTGATCAATCTTTAACAAACCAAAGTCTCTGAAACCTTGGTCAATATGACCTGCGTAAGGAATGTCGCCTATATAACGGGCTGTTTTTTAATTTTTTAAGGGTAAGTAATCTATTAAGGTTCGATTTAAATGGGATAACAATGAGCTATAAGTATGGGTAAATAAGAGAACAACAAAGTACAGGCCTGATAGAGAAAACAATTGATTTAGAAGAGCGATAGAGTATTATACCAATATAGTATTAGTACCAACAGTACCAATATTAGAGATGTTTTATATGCTCCTTAAGTTTAGATGCTGTTCAATATAGCCTAATATGTTTTTGTGCCCAGGAATTCAGTGGAATTTATAACATTCATTCATTCATTCGATCATTCATTCATTTTGAAAATTTATTATAGCGCCCCTCATTATTTACTCAGAAGTATATTGTATATCCGTTTGACACTTATCCACAGATGTCGCGTGGGGCGTGGTGGCTCAGTGGTAAGTTCGGCGCCTTGTGACCGGAGGGTTGCAGGTTCGAATCCCACTCTAGCCGCTGCGTACGGACCTTGGGCAAGTCCTTCACTCGCAATTTCTCGTGGCGCTTCGGCGTGAAAATTCCGGCACAGTATCAAATGCTGTAGTCGGGAGCGCCTCTGAGTAGTAGTTGACTTCGAGAGGCGCTATAGAAATATCCGGAATAAATAGGAATAAAATAAATAGATGTCGCTCCGCTTCAATTTTTTACGCCTGATATTAAATAATATTATGTTTTTATATCTCCAAAGGAAATTTTTACCTCGCCGGTTTTCCTTCATAACAATAATTAAATGAATGCATTTGTTATGTAAACAGAACGCGATATTTTTCTGTTTCCCGAATATCGCCCAAAATAGTATAAATGTATGGCGTAATTGCAGTATCAGCACAGTAATTACAAATACAGATTATACAAATACACTCCGGAAAGTGTCGACAGATGTCGTAAGTGTCCGTGTCTTCAGCCTGGAACTCGTGGTAGTCGATGCCTAGGCCCTCGTAAGGCGACGCGTCCGGGACTGGACGTGGACCCTTATATCTGGCGCAGTTTAACACGTGCGATATGCGCAATGAGATGCCACGATGTGATCTTTTGACAGGGAAGGGTTACATTGCTAGATTACTGCATAAATGATAAGAAAACACTTGCTTTTTTAATTACTTATTTTATCATTTTTATTTCGATTTATTATTACTTCAACGTTTTACAATCAATGCTTCTAGCGTCTGTCCCATTGTGCGTTTGCTAATGGTGTAATAAAGAATATACTTACTTACTTGATCAATATAATATCCGTGGAAATAAGCAACGACCTCTTATATATCTTTTGCCTTGCTGTCATTGGCCGCAACAAAACGGTGGTGCTGCGCAGTGATTGGCCGATTTATAAAATATAGGTCGACTTAAAAAACAATTTTATTTGCGAAAAATTTATTACTTTCAGGGAGACGGGATTGCAATAGAGTCAGTAGACTACTTCAGTTCCGTAGACGCTTGAAAACATTTCTTTTTGCCAGTTTTGGCAGTGATGTGGGTCGAGAGCGCCGCTGATGTGAGTGGTGCTACATAAATGTTCAATTACAATTTCAATTACAAAAATTACTACGACGCTGCATCATAACGAATATATGGTTTTCTCGCATTTCTGTATTGCCAACGATATCTTTTATATAAAACCTAGACTTAGGATGACCATATAAAACATGACATTGTGTTAATATGTACGTTTATTCACCACGAAGGTAGATAGTAAACAAAGTCAGAAGGAACAGGTAATCCCATATAAATGAAATGCCTATAGCGGTCCGTATGATCCCACACTTATGTTTAGATCCTAAGGTCCTAAGGGCCACAGTAAAAAATATAGGTCTATATAAAAACATATGCTACAAAAACTGCATAATCCAACATTTGCGCCAAATGTATACACAATGGAGTATTCTTAATGTAGTGCCAACTGGTTTCATGCAGCCTATACTGTAAAGCCCCAAAGTCATACAATGAAGTCGTAGGCCTATGTAGAACATGTGTTAAAAGACCTGCATAAAACAACTCTTCTGTACAATGTATATACAGCATAGTAATCTTAGTATGGTGCTATACGTAAGGTAATATAGGCATCTTTAAGAATTCTGAACAAAGTTACATCCACGTTATCATACGCAAATGCACATTCCAGTTGATAAAAATTATGCATATTGACATTAATATCTGCCTTAAAGCCTAGTGAGAGAGAGAGAGAGAGAGAGAGATAGAGATAGAGAGAGAGAGAGAGAGAGAGATAGAGAGAGAGAGAGAGAGAGAGAGAGAGAGAGAGAGAGAGAGAGAGAGAGAGAGAGAGAGAGAGAGAGAGAGAGAGAGGTTCTAGACGTGAGGACGCTGGAAGGTCGTAGAGCGGTAGATTATCTAGAATCAGGAGCTCTGAGGCTTGAAATCTTATAACTAGACCATTACTACTAATGAACTATGTAAATGTTTGCTATATATTTGTCCCATTTAAACAAAGCACACAAATCACTCATACATAGAATAAAATAACATACATGGATTACCTATATCCAGCAGACGAGTTGGTTCGATTGATTTTAACTCGAGCGAGGCTTCAGGGATTGCTATTATGCCCAAAACATTACAAGATGTTGTCATCAAAGGTGAATGGGCAGAAACATAGGTTTGCTAAAGTAAGCGACACATTTCATCCATAGTGCCTACTATATACCTGGCACACATCATCTAGGTTGTCATTTCCACTTTGAGTTATTTCTTACATACATTAGTGTGATACCGAACGATACTCAACAAGCGGTCGGTAGTTATTTGGCCATCTACGTGTTTTTTGTAGGACTCTTCGATTTTGGCTTCGAATTTCACTAGTTTAGGCTTGCGAACAGGGGGTTCCACACCTACTTCTACCTTTGAAATGTCCATCTCTGTTTTTGCCTGCACTATTTTTAACGCATTAAAAAAAACAAAGATGTTTGGATGAGTTGGCAAATGTTTTTTCATATGAGCGACTTTAGAGGTTGTTGACTGGAGGCTAAGGGTTGATCCGAGTACTTCTGTCTTCCTCTTTAGAGATGCTTTCTGTTTGAGACATTCGGAACACTTCCATCTAAGTTGTTTCTTCTTATTCACAGCCACCCAATATCGTTTCAAAGTAATGCCTGTAGTACACATAATGCTAATATTACTGTTGTGAAACACTACAGTAGCAACTTATAATGAGAAATGTGTAACATTCAGTGACTAACTACTAGTTTTCACTACATTCAAGTGGCTAGGCAGACAAATGAGTTCATGCTTTCTTTTAACTACTGGTGCACACACACACACACACACACACACACACACACACACACACACACACACACACACACACACACACACACACACACACACAGTGCTATTGTTGAAAAAGGGAATTAGAAGTGAACCAGAGAACCACAGACCAGTCAGTTTTACTAGTGTGATGTGCAAGGTCCTGGAAAGAATAATGAAGGATAGTACAGTTAAACATTTCAATGGGCACGATATTATAAATGGCAGTCAACATGGATTTTCCGAAGGCTGCTAGGAGTTCCGAAAACCTGTAGATATAATTTACCTAGATTTTGCCAAGGCATTTCACAAAGTACCTCATGAAGAAGAAGAAGCTAGGCAAATTGGGTTAGTAAGCATTCGAGGTTAATTTGCAGTGGTTCTAACAGACATTGTTATCAGTGATGGGCAATAACAGAGGTTAAGTGAACTGCAATAATGCAGAGCATCAGTGACAATTTCACCTTCAAACTATGCAATGTGTACTGTTCAAGGCATACAGTTACAGGCGTACTGTCATCAGTGATGGGCACTAAACTATTTTTTTAGTTAAACTAAAACTATTTTCCAACTAAAAAAAATAGTTTAACTAAAGTTGGCAACTGATTTTGGAAATTAGTTAACTAAACTAAAAAAAGTAGTTAAACTTTTCCAACTTTTTATGAGAAACATTTTCACAATAAAAGACGTTAAGTGAACTGTAATAATGCAAAGCGTCAATGACAATTTCACCTTCAAACTATGCAATATGTAGTGTTCTGGCATACAGTTACATGTGTACTGTAAGTAGTGTATGAATTTGAAATCACTGGCCGTTAATGCTAAAACCATGCAGTGTTACAATGTTTTTGCTGACAGTGTTCAATGTTCACTGTGGAAAAATAGTTGCATATTGCTGATTTTTTAGTTAAACCTTTTAGTTAGCAACTAAAATTTTTTAGTTAAACTATGGTTTTAACTAAACTATTTTTTTAAAGTTAAACTTCTTCCTTAACTAAAATTTTTTAGTTAAACTAAACGTTAGCAACTTTTTAGTTAACTATTGCCCATCACTGACTGTCATTACTAACACTGTGCCTTACTACAAAATGTATTCTGTCCAATAAGCAAGTAAAATAGTTGCATATTGCTGATTTCTTAGGTAAACTTTTTACTTAGCAACTACAAAACTAGTTAAACTATGGTGTTAACTAAACTATTTTTTAGTTAAACTTCATCCTTAACTAAGACATTTTAGTTAAACTAAAAGTTAGGAACTTATTAGTTAACTATTGCCCATCACTGATTGTCATGGATTGTTATGTAAACACGACGTTGTACATATTTGCCGCTAGGGGCGCTGCGCTCCATAGACGCCATTTACTTGTTACAGCGGGTCTACACCACCTATTAACATCTTTGGTCTACACTAGCGAATATAATGATATGTTCTTTTCTGTGATTGGTTGAGATAAAAAATAGCTTATAGAAACAGACTACGATTCCGACACGAGTAGCTTAAGAGGCTGTACCCAAATGACGTCACGCGAGTTCAGCCGATTTTTATCCACACCCTTTCCATTTTGATAATAAAACATGCTTCAAATCACATTTATGATTTATTGTAATTTCTAATAATTATTTCTTGTGGCGCTGCACTCTGGTGTTGTAAGGAGAAAGTCATGGAAAAACAATCACTTCTCTATGGGTGTCTTTTTTGATTTATCTAAAGCGTTTGATACTGTGAACCATGACATTCTGATAAGGAAACTTGAACATTATGGCATCAGAGGAGTTTGTCTTAACTGGCTTTCTGACTACTTAAGAAATAGAAGGCAATGTGTCTCATATAATGGACATATTTCTTATGTATCTGATGTTACCTGTGGTGTACCACAGGGTTCTGTTTTAGGCCCTTTGCTGTTTTTGATATATGTGAATGACATCTCAAACGCCTCTTCATTGCTTCATTTCGTTATGTTTGCTGATGATACTAATGTGTTTATGTCAGATAAATCAATTGATGTACTGGTTAATAAAATTAATGCCGAATTAAGTCTAGTAGGAGAATGGTTTAAAGCCAACAAACTGTCGTTAAATCTCATGAAAACGAATTTCATATTGTTTCATTCACGAAGGAAATGTGTTCCAACTTGCAATCTAAATATCAATATTGATAACCAAAACATAACTAGGGTATCTTCTACTAAATTTTTGGGTGTTCACATTGATGAGCACTTAACATGGAGTGAGCATATAAATGTCATATCTAAAAAGATGTCAAAAAATATTGGTATAATTTCTCGTATTCGGCACCTTCTACCGCAATATATACTTGTGAATTTGTACTACTCCTTAATATACCCTTACATATCGTATTGTAATATCTCCTGGGCTTCCACGTATCATACTCGCTTAACAACTCTTAAAACTCTGCAGAAGCGAGCCATTCGGACTATATGTAATTTACCCTTTAGAGCTACAACTCTGCCGTTATTTCTTAGTTTGAGAATATTGCCTTTTGAATGCATAAATAAGTTGCAAGTTGGATTATTTATGTTCAGATTTCAATCGAATCTACTGCCTGTGAATTTTAAAAATTGTTTTTGTAAAAATTCTGACGTACACAATCATTACACGCGATCGCTCAACAAGTACCATCAACGTAGTGTCCACACTACTGTTAAGCAGCATAGCATCAAAGTCTGTGGCCCGATACTCTGGAATTCATTGCCTATTGAAGTTACTGGTATACCTACTATGCATCAATTTAAACAAAAACTGAAACTCTATCTCTTGGATGCACTCACATGACTGCATTAGGCCTAGGCCTATGTGTTTATTTACACAGGCACTGTTGTTTGTTTGTTTTTGTTTGTTTGTTTTTTTTCCATCTCTTTGTAACTAATGACAATTGATCTGTATACCTTAGTTGGAATCCATGTGTACTGGTAGTTAAGTTCTTTAGTTAAGAGTTCTATCATTGTTTCTTTTACTTGCTGATCATATAACTTGATCGATGTTACCGTTAAAAGTATTGATTGTGCTGACATTTACTTGTATTACGATAAATGTTAACTAGGTGGCCCTGTTAAGCGGGATCAAGATCCCTTTTGGGTCTCCTCTTGTTGCCAAAGTTCAAACTTTTATGTTGTATTTTCCTTGTACTTCAAATGGCTTCAATAAAAGGATTGATTGATTGATTGATGTAGTAACGGGGAGCTGAGATTTGTAAAGCTGAGATTTGCATGACATTAACTTGGAAATATCGTCTACCAATTACTACAGATAATTTTATTCATACAATCATTTTACTGGTGTGAACATCTGCATTACTGGTTACGCAATTAATATTTTCCAGATGATAATTATTGAAAGATACTTTCAAGTTTGTAGTAGAACGAAGAAATATGGATAGAGTGATTTTTAGCAATCACATATTCCACAGAACGAAATGCTCTGGTAGGGTCATTAGAATAAAAATGTGTAATAACAGTTTTTTTACAGAAATTTACAAAATGTAGGCTATGCTTCCATTCTCCCAATGCGATGCAATATAGTCCTTCATGGAATAAATAGGGAGAGCACGGATCTCTTCATCCTGCACTCTCCATTTTCTTCGTTCGCTATTACAACAATTAGTTCACGTGAACATTTCAAACCAAAGATATAATAAAATACTAGATCACTTATCACTCCTTTGCTGTTGACATGTAGTGAGTAAAGATAAATTTATGAATAAAGTGTGACGGTGACCATAGGCCTACACATAAATATTGAAATAATCAGATAGACCCCTATCATGACCCACACCCCAGCCGGCAGTCGTTATTGGATGACTACCCCAGCTTCACTTTATAAAATCAATCTTCTATAACAACCAGAACACTGTGACATACATACATTAGCTTACTTCGATAAGACACTACAAACCACGAGTAACCCACTAACCCACTCACGGTGTCTGAGTGGTTGCAATCCTGGTCTGCTGGGTTGATGATGGGGTTGGCATCAGTCTGTGAAAATGTGTTAATTATTACAGTCGTTGTCTCTGTTGGAGATCATTAAGGCTGCGTGTTATCCGTAGCTTCTTAATGATCACACCGAGGCCGCGGTCGACCGACCGTATCGGACAGATCCCTATGACCCAGACCCCAGCCGAAGGTCGTTATGACATAGGCCTAATTATACGACTACCACTTCCGCAGCCCACGCAGGGCTTATTGGTTAATAGTGAGCAAGAATGCACTTAAATTTCACTTTGAATTCTCCCTTATTAAGGAATGCCCTGAGATTGTGTATTAAGTAGTAAGTAAGTAAGTAAGTATATTCTTTATTTGACCAGTTGACATAACGCACTCTGGTTTAGGCTTACATACAGGTAAGTAGGGCCTAAGCAGTATGAGAATTGTAGAAAAATAACTGGGGGTTAGACCTTGATTCCTGTGGAGTTGGAGTGTGCAATGAAGGCTTTACTATGGGGGTCCTAAGAAAGACTAGGGGGGTTGAACCCCCAACTCCCCGACAATTTTCACCCTGGGCCTAAGTCAGTAAGTAATCATACTAATAAGCAAGTAATCATAGTAATTATAAAGACAACGTTTACTTCTTGCAAAAATATTTTGCAAACAAAATTATCATAAGACGCAAAAGTCTTTCTGTAAAGAAGACAACCAACTTTACGTCACTCACCAACAAAGAATTAGAATTTACTTTAATAAGATTTACTGTGATTGTACGCAACGCAACTGCAGCCATTGACACGGTTCCCATGACGTCTATTAAGAGATCAGTGTGTATCCAGGGCCACCGACAGAAATTCCGGGCCCCTACGCAGAGCAATCACGGGCCCTTAGGCAGAGCAGTCGTGGGCCCCTAGGGAGAACAGTCACGGGCCCTTAGGCAGAGCAGTTATGGGCCTCTAAACTATCTTTAGGCTTTATATAAGTAGGCCTATAATATCGTACGGTCGTACGAAAAAATAAAACAAAACTCAAATTGATATAATAAACGCGCGTGTACGACCGTACAATATTATATTTATACAGTCTTGTTGTCCTCGAGACCAAGGTCTTGGTCTCGAGTGCACTCGAGTTCGTTTTTAAAAGTCTTGGTCTTGGTCTTGGTCTTGAGGTTCAAGGTCTTGGTCTTGGTCTTGGTCTTGAGGTTCAAGGTCAAGGTCTTGGTCTTGGTCTTGGTCTTGAGGTGGAAAGTCTTGGTCTTGGTCTCGCAAGACCAAGACCAAGACCGGCTGTTAATATGAACAGTCATTTAACAAAACTCAAGAATTCTGTATCAAGCCTGCTTGCATCATACGACCAATAGCCTAGCTATGGATGGATACATGTCATGTTGGTCAGGAAAACTCATTGGCAGCAGCAACAGTTATTCTGTATCAGACGGTATGATAAACCATGGGAAGATTTCAAAAGGACTCACTATCTGTACAGTTACATCCAGTGCTTGAAAAGCTACTCTGTGTGTGTCAGCGCTCAGCGACTTCAGCACCTGTAGAACGTATTTTTTCACATGGCGGAAATTTTATGAGGCCCACCAGGCACGTCTTGGTCAGAAAATTCTGAGCGAATTGTTTTTTTTTTATAAAATATAAAAGGCATTTGGTATAAGAGTTTGCATGAAGGACTCTTGAATACAAATTCGGATTTCTCTGCAGTTTGCATTTAAAGTTAATTTGCTTGAATAAAATAAAAGACTCATGTTTTCATTAAAATAGACTTGACAATTTTTAGAAGTCTTGACCTGATTTAGATTTTTTTGGTCTTGGTCTTGGTCTTGGTCTCGAGGTTCAAGGTCTTGGTCTTGGTCTTGGTCTTGGTCTCGAGGTTCAAAGTCTTGGTCTTGGTCTTGGTCTCGAGGTTCAAGGTCTTGGTCTTGGTCTTGGTCTTGGTCTTGAGGTTCAAGGTCTTGGTCTTGGTCTTGGTCTTGAGGTTTAAGGTCTTGACAACAAGACTGTATTTATATAATATTATATACACCTATGATTTTATTCAGATGCTTGAAGTTTAAACTGATTGTAGTTAAGCGTCAGAATAACTGAATATAATGTTTTTCATAAGTTGATTGCGGGCCCGACCCGGGCCCCTAAAAAGTCGCCGGGCCTCTGGGCATTTGTCTCCCCCTGCTCCCCCTCTCGTGTATCTATAACCTAGGTCATTGTATGTATATGTACAGCCAGTGTGTATCTAGATATACACTGGCTGTACATATACATACAATGACCAGTGTATATCTAGATATACACTGGCTGTACATATACATACAATGACCTAGGTTATAGATACACACTGATCTCTTAATAGGCGTCATGGGAACCGTGTCAATGGCTGCGGTTGCGTTGCGTACAATCACAGTAAATCTTATTAAAGTAAATTCTAATTCTTTGTTGGTGAGTGACGTATACTACATATATATATGTATAGGTCAGTATATACTATATATATATATTATATATATAGTATATACTGAACTATACATGTATAGGTCAGTATATACAATAGTATATACTGACCTATACATATATATGTAGTATATATATGATGTAATATCTTACTGCGTAGGCCTACTTGTCAGTTTGAATTAATAAAGATTATTATATATATATATATATATCCAGGTCCGGTTGCCAGGGGAGAGAGGGAGGGTAATATAAGGTATGGTATGGTGGAGCATTGTACAGCAGTTAAGGTACACAATTTCAAACGGTGCAATATGAGTACACGCGACTGCTATTGGCCAAACATAAAATCGTTTCATCAACGAATTAATAAATCGGTCTTTTGTACCTAAAGTATCAACCAGCCTTCTTGCCTGCCTTGAATCTGACACGCACAATATTTTTTGATAAGGTCAGGTATGGTACAGTAAGGTAAGGTAAGTAAGGTAATGTGAGCTTGATCATCATTTAATGAGAGGAGGTGAATCATAGTGCGACCGTACGTTACTTCCCGGAATAACGTACGCGTACTGTACGTACGTTATCGAAAAAAATAACGTACGCGTACGGTACGCGTACGTTAAAAATGCCACAAATTCATCTGATCATTCACAAAGAACCTCAACATAACTATTGTCTCATACGGTACGCGAACCGTACTCGTACGTCAAAAATGATCAGTTTAGCTCTACAGTAGGCCTATTAGTCTCCCAGTACGCAGGCCTAGTTATTTACGAACGGTACCGAAATTTAGTATTACCAATAAAATGACCACTGGCACTGACCATCCTATAAAGTGTGCCGTAAATCTTAATATGTCTTCACACTAAGGGGCCTATATACATTAGACAGAATATTAGCAATTTGGAATTTAAAAGTTTGAAAGTAGAGATCATTGAACAGCCACAGATGACTGATGTAGGCCTAATGGTTAAAATTGTTTACGACCGTCAATCACCAACTGTTATTGACTTTTCTTGTGCATAATGTTATGTATTTTATTTTCGTCATGAACTAATGTGAACGTACGGTAACGTACGGCATAATAACGTACGCGTACCGTACGTACGTTATGGGAAAAAATAACGTACGTACCGTACGTACGGTCGCACCTTGAGGTGAATAAACTGTATGCCGCAAATGTGTGATAACTGAGTGATATGATCGTAAAGGTAAGGTTTTCGTCGAAGGTGATAGTAGGTTAAGGTATGGTGAAGTATGGTATGGTAATGTACACAATAAGGCACAGTAAGTTTAGTCAAGGTAAAGTAAGATTGATCCTCGGATTCTGGTCTGACACCGAAATTGGCTCTGGCCTGACAACGTGGCTCTTGCGAATTTTACTGATAGGCGCCGATGAACAAGTTGATCTCCCAGACGCAGTATTTGTGTAACGCTGAGATATTAGGCCTACTGCAATCAACATTTACATTTATTTTTTTAGCTGCATCTTCTGGGCCGAATGAAGTGTATACTTTGCTGCATCTGACTTGTAGAAGCGAGGCGCGAATCCATCGTTAGACCACGATTTCCACGAGCTGTTCTTCGACGAGGCCGTAGGCACCAGTGCCGACCGTCAACCGCTTGTCAACCTACCGAAGCGGCGCGCTCTTCTCCCGCATTCCAACGAGCACCTGCTGTGCAACTTCGACGAACTCGATAATTCTGGATCTCGCACTGAAATCATTCCCCGTCGCAGAGTGACCAAAGTGGCTCCATATCAATCGCCACGATCATCCAAAAAGTATGTAGACCCGTACTATACGTAACCTAGCATCTTTAGGCCTACAGGACACAAACATATGGTAAAGCCTCGGAAGAGTTAAACGGCGCGCTGTAACTTGGCAGAATCATGTTAATAAAAGTAGTAGTTGCAGTAGAAATAGAAATGGTAGTAGACTTAGTACCGTGGTGGAATTAATTATTAGTAGGGCTCCCATTCGCTAGCCACCAGTTCCAGTCAGTGGCACACTGTGGGCCAGCTGTGGGCCCAATGAACGTGGCTGTCTGCGTAACATTCACTGCATATGTATACCGATACGCCCGTATGTAATCCATGCGATTTTTACATCTAACGCAAAGTAGAAGAAAATACCCTACAAACGCTGAAGCTCTCTCTGAAACTAAAGCCTTGAATGGAAATGTCGTTGTTTTACAATGTGTTTATTTTGTTAAACATCGAGAACAGAGCAGACGCCGAACACAATTTACCTCTTTAGTAAAATACCAAAAAATTAATATAGACAAACAATATACATGTGTTATTGGTCATTCTCCCATTATTATGCTAGACAACTAGAGCCTTCTGTTTTATGACATTCCCAGACCTTTTCCTAACTGTTTACATGTTGTATTCTACTTCCATTGACTTTTTTCAGTTTCCCAGTTTCTGACCTTCTGCTAGTAGACAAAATTAGCCCAAACCAGTTGGAATGTAACTCATTAGCATGATTTCCAAATCAAATGATATTGCCCCTCCCTGGTTAAGCCCTGACTTATTCTTTTAGTTGAAAGAATTTACTGTGTGTTTGTAGATACAAAAGCGGAGAAGACAGCCTTCCAGCAGCAGCAGGTTCCTGGGTTATAAAAACTCGTTCCCATCTTCGGAAGAGACAGAAAAACCAGCAAAATGGATATCGATCCACTGTACCGAAAGCAGCCGAACCCGTTTCCGGTGATGGTGAGGTGCCCGAGAGTCAGAACGTCGAGGAAAGACGCGAGAGGTACAACCGAGTGGACAAAGTGATATCCAAACAGGATGAACTTCTACCGGTTCCACCAAAGTTGCAAAAGATGAGAATGCGACGGAAAGTTGGACTGCAGTCGTTCTCAAAGGCACCGGCAATCGGATGGGATGAGGATGGCGAAGAGGACGATGAAGAGAGACTCCAGGAGGAGGAAGGAGGAGACAATGAAGTGGAGGCAGAAAGAGAGGAAAAGCAGAAGTCTGAAGCACCTCAATCAGGAGATGCGTCTGAAATAGATGGTCACAAAAAAACTGTCGACGAGACCGAGGTTGCTGAGGGAGAGGAAGGCGGTGACGACACGGATGGACAGTTTGTGGACTTCGTTCAGGGAATTTGGGACAATTCGGACAGAGCTTCAGTAGGAATGAAACTCACCAGACAATGCTTCGGATTCTCAACCACCAGCCCCACGCAAAAGGTCGTCGGGTAAGGCCTTATTGCTGTTGTCGAATTAAGATGGTTCCGTAATTTCTACCACATGATAGCTGCATACGTAATATCACAGAATTAGAACTAATTAAATAGTAATTTCATTTTCTGAAAATGTTTTAATTCTAAGAAATCCTTTCTACTTTAGGAAGCAATGTTAATATAACAAGAGCAGCATCAATAACAACATCAATAATAATGATGATGGTGGTGATGATGATGATGATGATGATGATGATGATGATGATGATGATGACGACGACGATGATGATGATGATGATGATAGTACTAGAACTAATAGTAATAAGTATTGTATGATTTTGTCATAGTCGTCCATTTTTTACCGTATGGATAACGCTTGTACAAATGATCATCTTCATTATCATCGTCTCATCCTATGGAATCGCTCCAGTTGACGTCGACTGGAAAGAACAAAAAGCAGAGGTAAGCCTACATTTAGTCACACATAGTCTAATCATATTAGACCAGATCTGACCTGATGACAAAGTACCATGATACTTGTATGCTTATATTGTTTGTTACAAATTTCTCAAGGCTAGGCCTGTCACAGGTTGCCCAGAGGCCGAGGTAGTCTGATACCAAACTCAGGGTTACAAGAGGCCATTTAAACACAGAATCAAACCCTGTCCTAGAAGTTTATTCATTATTTTAAGCAGATTGCTGCAGCATTAGTCACGAGTTTTCGACATTATTAATGCTCAGTTCTGGGGTGCTCGATAGTGTAGTGGCTAGCGCGCTGGACTGTCAATCGAGAGTCGGGGGTTCAAGTTCCCGCCAGAGCAGAAATTTGATTCGAGATTTCTGCTCCATCTGCACCCCCTAGCCAACTCAGCTATTATTAGCATACTGACCGTACACTGTCGGTGGGCAGATGAGACGGCGAGGGAGAGGACTGGCCACCCACCCTCATATGCCGAGGCTAAGAAAAATGAAGTCGCTAACACTTCATACCCATGGCTGCCTCAGGGCTAGCTAAAGGGACTACCCTTCTTCTTCGCCGCATGTGAAGTCATGGAGCAGGTCAGGAGGAGACGTCGGATTGCAGAAGAGATCTACCAAACAGTGAAACATACAGAATAACAAAATTCTTCGTGTTCTGGAGTTACTAAAATGAGTGTGTCGTTGTATGCATTGAATGGTTGAAAGATTTCAAGGTCTCCGGAGTAGAGATGATTGCTTACTGTAGCTCTTCTGCGTTCTACACCACTAATGCGCCGTCGAAGTGAACGGTTTGAATGAATCATTGGACTAGTTTCCTACCAGACTCACCCGTAGGCCATTGATGGCTAACTTTAAGTCTAAGTGCATATAATGAGTTATAATATTACGTGGAACTTGAGTGTCCGAGTAGTCGAGTAGGCCTATACCAGATCGAAATGGACTCGAGTGCCCGGATCATTTTTTGCTAAAGCGTTGATAACTCTATGGTTCTTACCCTTTCTTTCAGTGGTAAACCACTCTAGGCTTTCTGTTTTCGGTCAGTAACAGGGCAGTAGTCTGTTCTGTAATGCTCCCATCGATGCTTCCTCTGTACCAAGGTTAAAAGCGTTATATGTCTCTTCGCTCCACAAGTCTCTTCATGGTACTCATGTAGCTACTTTTTATATCCGATTCGATTGTCTTATAGGAAACTGTTGTAACTGAATCATTGCAGGTTTTAATGACAGATTTGAGCATTCAGCTTGTCTCATACATGGAGCGATCAAATCTATGGGTTGGACCTCGGGAGGTAAGTGACCACGACGAATTATTATGCATACAAAAGGGAACACCCACTTGCTATCGATCTTTCTTTTACTGTCTTTTGTGGTACGTCCATCTGACTAAGCAACAGAAATGTTGTGAGTCGTTTACAAGTAGCAGCTGTGTATCACATCGAAAGTGAAAATGACTCGTCTTTCTTTAGAGTCAACACTTAACCAACCTATGGTAAACAGCTGATTGATTGGTAGTGAAACCCTGCTCTGCACCGGTCACAAAATCTTTCAGCTTCAGTTTCACGAGAATATATGCTTATTTTCCCATATTAATAAACTCATGTATGTATGTATGTATGTATGTATGTATGTATGTATGTATGTATGTATGTATGTATGTATGTATGTATGTATGTATGTCATTTCATTCATTTCATTTACGGAACATTTATATAGCGCCCCTTCAAGGCTGTCTACTCAGGAGCGCTCCCAGTTCAGCCACGGCTAAAGAGAACAGTCTTCAAATTAGTATAAAAAGTAGTAGAGTGATCTATAGGGATCAGACGGAGCGCTATTGGAAGCCCATTCCAGATCATAGGACCAGCAACAGAGAAGGAGCGGCGCTGCATGATTGCGGTACGTATGTATGTATGTATGTATGTATGTATGTATGTATGTATGTATGTATGTATGTATGTATGTATGTATGTATGTATGTATGTATGTATGTAACTATGTATGTATGTATGTAATGTATGTATGTATGTAATGTATGTAGGTATTATGTAGGCCCTGTGTGTATGTATGTATCAGGGTACTTAATATAGTGCATTTTTAGTACCTCACAAAGGCCCTGGCGGTCGGTGTACACAAGCCTCCTCGCGCCACAATGTGTCCTCATAAAATAAAAGCTGCTGCATGGTGTGTCCTTGTTCAGGCAGACTGTGCTTAATAGGTTGGAACCATTGTGAGGCTTCGCGCATTGCAACCATTCACGGGGCAGTGGTGTCAACTGTCTATTGTGGTATGAGTTCTGCAGGGAGGCGTTTCTATCTGACGACGCTCAGCAGCGTAGCCAGGCTTTAACACCGGGAGGGGGGGAGCGAGCACATAAATTGCCCTACTTACCAGTTAAATTATCTGGAGTCGGGATTCAGTCTCGGAAGACGTGAGGATCGAGGCAAGGGACATCGACGACAGCAAGAGGAATGCGGTCTCGAGACGACTGATTCGTCAACCAATCGGAATGTTAAAGCCGGGGAAATTTCGAGTTGGCTGTTTACGACCTGTATTTTTACTGTTGGTTTTATTAAGTGGATGCTTGTTCTTATATCAACAGTCACGAAGTAAGGTCGTCTTTACAAGTATATTTTTCAGTAGAGCACAACATCCGGTTCTCCCGTCAGTAAACAATACTCATTGTCAGGATATGACTTCGTCTCTAAACTTTACGGAACACTTCGAAGTGTCTCCGTCCAATAACACCCAACAGCATCACGACGTAGGCCTGTCTCAGTTCGTTAGTTTTGACGATTCGATTTATGATGGTCGACGACTTGGAAATCAACTCTTCGCCTTTGCTTCTGTCCTGTTCGTCGCACAACTTTCTGGACTGAGGCCAGTCTTAAGGAATTGCGCTAAGAGACTTTTACTGGAGGAGATTTTTCAACTGAATCTCGAACGAGTCGGTAATCTATGTCCATGTTATACAATCGATGAAGCGAGACCTTTGTCATATGATCAGAACACTGAGAACGAGACTCTGAAGGCCGCAAATAAGTCGATTCTGATCAAAGGATTTCGTCAGAGCTGGAAATACACCATGACGATTGAACACCGCCTCAGACGTCATCTGGAGTTCAAAGACGACATTCGAAGATTCGCTGAAGACTTTCTTCAAAGGAACATTCCACCTAGATGGAAGAAAGCTGGATTCGTGAGAGTAGGAGTACATGTTCGAAGAGGAGATATGGCCAGTGAATCTGCCTTTAAATTCGGATTTACAGTGCCGAATACGACGTATTTTGAGGAGGCCATGCAATTCTTTATAGAGAGATACAATCGCGTTCAGTTCATCGCGATGTCAGACGATCTTAATTGGATCATCGAAAACATCGTCAACCCCAACAACACGTCATCCAACACGTCATCCTCTGTTACGGTCAACGTAACTTACAGCTTAGGGCATTCCGCTGGTCAGGACTTGGCGATACTGTCCCTGTGTGACCACGTGATTATGTCGACTGGAACATTTGGTTGGTGGGGAGCGTGGTTGGCTAAAGGAACGACCATCTACTACAAGGACTGGCCGCGACTGGGATCTGTATTGTATCACCATTTCAAAAAAGAAGACTTCTTTCCTCCCAGCTGGATTCCAATGACTTCCTAGACCAATTATTGTGGACAGGCTATACAGTGGCGGCGATCTTGTTTGACAGGTGGGGCGGGGGCATTTTTGAACTGATCTGGTCAAAAAAGAGGTCCCCAAAATTTTTCGCGCTCACGATAAATAAAGAACGATTGAAATAGATTAAGAAAAGGTCCCACATTTTGGAGCGGTCGCTCCCCTGCTCAACCCCTAGCTACGCCACTGAAGACGCTCTATCATAGCGAAGATGATTAACGTCGCCCACCTTCTTTATCCACGCTTCGGACTGGCACAACCGTTGCGGCAGTGGAGGAGTTAAGTCTGCCTGCTAATGTATCTATTGCTAAGCCTTTTCCATTCGACCAGCCAGCATCTTAGCGAACATCAACCAACGTAGTGGCCTACAAGTTGGAAAATTTCAATAAGTCCCAATTCCGGGAGATGCACGGTCGAAGTGCGGTCGGTCAGGGAGAGCTAGTGGATTAATGTTTCCAATTCTCCGTTCCCGTGCTTCGTGTCAACACGAAGTTTTTGTTGTTGAGCTGTGCAGCCCACGCGGTAATCTCGCCATGTGGTTGCGTTGCCGTTGCAGCGCTTGACTTCAGCACAAGCGATATCGCAGCTGAGCATCATTTATCGTGATAAACTCATGCAATAGGCCTACGTCGGCGACCATCGAACATTCCTGTACCTGCTAGAACAGTAGACGATGATCAGTAAACGCTGTCACGTTATCTGCAATACTCGTAGAACTGCGTTTCTGTTTGAACAGTCGGATTTGATCCACCTGGGAGCGAAATTCGCGCCCTGTATCCGATCGGATAAGAACGTTGCGGCACTCCTGGAAAAGGACAGAAAGACAGAGTCAACCACCGGATGCTGTGTCAACAATGACGCCTCTGGATGCGTCCAGACCTCAAATTCCGACTGTTCCGTAAGCAACACTTTATCTTCATTAGTGGTTATAACTATTCATATAGGCTATTTATCTTAGCTTATTTTCGTGCAAATTATGCAATCAATACGTAAGCCTAAATCTAAACGCAACGGTGAGCATATACAATTATGAAATAATGTAATTGTTGTCTATTGTTTCATTTTTGACCTAACGTTATTATTACATGTACTCTTCTATTTTCTTTCCTCTTTGTGTAGTATTGTATGTAAAGCGCTGTGCGTTTTGCTAGCGTTAATTGAAGAATATACTTACTTACTTACTTAGTATATAAGCTTATGCTACATCAATTAAGTGGAAAATGTCAGGGTAATAAAGGAAAGGAAATATCGGAAAAAATAAGGCAACACATTACAAGATATAACAACACTATAGACAACACAGGAAATTGTCCAGTACTGCAGAGGACAACATAAGACAAAACGGGACAACTTAAGACAAAACTGGACACAAGAGGACGGGAGAGAACAGTACAGGGCAAATTAGAACAGTTAGGGCCTACAGGAGAACTCAGGAAAAGATAGTAACAACACAGAATAACACTGGACAAGACATAATGCACCATGAGAGCAACTACGCTCAAATGAATTTTTCAGAGACAAGAAGTGATACAGAGACAGACGCATAATAATAGTTTAATAGAATCAAATCTCTCTTATTTTGTGTAATTTTTGTGTAATTCTTTTCCAGAGATATATCTCAACTTGGAACCAGAGTACCGTTTGCGGCGAAGACCCAAAGTAGGCAGATGAATTCTTTGATTTTCATACCAATTAGAACAATTTCCGATTGTTAAGACTCAGTTTGTTACAGCATTTTTATGCACTCAGCAGAAACTTAATGATATCAGGTGAAATAAACCTAATTACGGTAATTCTTTATTTATAAACCTCCACTGGATATGAACATTATTCAGTCTTTTGAAATGCTCGAGTTTCTGTTGAGCTATATGCTTACGGTAATTTGGAAAGGGCTTAATTATCATTAGCATATTAAAAGTGCAGATTATTTAGAAACCATAGTCTAGTGGTTAGCGTACTGGACTGTAAACCACTAGTTCGGGGTTCAAATCCCGCCAAGGCAAAATTTGTTTCGAAATGTTGGCTCCACTTGCGCCCCTAGCCAACTCAGTTATGTTTAGTACGCATACCGTAGGGCTACACTGTCAGTGGGAAGATAAGACGGCGAGGGAGAGGACTGGCCAACCGCCCTCATATACCGTGGCTAAGAAAATGAAGTCTCTAACATTTCATACACATGGCTTCATCTCAGGGACTGCTCTTCTCTTCTATGTAGAACGTTAGAACTACTAACAAAACCTCTTTACAGTCGATGCAAGATAGGCCTACCTGTACCATTTGTAGTTGCACCTGTGCAATATAGGCAGGTTTTGTGCAGTTTTAAATGGCAGTACTAAGTGGAAAGTGCCTGGAAAATATTCCATCACAAGACGCGGTCTGCTGTAGTAGTCGAATTGTATACTGTGGATATAGCTGGGTGATTTGTAAGCTGTACTGTAGCAAAAGTTTAATTGATTTTCTTGTTTTAACAGGTATTGCCGCGATCCTGTGTCCAGCGGTATCTACACATGGCCAAACGACATCACTAAGTGGCCAGTAAGAATCATATATTTATTCTTATATATTTATTCTTTTTTAAACGATGAATTAGTAAAATAAAACGCAGAAGCATTATGAGCAACATATCCGCTGTATAATCTAATACGGAAAATAAAACAAAAGTACCCGGTAAGCCGTAACTGCAGCAATGCGTAATAAACTTACATGAATCCATGGGTGCTTCTTTCATAAGTAAATGGGACAGGAGTCAGTCGCAAACAAATTTTTTCTGCCGGAAACAACATAAATTTCCAATATTCCATTTCAATATAAGCCTACACTTCACTCTGACCTTTCCCTAGATCTTTCCCTCCCTGCTGCCAATCGCACATCACACTCTACGTGGACCTAGGGCCTATATTGATCTGTATACAAGTCAGTCAGAATTCGTGCTATAGTTTACGGTTTGATCGTTTTCCGGTATATCATGTTAGAAGAAATATCACTCATTTAGATCTGCAAGAATTCGTCGAAACCACCTTCCGACTCCAAAGACTACCACATGATGTGCGAAGTGGTCGGTCGGCCATGTTGCGTCGGCGTTCAGGGAGAATGCGTCATGGCGACTAGGGAGTATTGCGCATTCCGCAGAGGATACTTTCACGAAAACGCATCGCTCTGCTCGCAGGTATGATATTGCAATGACACGTCTCACATACTGTAGTCACTTGCATAGCGATGATTATGTCATACATCAGCTCTGTATTCAGCCTGCTTACGTATTTGAGCCTTCATATAGCGTCCTTCTAGAACCTTGCGAGGGCGTGGCGCGCTTTCAGATAATTACCTATGTCACTGATCTTATCAGATAAATCATAAAATGTGCATTGTATTTGTAACCGAACATTTATATAGCGCCACTCTAATCAGCAGCACGCTCGACCCTCATCACTGCCAGCACCGCCAAAAAGACTGGTTTTCAAGCGTCTACGGAACTGAAGAAGAGAAAGGGCATGGTGCATGGTTATAGGGCTATAGGGGCCTACAGCTGCTATATACACTACATACACCTCTCTTAGAGTCATACGGAGTTCATAGCACCACATATAAACAAGAGAGGTCTTCTGTTTGCTGTATAATTTGTAAGTTTTCACTAAGCTATCTTGTAATTAGTTATCGTCTGAATAGCAAAGTCGTCCTGAAAACCACTGTAAATGCACGTTGCGTCAGTTTTAAGCTACTAATTAAGGCAGCGTATCGGCTGAATTTTTTATTGTTCTTTTTGTCTGCTCAGGTTTCCTGTTTGAACGAAGTTTGCGGAATGATTTCATTCACTGATCCTCAGAAACCTGACCAGTACTACCGATTCTTTACATCGCTATTCATACACCCAGGGTAAGATCCTATAAGTTACCTTGCTTGTAAATGCATACGTAAATAAAGCCCAGCTTAAATAGGTGACGTCTTATGAAGGCCCAGGATGCAACAGCGAAGTCTAAGGCTAAGTTCTAGTAAAGCTCCGAGATACCATTAAACGACATTTATAGTCCACAATACAATCGCTTCTTCGATATTATGCCTCAACATTAGCACGAGTGTTTCTTAGCCAAATTTCTTTTATCATTTTGTATAAACATAACCGTATAAACGTACAAAGTGGTGCCAGATAAAGCAGGCTTCTGGATGATAATTTGATAAGTAGGCTAATCTCCATTTCGATTCATTTATTGATATTGATTTCCTGAAACCAGCTGATATGACTAGCTTCTCTGTGATTCTTCTGTGCGGATTAGGCGGCACACCATTAAAAGGATCATGGGTAAGCGGCGCTAAGCGCCATCAAAGAATCACAGCTTGAGAGGCCAATGCTACTCAATTTCATGAAGCCGGTACCAGTGAATGGAAATAATTGGTATTACATTAGAAGAAGTAAATACGTCTGAAGTGTAGGCAGTTTGAAGGTCGAGCATGGCCTGATGCGTCAGGAATGTGCATGAAGCAGGATCTTAAGAGGTTGGAGGATAGAGCAGAGGCGTAACTTTGGTCTAGACTCTAGAAAGTGGGGGTACCAAATTTCGCATCTTTTCCCCTTCAAGACTGCTAAATAATTATAATGGCGCCCAGTGAATCTATATTTGGCGCAATTTATGCGCAATTCCGAATGTTGTTGTTGATGATGATGATGATGATGATGATGATGGTGATGATGATGATGATGATGATAATAATAATAACAATAAAAATAAATATAATAGGGCATTAATAATGATAACAAGCATAATAATAAATATAATAACAATTACAATAAAAATTATATAATAATAATAACAATAATAATAATAATTTAAAATTACTTACAATAGACGTTTTCATTAATGAAGAGACGTGTTTCGATCATAATTGAAGTGACGTAACAATAGGCCTTCATTTTCTAAATTTGAACATAATAACATTTTATAGACGTTTTCATAATTGAAGTGACGTAACAGAGGCCTTTATTGTCTAAATCTAAAAATTCTAATTATAGACGTGTTTTTCTTAATCGAAATGACGTAGGCCTACGTAACAATTGCTAGTATTTTATTCTCTAACTTTAAACTTGGTAACAATAGACTTTCATAATTTAGGTAACGTAACCAAGGCCTGTATTCTCTAAAATAATAGGCCTAAACGTTTTAACAATTAGAATGACGTAGCAATAAACCTCTATTTTCTAAATTTAAAGTTATAATAACAGTAGACTTTTTCATAACTGAAGTGACGTAACAAAGTCTTTATTCCCTAAATGCAAACGTATAATGGCAATACACTTTCGATAATTGAAGTGACGTAACAAAGGCCTTTATTGTATAAATCTAAAAATTACTAAATAATGTGTTTCATAATTGAAGTGACGTAACAAAGGCCAATTTGTTCCCTAAATGTAAACTTATAATGAAAATACACTTTCGATAATTGAAGTGACGTAACAAAGGCCTTTATTGCGTAAATCTAAAAGTAACTAAATAATGTGTTCATAATTGAAGTGACGTAACAATAGGCCTTTGGTTTAAAAATTGAAATTTATATACAATCAACGTGATTCATAATTAAATTGACGTAAAAAGGGCCTTTATTCTTAAATTTTAAATTTACTAAGAAAAAATGTGTTTCATTATTGAAATGATGTATCAATCGGCCTTTATTCCAGGGGCGTAACTTTGGTCTAGAAAATGGGAGTTCCAAATTTCGTATTGTTTTAGCTTCGCGACTGTGTTTTGTCGAATCAAGGAATTATATAATACGGGTAGATTGGGCTTTAATTACGGAGATAACAAAACCCAGAATATCGATAGCTAGCTTAGTCTATACTCTATAGCTATCGCGCGCGGAGACAGAATAAAGATAATTGGTTGGCTGTCACGATAGTAATGATCATCGAAGAACATGTTCTTAGCAAAGGAGAGTCTTGAAGACACTAGGTAATCTCAACCAAACGGTTTAGATATGGGAACAGGATTAGTGCCACGGGATTTTCCGTATGTCGTTGTTGGTTTTTAACAGGGTGCTGGCTCTGGTCGTAACATGTCTGTTCCAGTGGATCATTCAGTTCGACCTGGAAAGATACATTGGTTCACTAGCGATGGCTGTCATATATATTGGAAGTGGATACTGTGGCTCCGTGCTCAGTGCAATATTCATCCCTTACTATGTCGAGGTCAGTGTAATAGGCTACTACTACGTACTACTGACTTAAAGGGACTCAAGAAAAAAAACTTTAGTTTGTCCTATTATAATTGTAACGACAATTTGTGTAGGGTCGTATTTAGGAAAAGCTACTTGTGGAATGTTCTACAATTCGGTTGTTAAGAGTCAGATAGTAATCGATAGAATTTTAACCATGCGAAATCATAAATGATAACATGGAAGCTACCATTATAGGCCTTATTCTGAACATCTAATGTCATATTCTTGGATATGTATATATAGAAGTTTGTTCTTATTTGCGAATTGATAGTAATTATCAATTATTGTGCATAAACAGATTATGAACTTCGTGTATACGTGTTTTCTGAAGGCTGGACCATCAGGCTCTCAGTTCGGAGTGTTGGCGGCCATGTCAGTTGAGATTGTGAGATGGAACGCCGAGGAGAAACCTCGCCCCCAGCTGATCATCATCTTTATCAGCCTAATCGTCCTCTTTCTCATCGGCGTCATCGTGCCTGAGGTCGACAACTGGGCTCACCTCGCCGGATATGTCATTGGCATAGTGCTCGCCGTTGGCTTCCGACCCTTCAGGCATTTCAATTCTTGCCTAGTGCCGAAGTACTGCGTCATCATGACGCAGGTGCTGTGTTTTGTATGGGCGGCCGCTCTGGCTGCCATTCTGACGGTCGTCTTTTATCTGATTGAAGTGAAACAATGCGATGGGTGCATATATTTCAACTGTATACCATTCACGGACACGTACTGTATAGGAATGGGAGTTAACATAACTAGTCAAAAAAACTAAGTTTTCAATGTGGGCTATATTTGAATCGATATTAATAGTTGGCAATCGAAATAAATTTAAAAAGGTGTAACTTGCTTAACAGTGGGACCAGTTAACGAAATGCTCGTGCTGCGTATTTATTAATTATAAATTTATAAACTAGATATTCGGCTCAATGTAAATAAACTGCATGCGATGCAATACAAAATGCCATAGAAACACAGTAGGCCTATTTATGTATGTATGTATGTATGTATGTATGTATGTATGTATGTATGTATGTATGTATGTATGTATGTATGTATGTATGTATGTATGTATGTATGTATGTATGTATGTATGTATGTATGTGGATGTACTACATGTATGTATGTGTGTCTACAAATGTATGCATGCATACAGTACATGCAAGTTTTGTGTTTCCGAAATAGTCCTCAACTGAAGAAAGGAATCCGAATGGTGGTGAACTGAATGGTTTCTGATGTATAGGCGTAATTTTTGGGGGTACCCGTACCCCCCACTTTTTAGACTGGGGGTATCGTACCCCCACTTTTGAACAATGCCAATTATATTTTATTAGGCTATTGTGCCTTCCCAGAGATCGCTTCATGTATATAAGAAATTTGTCCCCCCACTTTTTTGAGCAAAGTTACGCCCCTAGTCCGATGTAAGGTATCATTTAAAGTATCAATAACGGCGATTAGACTGCTGCTAAGCTATCCAGATCGAATTGCTCCCTGAGTCATGATTTTGTCTAATAGACAGCGCCTTATGCATAACATTTATTTATAAATGGAGGCCAATGTTTCCACATGAACACAATATGTTAAACGGACCGATTGCATAATTAGGTCCTATGTTAAATTCAGAATAAGCCTTGTATAAATATTAGGATTTATAAATTGATAAATTCTTGCAAAAATCAAACTAAATGGCGAACATTACTTTTCCTTGAGCTCGACCATCTAAATATACATAGGACTATGACCAGCACATACCATTATAGGGACCTACTATGTTAGGCGATGAGAAACAACCTGATTTTTACAGTGTTTTAAAAATAATCTTTAAAATGTTAATTTATTGATCGCCCAAAGGGGAAAATTTTGATTGGAACATCATCTGGCGGATTGTAGCACTGAAACAGGATGAAACATGATCTGGCGGATTGTAGCACTGATAGACCGACCACCGATCCACATGACTTGCTCTCGAGGTCAACCTGAGTGATGGAGAATACCCTATTGACTGTTACACATTTAGATTCGTCCGGAAAACGAAAGTAAAAGCAGCCGTTATTGAGCCGTTTGTTGTCATAGCAACGAGACAAACAACAACGGTTGGTCGATTGATCTATGGCGACCACTAGACTCGCTGTCTACACGTCAGCCTGAGCGATGCAGAGATTGCCTATTGACTATGAATAGCTCCGAAGTGCTTAGGAGCAACTGAACTTAATTATGCTCCGTTACTGATTATTCTTCCTATGACCTACTTTGTTTGAGAACAAATCAATGACTCTAGCAGGCCATTTGATTCCGATCAATTAAATGTAAAAAGTGAGACATGTAAAACCAATCTATTTATTATTTTAGTAATTCAGGGCAAGTACCGGTAACTTTAAGCCATTAGTCTTATTGCATGGTCTGCTGGTCCAGTGATGAGTCTGCTAGATTGTCAAAAAAGGGGTATTGTGGCGAAAAAAGGGGTATTTAAGTCGCCACATGACATCAATTTGTTTCGAAATTTAATTCTGACTTAAATGCTTGACATACGTACACAGTTACCAGATATTACTGTTCGTAAATGGATCATATTTTTCGTTGATACTGTTTGCTTTGATTTTCCCTATGTAGGCCCAAAATTTTTCGGTCCCAACCTACGTACAAGACGGAACTTGTGTTCCTATAACGGACCTACGAACTATAGTAATATTGTCTTTCCTTGAAAACAATATATTTAGTTACCATGGCCTAGATCTACGTATTCTCTTTGTTTGAAGAAACACCCATCTATGCCTACGTTTTCTCTTTGTTTGAAACAATCGTAACCATATCTACGTATTGTGGCGAAATTCGTGATTTTCTGTATTATGACGTCACATAATTGTTCTGCGAGGGTCGATCCAGAGTTTAACGACATCTTGTGGCAACAAAGCGCCGTTGGTTGACGTCGACAGAAATCGTGCTCTGGTGAATATTTACGCTGGTCCTGTGAACGATTTTAACGTTGTGACGTCATCGGATTGCTCCGGTTCAGATTTTTTTTTTTATTTATTCCGGATATTTCTATAGCGCCTCTCGAAGTCAACTACTACTCAGAGGCGCTCCCGACTGCAGCATTTGATACTGTGCCGGAATTTTCACGCCGAAGCGCCACGAGCAATTGCGAGTGAAGGACTTGCCCAAGGTCCGTACGCAACGGCTAGAGTGGGATTCGAACCTGCAACCCTCAGGTCATAAGGCGCCGAACTTACCACTGAGCCACCACGCCAGACGATGTAAGGTTTGGAGCAAGTAAATTGCGTGGGTGAAATCTCGATATTTGCACATGAGCTCAAATATAGATGCAGATCGCCGCAAATGCATCGCTTTAGTAACATCCCATGCAAATTGCCCAATATATATGAAACCTCGATTGCACCTCCTGTGTTGGAGACCTGTTTCTCCAGTAAGATTTGCACCTGGTCGGGGAGAGGTATATAAGGAAGAGAGAACGAAGATAGAGAGGGAAGTGAAAATAAGGAGAGAGAGAGACAGACAGACAGACAGACAGACAGACAGACAAAGTAAAGATAGTGAGATATATTAGCAGTCGGAGAAAGCTTAAGAGAAAAGACCCTTAACCAGAGAACTTTATCATTCGGATCTTCCGACGTAACTTTCGGCATCGTAGTGAGAACAGTGATAGGGAAGGAAGAGGTTTTGCGACACTAGGCCTATCGATTCACGTTCCCATTTCTGTAGAGCAGACTATGAATTAAAGAGGAAACGGTTAAACGGTATGTGAAATAAATTATATTGGAGTGAATGATGCTCCGAGGAAGTTTAATGAAGTCATTAGAGAGATTTAAGGAACACAGTAGAGTTTTTTTGTATTCAAATCGTTACATCTACAGTATAGTCCTACAGTGCTAGAAATAGCTTCTTCGACTTTGTTAACCCCGATTCCCAAGCAGCTTCCCAGACAGCATTGGAAATTGGCCCCAGTCGTTGCCCATATGGGCATTTTGGGCATGACCTGGGCTTTGGCGACTTTTCCTCTGCCCCAACAATACCCTAATGCTCGTTTCGGCTGATTTTCCTCTGCCCTAACAATGCCCTAATGCTCGTACAATAATTGTATGTTAGCGACACGCACTTCTGATTTGATTTCTGACTTAACTTTTGCTTTAATTAATTCTGATTGACTTATTTCTGACTTAATTCTGACTTAGTTAATTCTAACTTAAATGACTATAGCTTGACTTTTGACTTGATTACTGACTTGACTTAATTCTAGCTTAATTAATTCTGATTGACTTATTTCTGACTTAATTCTGACTTAATTCTAGCATAAATGACTATATTACTTGACTTCTGACTTGTTTTCTGACTTTACATAATTCTGACTTAATTAATTCTTATTTCTGACTTAATTCTGCCTTAATTACGAAGTTCTAAGTTAAATGACTATTACCTGACTTCTGACTTGATTTCTGACTTGACTTCTGCCTTGACTTAATTCTGATTTAATTACTTCTGATTGACTTATTTCTGATTTAATTCTGACTTATTTAATTCTACATGAATGACCATTATTTAATTGGTTTCCAACTCGACATCTGACTTGACACATCTGACTTAAATTAATTTTTGACTTGTATTCTCACTTCAGTATTCTGATTAAAAATTTATTCTGACTGGACTTAATTCTGACTGGACGTCTGAATAGATTTCTGAATCAACTGACTTCTGACGTACGTTAAGTAAGTAAGTAAGTAAGTAAGTAAGTAAGTAAGTAAGTAAGTAAGTAAGTAAGTAAGTAAGTAAGTAAGTAAGTAAGTAAGTAAGTAAGTAAGTAAGTAAGTAAGTAAGTAGCCTTTATTTGCATATATCAAGCGCACAAGCATTACATGTATACAATGATTACATACATTTTGAAAACAAAACTATAACATGAAAACAGAACTATAACATGAGCAGCTTATAAGGTCACACATTTACCACTAGATATAATTAAAGATGCATCAGTTAACAAAGCTGCTTTTAAACAATTTGGATTTAACATGTTAACTTCTGACTTGCCTTGTGACTTAATTTCCTTGTGACTTGCATTCTAACTTAACTTAATTAAATTAAAGTAAACTTTCATTTACTTAATTTAATTAAATTACGAATGAAGAATTGAAATGCTATAAATAATAGAAAATAAGTGAAGCGCTACAAAATAAATTGCTGAAAGCGAAAAACAAACCGGAAGCGTAATCTTTTGAATTTGACTTTCTGGAAAGGTTCGTGAAGCGAAAAATTTCCTGAAATTGTCGAAGAATTTCATGTGGTTGTATTAATTTCTTTTGTTCAGATATATGCAAATCTCATGAAATATTAATTATAGGCTCCCTAGATTGTTTGATGATCTTTATGTAGTCCTGTATTTGTTTTTAGCATAATTCCATTTCTGCGCCACCACACAACCATCATCACCTAATATTACCACAGTAGCACCCTGCTGTCGCCTCGGCTTGACCTCCCCGGACTCTGACCTGGCACCGGAACGGATAAGGCGGAAATGGCTATTGCGGACTTGATTTGATATAGCGCCGGTGTTTAAGATGGTCTCCCTGACGTGGCTTTTGTGTGGCGCTGAGAAATTTCGGAGATCTACATTACATTTATATTTTTAAATGTGGATGATAAATTACAGGAATAGGTGTGGATTATACTTTGCTCATCCGGGTTTACGGAAAATTTGTAGCTATATATAATTTCGTTTATTAGCTAGGTCGTTGATTCGTACATATGCAATTGTTTTAATTATTTTAAACTACAGGTATTGAATAGACGCAATGGCCAATGCATCTGGATCAAGAGGTGTGGAGTCGTACTGGATGATCCGTAGACGCATACGGGCGCAGATCAATTCAGAAAATAATCCAACCATTGATAAATTAGTTGATGTTTTAGACGAATTACCAAATGTTGAAATGCTTGACCCTGGAACCTATGAGAACTATTTAAATGATAGTGACGATAACTTGGAAAATGAAATTAGGCCCTACTTCATCTGAGGAGTCAGACGTCTTATCTGATGCTGACTTTTTTAAACAGGTTTAGGAACAAATCTCAAAAAAGAGGAAAGAAACACTGCAGTTTAAAGAGTTAGAGTTGGAAAATTTTGTTCTTTCAGTTGCTGATGGTAGTAATTGCATTTTCAGGACAACTAATGGACCATGTCTTGTTAAATATATCATGAAAGGGGAAGAAGGTGTTGTTCATTTAATTGTTGAAGTTTTTGATGTTGATCACTTTTTACTTATCCAGTGCCATCATCTACAATACATGTGTACAATGTGTCACAGCCAAGTAGAAACCTGGCTCTAATTCCAATTACAGATATGCGGCATAAGTGTGTTTGTTTACCATACACAAATTCTGCAATTGCTAGTTTTGTACTAAAAAATCCCTTTGTTGCATTTTAAGTAGAGCTGCAGATTCATTTTGATCAAGATTTAATTGTGGTGAAATTAATTACTGATTAGTCCTCAACATTTTTCAAATTGTTTGTTTCTTTGGTTGATTTATACAGGGGCTGTCCATAATGGAAGTCCACAGTTAGGGGCTATGCAGTTGTGTCATTTACTTTTATTCTGTTGCACTTGAGTCATTATTTTTATTTTGTTGTACTAGTAATTTTTTAAGTATTATTGCACTATAGGGTTAGTCTATGTGAAATCATCAAATATGTGAACACTTGTAACCAACCCCTCCAAGATTTGGCTGATATATAAATTTTGTTTATATGTCATTTTGAGAAGAAGAAATTTTCAGAAGAGAAATTTTCAGAAGAAGAAATTTTCAGAAGCCTGTCACCATGTATCTGCATTGTATGGCAGACGGATATGGAGCGGGGTATGAAGCACTCGCGACATGTCTGAACTCTGAAGTTGGTGACATGTTCAGAGGCAAGTATCTCAGGAACAGATGTACATAAGCCTCTGAACATATCACCAAGTTCAGACATGTCGGGTGTGCTTCATGCCATATCTATCTCCCATACAATGCAGATACATGGTGATAGGCTTCTGAAAATTTCAATATGATGTATAAGCATGTCAATCTACAAAATGGCAAAATTACACCAAAATCTGAGATAGGTCAGTTGCAGGCCCTCGTGTATTATTATGTAATTTTTTTTATATTACTGCTGTATTATTATGTATTTTTTATTTGAATTTTGTTATTATGTATTTTTTGTTATATTACCTGATAAAAACAACAAAAACTTTATCTTCCGTATGCTTTATAAAAACATTAATTAACAATTCACTAATTTAGCACTATACTGTTTTTCTGTTATATGTATACATGATGTTATTCTAAAATCCATTAATGTGTCAAGTCTCTCACTAACTGTTGTCTGATCATTATCACTTTGCAATTATTGTCTGTGTAGCACTGTAGTCCCATCGCGTCTGTGTCGATGGGAATGTTTCAATAAACGAATATTTTAGTTGATATTTAATACTGCATGTATTATGATGTATTTTTTTAATTTGTGTTCCTTAATATTATATGTATTTCTTGAATTTAGGTCGCTTACGGAAAGGATGTAAGCACTCCAATTAGGGGGATTAAAGGGGCCCATTTGGGCAAACCCAATTAGGGGACAGCTTGGTTATGCTAATTGGCCCCAGCCGGGCACCCAATTCAGGGCCCTTTGGGGTTCCAAGTTTGGAGCCCCTTTGGGCACCTAATTTGGGGCCCGTTTGGGCAGGAGAATTGGTGCCCAAAAGGGGCCCAAATTTGGAACCCTAAAGGGCCCTGAATTGGGTGCCCGGCTGGGGCCAGTTAGCATAACCAAGCTGTCCCCTAATTGGATTTGCCAAACGGGCCCCTTTAATCCCCCTAAAATTTTGCTGTCTGGGTTGACACTAAGTCTTGCTATTCTGGGTATACGGGCGTACGCCGTACAGTGATCCAGAGGATGTCAGAAACCAAGCCGCCTGTAGATATTTCGTTCAGTTCTCCAAAAAGAAACAAATGAATTAATATGACAGTGAACGAAAACAAGCAGAGGGGGTCTACTGATGCGAATGACAAAATAGCAATCTCAATTTGATAGATTACAATGCAGAAAAACGAGAGGTTAATGAGCATGAAGCAATAACGGTTCAGTTACCATGCAATAGCTGTCAGTTTCTGTTAAGCATTTATCGTCAGAATATAAAATATGTAAATCATTGGCACATTGTGAATAAACCTCACTCAGCCCCTCTGTGAACCTGTGTCCACTGCATGATCGTGACATAGACTGTTATCTCATTCTTAGTTCAGTTGGAAAACAAGAACCCGACCGCTTGTGGCAAGACCTTCATCGTTCACAGTGTTATCAGCCACATACAAGAAGTTGTCTTCCTCGTCAAGGTATAAACGGTAGCCCCTAAGGAATTAAGGAATTCCTTAAGGTAATCGGAAGACAGATCTGCGACGTGTTGAAGGTTCTGTTTCAAGACAACAACTCTTTTGTTTCCAGTGTCTGCAACAAGGATGCAGTTATCTTTTGTTCTCATCTCCAGTCGTGCAGGTGTGTTCAACTGATCAACTCCAGGTCCGCCAATTCCTCCATAGGTCGCAATTACCTGTCCATTGGCATTCACAAGGCAGACTCAATTGATGTAACTCTGGAGGCGGCCCATAACCACTACAAATGGCATATCCATCTTCAGTGACCTGCATGGATGCTTTGGCGAGGCTGTTGAATGTTTTGAAGGTTAATCACTTGGCCGACGAGGTTCCCATGGGCAGGCACGTAACTAGGATTTTTCGTTTGGGGGGGCTTAAACCTTGAACATGGCAACATTTATACAGTGTTCATACGAATTTTAGCCGTAAGCATACAACGGCTTGACTTGTTTGGGGGGGCTTCAACTTCGTTTGGGGGGGCTTAAGCCCCCCCAAGCCCAACGCTAGTTACGTCACTGCCCATGGGAGTGAATTTCTTCAGATTCTTGCCCAAACCCGTAGTCACAAGGATGTCTGGTCCAGTGAAGATACTCGATCTAGCCAGGCCCAAAGTGGTTTGACTATCCTCCAAGATATTCCAAGTTGACACGATTTCTTCAGGCAGCTGAACTGCAGTGATGGTTAGTGGATTGTTCCAGTGGCCAGTCAGCTATGAGTAGGAAGTTTGAATGTCCACGGGATTGGACCATGTCGTAAGGACCCTTCACGTCAGGAATGTCTGTGCTTCGTACAAAAGCGAATATGTGCCCTTGTCGTAAACCTCTATTTGAGGAATCGATTCGCGAATGATGTAGATATATAGGCCTACTCTCCAGGGCTGTAGTGGTAAAATTAGAGGTGAGTATACGCTACCGGTGAGCAGCGGCGTCACTAGGGCTGGTGTCACCCTAAAAATAATGTGAGACCTTTTTTAGTTACGATTTCGTCTCTGAAAAAGTTGATGACCTTTTTTAGTCATTCGCCCTAAAAACCGTTCAAGACCTCTCTTTTTTCTCAAAAATTCATTACTCAGTGGCTACGCTGTCTATAGAGAGGTAAGTATACGCTGTATACTCGCGTATACCCTCGTCTACAGCCCTGAGTATACGCTCTCAAATTTCTCTAGAGGTGAGCATACGCTGTATACCCGCGTATACCCTCGACTACAGCCCTGCTACTCTCCCACCAACTCAACACCAAAGACAGGCTTACCTTCTGCGAACTGATGAACCAATTAAGTTCATTCTCAAACTATAGTAAAATTCGATGCAACAAACTAGCAATTTAGGCCTACTACCAAATAATATTCACATAAGATAACTAATTAGTTTGTGTTCGTTGTTCGAATTCGGACCTTTTAGATTAGCCTTCTGTTGACATCGGTTTTATTTATAATGGTTTCTCTTTCGCTAGCCTCCCACTGATAATCAGGCTGACATGATCAAATTCCCCCTTTAACATCTCGATTAGCCTAATCGCAAGCCTATAGTATTCATTCCTTTAGATCAGAAGTGAGAAAGTTTTTGCACATGGGGCCACATTTAAAGCCAAAAAATTATGAGGGCCGGATAACAAATTTATAACTTTTAATAACGACTAACATGAAAAAGTTTACTTATTTGCAATAATATTACTAACCTACAGGGACGTAACTAGCGTTGGGCTTGGGGGGGCTTAAGCCCCCCCAAACGAAGTTGAAGCCCCCCCAAACAAGTCAAGCCGTTGTATGCTTACGGCTAAAATTCGTATGAACACTGTATAAATGTTGCCATGTTCAAGGTTTAAGCCCCCCCAAACGAAAAATCCTAGTTACGTGCCTGCTAACCTACACTTTGGCTGTTACTAATGAGATATAGGCTAGGCCTATGCGCTGTGAACATATATATACATGCATTTATTTAACAAGTTTCCCATTATCCGGAGTGATTGCGCTGGTTGCAATTCACAGTCTGAGTTCAAACACCTTTGGATCAATTAACTGAGCTACATGTAGGGCCTACTTGGATTTGTTTATCTTCATAGCAGAAAATCTTTGTTGACAGATGTAGGCCTAAGTGGATGCGAATAACACAACGATTTTTAAAGCAAAAGTGTAGGCCCTACGTAGGCTACGTGTAGGCCTAGTTTTGAGAATTTTTCCTCTCTGAGCGAAGAAAAGAACGCTAGGCCTATCCTTTGAGCTGCTCTTTGAGAACAATAGGGCCTATCACTCTGTGGGCGGTTAACTCCTGCTGAAGATCCGTAGGAGCTAACTAAATGTCAAATGTGAACGGTAAGTTATAGCCTAAGACTCGAAAGCACATCGTCAGACTATACGCTAATAACTGCAGTGTACGCTCATTGTATTTCAGTTAATGAATTCAAACTGTGGGGTGTTAGATCTCGAGGTCCTCGAACATGGAACACAGCACCGTATAGCTTTTGCTTAAACGATCGTAGGTTGGGTTGTTGCTGAATTAATGGTGAATCATCATCATCATCATCATCATCATCATCATCATCATCATCATCATCGTCATCGTCGTCGTCGTCGTCGTCGTCGTCGTCGTCGTCGCCGTCGTCATCATCATCATCATGCCTATAATTATTTTTATGCCACGTAATACAAACGATAGCAATAAAAAAAATTTTAACAGCCGCGAAGCTGAAACCAAACTATGTGAATTTAGTACCCTCCACTTTCTAGACCAAAGTTACGCCTCTGAAATTTTGTGCTTTTCGTTGACATAAACTCTGTCGAAGTGTGGGAAAAAAGTGTGCGCTTGGCCTTCGAGTGGCGCTTTAGAAGTTTGGAGATTACGATTACGATTACGAAAATAATCTCGGTGGCCATCTTCTAAGCATCTTACTCACGCACACAAGGTAAGAGTCCTTGACACTAAAATATATTATAAAGAGCTCGTTGACGAATATAACTTTGGCGCTATTATGGCACCTGTGGTACTGCATTTGGGTGTTCAATATTAGTTCAGTACTGTTGAACACATTTACACCCTTATACACTACGCAGTCTACATTCAAGTAGGTTTCGTAATTTATCATTTTGTAATAATTGTTTTTCTCGCATGTTTCTTTCTTTGAGCAAATACCGTTATTATCGCTCATGTTGTTGACAGTCGTTAGCTGGGCCTGTATGAATGTTGATCAAAATGGCCCTTTACTAACTTAACAATGTGAGTTTTATTTAATTTGTGATTTAATTCTAACACGGCCCAGTACAGAACTACTTTAAAATGTGAAGTCAAACCTATAGTCAATTTTGAGATCACGCTGGTACTTTGTCAGCAACAACTGAAATGGCAAAATTTTTAATGCAGATACTTGTATATAGACATAAAACTCCTGGAACTCCGAACATGGGGTCTGCTATCAGCATTGGATGGTTGGGCTCTGCACGTCGGCAGGAGGTTGCCGGTGGTGACTCGTCTAGTTGTCTGCACACTGTACTCTTGTTGATTAACTTTTTGTCATAAATGACTTGAACATCATTTAGGTTGGTGCACTAATTTGAGATTCTTATAAGGCACTATAGTAAGTGTAGATGTATATGTACATACATACTTACATTTGGCATGAGGGCAGTTAGCCACAAAATGGTAAATGTAAATAGTTAAGTTAACATACTTGTTACATGCCTTTTAGAAACTCCCACGTTTCATGTTCCCAAGGTCAAAAGATCTGTTTGCAAACATGACCACATTGATCTAAAGTGAAGACATGCATTAACCTTCCGCCTAGCATTGTTATTCATTCACAGACCCCAATGGGATGGATGATTCAGTGAGCACCCAGTGCTGTGGTTTTACACAAGTTGCCCTTGTCCTGCACGGTAGGCTGTTTCATAGAGTGCTGGCTCTGTAATCTAATGAGTGGACTCCATTACAGGCTGTCACAGACGCAACTTGTTTACATTTTCATTTATTAAACTTTAGTAAAAAGATCAAACAAAATACATCTCTGCAACAATTACAATGAAAATGTAAACAAGTTGTGTCTGTGATAGCCTGTATTTATCAAATAAACGAATATTGTATTGTATTGTATTGTATGTAACAACCATGGACAAGTTGTTTGTGCATGCTTGTCTTGTGCCCAAATCAGATTTACTTACCTTATGTCCATAATAATTGCAATTTAATTAATAAAATAGAGTACTAATCAGGCTTAGCATTGCTCATGCTTAATATCCACCTGGTAGCGCTGTATCAACATCATGTAGCTGCCACAAGAATGAAAATTTGACAGAAAGGATAAATCACTTAAATTCTGTTCTCATTTCTCTTGTACAGTTTGACATAGCACTATAGATGACAATATTCAAGAGTAAGAATTGTTGCAGATATTTATTATGTTAGGTCGTTTGTTAAAGTTTAACATTGGCCTTTTTGACTGTAAAAAATTAAATTTAATGCCCTGCCTCCTGCAACCAAGCAGCATCTTGTTTAGTCAGACTTTAAACTTCAGGCGTACAGTATGTTGTTATTCATTCGAATAATTTTTTTTTATTTAGGGTTTAGATGGCAGCCTTACTTGATAATGTGGATGAAGATTTTGGCCGAATGGCTGAGGAAGGAGTTGAAGAAGCCATCAGGTTTGAAAATTATTTCCATTTGCTTAGAAAGACATGGATTTCTTACCAGTAGTTTAGCTAATAGTGTTTTCTGACTGAATCTCCCTTTGACATTTTTCGTATAACTTGTTGATTTGATCTTTCGCATACTGTCATGTGATCCAATGATCAGTAGCCCAGGCTGATTCGTGAGGTATGAGAGGTGGTGATACCATGAGTGGAGTAAGGCGGCATTGCATGATGTTGTGTGTACTGTGTAATTTGTAAAATAATGGTATGGCTAGCTCGTTAGGAAGTTTTTCAGTGGTATTTCATTATTATTTAATGGAAGTATCACTGAGGCTGTTCTTTAAGTCTATCTATTAAAATGTCAAAATTTGTTACAGTAAACATTCCTGTTACATCACAAATAGGGTTGTCAAAATAGCAGTTGTTTATCAGTTTCTAAGTAGCAAAGATTTTTCTGCTTATAAATCTGGGGAACTAAATAATTAATAATTACAGACCTATTTCAGTCCTACCACGCTTTTAACAAATATTCTGAGAAGATTATTTATTATAGATTGATTGAATACTTGTTAAATCTGAATCTCTTCTCACCAAGCCATTATGGCTTTTGAAAGATCACACCACGTTTGTGGATCACTGGATATGCAGGGCACGGTTTGACTCCATAGACAATTCTAGTTGGATTAGTTTTTGATTTTTAAAGTTGTTGATGCAGTGAATTTACAAATTTTACTTTGAAAACTTATAGTTGGTGTTAGATTGAGGTTGACAAGTCAATAAATGGCTTTTTAATTCAGTTGAATTCAAGTTTTTAGTTTTGATGTTTGCTTTCAGTGATGAAGTTTTCTCTAGTTACAAATTTCGAGAAGTTATTCCTGGTTGTCTTCCACATCCTGGAGATATTGTGGAATCAGGATCACTGAGTGTATGTATTTCAGACATATTAAGTTGCTTTCTAATGTATTTATTACTTGTGGTGTTTGTGCTACACAATGGGCATACTTCATGTCCACTTCTGCACTGAGTATATTCAGAGTATTCTATAGTATACTAAGGAACATGGGACAAGTGTATTTGAATCAGTTAGAGTATACTCAGAGTAGATTGGGTATGCACTCAGAGTAGACACAAGAACACACCTTATGTGGAAATTTTTACATATTTAATGTGCTTCTGTAAAGTTTCGTTATAACTACTTGCTAATCCATTTTGTACACAGTTTCAAGAGATATGTTAAATCCTTTTATTAAACTGATAATCTTTACCATGATTTGATTGCTAAATTGTGTTCTATGAATTTCAGGCAATTGAACCACCATCTTGTTCATACCCTCTATCTGACAGCATTCCTCTGGCCACAATAACCACTGGAAAACTTAGCAGTTTGCAACTTGAAGGCATCATGTATGCAGTAAGTTGAGTTTGTTGGTATGCAATTTAAGACAGTCATTAGAAATCTGTTTTACCAACATTCAGCATATCAGTACAATACATTACATTTTCGACGATGGGATTATGGACTATGCAGGTAAGGTACCAGCAGTAATAGTGGCTGTACAACATTATACATATTATTTAAAGTGAACCTGATGGGTAAGTTGTGTAAAGCAATTAATTTTATTTATTAAAACTTGACGAATACTGCTGGTCAATTCATGTGTGTGCTAAACACTTAGTTCTGCCAGTTTTTTTATTGATATGTTTTTTACCACACTTCAGTTTCAACTTTGTTTGCTTCTTGTTAGTTTATTTAACCCAGCCCAAATTTCTGATTCCTCAAGCACAAATTTGTCTTTCTAACTGTCTGATGAATATGGAATTTAAAAGCGTTTTGCTGTTTGTGTGGAATTGATCTGTTAGTGTCAACGCCATCAAGTAATACTTGGCGATGGAAGTCGAGCAGGATTCTTCATTGGCGATTCTGCTGGTGTTGGCAAAGGGCGTCAGGTGAAAGTTCATTACTGTCTCTCTGTAAATTGTGACTGCTCAGCGGTTCTGTTTAGAAGTGGTTACCAATTACTGCCTCACATCATGTATTTATTTAAAATGCACCTTAACTCCTATATGGCTTGCTTCATTTTGGCACACTCTTTGATACAATTTGGTTAAGAATGTGAATCTCAACTTCTTTAATTGAGCTTTAATTGACTAATCATAGGTCCACATAATTGGTACATGGTAATTGATATGGCTGCAAAGGATGCATCATAAGAAGGAGTATGTGTTGTCACAATAGTTTGGTTAGATCAGATGAAATCAGTGACATTAGTTATGTCATAATGCTGTCATGTGCTGTTTTATTGTCGTTTGCAGTTATGTCACTACATAACAAAAAGATACACACACTAATAAAAAATTCTGTTATATTTTTAAAAGCCATAATGGATTTATTGTTAGCTGACAATTATAGCTGATTGTAGCTTAGTTTAAAGGTCATTATGGACTTCTAGTTAGTGAAGCTGCTTTGTTCTGCATAAGATTAAAAATAATTAAAAAAAGACTACCTGACTTCGAACAGGAAGCAATGGAGAATGTTTATCATGATGACCGCTAGAGATCCAAGAGTTGACAGCACAAGGTGAAAAAAAGACTTGCATTTTATGTAGAGAGGAAATTTCTGTTTTGTTAATATATTAAAATATATTTACCCACTATTACATAGGTTGCTTGATGGTCTGCCACTGATTTGGTCATTATCACCTGCTTTTCACCATTGATATTGTCATTAGTGCATACTTTGCTAAATATAATTTATCATGAGATTGGCCATTATCATGTGGTGCACTTGAAGATGACAGGCTGAAGCTTTTAGTAATTGTTTATTGTTGTTTTCTGTTATTTGTTTTTGTTCCGTAGATTGCAGGCATACTTCTTGATAACTACTGCCGTGGCCGAACCAAAAATGTCTGGTTTAGTATTTCGAGTGACCTTATTGTCGACGCTAAACGGTGAGCATAAGTGATCACTGCATTATGTATTCTGATAACGGCAGTATAGAAGTTATTAGATTAGACTAGTTGTTTCAGAACTCATTTACAAGAATGGTTGATGCTTGATAAGATTTCATGTGCATTACAATAAGATGTAGAGATTCTGTTTAATATAGTAATTAAGTATGTATGTTTCTGTGTGCATGGATGTCTATATTGTTATTGTAAATAGTAACTTCTATTGTGCCAGTGTCTAATGCACAAGGCATCAACCGATGCGACACTAAAACCAAGCCATAATCAGGTCAGTATCCAGAAGATCAGTCCATAAGATAGAGAGGCAGCCTATGGTGAATAAGCAATTTGAAAGAGGTGAGTTTAACAACTGAGCAGAGTGGACAGACATAGGAAGAGAAATTAAAAAAATAGGTCCAGTGTATGTATGCATGCATGTATGTATAGCTACTTGTGTGTCTGTGTCTGTGTGTCTGTATGTGTTACATTTTAAAATTGCTTCAACAATAAGGTAACATCTCAAATGCACTATGCAGAATAATTGTTATTTGTCAGTTTCTGAACGGTTTTTACTTTAATTCCTTTATTAAAGAATTTTTTTGACTTAATTTGTTTGATAATGCCTGGTGTGGTCTGTGTAAGTAAGTAAGTAAGTATTCGTTTATTACAAATAGTATTTGACACACCACAAACCATTACAATCAAAATCAAGAAGCATGTTAAATCGAGGATACAACAATGAAACTATATACAAATCTATTAATATAAATCATTTAGAATATTAAACAAGACCCTAGAAATAAAAGAATCATTCTTTAATATTATCATTATTATTGTTAATAATAATAACAACATTAATAATAAAGCAATAACATTAAGCAATTTACAAAAAACCTATTTAGGAAAGGAAAGAGAATTATGCTACTGTGTGGTTGAATGTTTTTGTGTAACATCATAATGGTTAATTTTTTTGTTGGGAAATTTTATTTATGATATTCATCAATTGAAAACTAATTATGGGTTTTTATTCAAACTTCTTAAGTGTGGTGCTTTTTGTTTGAAGTGATCTGGAAGATATTGGCTGTTACATAAAGGTGATTGAAGGATGTCAACAGTTAGATAAAATGACAAAGTAAGTTTGCGATTCAGATGCAGTTTCTTCAATGCTATGTTTGTATTCTACAAGATGTTGACAATTCCAGAAACTCCAATTGAATAAGAACAATAGCAAATTGTGTCATGCTCATTGGAACTTATCGTTTTGTAAGATTTGCCTCTTGGTGACCATGAACTTTATGAAACTTGATATTCCTGTAACAAGTTGAATTGTACTATACTTTGCATATATACAGTATAGCATGTGACATCAGTACACTTTTATGTGGGGGTCTTTACTTACTTTTAGCTTTGCTGAATTTGACGTGTTTCAGCAAACTTTCTTGCTACTATTGTCTTTTGTTTTATGGTTTGTAAGTTGGTAAGATTGTTGAATGCATTGTTTCTCTTTGGTTTAGAGCACTTGGTTTGGCTTCAGATTTCAAAGATGGAGTTATGTTCTGTACATACTCGACCCTTGTGTCAACTGTCAGCAAAGGAGGTTCGTTCTATAGAATTCATCTACGCAGAATTTAGTGTATTGTTTAGTTAAAGATGTTTTGTCAATTGAAATGTTACAAACAGCATATATCTTGTTTACACTGCTCTATTTTTAAGAGTTTGCATTTTTCTCAAGCAGTGGCATCTAAGGACAGTTCTATTCAAAAATACTGGGTCAGAGTACTGAAGTAAAAGTTAAAGTAACCTACCTCTAAATATTTAGTTAAAAGTAGTTTGAGGAAATTTAATTAAGTAAAATTATTCATCCAAGTTACTTACTTGTAAAGTAGTGAAGAGTACTTGCAGTGCTTGAGTGTGTGTACTGTTATGTTTGCACACAGGGTATGTATCTATGTATGTACAAATTGTACAGGGGCTTTGTATTTAAATACATAAATTATGTATGTGTAGTATGTATGCACCTTGTAAAACAGCTGGCCTAGAAGGAACCAAATGAATACTTGTTCCTGAGGGAAACAGCTGGCCCAGAAGGAACCAAATGAATACTTGTTCCTGAGGGATTACCTGTACCTTGGGTATAAAATAAGTTTCAGTGAAGAATGTTTTAACTTGATTTTAGGAGTTTTCAGTTCAGCAAGACAGACTCGTCAACAGCAGTTGGTGAATTGGTGTGGTGGGCCAGATTTTGATGGATGCCTAATATTTGACGAATGCCACAAAGCCAAACACTTTGTGCCAGTAACTACAAAAATCATTCTACAGTTATTTTCTAGGAAATTTTTTCTTTCGATTAGTTTAACAAGTTTATGTAGTACTAGCTGGATTACCCGGCGTTGCCCGGGGTTATAAGTTTCACACCACCACCACCACCACCACCAACAACAACAACAACAACAACAACAACGACTGCTTGGCAATCTTGGCAGTCGCCCTCTGGCGGCGACTGCTTGGCAGTCTTGGAGGCCTTGTGGCGTCTGGCGACCTGTGGCGGAGACTGCTTCGAAAGTCTTGTAGACGCCTTCTGGCATCTAGCGACCTCTGCCGTGGAGTGACTGCTTCGCAGTCGCCCTCTGACGGCGACTGCTTCGCAGTCTTGGATGCCCTTGTGGTGTCTGGCGACGTCTGGCGGAGACTGCTTCGCAGTCTTGTAGACGCCTTCTGGCGTCTAGCAACCTCTGCCGTGGAGTGACTGCTTCGCAGTCGACCTCTGGCGGCGACTGCTTCACAGTCTTGGAGGCCCTTGTGGCGTCTGGCGACCTGTGGTGGAGACTGCTTCGCAGTCTTGTAAACGCCTTCTGGCGTCTAGCGACCTCTGCCGTGGAGTGACTGCTTCGCAGTCGCCCTCTGGCGGCGACTGCTTCACAGTCTTGGAGGCCCTTGTGGCGTGTGGCGACCTGTGGGGGAGACTGCTTCGCAGTCTTGTAGACGCCTTCTGGCGTACAGTGGAGACTGCTTCGCAATCTTGTATACGCCTTCTGGCGTCTAGCGACCTCTGCCGTGAAGTGACTGCTTCGCAGTCGCCCTCTGGCGGCGACTGCTTCGCAGTCTTGGAGGCCCTTGTGGCGTCTGGCGACCTGTGGGACTGACTGCTTCGCAGTCGAAGAGGGTGAACTGGGCGTTGGCGTGTTAAAGAAAACGCCAGAAATCTAGCCCACACTGCCGGTCTGTAGTCGGCCTTGCCCTTAGTAGAGCAGACTGGTTGTTTGATATACTGTAAATAATTTAGATCTTTGTCTTTGAACATACATGTGTTAAAATGTTGCTGTAAAACGATGAATATACTTCGAATCGATCGTCATTATATTTTGTGCGAAAGTAAACAACTTACGCGCATTATTAGTGACGTTGGGGAATACCGGCGCCATAAATAGAACCGCGGTGTCGTTAAGCGGATTATTAATGACGTTGGGGAATACCGGCGCCATAAATAGAACCGCTTGGCAGTGGAATAGGCGAGCTTGCGCGTTATGGACGGTCGGGTGGGTAGCGTTTTGGGGCATTTTCACCATGGTAGGGTTGAAAACGGAGGACGCGAACCCCTCCACTGGGTGTCCGAAGCCGAGGCCGACACATTAGTGAAGGTTTCGAGTGAAAAGGTGCAGAATTGTAGAAGTTAAGCCCGGTCAAACAGACAGACAGACAGACAGACACACACACAGACACTCAGAAAGCTGGCTTTATTTATATAGATTAATAAATTGTTGGTTAGAGTAAGATGTGTATTTTATAGGACTGTCACTGGGCATCTGGAGGCCTGGGTACCTGGCCAAAGGGTGGCACCCAGCCCATGAACGCATATACCCAAAACCTGGCCACAGAGACATCATGATTATTTAGGCATTTTGCTGTAGTAGTTACGGGTTCATGGCTTAATAATGAACAGTTAGTTGTCTGTCGCTTGTGAAGCAATGTGGGTAGGGTGACTGCTTTACTACCTATTCGTAGGTGCATATTTAATGATGGAGTGACTGGTGATAGTTGAGTACCCGCTGGGATGGACTCAGGTACCCAGGCCATGTTTCGTCAACATTTTGACAACTGTAGTTATTTATAATTGAAAAGTTTTATTTTTGATTAATACTATGTGTCTTCTTTGTATCTGATTGAATCGTATATAAAAATTCTGTAGTGTTATATTCTCGGCTATCGTAATGTAATCCTTGTAGTGCTTGATATTTTGTGCTCAGTCGACCTATATTGTCTTGAATATTTGTTGTTTCTTTTGGCATTTTAGCACCAAACAAAGATTATTGTTATTTACCAATATGTACAGATAAATCATTTGACTTGTAGTTGCATGTTTTTTAGTCAACAGCAATTGTTGTGTTTATATTTTTCAGGGAAATGAGCAAGCCAGTACTAAAGTTGCAGTTGCTGTCACAAACTTACAAAAGTATTTAAACTCAGTACTAGAATTATTCCTATTTATTTCGGTGCAGCTCAAGTGCTGTTAAGTGTAAATGTTAAAGATTTTGTATGGTATAAATTGGAATAAAGTATGCTATAGCATTTTATGAAGCTGCTTTCTAGCCACTGTTAAATACACTTTGAATTGTAACTTAATTTTGAAATTTAGATTGTGATAACTTCCTGAATAAAACCTCTGTATGTTAATTTTTTTAGGCAGCTTCCGAAGGCGCGTGTTGTATACTGTAGTGCTACTGGTGTTTCTGATGTAAAGAACATGGTACGTTTATGCTCACTTTGTTTCTCTGGTAATGACTGAAGCCATTATTAACTTACTATCAGATTCAGCTGTTTGTTCAACACTTTCCGTGGAAATCTTGTAATTTCCATGCCTTTCTGAATGCTGGTCCATCTCTACGGAATTCACTACCTCCAGCTTTACACTACCGTTCCTTTCTGTTTTCTAACTTTCTAACAAAGGACATCATGCACTTTAGGTTAATTCATTAATGAGTGTCTGAGTTACAATATTAGTAAAATTGTTACATCAGTTTCTTGTCAGATCTTCTGCTTTATATCTAGGTAGCAGTAGATATTTGGCATGCTGCCTCATTACACTGTTTCAAAGTGATAAGTTTTGGGGCAAAAACGTTTTTGATTATTGGTAAATTGATTTGCTGTCAAAATTAATGTAGGCTTGGAAATTTACTGTATTAATCCATTAACGCCGAGAAGTATTGTTTTCCCAGTAGCTTTTGGTACACCCTCTTCTGCAAAGGGTTAATGCAGTGCATACTGCATAGTGTTATTAAATAGAACTGATGAATTCCATTAGTGTTACATGATTATTGTTTAATTTATATACATGGATTCAAGTGAATGCATATCTGTAATTTTATATTTATATATATATATATATATTTCTATTTCTATTTCTGTGTAAAAGAAGGAATATAGATGATTGATTATATCTTGTAGGCATTTATGCAGAGGCTTGGATTGTGGGGTGAAGGAGCTGCATTTAGGTCGTTTGAGGTCTTTCTTGAAACGGTTCAGAAGAAAGGACTTGGTTTGTTGACTTCTTACATCTTCTCTTCTAACCACACTTCAATCCATTTGTTAAGACAGTCATTTGCTAAAAAAATGTTTTAGTAATACCACAGCGTTTGTTATTGACTTAATAAATATTTGTTAACAGTAATTTGTATTGTCATGGTTAAAGTTGATGTACCACTACACATATTTTGTGTCATAATAGGTGTGGCAGAAATGTTGGCAATGGATATGAAAAGTTCAGGGGTCTATTTGTGTCGAAGTCTCAGCTTTAAGCAAGCCGAAGTATGAATGCTCTACCACCATAGAATACCTTAATTCAAATGATTTTTGTGAAGATTAAATTATGTTAAATCACATTTAATCATGGTGTTTCTTTAAAATATATGACTTTGGTAGGCTGATAAAGTATTAATTGCAAAATTAGAGCAGTAAAAGCCTGTAAAAATAACTAAGTCGAGATGGTTAACGAGTACTTGTCCTATCAAATTGTTAGAATGAACCATTTTCTTCTTCCCTATCCTCCCATCTGCTATGCTTCCTTCTCTCTTCAGCTTTTTGCTTAGTGGGATGACCAGAGTTTTTGTAGTCTGCCATTAAAAGCGCCAGGTGGTTAAAAAAATTGTGCTATGCTAAGCATGAAAGGTAGCCACAATGCTTAGCAGGTAAATGCCGTACCTAACCAACAGATATGTTGTATTAGTGTTTATGGATTTTGTTGCTGTTGATTAAGTTTAAACTTGCTGATATTTTTATATCTATATTTCTTATTTGTTGATATACTCCTTTCGGATTATGCTGCTTGCTCACCACTACAGTTAAATTTAATTAGTGCCGGTAGCTTTTCTGAATTGTTTGTTTAAATACTGGAACTACTATATGAATTTATTATTTTCAAATTTTTGAGGTAACTTAAATTAAGACTGTTTTAGGAACTGCACTTTTTGATTGTTTTAGTTTGTTACGTTAGAAGTCTCGCTCACAAAAGAACAGAAGAAAATGTATAACGTTGCGGCACATGTATGGTGAGTTGCCTATGTTTATGTGTTATTTGCCAGATGCGATTTTGTTATTCCTTTAAGAACTGTACAACTTGTTACTATTGTAATTGTGAACATCATGTCATGATTGAACTCACCAGTATCGTCACATAATAATTTTTGTCAGCAGTTGAAGCTTGGACAGCCTCTTCATAGTTACAAAAACTCTGCTTAATCTTCATCAGAATTTTCTTAATTTATGCATCTAGTTCATTAGTTGGACCATTTCATTAGCTTTCCATTTTTGTACCATCTGAATGCATTTCCTTCACTATCCTAAATGATGTAAAATTTCACTGAAAAAGTTCATCATTTGCCTGTGTTCTTTGCATACTAGGCGTGAAACACACAAGGCTCTTCAGGTATCCTTGCAGCGAACACATTCCACCAATAACCGGATTTGGGCAACTTATTGGGGAGCACATCAACGATTTTTCAAGCAGCTGTGGTTGGTTTCTCACATGCATTCAAATTGTTCCTTTTTTGTCTTCTGTTATGCATGTGGCACCATGCGAAAATCTGCTATTGCTTGTGTTATGTGCATCAAATTTAGATTTGCTGACCTTGCATGTATGGTAAGTGCTTTAAATATATGAAATAATTAACTATTATATTTAATTTTTTGTTTTGGTATGTGATCAAATCAGCCAAGAGGTTGGTTATCAGTATCTTATAGTTAAGTTTACAGTAGCTTATAAATTTTAAGTCTTGAGTTAGATTTCTTTATTTATGTGAGTACCATGTGTAAACATCTGGGCATTTGTGTGGTACCTTCTAAGAACCAATCGAGATTCCCACTGCAGTTTTAATTCCTATCCAACATCGACGGATTGACTGCTGGATGCCAAATAATATGGTAGTCTTATTGATATGTTTATCAATTTGTTTTCTGACTAATAATGCAATTTTGTCACTTTCACTTTATTTATAAAATAAATCAATTGGACGTTATGTAACTTTAGCCTTGGAATTAAAGTTCCTACAATCATTGAGGAAGCAAAGTCTTCTCTGGAAGCTGGATTCTGTGTCGTTATTGGCCTTCAGACAACAGGAGAGGTATCAGACTTGGATATTTATTATAAATGAGCATCATTCACTCTGTTTTAAGGAAACTGAAATACTTAATACAATTTCAATTTTATCTGGCAATGAAATTTACTGATACAGATGTAGAGCACTGTTGAGTGTTAAACCATAAATTTTTTTGAAGTTTTGATTGAACAGAAGCAGAGTTCCATTTAGAGTTCCATGTTCCATTTACTGACCATCGATTGATACCTTGTGCATTTGGATAATGGTACTATAGAAGTTACTAGATTAGAATCTCTTCTCGTTAAGGGTGAAACTTCTACTGGTATCTCCTCGGGCAGTACAAAATTTAATTGGAAAGTTTAGTTGTATATGATTTGTAAAACTCTAACATTTTGTTAGAATTTTCTGGATTGAGTAAAAGTTCCTTTCCTATCCTTTTTCTTTTCTGGATAAGAGGAAAGCACTATCTTCTTTGGACATAATGATAATAGGTCAATGGAGGCATAGGGGGGTCCATAGAGTAGTGGTAACATCACTGGCGTGACCTGTATCTGTAGCAGGATCGCTTCCCGCAACCCTCCCAAGGTCCACTCAGCCTATCTTTCGAGAGATGGCGCGTTGTGAAAATGAGATGTAAGACATGATGGGCGCCTTGCATGGCTGCCGTATACAGTTAAAATTCGACTCCTGTAATAACTTGTGTTCATCCGTTCATACTGATTTGTAATCATACTGCGTTATTGTCAGTGTGAAAATATTAAACGAAGATTATTATTATTATTATTAGTACCATATAGATGACTCAAATACACCCTAGGACTTTGCTCAATGGACTTTACACTTTGCACACTGAAAAAAGCTACTTGTTTAAAAATACTTTATCATTGTAATGGCTGGCTCTACTAAATATATCTGAGGAGAGGTTGAAAGAAGTGTGTTACCTTGATCAATTTAATTGATGTAAGTTTGCCATTACAAGTGATTTGGGGTATTTCTATATTTGTTTTAAATGATAGGCAAGCTTGCAGAGTGAAATGAACAAAAAAGAAGGCACCTATTCGGGTGGCTTTGTATCACTTTGCCGGGAGATTTTGAAACAGTTTCTTGAACAACATTTTCCAACGCTGATAGAAATAGAAGTAAGTGTCTTTAGAAATTTTAATTTGACTCACTGTTTTATATTGTCATTACTACTTTATGTTGTTTTTGTTTTGCGATAAATTGTAATATTACTTTCAAGAGATTTTACTTAAACAGTATCTCAGGTTCTCAGTACTGTGAAGTTCCCTAATGCACTAGATTCTATACTTTTTGGAAACATCATCTGATTAATTTCAAGGAGAATTCCAATTTATACAATCAGAGTTTTTGCCAGATGAAGCATTAGACCTGTCCATTGAACTACATGTATGTTGCTTACAAAGTAAATTAATGTTGCAGTATTTTTTTACAAATGCTGGTTGAGAAATATGGGCCTATTTTGTATTACTTGATGGCACTGAATTAAGAAAATCCAATGCTACAGACAGGACAGGATCAGAGCAAGAAACATCTTGTTAATTATTTTAGAACTTGTGTGTTCTATGTTTCAGATATTTACTGTTGGAATGTGTGTTTCTTGCAGAAGTCGTCTGTTCTGGTTTCCTCGCCTCCTGTGGCTGATGACTGGTCCTGCAAAGCAAAAGATGCTCTGATTGGTTTTGTCAACAAGATTCAGCTTCCAGACAGGTACAGTTTCATAAGAATTTCAGTGCATCAGTAGAATTTGAAATCCATGGTTGTTCTGGAGAGTACTTCTTTCCACTTTGTTTAGTAATCTGGCATTATCAGCTCCACGTCATTATACTCCAGGGCCAGCGATGAATGCAAAGACAGACCTTTCAGTTGGGGTGCCATTAGACTGTTTTCCTCAACCATGGTTGGGCTCATTGTACTTTAAGGCAGATAGTTCGAGAGGTGCTCTCATGTATTATTTGTTACTTTATAGTTTTCTCATTGTTCCTGCATTTTTAAGTTCCACTTCATAATTAAACAGTTTGCTCAGAATTAAGCAGAAAGGATTTGTGCTTTTCATTTTTTATTCATTCATTTATTCATTCATTCATTGGAAGACCATTACCTCCATTGCAACATGGTCAAGACCAAGTTGTTTCTGTGATAACTTGTTGCTGTCATATTGGTGGCATTACAGATGGCTATTAATTCTGAGGCAATTAGTAGTGATGTTAAGCAGCGTGAAGTTCTTGCATTAGCAGCCTAAGCAGATGATTCGGTTTCAATATAACTTTATGTTCATGTACGTGCATTTGAAAATTAGATGCTAGACTTATGGCAACCGTAAGTGACGAGTGTAAAAAAATCACTTAAGATTTTGAAACTAAACAATGCTATTAAAATGTTCTTTACATTACTTCTCACTGAAATATGTCTTTATAAATATGTATTGAAGTATTATCTGTCGTCTTTATCAAATAGTTCTCTGGATGAGATTATTGACAAGTTGGGTGGGCCGAACAGCGTCGCTGAGATGACGGGGCGACGATGGCGCATTGTGCGAAAATCACACAATGAACAGCCAACACTTCAAGTCAGGGCTTCTGACTCAGAAACCTGTGGCCTTGAAAGTCTCAATGTAACAGAGGTGGGTTAACAATAGTTTTTCCCATCTGTGCATAGCTGTTTTTCTTCCTTCAGTGAAGTTCATTGGACCACAGTGAGTTGGTAGATATGTGTAAGAAATATACAGAACTTTGGTCAGATTTGAGTTACTTGTAAAAAATCTGCTGTTGCTTAGCCTCCTTTCCAATGGAGAATTTACCTTTCATGAGTTGAATTACCTTTATTGGTCACAATATTACTGTGTGGAATGATACAAAGATTGGGGGTCAGTTACTTACAGCAAAGTGAATAAAGTGCCTCACTGTCAGGTTTACCCAACTCATATGCAGCATTTCTCAGTGGCCACATTCGAATATTAGCAGCATGAATTATCATTTTATTTTAAATTTACTATGTTTCAGCCATATAATGCGTTGTAGGTGCATTGTGTTATATCGTGACATTTTTTATTCAGCTGATTTTGCAGATGTTATTGAATTACATCTATTACAAGATATGCATCTGCTCATCTTGATTTGGTTAGTTATTTTTTTCCTTATTTTAATTGCATTTCATTCTGTAAATTGACATTTTTTTCCATTTAGAGAAACCATTTCATGTCTGGTCAAAAGCTGATCGCAATTATCTCAGATGCTGCCAGCACAGGTTAGTTCTGGTTTTTTCATTCTGTACTCTTCGTTGCTTTGGCTATTTGCATTGTATGACTTGCTTTGCATTCTTCACAGTTTATCTTTAAAAGAACTGTTTTGTCTTATTGTGTGCTGCCATAGGATCATAAATTTACTGCAATGTATTCCATGCAATTTATGTATTCAGTGCTTAATAATAAAAATTAAGTATGATATGATTTGAATTATAACTTCTTGGTTAATAATTACCTTGAGAGAGAGATACATATATATATATGTACAAGTATATCAAAGTATTTGAGTGACCAGTCATGTTTATAACCGCCTGATCTTTCCACTGACAGTGTATGGTCAGCATACTCACAGCTGAGTTCCTTAGGGGAACAGGTGGAACCAGAATTTCAAAAGAAATTCATGGCCTAATGTGGCTTTGACTCTGACCTTATGACTGACAGTCTTGCATGCTAACCACTACTGTGCATCCATCTGTACACTTTTCTATATATTTACAAATAGCATATGAACCTATTTATGTAACATCTGCATTTTGGTAATCTATGGTTAACTTTCTCAAATGAGTTGCCTAGTAACTTCTGATAAATACTCCTGAGTAATTCTTTGTTTCTTTTCTATAAGTATTTGAAAACCATTTGGTTGTGGTGTTTTGCCAGCTCAAGAGCACTTCTGATAAGTTTATCTGGAAGAGGCTCTATATAAATTTATGATTACAATTTGTAGTTACAGTTACAGAGTCCCTTCTGACTCTTAACTGAGTTGTCTTTTGCTTTTGAGTATTTTGGTATTGCTTTGTTTCTTTTGTTTTGCAGGAATATCTCTTCATGCCGACAGCCGAGCAGGAAATCAGAGACGTCGTGTGCATCTGACGATCGAGCTGCCATGGAGTGCTGACAAGGCTGTCCAACAACTGGGCCGCTCTCATCGGTCAAATCAAACCAGGTCAGTAGGAAGATGACTGGCTGAACTTATTGGCTGAAATATACCAACGATTGAGTTGCAATGTGAAAAACTAGATAAATACGTGAAATTCTGACTTACCTGCACATTGCTTATTTGCTTGCCATTATATATTTACATGCTTCTGTCAACATAGGAGTGAGATATGTTCCTAGTAATACATGTAAATCTGTGCTAGCTTTACAGGTAATAATTTGCCTGTTAAATTGATGTTCTTTTCCAGTGGTCCATTGTATAAACTGGTGACGACTAACATTGGCGGTGAATATAGATTTGCATCCGCTGTAGCAAGAAGGCTCCAATCGCTTGGTTAGTTGTTAGCAGGAAGTGTTTTAATTTCTAGCTTTTATGATGTATAATATGAGTGGCTTGTAAAATGCAGTCTAAACCCATATATGAAATCTTTCCAAAAGTTTCATTTCTCTACCAAGGCCATTCCTATTCTACTTTTTAAACAGCTGTATCATTTTGTGACTGATTAATACTGTGAATTTGTGGGAAATTGTGCACAGTCATGACATATCTACTTCATGAATATGCTGTGTAATAATGCGAGCTTGTGAGTCTTGACTGGATGCCCCTAAAGGATTAGGATTATGGAATTTGATGTTACATTGAAAGGACCATTGGTTTATGCCTAATGTGTCATGAAAATAGTACTGTAGTAGTCTCAAGATTAATAGAGTTTTAATGTACTAGGTGCTAATATTTTGGTTTACACAAAACAAAACCAGAATGTTTAAAGATCTTCAAGTGAAGTTGCCTGACAAGAATGGAGGCTGATTTTGTATAATGATTTAATTTAGGAGCCCTAACAAAAGGCGACCGAAGAGCTGCTACTGGTGCTGACTTAGGAGAATTCAATTTTGATACGCCTTATGGTCGCTCGTCATTACGTGTTATGTACAACGCCATCTGCCAGGTACAAGTTACAAAATGTATTTCAAGCTTTACAGTACACAATGTGCTGTAACTGATATTTCATAATACCCCATTGCAATAGTGCCAAGGATCTCTTTGAAGCCTGAGACATATGAACTATCATCATTGTCATTGTCCCTGTCCATTGGCTGAAAGCTTGTACCAGGTGTATGCTACACATTTGATCATTTCCTTTCACACTTTGTGTTGCACATTTCCAGAGTCAAGGTGTATATGTTTCTTTTGCACAAGTCTTTATATGTTGTCAAGCCATTCATTGCAAGGTTATTCTGTTCCTGTTGTGCCCTCAATTATCCACAACATAACGCTTTTTATCTTTCTGTCATAAGTTACTAGCCCAGCATATATACAATACAGTCTGTTAATTTATAATAAGTCTTATTTTATAATTCAGCCTTTATAATTTGGTTATTATTTGTCCTGCTTATGTGACCATAGAGACCTAGATTCTGTTTGATAATAATATGTATTGGGTCTTTATTATAATACTTAAACAGCCTTCTTCTTTAAACAGCCTTCTTTCTTAAACAGCCTTCTTCAGTGTTCGTGACTTCCTTCGTCAAGCTTAGATGTAGTATACTTTAGTAGCAGTACATTTTAAACATCAGTATCTGCTATTTTGATCTTTACTATCCTGGTTTCACATGCATGTAAATTTGTGCTAGAGATGTATGTTCTCAAAAGGTTGAACTTAGTGGCATAGCTTGTTACTGATCAACAAATAAGTGATTGACTTGCTGTGATTCAATCCTTTGTGACTTTTAAGATTTATTTGATTGGTGGATCAATACAATAATACTGAACTTTGTTTCTGCACAGAGTGATTTATATAGATTTTAACAGCGAATTAAGATTATTTGCTACAATTTCTTTGCTTTTTCTGTGTTGTAGAGGATTTTGTTGCCTGGTGTTAAGTTATCTGACATTGCTAATGGTTCTATTGAACTTGCAAACTTTCAGAATGAAATGCTTGTAAGTACACACATTTTTCTTTTGTGTAAATATCTAAATGTCACCATGCACCATACCTTGCCATATGCTTTCTTATATTACCATTTCACATTTATAACATTTGATTTGGGTGAGTTTGTGGTAGTACCAGTTCTGTAGAATTCATGTGATGAAGCAAGGAATCACACCATGAAATGAATCAATTTCAAGTTGGAAAACATATCTTTGGAAAGATTATTGATGGCAATTGTGCATTTGTTTATTAACCTCTGTAGATGCTAAAAATCATAGATCAGAGGATCACTTAACTGCAAACAGATGCAGAATTCCTACAGCAAGACACCATTTTAACCAGTTTACATTGGTTCCCATTACAAGCCCAAAACGATGGAGGTCTTACTGGGCACAGTTGGCATAGTGTTCCAGTGGATGCTCTGCATTGAAATACTAATGGGGGTTGATTGTGCTAAACTTATCTGTACCTGCCAGTGCTTTATTAACAACGCCCATTTGGATTGGTGGTTACGTGGCAGGGAATATGAAACATAATGATGGCAATGATATTGTTTTGGTGATCTGCTTTGTCTAGGAATGTCTTAATAAAATGGATGTTGTTGAGCCAGAAACACTTACGTCTGCTTTCCGGGTCAAAGAGAAGGAATCAGGAGATGTTGGAAAATTTCTTAACCGCATTCTTGGCCTCGATGTTGATCATCAGATTATGGTTTGTGATTTGAGTCTTCGTCAACTGTTAGCTAATGTTCTTCTGGCTAGCTTAAATGTGCCTGGATGATGTTTGGAAATGATTTTTTATCCCGTTTGTATGCACCTCGACAATGCAGTGTTGTTCTTATGCAGTCATTTGGCCTGGAAAGAACTTAACTGTTCTTGCACATCTTTTTTTGGTCTAGACACTATGTGAATCTTTCAGTAACACTTGGACTGTTCTCAATTGCTAGGGCTGAGCTTGGAGGGTTTCCCAGGAGATATCTTGAAGTCTAGCGATGTATGTGCATTGAAGGAGTGAAAGAAGTATTTATGTTATAAAATGCATGTGAATGTCTTTAGAAACAGAAATCAGATCAGTGTTGTGGCCCAATTTGAACTAGCAAATTGCCAAATTAAAACAAGTTGTAATTTAAAAATGATGACCGGTAATGAGAATGAAGTGTGAATAGCTTTTTGGTTATTATGATGTCTTATGTTGTTTTATTGTAGATTTTTAAGTATTTTATGAATTGCCTCAATGTTCAAATTGCTGGAGCAAAACGAGAAGGAAGGTATGTTGCTTCTTTAGGTCTTCTTTCAGCACTTTCACAATTTAACGTTTAGCAAATTCTTAATTGTTTTCAGTTAAAATTAAAGGAGTTATTTTTTATTATTAGAAAAGTAATATGTTAAGTAAATTTGTGAGTGGTTATTAAACACATCCATGCTTCAATAGATGGAATTACCATTATATGTTATTGTACTCATATGTTATGTGAACTTGATTGTGTAGTGTAGAGCAGCGGTTCTCAACCTTTTGAGATTCAAGGACCACTTAAAAATTTTGTGTCTCGGTCGCGGACCACCACTAAAAATTGTGCCAAAAAACAAATTTATACAAAAGAAATGTCTTGCCATAAATCCGTGTATTAGTAGTTTCCTTCTGCTATCTAGCCGATTCTGGCGATTTAAATAAAACAAACATTTACAAAATTTGTCTGTTTGCATGTTTTAAATTGTAAAAATATAAATTGTAGGCCTTGCTCGCGGACCACCAGACAGATGGCCGCGGACCACCAGTGGTCCGCGGACCACAGGTTGAGAACCGCTGGTGTAGAGGGAGTTGACTGTTTAATTTTCTTTTGATGTGGTGTGTAAATCGGCATTTATTGTTCTTGTTTTGTGTCATTTATGGTTAGGTATAATGAAGGTCTTGTCGACATAGTTGCATCTTCAGTTCAGGTTTTTGGCGATTCACCTGAAGTCTTCAAGACAAAGTCTTCACAAAATAATCCTACTCGGTAAACTTAACTGCCTGCTTCTTTGGGTTAGAGTAGCCCTTCTTTCTTCATCATAGAACTCACTTTTCAATATTATCATGGCTTTGTTTATGTCTCAGTGGTTCTAGGGGTAATTAAGGTAAATTAATTGTTCAACCTTGATATTTAAGAACGAAAAAGTGCTTTATTCTGGGCACTGAATCTTTAAAAAATTTGCATTTATGAAATGCCTTATATTCTGCCATAAATCTACATGAAGTGCTCTCACAGTGTGTTACCTGTATTATGTTGTCCAATGTCCATGTATTACAGTTACTTGTTGTTGATGTTGCAGATTAGTAACACTGCTTGTTGATCGTGGTTTGAGTTGGGAGAAAGCGAAGATAAGGCTTGAAGGTCATCCAGGGAAGCACAGCGGCTTCTATCGTTCTCAGAGAGAGGTCAGGAACAGACGTCTCTATTGTTTGGCAACACCAAAAGAAGGATCATCACATCTTTTCAAAATTGCCAGGTCTTATTTGCATTTTACCATTTAACACTTATGCAGTAGCTTTCTGCAATTTAGGCAACAGTTCTGGCATTATATGGAATGACACTTCCGGTATATATATATAATATCTTTGTTTATTAATTCAAACTGGCAATTACGCAGTAAGGTTACATGATATAGTAGTAACAGATGATAACAAGTTTAACAGGAGTCGAATTTAACTACAGCAGGACATCTGTAATACTGCTCATTTTACAATCGCCACCTAGGGAATGAAGGCTGAGTTAACCTTGTGGGGCTAGCGGGTATCGGACCCGCGTCCTTCTGATCTTCGTGCCAGCATGTTACCATTCAACCATCTCCCCGCCCCAAAATTTCCAGTTCCAATTACAACACAAAGTAATGGAAATGGAAAGAGGATCAGAAATTTGTATTGTAGCGTAATATTACAATTTTTATACGTTTAACACCTATTAGAGCAAAACAAGCAATAAGTTGCCTTTTATTATTTTTACTTAGTCTCAAATTTTTCAGTTAATTTTCTGAGGTAGTTTAAATTAGTTGTTGCTTTTGTTTTGCATTTCTGCCATTTTATAAAACTGAGACAGAAAGTTTTGTGATTTCGATCTCATCCTTATATTTAAACCAGTTATAACTATAATTTACATATTATTTTGGAATTGTAGGAAATTACTTTCATTTTAATTGTTGAGAATATGCCCATTATGTAAATTTGCTGAGACCAAAAACTTTTACCAATGTTGCTCTTATATTTAACATTCCTAACTATAAACTGTAATTGCATTCGTTTTTAACATTTTCCAGCTGTTTTTAACTTATTGTTTTTCATTTATTGTTATAAGGCCAAGTACTGGTGTGTCGTTTTTTGATGAAGAGTTGACTGACTTGCTCCATAAATATTCGCCTGTTAGCACAGACGAAGCAGGTTAATGTTGTTGATTTTTTTTTCCACAGAATTATTAATACACTGCATTTAGCTATGTTTGCCAAAGATTAATTTAATATTATATCAATGTACAGAGCTTGGTTGTGGGTTACTTCTCAGGTGCTTTTCAGAGCCATTTTCTGTGGAATTGCTAAATAGTTGAAGTATGAAGTAAGATTTGTCTAAATTTATATCCAGAGTAGTCAGCTAAATGTCTGGAGAAAAAAATTCCTCTATTGCTTCCCCATTCTCCCTGTCGCTCGTCTTTCCTCTCTGCCAGTTTTAAGCCTGGAGCCCATGAGTGCGTGATTCTTACAGCAGTCTGCTTAACTCAGTATGTGTCTTTTGCTGGGTGTCAGGTTTTGCTTTCGTGGCTCAGTTGTGGCACTTCAGGCAGGCGGTATATGGACTCTCGCTTATAGGATGATTGCTCATAGAAATCGCTCACAGGGATTATTGCTCATAGGGCCTTTTGCTATACCACTCCCTTCTCAATTTATGGAAACTACGCGGGTTCTGTATAAATTTCTTATTGCATTCCATCGTGTTGCTTCAGAATAATGATAATGAGCACGTGTGGAAGAATGTTTAATTGCGTTTTCATGCAAAAGCTTAGATTTTTGATCTTTTTAGTTAGAGAATTTTTTAATGTTTCATTTGTAGAATCCGGCTGGAAACAGCAGTTTGAAGCAAGCATGAATGTCTGCATTCATGGACCAAAATGTCGATCAGGCAACACTTGCAGTGGTATTTCTTCTGAATATTTTACATGTCTGAACTAAGAAACCCAGCAGGGCTGTTTTCGTGTACTTGTGCATAATCTGTTCTGTTTTTATTAGAATCTATAATGATGCTGATTTGCATGTCAGAATCTAGCATTGTGCTAAATTCTCAGGAAAAAGCAACAATAGTTACAAGTAATAATAATAGATATAGAAATGGTTAACAATAGTAGGTTTTAATAATTACAAATTATTGTATCGTATTATAAATTATTTTAATTTGTTCCCTCTAAGGCATTTCAGTAAGCATTCTGGGGTTACTTGCAATAGTAGCTCTTATTAACAGAAACTAAAAATGAAGATGGAGTATGGATGTTGTTTTCTGTGGGAATGTAATATTTTTTAAAGTGTATCATTACTAATGGAAATGCTAAATTAACTAATTATTTTAGAATCTAGTTATGCAGTGGGTGCTTTGTAGATCTGAAATGATGTAAAGAGGCACTTCATGATACTGCTAACCATATTTTTGGGGGTTAGAAATTTTGTTTTGTAGTAGAGGGCCTCATCTGTTGCAGGGTTAAAACATGCAGTCCACATTCCTGTAAGTCTTTAAAATTGACGAGAACATCCCATTTTTGATTTAATTGTTTGCGTAAGTGTTGTGATATTATGAACATTCTGCCATGGGTTTTAGGATCTGTATAATAGCTGACTTATTTCTGGCTAAATTGAGATATAAATTGATGTAATTAAATGGACTGTATTACTTTTTAGTTGGAATGCGTTGCTACAAAGTGCATCTGCTCTGTGGAGGAACAACCAGCCTGATGGCACTGTTGGAGTTGACTCTTGCCAAGTATGCGACCAAACTACAGCTCACGTAAGGAGGTCTTTAACTCATGCTTGTGATTATTCAGTTTATTGTGATCAAACGTACAGTGTGAACTCTTAGCATGAAGTAGTTGGGGGACGTACCTTATGATACAATGTGTAAAACAGGCCGTATGTTTAGAAGCGATCATGCTAAAGTCTATTTAGTGCTACACTACAGTTCTTGCATTAATAGTGTTGAGCAGAATGGTGTTTTTAAACTGGAAGCACGTAAATGGGTCCACACTGTAGAAAAAACATATTAAAGTGCATTAAGATGATCCTCAGGTGAATAATTTTGTGGCTGACTGTGGTGAGGATGGTAACTGCAGGATGATTAATATTTGATACAACATTTTCCAAGAGAAATACCAGCAGATTTTTAAACTCCTCTACTTGAACCATTTCAACTAGAGGAAGATATTTTAAATTTTTTAAAAAGACTGCAATTATGTTGATTTCTTATTATTAAGGAGCAGTCTACATTTCGGAATATATTGCAGTGCTTAATATGATTTAGACCCATTGAAACCTGGGAACTTAACCAAGGTTTGGAGAGGACAAACTACATGGGCCAACTTCATGATTTATAACTTTTTGGTCACTTACTGACACCTGTTGTGGAAAACTTTTGCAGTCAAAAAAATAGGGCATGCTTTCATGGTGTGTATTCATACTTAAGATCACAATCACAATGAGCTTTTGCTCTATACGAAGTTTATGTCCTGATTTTTTAAGGGAACAAGGTACTGATGGTTGCTTTAATTTTAATTTTTTTAAATTTTCTGACAGGAAAGCTGAGAGTTCTGTTCGTGTAATGAGAGCGCAACTGGACAACGGGCAGAGGATCATTGGTGTTCGTTATCCTCAGGTCCTCATTCCAGTCGCAGAGAAAGCAGCTGACGATGAACTGGTCAGCCGAGTATTCCTCTATCAAGCGGCGGTCAGTTCAACGGCTATTTGCATGATTTTCATGAGGTGTTTTTGTCAAGTTTCACTTGGTCTTATGCGATTATGTCCAGTTTCTGCTTTGGTCCTATAGTATCTCTATTTTGGCTTTGTTAGTTTTCTGTTGCTTGCACATGGATGCTTACTAACTAATTAGTTAATAATTATCTAGATTCAATATGGCACCTATTAAGTTCTTCTCAGAAAGCAGTGCTTGTGCTAGTGTTAATGGCATTGAAGTCATTAAGAACAAAGACTTCGTCAGGAAGTGATCCTTGTCGAGACAGCTAGAAGAGTCACTACTTGTACTAGCCACTCATTTACCGATACCTCCATTACTTCTGAAAACACTGCTAAAATGCATCATTTTTCTTAATGCCATTGGCAGCATGTGTGCTTAGAACTCTTAGCATACATCAGTTTGTAGTCAGTTTGTAGTCCTTTGTGAAGTCTTCTGAGCAGATCCAAATGTCTGAAAATGATTAGTCATAACCCGGACGGTATAGACACAATTCTGCACTGGTTTAGCACTACAACTTCATATTGTATTCTGTTCAAAATCAATGCATATGGCATGGAAGATAGACTTTATGGTTTCGCACTACATCTTTATTTTCATGTATAACTATACAATGGTCTTACATTTGGCTGCTGGACGAAAAGTATCCTGTGCTTTATATGACCTTTGTGTGAACACAGTGATGGTTATTTTATAATGACCTGTGTTTAAACTGTTTACAGAATAGCCAGGTGCTTAATGGAATTGTTGCAGAAGAAACTAAATCAGACAACAAAACTGTCAAAGCGCCATCAGTTTTGCCAGTAACTGTGGAGCCGATCTCTGCTGTCTTATCGAAATGCCAGCAGAAGGCAACTGCCCCACCCGTCACAATCACTCAGTTCTTCAAAGCCAAGTCCTCAAACAAACAAGAACCAACGCTGAGCCAGTCACAGGAAAAGACAACAACATCTGATGGTCCATCTCTTTATGAGAACAGTTTCAGTGCAACACTGAAAGATGAAGAAGCAACGCAGAACAGTGATAAAGACAAGTGTGAAGATAGCAACAACAAAGATACAGACGAAAGTAGAAGTAGTGTTGAAATTAAAACAAAGACTATGGTGAAGACAATATCTGGTGTTGTGAAACGATCTGCAAGTGGTAGTTTACCAACAGCAAAGAAAGCTAAACAATCGAGTATAATGTCGTCGTTTCTAAAAGGCAAATCATCCACGAAGACGAGCAACACCGTCACAAGCAACACCATCAGCTGCCCGATCTGTTCCCGGGAGTTTAGTGGCGTTTCGAATGAAGAAATTAACAAGCACGTAGATAACTGCCTAATAGAGTAGTTGAACAGGTAACACTTACGATGAGGTACACTCTTACACTCTTGTAAAGCGTTAGGCTTTGTAACAATATTTAGGAAAAAAATCAAGGTACATCGATAACTGTGTAGTTGAAAAGGGTAGTTGAAAAGGTAACACTTATTTTACATACACTCTTGTCGAAAGCGTTGAACATTAGGCTTTGTGACAATATTTACGAAAAAATTAAGGTACATCATTTGTTCCATATTTTATTGCAAAACAAGTGAAAAATCCATAACCTTATTTACATATATTATGGCAAGTAATAAATGAACACATTGTTGAACATTTATCAAACTCTGAACGGAATTGAGCAGAAGAGATCATCATGTCCAACTGATTTCATTACAGATCCCAGTTGGGTGGAAGAGATCACAGTATTCAGTTTATAGCTGTTGAATTATGTTATTATAGGATTAATTTACTACTGTAGCCCCATTACCCTAAAACAATGCTATCTTATTTCTGTTACAGTCATCTTTCTCAGTTTGTTGTTCACTATTCTATTTTGCTGTGAAAGACATTTTGAATCTCGAATGAAGACTTTTGTTCAGTCACTAAATTCAGCATTACCATCTGCTGCAGCAGGCCTTGTACCTAGTCTGAGAAAAGCAATTAATTTCAGAACACCTAGTTCCAATTTATTTGCTGCAGATGAAAAATTCGGAATGTAAAGAACTGGAGACACAGAGAGACATCTCTTGCATCTGATATCTAGGGCCACAGCAGAGCAATGTCATTTCCTCGCTTAACAAAACTCTCGGTGCCTCCTTGTCCCGTCTCCACGGTAATCTGCCGTTGACTCTTTCCTAGCATCGTCTGGAGTGTTTGTCCAACGCGGACGTCAATCTTTTTCTTGAAGATTCTGTAGATGTGTTCAAACAAAAGCATTCACACCCGTATGAGGTCTAGATGCACATTTTGAAGAATGTATTTGCATGTATATCATTTTGTGTGCACGTTTGCATGTATGTATGACATACGTCTATTTAACATATATTAGGCCTACACAAAGAAAATAAGTCTAGGCCTATATGTAATAATCTAACTAAATTATTAAAGGACTTGATTGCTAGAAGGTGAAATAAGGCAATGATAGATTGAGTGGCTTACTATATCGTAATATGTACATGTACATGTAATTGTAATCACAAACTCTAAATTTATAAGGCATTATTTAAAGGCCAAGGAAAGGACAATAGCTTTGTCGCAAGCGAGTAACAAGTGCTCACCTTGTGCTGTCAACTCCTGGAGCTCTAGCGATCGCCAAGACACACATTCTCCATTGCTTCCTATTCGAAGTCAGGTCCCTTAGTGCTTCCAGATTCATGCCAGTTACATCGTGAATCTCATCCATCCATTTCTTCCTTGGTCGACCCAGTCTTTTTTTCCCTCACCACAAGCCAACATCATTTCCTTTTCTAACAAGTGCTAATTGTAGTAATTTATTAGTGGCTGTAGTAAGTGTTGCATAATTTCAGTAAATATAGTAGGCGTACTTGTGTTATTTATTAAGTGATTAAGCCTATATTTACAGTACTTACATGTTGTAACGCTTATTGAGAGCCCCAACAGCTTCGCCGACAAGGTCTTGTTTGCTGATGGATATGAGTGCAACAACTAAGTCATTGCCATTCTGCAGATGAATGATGAGCAGTTGGTCCGGTCCTGGACCAATACTAACTCCAGTCACCTGTAAATGACAATATTTGCAAGCTCATCAATTCAAATCGAAATGGTAAAATTGGCTCTGCTTCCGCACAAACACACACATCTAGGCCCTACATGTGTAAGCGTTAAAGCAGTTTCTTAAGCTTTACATTTGCATGGCTATATTTTTTTTAGACCTTATATATGTATATATATATATATATATATATATATATATATATATATATATATATATATATATATATATATATATATATATATATATATATATATATATATATATATATATATATATATATATATATATATATATATATATGGTAGGCCTATGGGTGGCCAGTCCTCTACCTTGCCTCCGATCTTCCGTTGACGGTGTACGGTCACTGAACTTTACAGCCTGGAGTCTGGGACGCTATAGTGAAGCAAGAATCTTGAAATGTAGGCTTGCCTATCCTGAGGAGAATTCATGAAACATCGACCTGTTACTTCAAACGCAGGGTTATTGGTTCACCATTTACATACATAAGGCAGGCATGTATATGAATATACCTGCTATAAATATATATATACCTGCTTTAAATAGTATATATAGAGGCCTAATATATATATATAGGCCTTATATATATATATATATATACTCACACACATATATAAAGTTCAGCGCAGTTTTTAACAGATAACGAACTAGTCTGGTAGAACCTAACGTGCTAAATATGCCTGAGATTGTCACCTCTTCAAATGGAATTCCTTTCGTCATTGGCTTGAATCTCTTTTTCGGATCTAGCTTATAGATGAATTTGTCTGTGATGCAAATCGCACGATCAGCACATTTGGCAAAACGGTTCGTCTGCAAAATCGCATATGAAGATCTATTAAGCACGACCACGGTCTGGCTTCGACCTGCCAATAATTCTTACGCATCGTCGGTGTGGAAAGCTTACCGATGTAATGTAACTATTCCAGATCAGGTGTGCTATCAACAAGATCATCATTTAGTCAGCATCAACAATCGTAAGTCTCATCATCAGTTATTGTCTAGAATAAACGTCATCCAGTGCTGTAACTTTCGTCTAAAAGGTGGGGAGGGGTACCAATTTCTTACATGTATACACGAAGCAAGGCGGAGATTGCGATCTTTGGGAAGGTACAATAATAAAACAGGGCCTTTTGAGGACATTGTTCAAAAAGTGGGGGTACAGTATGTTTTATCATTAACTTGAGGGTATTTATTGAAGCAGAACTACCACTGGCTGGATGATTTGCAGATGTTCAGTCAAAAGTGAATTGGTAAAGACAATGCGACACAATGGGCCTAATAGGCTTTGTGATGGTTGTAGGCTAGGTCTGAAGTAACAACATGACATCAATCCAACCACTGTCAGGATATCTAATTGCTAGGCCCTAGTTACAATTAGCAACAAAATACAACGATGAATTGAAACTGAAACAATAATCTGTCAATTTCACAAAACGTACTAATCTTTGAACACATGATCCAAGCGTGAAAGACAAGATAGGCTACATTGATTAGCAAACAGTAATTGAGTCATTTTCCGGTAATATGTCACATTCACTAATTGAAGAAGCAAAAAAATTTTTGGGGCAAATTACATTGATTTTTGTTTGAAGCAAATCTTGAATATTTCTATTTCACTAATATATATTTGGTTTTGCACTAATATGTAAAATTATGAAGTTTTTAGCAGAAAGAAAATAGCCCTACGAAAAACGGAGTGGAATGTTTGTCCACTCCGTTACTCCGTTACCAAAACATATGAGCTATTTATATATAATAGACAGCTTCCTACTGCGTAGTTTGACATGCCAATATGTTCTTAGTATTAATGTTTATAAAATAAATATAAAAGAAATTACAATACAAATGATTATTTAATTCCATCACATTTTAAATTTTGTTAAGAAGTTCCACTCCGTTACCGAAAGAAAAATAGGGAATCTAATCAACGTAAAGTTGACTATTTTTTTTGGCCAAATAACAAAATAAAAATCACTTCAGCTAATCATTACCAGTGATCAAATGAACAAAAAAACATTAAAATATTTATGATGTTGTCTTAAAAATCTGCTCATAACATCAAAATTACATAAAAAATTACCATAAAAAGTTCCGCTCCGTTACCATTTGTCGAGAATTGAGCACAGAATGTGAAAAGTGAACTTTAAAAAAAAACAGTCTGCCGAAGCAAAAATTTATTTAAAATGTCATATATTGTTATATAAGTTGTATTAGAAATGATAATTTAAGTAGACGACTTATCCTGACAGTGGAATAAATTTTAGTACCTCAAGGGTCACATTTATGGTAACTGAGTGGACAGTTAACGGAGTGGACAAATTGTGTATCAGCACGGTAAATATCATATTATCTCTCATGCGTCCACATTAATCGTCGGTACACTCATTATATAGCTTATAAATGTTATATTAAAAATATTATTTAAATTATATTTATTCATAATCATTGCCAAAATGCAGTAACGGAGTGGATGTATTATGAAAAAACACATGAGGTACGTAATAAATGAAAATTTGTAAGAAATTTGTCTTAGCATTCAGATCCTGTATTAAGACATACTTACTTACATAGATCTTCACAGAAGAGATGTGTTAAGTAGCGGGACCAAAGAACTGGAAGGGTTGTGAGATACGAGATAATTTTTACATTTTAACGGAGCGGACATAATTTTCCGGGGACAAGTTAAAATATATTTTAAAAAATTATACTGAAGTTGTAAGTTTCTAAGTTGTATTTAGAAATATGCAATTATGTTTATTATAAAAGAAACAGTCACATTTTTTGGTTTAATGCAAATCATTTTGAAATTGTAGACGAAAGCAATATGTACTATAGCCTAGGGACGGTAACGGAGTGGAACATTTTAAATTCAAAATAAATTGTAATAAATTGTTTTATTGCTCTGAATTACTTTCAAAGGTCTTAAATTGTTGACTGATCAATAACGTTTTAATCTAATCACTTAGCATGATCAGACTAGGCATTGTTTTCTTAGAAATGACCGGGGACAGCTGAATTGTCAATTTATGCATTTACCGGAAAATGACTCAATTATGGCAACCTTGCAACCAACAATCAGTAATTTGCCTCTAGTTCGTTTTTGCCTTCAACAAGCTCAGGCGTATACCCCTACTCGACATCTGGTTTTCAACGTTTAGAGCAGTGCCTTTGCGATAATTTAGCCTATTAGGCCTTATGCTATGTCAAGAAACTCGTCTGACCTTTTTCACAAAACAGGCGAACAGGACTTCATGGAAGTGATCCACGGCTTTGACTTCATTAAGTGCTCGATCGGCATCGGCGGCATTTCGATTCTCTTGCGGCTGGAATCAAATCGTGTGAAATCTAAATCTCGATACTTTCAGTAGAGACCAAATATCGAAAGTTACTGTAGCATTCATAATGTTTTCATTGCAAGTGTTTCATCAGCATCATGTAGTTAACAATAGGCGAGATCGTGCTTTAGAAACATTTGAAGAGTCACAGTAAATTAGTCTATAACTACAGTGAACATTAAGTGTATGGAGGAGCAGTGGAGTTGGCATCGCCATAGGCCCACGTTTAACTCAACCAGGGGCGTAACTTTAGCCTAAAAAGTGGGGGTACCAAAACCTTGGTCTAAAAAGAGGGGTTACCAATTTCTTCTCCACTTTCGTTTTTCGCATGAAAACCATTTTGAACATATTTTCTGCCAGTATTCTCGTTAATTTTGGCTCTCGATTTACCTGTGTATCCAAGTACTTTCGTACTGTTGGCGGAGACTGCTTTCTCTGGGAAGGCACAATAATAAAATATTGATTGGCATTGTTTAAAAAGTGGGGGTACAGTACCCCCCAGTCCAAAAAGTGGGGGGTACGGGTACCCCTCATACCCCCCACAAATTACGCCTATGAACTCAACGTAGAGCTATGCATGATTTCTCTGACACAAAATCCCAGTCAAAGAGGAAATGGGTTGAACCCACATTACAGTTTTAATATGCTGACTATCATTGGCATGCATATATATATATAATTTTATATACATGTGTGTGTGTGTGTGTGTGTGTGTGTGTGTGTGTCTTCTGTGTCTGTCTGTCTGTTTCTATCTTTGTCTCTCTGTCTATTTGCTGGTCGAAGAACTATAAAAAATGTATTTAGATTGTGTAGGCTTACAGCTTTACTATTAGATTTAACTAGAAATATCTATATAGCGTCTATTGTAAAATGTATTTAGGTAAGTGAAAATTAAGTGTACATGGTGATTAGACACCAGCTTTGACAGCTGTTTCCCCTCTCTTGATCTGGCTCGCTGGAAACTGGAATCGGACCTCCTTTGGATTACTCTGTGGAAAACCCCCTCTGATTTGACGTAGCTCTAGTGAACAGACTGGTGCCCTGCGCTTGGCCTTCGAGTGGCGCTTTAGAAGTTTGGAGATTACGATTACGATTTTTGATGCTTAACGAAGGTATACACGTAGGCCCTATACACGCGTTATTTTGGCTGTAGGAATTAGTTTCTATTGTTCATTTTGTTAAAACAATGGTTCAGGAGCTGAAGGACACATTAATTGCTTACATTGAGCAAATAGTTTCTCTCCCACTTCCGTTTCGCTCCCCAGTCTCTTCGCTTCGATCGAAGGACATCAGCTGCAAAGACCTTCAGTTCGAAGGACGATCGATCATCCTTTATTGATTTCAGTAACATGTCTGCACTCCATCTGTACCAATGCAACACGATTAACCTTTATAATACAAAACGTAAGGTCTAGCGAGGTTCGGATATACATGTAGGTTGGTTTCGTGTAGTCTAGATTAGGTACATATGTAAGTTTAGTTTTAAAGTCACGGATAGAATAGGTCGGATTAGGCTGGGTTTGATTTGGTTAGTTTGAATTAGATTAGGTTTTATTTGATTGCCGATTGGAATCAATAAAGACCTACTTTTCGCTTCTGTCCTATAGAGCTTTTACCACTGTTATTAAACTATAAACGGCTGTGCACATTAGAAGAGATACCAATGATCAGACTTGACATTCAAGCATGCCATTGAACACTCGATGGTGAAAATTGGACCCATACGGGCCCAATATGCAGGGGGGTTTACGCCATGGAAACCTTGGAGCAAATGCTCCTTCCAAGAAATAGGGTGGGAGGGGGAGATCTGTCATTGCGTGTGCCATCATTAACTTAATCATTCTATGATTCTTCCTCGAATAATATCTGGTTCGTCTGTCCGTCAAAATTGCTTACAGCGTACTTACTGAAAGAGAACAAAAACAACTGCCAAAGTTATGCAAAGCTCTCATTGCGTAATTTGTTCATGTTATCGTTCGTTCAATTATTAAAACAGGGTTCTAGTGAAATGCCACGAAAAAATGAATGTTTTTCAATTGACTGCTTTGAAATTTGCAATCCAGTGGCCGGAGAAGGGAGGGGAAGTTGCTCCTCTAATGACTCAGGGTCACGAGTTCAGATTAGATCAAGCTCATTAACGCTGAAATATAATTTTCAGGACTTCCGAAGGGTGGAGGTGAAGGAATTGTTAAAATAACTGACCATCTTTGCTACACGACACTGAAATAGAAAGCTGGCAGTTGATCAGAACAGCCTGAAACTCACAGACTGATAAGGAAGCTGCAACAATGCTGTTTAAAACTAACAATGGCGAAATTTTTAATGTTAATAACAACTGGAAATGACATATTCTTAACCGAATCTAGACACCAAAGAAGAAAATACAAGTGAAACTGAAACCTTCTGTGGATTTTCTTAAGCAACTCCACCATGCCTAGGAGAACTTGCGGCGGTGGAGGCCAGACAAGTTTTCGTCCATAGCCGCCCGCTCCCTTTGCACTTCTACAGAACAATTTTAAAGCCAGTAAGATCAAAATTGTTCAAGAGATAGATTTTATTTACCATATCATTTAAAAGTTTGACTACCTTTCTGAGCTGTGCGATGCCTATTAAAATAAGAAAAAGAGCGGAGGTGCGAGTCTCTTTAATTAATTAACTCTGAGAGGCAGCCATGGGTATGAAGTGATGACGACTTTAGGCTTAGGCCTACCTAGGTGCACAAGCGTAATCGTAATCTCCAAACTTCTAAAGCGAAACTCGAAGGCCAAGCGTAGGGCCTATTCACGAGCGCTACGTCAAATCAGAGGGTGTTTGACCATAGGCGTAATTTGTGGGGGGTACGAGGGGTACCCATACCCCCACTTTTTGGACTGGGGTACCGTACCCCCACTTTTTGAACAATGCCATATTACTATGCCTTCCCAGAGATCGCAGTTTTAGCCTTGCTTCGTGTATGTAAGAAATTGGTACCCACCACTTATTAGACCAAAGTTACGCCCCTGGGTGTTTCCAGAGAGTAATCCAAGAGTCATAGCTGCATCTAGGCTAGTCTAAAGTCGCCAATAGGCCTACTCTACACTCTTGACTGCCTAATTATGCTTGAACAATAAAATAATGTCAATTGCTACCTTCTATGCTAAGCTAGCTCTGAATAACAATTAGGATGATCCAATAACTATCTGGTTGTAACACTCAAAAGTCATGTCTAGATCCAATGTTTAAAAAATCCTATAACCTTAAGTCACGGTACCGTATCCCTAAGAAGGCCAACAGTGTTTCTCCAATACTTACTGGCGTATGTTCCACAGGTAGCAGCGCAACTTGTATCGTCGCCAAGCCTACAAAATGTATTAATCGACATAGAAAACTGTTTAAGACTACAAAACAGGCGTAGTGTGGTCACAGCGTAGCTGATACATTCAATTCCTGTCTAACTAAATGTAGGCTAAGTACGCACTTTACTTTCATCAGCGCAGTTGCCAAGACGCCACTTTAGAACAGCCTGTATTCGACTATTTGCAGACTTAAGCAGACCTAATGAAACCGACGAAAAGACCAGGGCTGTAGTGGTAAAATTAGAGGTGAGTAAACGCTAACGGTTAGTTTTCCGAAACAAATTAGAGGTGAGTATACGCTACTGTCAGTATTTTAATATAAATAAATATAAATATTTTGTGAGGTGCGTATACGGTCTCTAGAGGTCAGTATACGCTGTATACCCGCGTATACCCTCGATTACAGCCCTGGATAGACTGATTTCGCTTTTAGTAGTAAGACTTACATTTTAATTATGTCCTGCGTTTAATGATTAGGGGGCGTACAGCGCTAAAAAGTCGTCTGATCAGATTCTATTAAATTGGAATGGATACGACCCGATTACACTAGGCCTAGATTAAGTCTTGGTGAACGACTGATAAGAATAATGTAGGCCTACCCGCTGAATAATATCACAGATTCCTGGCAGAAATTGTTCCCGCTTTCTTTCAAGGGCGAACAGAGTCTGTGGATGGCGAATGAAAATCTTTGTCTTTCCGTATTCGACATCTTTGGAAAAATTTTCCTCGTTGATTATAGCTCGAGTTCCATCCTTATCGGAACCACCACGAAACTTCGGGAAAGTCGTTTTGGAGATCAGTTTATACCTGAAAAGACAGGACAGTATACCTGCAAGTTTCAATCTGATGAGATTTAATTTGAAATCGCCTTTTGTATTTGATTATCTCAGAGGTGAAATCTATGCAGCAAAATATTGTTTCTTTGTGAATGTTTCTCTATTTAATTTGCATTTACTTAAAACCCATATTTTCAGATTTGCTATCAGATTCCATCAGATTTGTTCCGTCCATATCAATAAATTTGAATAGACCAATAGATTGTAGTCGATTGAACATAACGATTACAACTCACTGATTCTGAACCCTCAATCGATCATCATAGTCATTCTGGTATACCACTACCAATCCATCAGCATCACCAACTATAACACCGCCACCACTTTCATCATTTATCCAGTATAGGTCATAAATCATAATCCATAATTAATAACATCGTCTGTAAGGCGTTGCGTTCTGCACCTACATAACGATTATAAGTCGCTGTCAGATTCAAAGGCAGTAAGTATAGACCTACGAGAGGAATTGGTTAATGAGCGCACATATTGTGTGCATTCATTAACCAATTCCTCTTATTTTGTTTTTGATATATAATGGTTAATCATTTTTTCTTGTTTTATATCTAACATAGGCCCTCTATTGAGTAACAAAACTTCTTGTTTTATTTATGATATATTATAGGGCCTATATTTAGAATCATACCCTAATTCTGATTTTCTTATATAAATATTATATATCTATTGTATTGTATTGTATTTAAACATTTCCTGCATATAGTAGGGCCTAACTATTCCTCGTGTTTTTTATAATTATAGGCCCCTATTTTGAATAATCATTTTCTCTCGTTTTGCTTCTGATATAATATTGACTAACCATACCCCTTCGTTTTCTCCTAATAATTTCTCCGTAAAAATTACCAAATTCGCTTTCTTGCGTCGAGAAGCCAAACTTAATAGGCGTGTAGTTGATGCGTTGTCCTCGTTGCACTCACCTGTTCATGAATCTCTTGTAGGGCATTCGGTATGCAAAGCCTGCCCTGCGCACTCGTACATTCTCGAGCAGACCAAGGTACATGACCTGGTGCTTACACCGTTCGTAGTCGAACTGGCTCGGAGATTTTGCTTCATTTGGTTTGATGCAGCGCACGTAGAACGGCTCCTGCAAAAGTCAAAGGTGAATACGATGAAAACCGGTAAGTGATGCCGTGCCATTGCGCATCATTATATCATGACATTTCTTTATCGTACAGTTTAATTATAGGTCCCTATATGGTTAACAAAGTATTTATTCCGAGAAATTATGACTTTATGGAGAATCATGATAATTTTATAAAATCAAATGACTTTTATTATTATAGAAAAACTATTGTTAAAGTTAACAAGACATCAGTTTGTGGCAGCAGCGTCGACTTAAATCGTATGTAGTCAAAATTTGTTTTTTTTGTACCATCAGTTCATTAAGAGCCAAGAAATGGACAGAGATTTTAATTTCGGGCTAATCCGTGTAGCCTATAATGGGGACCTTATTATTGACGTGGCATCCATTCAAAGGGGTTGCGTGGTGAAAAATGTCACCCGATCAATTCACTAAACATAGGCCTACTGTCACTATATATAGGCAAACTTGTACATTAGCAGTTACATTTGCTGAACACTGGACCAATATAAAAACAAGAAAATTAATAAAAACAATTCTGTTAGGCACTAGTTTAGAACAAAACCCTTCAGTCTGATTAGCTATAGGCCTAGACTTAGGCTAATGTAACCATTAATACATTTGACTCATTAATTTACGATTCAAATGAGATTTATTATATATAGACAGAGCGCTGATTATTATGTTTACCTTTGAGGCGAGGTTGTTAACGAGAGCTATGATAGAGTTCTTGAAATTTGTTCCCGCTGTAGGAGGACGCTTTGTCACGCTGTCCACGCTCTGCGCTCCCTCCGGCCACATTTTCTTAATGTCGTCATTTGAGCTAAGAAAATATAATTCAATACGCAGCCGATTATGCAGATTCGTAACTACTTCCGTTGATGTAAATTGCACAGTTATCTGAAGAGATATTACTTGATATGATGCCAGTAAAAATTTATATAACAATGCTAAGTAAAATCTCAGACACCAAATTAATATCACTTAAATGGATAAAGGTGCATTAGCCTAATCAAGACTCAGAACACTCTTCATTTTTAAACTGTTGATGTAAATTAACATATATGTCACTTTGAAGTGTAAGAAGTCCACACAAAGCGCACAAGTAGTAGGATGCAAATTTTCTTTTGTATGATTCACTTTGTGGTAGGAGGATTATTTCCAAATAAATATGCCTTAAAATAGGCCTATAATTAAAGGAACATTGATTAGGCCTACTGCATGAAACACCAGGAAAACATTGGCTTTAAGGCAATCGTTAAATGAACGTATACCTAGAGTACAAAAGTCTTTTGAAGTCTTGGAACAAAGAGTCTCTGTTTTTGTCAATGAATCCTATAACAGAATAAGTAACACTTCCAGCGTAGTGGACAATCAAAAAGTCACGGCCAGATTCAAGAGTCTTGTCGCTCGGATTCACCTGCATGACAGAACACAGAAAGAACATACGGAAAACGATTTAGCACAATGCTTCATTCCTAATTAAGCTTAGTCTTCAAATTGTAGCCTACTTCACACTCACACAAACACTCGCTAAAAGCCTGTTTCATCTGAATTGAACGCACAAATAGAACAAGGCCGTTTAGCCTTCTTAAATAAAAAAAACTCGTAATATAAACAATGCTATTACAGATTACCATAATATATTAATATACATGTGCAAATATTCTGACATATTTATTATAATCTGCTAATCCTAATCATGTCAATTGTTGACAGTCGAGCTTAAAATATCGGTTATCAGTTTGATCTATAAATTAAATCAAATCCCATTGCGAGGGATTTAAAATGATGATTCAGTTGTTCCGCGTATGTATGTATGCATGTATGTATGTATCTAGATACTTAATATAGCGCCTTTTAAGTACATCACAAAAGCACTGCATACGTGGCTAACTGATCGATCTAAAGAGCTGATGAGTTGGTTCTCCAAATTTACCTTACGACTTGAAAAATGTTTGTGTCCCTTTAATTTATCACTCATGGCTTCGAGAAACATTTGGTCCGTGACTTTGCCAACGGTCATGCAAGCCTCATCAAGAATGGCAAGGACTCCTTGGTGTTGCACCTCAACGAGATCGCAGATTATTTTGTTATTGAAGTAATCGATCTGAAAATATTCAGGAAAACATTAAAGTAAAGTCACACGAGAATCTAAAGCTTCAGAGGCTAAACTAAAACTAGAAACCCATGCACTACTGCACCAAATGGTAACATGAACTTGTGTTTGGTGATAATTAACTTTATGAATTTAACTGAATTGAAAATTGAATTGAAAAAGTAATACGAGAGAATTGAAAACTACAGACGCCTATTAAGACCATTTGAGTAATCCTGCAAGAAGTAAAATCCTGCGAGAATTCATAGTTTAACGACGTGCTCTGGCTTAGACCCCTAAGCCGCCGCCGTTAGCCGCCGAGCCGTAAAATTTTCTGCAAGCCGGAAAACCGCCTAAAAGTTTGCGGCTTAGCCGAAAAACCGCCAAGAGTTATTTCACGGCTAGCCGCCGAAAAAATTTCAGCTACGACACATTAACAGAGATGTGATTATAAAGTTTGCACGCTGGCTTGCTAGTTTGTTCTTAGTGCATAATGAGCGGCGAGTGCTGACAATTATTTTATTCATGGCATTGTTTACAGTTGCTCTAATCAAATCTAGTGTCTAATTAATTGCCTTATTAGAACTCAGAACTCTCTGTTTTCGAAACACTTTTTGAACGAACTACGGTTCAAGCCGTAATTTTTTTACTTATAGCCGAAAAAGGTAGTTTACGCGCTTTTATGGCTAGCCGAGAAACCAGCCGTAAATTTGCTCAAGCCAGCCGTTAACCGGAAAAATTGTGGCTTAGGGGTATACTCTGGCTCCCTGAGCCGTTGACGTCGACCTTACCTGGGGTTTTATGGCTTAGAGCTAGACAGATAACGAGAGGGCCAGAAATGTTAAGTTTTGCCTCTATTTGCAAGTGCATTCTTTCCGATAATAGAGTCAGATGCAGCAGTCACAATCACTTACACGTGTCCAAGTAATCTCCTCTCGAGTGTATTCCTCTTGTTCTTGTTTGAGAACCAACTCGATGAACAACTGCTGCAGCTTTTCATTGCAGTAGTTGATGCAAAACTGTTCGAAGCTGAAACAAGGTCAAATTTAATGGTCATACTCTTAGTTTAGGCTAAATGCCGTGGTTGTACCACAGAGTGCATGTCTTCTAAACCACTTAAAATTCCTGCTATGTTATGTTAACTGTATTTTTTCTTATAGCTGAGCACTACTTAGAATCAATCACGAGAAGAGTCATCATAGGTCGACGATGAAAATGTAGTTAATAGTGCACTTAAGATACTATAGTTAGCTACGTCTGTTTAACGGCATTTATGGCTACGAAAACCATTGACATCGACCCTTACCTTAGACTGAGTATCCTTCAATCAACTAGCATACAGACCGACTCTTACTTATCTTCTAGGACCTTGAACCCAGAAATCTTCAATAGCAGAATTTATAGGCTTAAATCTTAGCCTACTCGTACATTTCACACCTTGAGCATATCCACAGTTTAATTTTAGGGCAGCTATGCTTCTACATGCGGCAGCCTATACGTTATAGAAAGTGAACAACTATATCTCATTGGTCATACTGAAAGAATACAGTTATTCTACAGAAGAAAATTTCATCCACCTGTTGTTGTCAAACAGTTCAAATCCGTAGATATCTAGAACTCCTATGATGGTCGTTTTCCCCAGTTTTTTGTCTTTCTTCATGGCAATTGTGCTGTTGATAGATCCGACGATCCATGAAAACAGTCGGTCGTAGATTGCCTGTAAAACATCCCCCAGGAATTACTTTTCAGAACAAAATTTCAAACATTTTTTTATAACAAAAACTTCTCCAAATCCTCTGCAGAAGCTCTTAAACCCCATTATTTTCTTGGCTTCATCTCAGTCGCGAAATAATCTTTGTCGCCGTCATCATTGTAATCATGTTGATTAAGAACGTAGTGATGAAATGGTGATAGTTGTGATGAAGATGATGATGACGACGACGATGATGATGGTGATGTTGCAGATCACGAATACGATGACGACGACACTGATTCTGATCACCATCACCGTGACTTCCATCACCACCACCACAACCCAAACAACACCACCATAACCCAAAAACACCACAACGACAACCACAACAACCAACTCCAGCACAACCACAAAGCCATCACTTCCACCACTACCGCCATCATCATGGGCTTCATGTTCACATGCATCACATGCGCCCAATCATCAACAATAGACAATGACATTAATGCCTAGCCTGGCAGCCAAATGAGATTAATATACCTTTGAAAAAGCGTCTCTTCCGTAACGAGCCTGCTCCAGGGTGTGGCCTTTCTCCACAACATCACCGCGAGCAGCGACTACTCGTGAGCAAAGAGCCTTTTCGGCCTCATTGCTGTTAACACTCAGCAGTGTAGCTATGGTGCTCAACAGGCGTCGGTCTTTAATCTGAGCATCGTCTTTCTCAGTCATAAAATCCAGATTCCCCTTAATAAAGTCATTGAATACTTACTGTAACAATGCACAAGATAGGCTAAGTTAGTTTTATGCAGACACTTGATCATTAAAACATATTCAAGTACCTCATAAAAAGTACGTGGTATGAGGTGGCTGGATGTTGAAGACAGTAAGCCACAAGTCTTAAGTGAAAGCCTATACGAAGGGCTGTACACGAGGGTATACGCGGGTACACGGCGTGTACACCCGCGAGACCGAATACTCACCTCACAAAATATTTGGGTATACTCGCCTCTGGAGAGCGTGTACTTCCTTACAGGACGTACTTTGACATATTGTTTAATACTGTAGATTGTAGACTAACTTAAACAAAATTTCAGTTTGAAATTTAATTTATTTCTGTTTATAGACCGAGCGAGTTCCAAAACAACTTAAAATTTACATAGCTCTAGACGATGTATACATGTACCATTTGTAGCAGGAAAGCACTCATGACGTTTTCATATTTTTATGCATTCTACTTTTGGATTTTGAGGCACGCTTTCGGTAGGTTGTTTCTGTTTCCTGTTTAATTTACGTGACGTCGCCGACACTGAATTTAGAAAGTTTAGAAGTTATTATCAAATGATAATTTTCAGTCAAAATAATTTAATTAAGTTTATTGTCTAAACATAACTATGCCTCCTCCTCCTCCTCCTCCGTCGTCCAAAAATGAAACAATCTACTTTCTTTTTGAGTCTATCAGCTTTGAGGCCAAACTGCAAAAAATGCGATTGCTTTTTGTTGTTTGTTTTCACATGTGAACGTCACTGCCAGTGGATGCAAAAACATTAATCTTTCAATAGCTTTTAGTATAGTTGATGCATCAGAAATTGAGGCATTCCGTCATTTCAATTGTTAACCGCTCACCAAATCGTTTCCATATTTAAAAAACTTTCCTGCACAGCCCATTCCCAAACCATCCCCCTGGGTTTTTCGGAAAAATAACCGGTAGCGTGTACTTATCTCTAATTTACCACTACAGCCCTGCCTATATACGCTAGTCTAGATCTTAAAGTCGTTAGAAACAAAAGTTCATCAACAAGAACTTTTGTTCCTAAACTGAGCTGACCTGGCTGCAAGGAATTCCACCTGGATTCTTCTCCAACAGATTATGATTTTTATTACAATTTCCCTTGAAGCCACCATCGTTTGATATTTCGAGTATTATGATAACAGTGCTGTTAAAATCCTTAAGATTGAATTGGAATGGACTGCTCAGAAAACTAGAAAATTTGCAACTCGCAACACGGATTCAAGTTGACAGACGACACCATGTTCAGGATCAATATCGCAATTATCACAGCAATCATTGTCATCTGTATCATGGATGATACGAGCAAGCAGGACTTCTGAAGCAATAAGAATTAAGTAGAAATTCTCAAATTAAAGATAGAACACTTGTTTACACCATAGCAACTCCTCATAAGTGTTGGTTTTGAGGCCAGACTTAGGTGCAAACTTGACCCAAGCAGTCCAGCGACAGGGTACGTTTTCTAACCTTCTAACTTGGTTGGTAAGACTTACTCAACTACGAATCAACGAAGGTTGATGGATGGCTCATTGGGCTCCAGACACCGTGGCACTCCACGGACGGTCATCGTCCAAGTAATTATATACTAGTTAAGGTTTCTTCACTCAAGTACACATGGAAACGTCATATCAACAAAACCCAATCGGCAATGATGGAATGAACCATACCAGGTGAAGTATAGCTGCTATGATCTTCCATACGGTCTCAGATTGTCTGTCAAGGCCGATGTTTTTGAATGCATCGTTCACAAGCTTGTAGTCGGATTTATCGGTTGCAGCACCAACCTGATTACAACGAAAAATGAAACAATCAGTGATCATCGAAAATAACAGTAATTCGAGACGTGCAACTTCCAAAGTCTCAGGTTACAAGAAAATGATACAAAATTGAGCTTCAAAATTCGAACCAACAGATCTATAACAGTAATAATGAGGCATGTCCTTAGAGTTCATTCAGCGTTTTTATAAACACAAAGGCAAGGATCAATAAAATGTAGGTTATTTAGAAAGAGTTGAAAGTATTAGAAGTACCGAAGAGTGATTGCTCTGACTGTCATCGTTGAGAATCCATGTAGCCCTATGGGAATGTATCTGTCAGAAACACAAATCAGATAACAGTCATTAGACATGGAGCCAATTAAGGGGAGTCATCCATCAAAAAGTCCTCAAGACCTAGTTAGGATCAGTGGCATCTACCAATTGTGGTTGGGGTCGAGAGAACGATCTCCCACGGTTGCCAGAAGTGGGGGTTAACGTTTTGGATATAAACCGAGGGAGTTCTTGATTTCCGATAATCTATTTAATTTATGTATCATGTATGCATCGAACACACATGTCATCTCGGAATTATTTACAGTTCTGAGTGATTTCTGAGCCTCGTATACAAGTCAGATACAGTGGGAGGGTTTGTTCTCCCATTCTATGTGGAGGGTTAGACGCCACTGCGTTGGATGCCTTCCTCCCCTTGTCCGCATTGGTCCGCCGGTGTATTTTACCCTATCTCTTACCATTGCAATGTAATGCAATGTAAAGTAAATGCATATCTCTAAAATTTCTCAGCTCCACACAAAGCCGGTTCGGAGAGACCAGCTCATAAAAGCAGAATGGTACTAGAGAAGCTCTAACACATAGATTATGTCACAATGTTGATCTTGCAAGGGCTAACTGTCGCACGTGGTAGGGTTGACCTATTTTAATACTACTTGCGTCAGCAAAGGGACTCTTAAATAGACCCAAAGCAGTACAGAATGTCGGCTCTCTGACTGAAGTTGGTGTTTAAGGCTTAAGTTTTACTGCAGTAACTATATCAGAGGTTGCCAACCTAGGGTGCGCGCACCCACATGGGGTGCGAGATGGCATTTCAGGGGGTGCGACAAATAGTGAAAGAACGTGACTGCTGTAATTTAATGTTACAATTGCACCTTCAACAACTACAGACCTATATATTCCCGAACTAATACCCGCAGGTTCTCGATTAGATGTGCTGGCTGGAAGAGTTCCTGCTGACACAGAATGTTCGATTAATGTTTGTCTTTTAAGCGTCGACTCCATGATTACTTGGTGGGTTATTTAATTATCTATTCTGTGCGCAGTAGTTAACTAGTTAAGATTTATTGATTCCATTTGCAGTGTTGTCCAAACTAGCCGCAGTACTGTCATTAAATGCAAGGGTGACCATGCTAAGTGGGACCGTGCTCCTTTTAGGGTGTTCTTTTCCTGCTGTTCCCGGATAACCTCATTTTATACACTTGTAACATACTTGAAATGATGTTGCTTGATGTTGTTTGATGTGACCAATAAACAATTATGGTTACCATATGTGTTGAGAAACTATCTGTTAACAGTTAACGCTTGTCTATGGCTCGCCCACTAATTGCTCAATTTATATTTGCATTTTATGAACGGAATTAAAAGCTTATTGTTCGAGTTCAATTCGTTCACCGGCAATACTGTATCAGTGTATGAGTGTAAAAAACTATACTTTATTACCCCATTTACCATCATTATTATTATCGCTTTAGACTGTTGTGAGCTGTGATGCACTGTGTCATCTTCCGTTGATTTATAATAAACGAATATATATATATATATATATATATATATATGTGTGTGTGTTGTTCAATCGGTGGTTCAAAAATAGAAATTTGACTTGTTCATCTTTAATGTGATATTACTTTTGTAGGGTGTGCGAATATTAATCAAACATTTCCTAGGAGTGAAGGGCATAGAAAAGGTTGGGAACCCCTGAACTACATGCACCAAATTTAGCTGTGGACGTGTGCATATATGACATACCCCTTACGCATCTGTCCGCTAATGGGTCACCCACCTCTCACCATCTCGGAGCACGTACTTAGTGAACTATACCCCAACAATCTGTTGCTTTTCGGCATCTTCATTCAATCTGCGTAATCCGCTTTTAAAAATTTCAACAGAAACATGTTACATGTTAGAAATATTAAAAACTGCATTTTACAGCAGACCAGACGACTGTGCGTTTTCTGCCAGGGTCTTTTGAACGTGCGCGACTATCGATCTACTAATATCGATCTATCGATTTGCCCTTAGGTCTGCTAGTATCCATCCATCTCTTTGTTTTCAACCCAAGCATTGAAAAACACAACGTAGAGAATAGCTTAACGATTAGGGTCACGCGTTTATAATGATCGATGTAGTGACACAAAACCTGCCTCCGTGTCTCCTTTCTGGTTCAGGTACTGGTAATCCTTCGTGCCTCTTTGCAGGCTGAATTCAGACAACTTGCCATCGGAAGCCCCACACAATAACTACAATAAAAAATATTCTAAATCTTAATCAGTAAGGGTCTAGAGATGACAACTGTTTGTAGAATGTCATAAAATGTATGTACCAGCTAGCGTAGTATATACTATATTGAAATTAACTTTGTGTATTCGTGAAAATGTAATTTAGTGGAGCTGACATTGAGAGCATAGGCCTACTGCTTACGTCCCTAACTCAGGTACAAATAGAAAATAATTTCTAATATTATGCAAATGTTGAAAACTAAACGGTCTAAAAGATGTCAAAGTCAGCAAGGCAATGAAAAGCATCCAGCCTTGATCTTAGACTACTGATTCTTGATTCGAAAACGAATAACTCAGAGGCTAAACTTGTAACGAGCATTAAAGCAAAAAATGCTTCAAATTGGCTGTTCAACACTTAAATAATTCTGTTATAGTTTTAAAGCTATCTAACCTGGTAAAACGAATGAAAACTTCGTTCTCCGGGTTGCTGGTGAACCACACGAGACTAAACAGAAACACAAAACAGACTCGTCTAAAAATTAACATTAGAGCAAATTTCTGCCAGTTTCAGTGGGCCTAAGTGTAATTTTTCTAAAGAGCGGATCATTAATCGATGCCTTGTGTATTGTACGATGCGTTGTATGTGTATGTATGTGTGTATGTGTGTATGTATGTGTGTATGTATGTGTGTATGTATGTGTGTATGTATGTGTGTATGTATGTGTGTATGTGTGTGTGTATGTGTGTGTGTATGTGTGTATGTATGTGTGTATGTATGTGTGTATGTGTGTATGTGTGTATGTGTGTATGTATGTATGTATGTATGTATGTATGTATGTATGTATGTATGTATGTATGTATGTATGTATGTATGTATGTATGTATGTATGTATGTATGCATGCATGCATGCATGCATGCATGCATGCATGCATGCATGCATGCATGTATGTATGTATGTAACAGGACACTTGCATAGCACCATTTAACACTTTAACGACGAGCTGCATTGGTTTCCCAGTCACTTTTAGTACACGCTCGTCGATAAAATTGTAAGTAACTCACGGTTACCCAGTAATCACCGAACAAAATGTGTCTTAACTCCAGCAGAAAAATTTTGCTGAACCGTTAAAGGTGCTATTTCTTTCCAAAGGTACAAATGAACATGAACCTATTACACAGAACCTGGACTAGACCCTGCTATGGTGATACGATCTTGGTAGTGTCTTTTTGGATACATACAAGTTAGTTGTCTAGACTGGCATCAATATTATTGTAGTAATAGGGCCTACTTAAATCACTTTCTAGGGCCAGCTTTAGCCTCTGGTCCAGGCAACCGGATTTTGTTCTTCTCATACGGTATCGTTAATAATAATAATAATATTTATTCTTTAATTAAGCGCCTGCAAACGCACTGCGCTGTACATATACAATTATACATGTTATGCGATAAACCTTAACTACTAACAGAACAGACAGCCTGCAATACACGGCGCAAATTGCAGCCTACAAAGCATGTCCGCCTATGGGACTCGATCTCTGTACCTCTCGCACTCTACGCCAGATGTTATCCAATGCGCTATCGGCCCCTTTGACTTAACACAGCTCTTGTGAATAAGCTGGCGAGCTGCGTTGGGTTTTAAGCAGGCCTAGTGCATTAGAAATATTTTCCTGTATTCGATTTCTAATTTCATACTTATCTATTCCATAGGCCTATATAGGCTACCACGCGCTCTAGAGATAAATTCTTTGGCTGGATGAAGCAGTGCGTCAAACGTCCACCACATTTCTGGAGATAACTAATAAAACATTGTAATGGCTGGGACAACTGCAAAGTATATCAACTGAATTATTGTCGGGCGTGGTCGAGTAGACCTATATAGTCGAGCCTATAGTTATCTGTAGGGTTGCCACCCGTCCCAATTTTGTCGGGACCGTCCCGATTTCGAGGTATATGTCCCGCGTCCCTACCTGACCGGGACAGCCAAATGTCCCTACTTTCAAATTTGTGGTAATTATTTTCCAAACTAACAAAATATTTTGGCTTAAAACACATTACCCGTACTATATTCGTTCAAAACCCTATAAATCTATGATGCAGGCGAAGTGAAATATCATAAATAACGACATTTAAACACATTCTCACATCATTACAGTGTTCAAAATCATAAATCTTAATCGTCCTTTTAAAATAAATAGTTTCCCAAAAAATTACTCTGTTGCGTAACTTGGGCCTCTGGTCTCACATCGTGAGTTGATTTACGATTTCAGTGCTCCAAAATTGCGTCACAACTTCCTGGTTTAGAACGGTGGCAACCCTAGTTATCTGATAGAAGTTTATGCCTTTGTGAACGTGCTAAACTAATCTCATCAAATTCAATTACTTCTGTAGCGCTCCTATCATAATGCACAAGACATTGACGGTGACTTCAAGTGAGATCTTACTCAAGAATCATACTCCGTAAAGCAGCCTGGTCGAAATCCGATTGATCAGGTAAACTAGAAATCACGCAACAGAGCGTAAGTAAGTTTGCGGAGCTAGATCTCATGTTCAGACTTGAACGACATTAAAGATACAAAGATAGGAAGAGTTCAATGCACCTTCTCTAAGAGATAGTTGTTGATATGTCCTCCGATCGGATCTCCTTTGAAGTCAAAGTTGATGTCCATGTATTTCCCGAATCGACTCGAATTGTCGTTTCGGTTTGTCTTTGCGTTCCCAAAGGCTTCCAGAATGCAGTTCGACTGTAGCAGAATGTTCTTTATCCTTCAAGCAAAACAATCGCAAAATTTAAATGTTTACCTAATGAAACGCAAAACAACACAGTAAAGTAAGGTAAGACCGGACAGTTTTCCGACCATATAAAGAATGCACCACTCTGTAGATCTTCAATTCACAGCTAAAGACCTATCTTTTAAAACTATCATCTGACTGTCTATTATATTTGGAGCTCATGTACGCTCCATATTCTTCGGCCTCGATGTATAAATCTTCTTCTTCTTCTTTCCGTTTCCCCCTCCTCATCGTCATAATCGTCATCATAATCGTCATCATCGTCATTATCGTCATAATCGTCATAATCGTCGTCGTCATCGTCATCGTCATCATCGTCATCATCATCATCATCATCATCATCATCATCATCATCATCATCATTTTTATTAGTATTATTGTTATTGCTGACTTGTTTCACGCCTTTATCAACATTAGGCTAGCGCTCACAGATATAATCTAGCCTGGGTTGACGGTTGACGGAAGCACAGAAACGAAATGTTTTTAAACTATCGGGCAAATTAAGGTTTGTAACTTTCGACTGAGGAAGATTACTGGATTCGTACCCCAGACAAAGAGCTAAAGAGCAAACTCGTTTCCTCCATGCAGAACAGTGCAGCCTGATAGCATTTGTAGTTTTGAAAAGCAATATGATGATAGCAAGCATAACTAAAGCGGTAGCTCACCGCTCTTGTTAGCCTTGGCCAGGTTTTGCATTTCATGCAGCACATGCAAATAGTGCCAACAGAGATTGAAACTGATTAGATCTATGCACCAATTTTGGCAGATAGATATCGTTCTTAACACTAGTTGCCAACATTTCGTTTTGTATTCATGAATAAATTTTGAGTGGGTGCAGGAGCATGCACCGCGCGAATAAGCTGGTTCGCGACATAAACTTCATTATACCAATAAACTGTTCAAGTTTATATTAGACTACCATAATTTTCCCAATTTTTCTTTTTAAGTCAACATCATTAACGCCAAAATGACATGCACATACAGATCTAACTACTAATATGCAGGCCACTACATGTATCCGTACCTAAGAAGTTAAATCCAATTATCCTCTGTGCACTTTCCCTTTCCCATCTCTCTCGGCCATTTTTGTTTAGACCTATTAAATTAAATATCTATTTTGCGTTTTATCATTTCCTGAAGGGATATGACGGAAAAAGAGTAGAGTGCCCACGAAGTCATAAAAATAGAGGCATGAGACTCGACAACATGAAGAATGTAGCCTAAAAGACTAGCTATACCATCCGCGGTAATAATTTTTTGCAGGTCTACAAAATGTTATTCAATATTTATAAATTGAAGTACTTGTGTCTTTGTTGAGGATAAATCGTTCAAAGTCAGTCTGCATGAAATGAGGGTAAAATTCTATAAGTTGTTCAATTCATTGTAGGCCTACAGCAAATACTATAAGTTTAGTGAGCCTGTTTATTGCATCCTGTCAATGCTCACCGTCTACCCTTCTTATTATATGGAATGGAAGCGATGAATCCTAGTATAGTGGAGACCTGAACTTTCTCGTGTATACAATAAATTGTACAATCTAAAACTTTCAGAGTTAATCTTAAATGTGTTGATAGTATTTTCCAACATACGGAAACCCTTAGGGGGATGAAGAGTGGAGAAATTAAAAAAAATGAGATTTCTGAAAACCAGTTATACGGTCGATAGGCCTAACTGACTCTATGGCGACTTTTGTTTATAATATTCACGTTATGCTTATGACATATGTGTAACTTGTTGTTTGCAAGTGAGACTGCTCCCCTGCAGATTATGTCTCTGTTTTCTAGTCTTTTTTTAAATTTTGTACCAGCTATCGTGATTGGCGAATTAAGATTAATATATCATCGAAACAGACTTTCAAACGTGCAGGGCCTATCAGTTTTTCGCGCTTGTGTGATCGGCTTTGAGCCTCGTGCAAAGCGTAATTAATAACTTGGGCAGTTGTTGCTAAATCTTTGCACTTGTGCTGACAATTGACACTGTAAAATACCCATAAGTAGCTCGGTATATGATATTTACGATGTTATACAAATTGTTGTCAATACATTACAGTATACCTTACAAGTGTTTTTGAGCATGGCCACCGATAACAGAGATGTGGATAAACATCGCAAGATGCATAGAGATTCATTGTCTTGTGGGAAAGCATTTCACATCATCAACTCAGCCAATGACTTGCATTCGTTCGTTCGCTCTTTCAGTCATTCATTCAGAATATCGTATATATATATATATCACCATCAAAACATCTACTCAGTAGCGTCTTCAATCAGCTCTTGCGTGAAAAGAAAAGTCTCAGAGAGTTAGTAGAAAGTGTTTGTAGTGTTCCGGGCCCATAGCTGCAGAGGAAGGCATTCCAGATATAGGCCTACCGACCGCCTGTTGTAACTGATATCAAGCTAGAATTGTATCGAGCAGTCTTACATCCTATTTAATTAATAAGAAACAATTAAATGTATTGAAACACAGACTCAATTGATTAGGGAATCTTTGATCTCTGAATGGCTAGCTGTAACTTTTGCATTTCATCATAACAATGGTGTAGTGATGTAGACCATATTATTTGTACTAACAATGTATTTAGCACACAAAAATCAAAAAATATCAAACTCAAGATATCACAGGGGCGTATTAAACAGGCTAATAATGTATCACGCATAGCCGTACATCATAGACCTACCTTTCGATTTCCTGTTGTCCGCTAACATTGGTTACGGCAGCCATGTACTTCATGATAATCTTAGACGCTTCCGTCTTACCGGCTCCGCTTTCTCCTGCAAAATGTACAGAATGCGTGATAAATTGTAGTGGCATCCTACTAATATCGCGCCACATTATACTTACGTACGTATATTCATATGTACGTGTGTACTGTGTATGTATGTAAGCATGTAAGTAGGTCTATGTATGTATGCATGTATGTATATATCTAGATATTTTCTATAGCTCCTTTAAAGTTCCTCACAATAGCGATGCCTGCGCCAAAATGTCAAAGTAATTAGGAACAAAAAGTTAACGAGCGCACAGCGCTCAGACAACTAAATGTCTCCACTGGCGAGTTCCCGCAGACACGTACAGCCTAACCGATGGATTGGCAGAGACCATGGAGGAGCGACGCAAGCTACAAGGCTTGCCACTCACGAACCCCGCAACAGATGGTCCTCTGCCCGTGGAGGACGACATTCTTCAGCACCAAACGAGGAAGTCTCTTTTGATAAATGTTGCTGAGTTTAAAGGAAAACATTTTAAATCTTCCTTCCTCAGTGAAGGGTAAACGTAAAGTTTTTCAAAAAGAAACCGAGACTAATTTTTCTTCCTTTTTAATAGTGGACCTTTTCTTCATTCTCAAAGCTGTCAACTTTTTCTTCCGATTCGTTTCTGTCTTTACTTCCTTATTAATTTTGATCAAGTCTGTGAACTAAGTTAGACTAGATGCCATTCAGAGCAAGTGTAAATACGGCATGGGTGCTTGAAAGTAATGGAAGTCCCCTATCTGTGAAGTTTGCCATTGCTGTGAAGTTTGCGAGTCAAACATGTGTAGGCCTATTCCTACGTTATCTATGACATGTATACAAACGTATTAGCCTGAGTTTAACCAAACCAAATAAAAATGATCGTTTCTAGTCCGCAAATCATCCAGCCCGACACTGAATTATTGATTTAAAGTATCTCGAATACCATAAAACTTCAGCCTATAATATATGTTCTGATAAACTGCGTGTCTGGCCCAGACGGCTGAGACTGATGACAAACAGATCGATTGTCTTTAGACAAACACGTTATTCCGCATTCTGTCTTCTCCACAGCTGCTAACTAACGAAACCCACTGGAGCGTATATTAAGGGTTAGAATAGGCCTATAACTAGAGTACTAGATGATCGCGTTCTTGCACCTAGAAAAAAATATGAATATTTTCCACAATGACTTGTATGTATAGGGCCAAATAGTTTGTAGTCGAACAACTGATCATTCAAATTCTTTTGTGTAAGAGTTGTAGACTTGTGGATTGTGGTATGGCTTGGCTGATAGTAATACTGTCTCAGTGTAAACTATCGTAGCTTTTAAGATTGGAAGGCTGGGCTATTAAGCCTGGAGGTTAAATTGCAGTGGTTCTAACATAGATTACATGTATATATATATATATATATATATATATATATATATATATATATATATATAACAAATATAAATGTAAACAAATGTAAAACGATTCCAACCTGGACTAATAAGTAGGAAACGACTCATGAGTTAAACATTCCCTCTTAGCATATCGTGCACGCCTACGATTTCTCGTTCAGCCAAAGTACTTACGACCTGTTATCAGATGTTCTTACGTACTTAGGTCTACTTTGGCATTGACCTATCGCTCCTGGTTTGACCTTGTGGGGTTTGACCTGACACTTACACTGACCCACAGAGTCGGTTTTTGCCGATTTCATTTGATTAAACGGCCAAGAGTTAGCTGACGTAGCTTTTGCGAAATTGTGTAGCAATCAGAAATTTCGGCAATAGGCCTATGCATTAGGGCATACCTAACATTGCATTGATGTCACGTGCATTAGAAATACGAAATCTTGACCTATCGGATTTCTACCGCTGCTCCAACGAATTACGATTATTTTAATAACAATTTCACTTTAATTAAGCGTCGCGTTAGTTCGCGATCCATTGGTGTCTTGCACATTAAAAAAATGACGTCACTGGATTGAATGCAATAAGAATGGATTGCTATGATTGTATTGCTATGATTGTCATAAGAACGCATAGAGTCACTGGATTGCTATCGTGTTCGCGTATCTGCAGGGAGTCTTCAATCTCTATAGACCACGCCTTTGGGTCTATAATTGACGACTGCGTCTTGTAGTGACTGTAGTCAATACCATACCCATATCACCGAAGATTTATGGCAGGGCGTAATACTAGATGACTGTGTGACAGCACCTTGCGATAAATACCATGCCTATATATGTATATATATATGTATATAAATATAAAAATATATATACTGTATATATAAAACACAGTATCATATATGGCAGGGCATAATAAGAATAACAGATAACCGTGTGTTACACAAGGAGTGTCATTTAATACAAAACTACTGGTGGCTATGAGAGAACTGTTATCTGACGTTCATATAGATTGGTCTTAACAAAACCGAGTACATTTACACTCTGGTCATTTCTTATGACTAAGCGTTAGTTTGACATGCACGACTGTCTATGAAGATTGTTCCTCTGATTCGTCATCACTTAAAGGCGAGGCTTTCTTCAGCATTTACAAAATCGTGCACATGTAGGTGTAGAATGCGAATATAGGCCTATATGAGACCAGCGAACTCCAGGTATCTTCGTGAAATTATAAATAATAATTCACTGCGTACAACCAGTTGGTGGTGTCACTCTCTGCATTCTAATTTCATCTGCATTGCCTCAACCAGAATATATGCTACCGACCATTTCTGCCTAGTACCACAAACCCAGACGCGATTCCTTTAACATCATATTTTTCTTCCCTAATAAGCTATTGACTCGCAAACAGACATGATTGTGTATTATATATAGTGGGTATTGAAACTAGCCTTTACTATTCTCGCATTAATAGCATAGGCCTATATAGCTGCAAAACACAAAACACAACTTAATTGCACAGCCCTAAACATCCTTAATTATCTAGACTCAGTATTGACGATTAAGCCGAAGTTTTTGTATGCCTTTATCTCTGATTTTCCCTTTCCTTTTGTCTCTGCCTGTCCTCTCCTTTAATCTCTATTTTGCACTGGCCTTTTATTATAGGGTCTCGTTGTGGGATTCCCCCAGGGATACCCCACCAAAGTATACATTTCAATCAATCAATCAATCAATCAATCAATCAATCAATCAAAATTTATATAGCGCCTCTTCAGCAGTTCTACTCAGAGGCGCTCAAAGAATAATATTTGCTAAAGCATTATATTTGTGAAACAAAGCAGATGAATTAGAAGTATCTTTGACATATTGAATTGGGAGAACTTCATAGCACCCAATTAAACAATTATCTGGGTTGTAATCTGTGGATGTTGATGTAAAACGATTTCAACCGAGGCACGAGTTGCATATCAGAATCAGCGTACAGCGGTGCGCCATCGGATGATGCCCTGTGTTTTTAGCAACACTGGCGCTACAATCATGAGTTGCTAACTGCAATCGTCTCTATAGTCTCGTCTCTAGCTCGACTCGTTTCCATGTCTTCCTGGATTTCTCTCTTGGTTTCTGATGGACTTACCATGGATTTTGACTCCTCACACCGATGTCGTTCAGTGGTGACCGATGAAAGATGCCTTGAGCTTTATAGAACAATGCCCTATAGAAGTTCTCGGATGCTGCTGATGATGACGATTTTGGTGATGATTATGTTGATCATTGTTGTTGATCATTGCTGTCCTTATACTTATTGGTGTTTATATCACCATCGTCGTCGTCATCATCATCGTCATCATCATCACTACCACTGTCAGTCATCGTCGTCATCCTCATCGTCATCATCCTCATCGTCATCATCCTCATCAACAACCAATACACTTTGTGCCGAATATTGAGAATCAGAACTCTATATAAACTGAACTGGCAATTTCCTTTAGGTACCTAATGTGGTTTGCTAAGTACATAGGCAGTGCCGGATTTAGACTTGTTAAAAATTACACCAGAAGCTCTAGCAAAACTTGGAAGCATAATATATGCCTTTTGATTATTTAATAGCAAGGCATTTAAAATGAAAAATTCAAATTAATTTAAAATGAATGCATTTCAAATGAATGAATTTACTCAGGCGAGATGGAATTTGCCTAATCCATTAAAAAGTTCTACATGATATATATATATATATATATATATATAATTATACAGTACACATAAAATTTAAAATAAAAAAAACTCATATTATGAATTTTTGAGGCCCCTGCGGATTGTGAGGTCTTAAAGCTGTAGTTTTTTTTAGCTTATGCTAATATTCGCCACTGTATATAGGCCAACGCCCTCCGTATATTATGTCTACCTGATATGACTATGCACGTGTCCTGTGCCCGGCGTTTCATGGCTCGATAGGCGCCGTCGGCCAATGCAAATATATGAGGCGGTCGTTCATAGATCTCGCGGCCTTTGTATGCATCGATGTATTCCTTGCCGTAGATTCCGGGGTTCTTGTAGGGGTTGACGGACACGACCACCTCGCCGATGTACGTGTAGATTTTACCCTTTTCGAATCTAAAGTTAAAAGTCATATAATTATAGGCCTTTGGCATTATTACCTTCGTACCGCAAAAGTCATTCTGTACCGTATGCCCTCATTCTGTACCGTATGCCTCATTCTGTACCGTATAGCCTCATTCTGTACTGTATGCCCTCTTCTGTACCGTATGCCCTCATTCTGTACCGTATACCCATGTAGATCTAATCGTACCGTAAATACCATACTGTGAGGAACTCATGTCAATTCACACCCCACTTGGATTCACAACAGGTTGGTTTGACACGGCTACGCAAAACACGTACATATCTCATCATACTCATTCAAATCGTCATCACCAACATCATCTTCACATAGGCTTTGAGATTGTGTATAAAAATATCATGTAGCCTATATATCGTGTACTTAGAGTGCAAGGGTGCTATAGGCAATGTTAAAGTATAGGACAATAGCACCTTTGCACTCTATGTCTGCTGATTAGGAAGCTCTCAACTACGCCTAGATATGGCAATCAATCATGGCGTCTAAAAAGGTGTGACCTAAGGTAAGCTAAAAATGCTTGGACATGGATTAGTGCAACATGTATATGTCTTAGACATATGTGTTTTGATATAATGGGCAACTGGGTAGACTGGGTAAGAAGATGCAAAGGAATGTGATAGGCCTAGTTCTTTTATGTGCAGTTCTCTAATATACAAGCCGTATAAATCGTGAAACCTTTTCTTTCTAGAGTAGTTCGGTGTGAGTTTTTTTAGGGCATACTTAACGTAAGCAATCGACCGCGTGGCTTTTTAAGCGAGGTGATTCGTAGCCCTGTTAACAGGAAGTCGTAACCGAGTGCAGCCGGCGTGGTCTACAACACAGTATGCATGGGTGCGGTCGTCTCAGATATAATTATACGTAGGCCTAAAGATGTTAGTTTGATGAGATCTGAGCCGACAGATTGCTTACCTCAGCTTCAGATTGGACATGAAAGATTCGAGATCAACGCGGTCGAGGAGAACGAAGTCCCCAACGCCGAACTGTCTTCCCTCTTCCAAAACCGCTGCCATCCCGGTCCAAGGATCGATGACAATCCAGATCAGAAACTTTGACAGTCGACGATGTATCGCACACACATGGAAGTGTCCTGTATGTACACTACAGCAACTGCTCGGTTGTTTTCTATTGGTGCAGCTACCGCATAGGAGCCTACGCAGCCTGTAAGCTAGCCTATGCGTCATCGAGTCATTAGGGCCTACTTGCAACGCCTATAGCTGGCCTGACAGTAGGCCTACTCTTCGGAGGCCTATAGATACATAGGCCACTGTCGTCTGCTTGTTTGTCTCCTTACCTAAACGCCTTGCCGGTTATACCACGTGTAGCTGTAGGCCTGTGAATAGTAATTAGGCCGTGTACTATTGTCCCTCAGTGGTAGACGCTACACGTAGGCTACCTGGGCTGTCTACCTGAGCTTACCTGTATTGTCTGCTGTTCTGTCAAGCATATCCTTCATAGGCAAATATGCAGAAACACGGTCTTTTGTCGGAGTTTCGCATCAGTGCAATCTATTGCATGGCACCCATACAGCATAAATATAACTAGGCCTATAAATATGCATAATACACACCCGCATATATATATATATATATATATATATATATATATATATATATATATATATATATTTTCCCTCGAGGCTGACACGCTGGGAGCGCCTCTGAATAGTCTATGCTGTGAGAGGCGCTTTATAAATAATTATATAAGATAAGATAAGATAAGATATATATACACAAATATATGTATATATATGTGTGTGTACGTCCGTGTATATGCAAATGTGTCCAGTGCACTTATAATTATGCAGACTAATCAATATACTGCAGATGTCTATGCGTATAAACACAGATACACAAGCGTACGCACCAATACACAAACTCATACTGTTAAATGGGCGAGCCAAGACAGTGTCATTTAGTGTGACAGTCAAGTGGTTCTGCTTCTGGCCTGTCAATCAAGAGGTCAGAGTTCAGTTCCTGGCCAGGGCCGAAAGAATATTAAAGCATTTACCACTGCCTCTAGCGAATTTAGTTGTAAAAATTAAAGAAGCTATCGTCTGAACACTATCGTACTCAGATATATACATATATCTTTATATAAAAACTGTCCAAAATTTTTATTTAGAAAGCTTGTGCCGACCTTTCTTCTGTTTATTTAAATTTTTTGTAGCCCCACATCAACCATGGCGCAAATGAGGCTTGCTCAAAGGATGTATATAATTTATAGGCCTATACAGTGAGCGTCTCAGTATAGAGGGACTCAAATCGGCTGTTACCATGTATCAAGTGACACGGCGCTTATGGTTGCAGATAAAATCAGTTTGGTTTATGTAATATTCCTTGGACCAAAGTTGGGGTCAACCAAGTCTGAAACAATACCGAATTCAGGCCAACGAAAACTGTCATAGCCTTGTCTACGCATCCTTGGGCCAAATTGTAATCGAAAACCTTGCAGTTCTTCAACGCCAAATAAGCGAGTCCTAAGTCGTGCCAACTAGCTTATTCATCGGTACTCGAGAGCAAATCTGTTAAGTAGATTTGATCAGGTTTGGTTTCGAGTCAAAATGAGAAATATGTTGATGTGAAACACAAGACTGATTTAGTTAAAGGAGAACTGGAGTCGTGAAATAACACTGTGATTACTCATCTATTAAGATATACCTAAAACATGAGACCTGTCCATGAATTATTCAGATTTGCCTGCGAACATACATAGGCGTCGAACATTTCGAGTAGACGGAAAGCTTTTGCTGCGGAGACGACCTATTCCAAAACCTCTGGTTTTGTAGGCCAACCACTATGCGTCACTTACAAAGCCAACCGCCTATGGCTAAATGGCTGCTTCTGCATCAACCTTATTTATACCTACCATCAAAGTTCAAACCCTCGGGCCTCGACTTGCATAATTTTCTTTAGGTAATGGGCAGCTATTCCTTAAGGGAATCTCCTCGGTTGAAGTATACAAAATTATCACAGGATGACGGGTCGGAGTATTGATAAATCTGCAAGTCGTCGGCGTAAACGTGCGAAAGAATCCCGAAATTCGCAACGACCGCAACGACGTCAGCGATGTGCAGAACGAACAGTAGGCCTAAAAGTCCTAGGACACTGCCTTGGGGTCATGGGCGGAGTTTGGTATTAGTTCTAGGGGGCTAAAGCATGCCTTCACCTCCCCCCGTTCCGCATAGCGGCACCCCATTAAAAACGGAGGGGATTGGAGGCGATTTGAGCCCCACGAGTAGGGATCTGCCGGTAAAGGCATTTTGAGCATACTTGGTACTAATTTCGGCCTTCTGGTGAGAAGATATGGAAGGATTTTACTGCTTAAAAAATACATAATGGGAACGAAAGAAACCACGTTGGCAGCAAAATCATGGGCCACGCAGTTGACCGGCTGCATTTGCGTTACCGGGTACGTTTATTGTAACAACTTGCGGATTGATGTTACTTGGGATGCCGGCGTATTTGTCAACGTGCGCCTTGATTCCATCCTTATCGCAGTGCAAGTTTGGTATTAGTTCTAGGGGGCTAAAGCATGCCTTCACCTCCCCCCGTGCCGCATAGCGGCACCCCATTAAAAACGGAGGGGATTGGAGGCGATTTGAGCCCCACGAGTAGGGATCTGCCAATCCATCAACGGATTTGGCCATATCATCAAACTGTCCTTGTCGAAACGGAACTCCAACTGGCCAATTAATGTATCACAAAAGGCAGATACAGCTGATTATACCAGCTAGGGCGAATGCACTGGTTGCTTAATTGTGTCCATTGCTGGTGCGTGCTGAATCATCAATTCATTCGCGTTGTCCAAGTGCAGTGGCTACGAAGAAGTCTCGAAAGGATGACGGAGTTTTAACAGTCCTCTGACTTCTTGCGGCTGCTATGCCTTGTTTACTTGGACCAAAGTCACGTGTGCTGGCAGGAACTGGGAGAGATGGGATGTCTATTCCATGAGATTTGCACAGCTCTTCTGCTTGTCGTTATAGCACCACAAAACTTTTGTGCGATCTCCTGTTGTGGAAATTAAGAGTAAGTCGTTCGACAATGGCGCCAGCCTTGTCCAATGTGATAGCTGAGCACTGGAAGGCTTTGCGGGCAACATGGATGACGCGCAAAATGTCTTTAAAAAATTATCAGTGCAACCGCAAAATCGGCTTTCTGAATACGCAGGCCGAGACCAGCCGGTATACAGCCGAACAAGCCAAAACGGGATCGGAGAGATCCTCAAGAGACTTGACAATGGTAACATAGGCCCTAATTGATCTTGACAGCCTCAACGCTTTTCCAACGGCATGCTCAGCGTGTGTCACTCAGTTGAAGAAATCCTCTGGCCTTTAACCCAAGCGTATTCTGCATGTTAAGGAAAATCTCGTGCGAGCCTGGATTGGCTAAACATTTGTAAAGCTGCTCTGTTGTATTGAAGAAACCAACAGCCATGCGATTGACCCGGCAGGCGTCCACAAGCACTGTATTCAATCTGTGAGCCAAGCAATGGAAGTACATTGCGACAGGGTTACCAGCCATTTCGGATGCCAGAACATGCGGATTGGTGTTAGGATATTCCATTTTTTAAACTATTCGCAATGCTGCGTATCTTTCAGACTTCACTGTCTGTCCCTGCTCACTGAATACTTCTGTCATTATCATTCATCGGTCATCACTATACCTTAATGACACACGATCAAGTCTCTAGGTTCATGGGGGTGGGAGGCTTAGCCTCCTAGCCCCAGGCTGCCGAGAATTCCGAATTCGTATTCACCCAAAAAATGTTATGCCACATGCGTGTTGCATTTTATGAAGACCAATTCGCACAGTATTTTCTTACCAAGACTCTGTGGAGCCTCATAAAAATTCCGCCATGTGAAAAAATACGTTCCACATGTCCTGAAGTCGCTGGCACACTTTCAACCTCAAGACAAAGACCAAGACCAAGACTTTTGGTCTCAAGACCAAGGAAAAGACCAAGACTTTTAAAAACAAACTCGACTGCACTCGAGACCAAGACCTTGGTCTCGAGGACAACAAGACTGGATACCACCGATGGGTGTGCCTGTCAGACCGAATCTGTGCTGCATCCGCCGGGGTAGAATCGAAAATTCAACGGTATCGATGGCCGAGCTCAGAAAGAGCATTGAGAGGAGTGTTGCTTTCCATGTATCCATGGCAGAGTGAACATCCGATATAAGCTTCAGTATGGCGGCTCAGTCGAGTGAAATGTCGATATATGCAGATTGTTCAACAGGAATTAAGGTGTTGTGTAGAAGGCAATAAGGTAAATGCAATAAACTGTGAAGAAAGGACACGTTTGAGATCGGTCTGCAATTTGTTAGAATCCGGGTATCGAGACTGGACTTTTTCAGGACAGTTGCGACTGTTGCATATTTTTTACTTGAAGGAAAAATGCCTTGTCAAAGTGAAGCGTTACAAAGAAAAGTGACAAACAGCGCAATCTGATCGACAAACCGCCTCACAATCCAAGTTGGTTCAGGATCAGTGTTTAATCTAGACGTCTTTTGGGGGGGGGGAATTTCCCCCCAGGATTGAAGTTTCCCCCCCCAGAGCTCAGCAATATTGTAAGGTAGAGACCTTTTGGGGGGGAAATTCCCCGAGAAACCTTGTTCCCCCCCCCCAGAACAGGGGGACTAGATTACACACTGGTTCAGGATCAAGCTCACAATTCTTTTTCGGACCATCCAAGATGAGTCGACGAATGGTAGCGACTTCGTATGGAAAGAATTTATCAAGAGAATAAAGAAGAGCACCGGTTGTCGTACAGATGGTACAGATGCCGATAGCATCGGGGACCAAACGGGGTCAACCACATCAAGGAATGTCCTGAAGGAATCAGACGGGATCAGATCGTCAGACGGCATCACTGAATCCTTCTTCCTCCTGCTCTTCTCATAATTATTTTGTGTGTCCGCAGCTGTCCTTCACCTCCGTCTCCCAGTTCGTGCTCTGCTTCTGCTCGTAAAGTTTAGCATAGTTCGAACCTGCTAACTCTGTTTTTAGATCGACGATGACGGCGCTTCATAGCTCGAGACTTCCTTCTGGATGCCGCATGTTCCCCGTCAACCCACGGTGTGAGTGGTTGAACAGGGCGCAACTCAGAAGGGGGATCAAATTTTGAGATGGAATGATTTAATTATTAAACTAACTACTTTATCTTGAAATATAATATCCATTTGAAATTTAAATAAATGTAATAAAATTAAGTAACAACAAATTAAAGTGCGTGTAAATAATATTATCAGAGAGATAACGGACAGTGCTCATTTAAAAATTGTCGTTTGAACATATTTATAGTAAATATTATATTCGAGAGAACAGATTTGGTCGTTATTGGTTAAGTTGATCTTTAGTGGTTGGTGCTATATTTTACACTTGGCAAAGAGCGCAATTTTAGCTTGCTACGTTCCTGGATATTGCTTACGTACCGTACGTCTGGTACATGTTTTCCAAAGCGTATATAATGTACAGGTACTAGTAGGCACCCGTTCTGTTTATTATTTCTGATTATAGACAGTTTTAGCCATCGCAAGGAGAGAATTAAAATGCCTGTTCAAATCTACAAACACTTGACCTACTCGTGACTTCACAGTAATTGCATAGGCCTAACTTAGCCTAATTTCACAGTAACTCTATGACCATGAATACTTTAGTACCGATCTAAATGTAGGGCCCTCTAATAATAATTAGCCCTAAACTGGGCTTCATGTATAGCATAGGCCCAATAAACAACCGCACAGCTAAAGATCTATAGGCACATAGTACCTTCATAAGTTCTACGAATTAGGCATAATTTAGGTTAAGACCTCTATACCGCCTAATTACCGCCTAATTGAAATCTTAATTTAGGCTCAGGCGTGTTTACCATCTGATGAAACATGTCATTAAACGTTAGATTCATATTAATTAAGTTCTAGCTAAGTTTTGATTTTTTTAAATGAACAGACACATTATATTAATCACACTGTCGAGTCGTGACCAGCAATTAATCTGCTCAGCCAGTGATCTATTGGGGTGCCACAGTTTAGCGGGCCTTGCCCTTAGTGGCATCCCATTAGATATACACCTGTTATAGTATTTTCCATTCAGTTTACCTTTACTCAAATGAGTGATGATCATATAATTTTGTTGGATGGATCTTATCTTGATTATTAACATCGATTGTGTGTATTGTGTATATTCTAATAAAGAGTTATTTGATTTGATTTGATTTGATTTGATTTGATATACCGTAATTATAGTAAACATGTGCGATACCATATTCTCTGGCTGTTTGCAGATGCTAGGCTGTTTACTGTATAGGCTAACACAAAGGCCTACATAGTTTTTTAAAAATAGAACAAACCTATGTCAAAGAGATAAAACAGCAAGCTAAGATCAGTGTGGGAATTGTAGAAGAAAGCTGGGGGTGGAGGGGTTGAACATATTATCCGTATTTTGCAAACCGACGTCAACAAAATTAGAAAGCCACTGATTTCAACGCTAGCAGTTTTGCAAGTCAGACTCGAATCAAAATCAATTTCTTTGTTGCGAAAATTCAAAAATACATACATGATACACCGTGAACATTTCTTCTCTTTGTCAGAGACTCGGAGTCAAATAATGCTAAATCACACTAGCACAACTGAGGGGGTTGGAAACGACCCCCTTGGGTTTGCAATGAAGACTTTAATTAGCTGGGAGTCCTAAGAAAAACTAGGGAATTTGAACCCACAAACCCCCGACAATTCCCACCCTGGCAAGATACCACCAGACATTGCTGTCAAATTCTGTTCGGTCACTTCTTCAACGACATTCAGAACTGAATTTCAACCCCATCTGTCTCAGCTTGCATATACAACGTAGCTTTGCGTCTGGAGATTTATCTGATTAATAGGATTTCGACCGATTACCAACGGATTATGATTTTTGAAGCGACCATCAATTGCTGCTTTTTGCATAAGGAAAAGGCGCCGCAGAAGTCACTAGATTACCTTGGAGCTGTTAAAGTAATAATGTTATTGAACATCAATTTTCTCAAACAGGTAGGGCCTACAGCTGTTTGAATAGGTGCACCTATCCATATCCTGTAAATATAAATTAGCAGCATAGGCATAAGCTGTCTCGAACTTATGTCTACCAGAAGAAACCTCTGTCTACATGTATGTTCGAAGCTAGCATATTAAAACAATTTAAGCAACAGCTAGGTACCACTACGGAAGAACCGAATTCTATCCAGTGAACCATTTGCTTCTAGGACATTTCGCCCCCGAAAGAATCGCCCCCGGTAGATTCGTTCTCCACATTTCGCCCCCCGGAAGTTTCGCCCCCCGGAAGTTTCGCCCCTGAAGATTGGCCCACGTATATCGATTTTCAAGCGTCATATTTTCATCGGTGATCCAGCTTCTAGTCTTAGTTATATTTTCATCGTTGATCTCGCTTCTAGTTTTAATTTTATTTTTTATCGTTGATCCAGCTTCTAGTCTTAGTCTTAGCTATATTTTCATCGTTGATCCCGCTTCTAGTGTCATTTTTATTTTTATCGCTGATCTAGCTTCTAGCCTTAGTTATACTTTCATCGTAGATCCAGCTTTTATTTTTATTTTTATTCTAATCTTAGCCTTATCCAGCAGCTTAGTTATGGTCAAAGTTGTAATGAAAATTACCTATTTTATTTATTTCAGTTTTGCACTGCCAAATATGACAGAACGTGAACGTGTGTAATCGAACCGCGGAAAGACAAAGCTTATTCATGGAGCAAAAACCAAAATAAATAAAACAGATAATTTTCATTACCACTTTGGCCATAACTAACTGGATAAGACTAAGACTAGAAGCTGGATCAAGGATGAAAATATAACTATGACTAGACGCTAAATGAACGATGAAAATATAACCAAGACTAGAAGCTGGATCAACGATGAAAATATAACGCTTGAAAATCGATATACGTGGGCCAATCTTCCGGGGGCGAAACTTCCGGGGGGGGGGGGCGAAATGTGGGGAGCGAATCTTCCGGCGGCGATTCTTCCGGGGGCGAATTTTCCGTATCCCGAACTATTTATTATCAATACATCTTATGTTGTGAGAAACAGGTAATAAATTTGCAATGACCTTTCCTTTCCCTGTATCTTTCATACCTTGCAATTATACACAATTTAGGTCAAATGGGCCCCAATAAGGAGGAACTGAACTCTTTTCATTGAAACATTTAGTATGTCAGCAATTCATGATGAGTGGTCGCTTCGATAAGACGAATTATTAACGCTGTCTGTCTTGAATTTTAATAAATAAATTTCGTTCATGCATAATCCTTTTTACTTGATGACGTCTTTCAAGGGACATCCGTGAGCGTATAACACGCGCGCTGTACACAGTCGCATCGCTATATAGGCCCTATAGGGCCTACACTGCGTCTAATTTATTGGCTTTGCTTCAAGTTATAATTAACAATTATGCGCGACTATAACATGCATCCACCATAAAAAAAATTGTACGTCATAGTCAATTGTAAAACTTATTTAATTATAGGCCTGTAAATGAAGTAATAAAGATTAGGCTTAGACTTAATTAGATTTAGACTTTAGTGTGACTGCATCCTTTAATATAAGCCTAATTGTCATTTTCTCCTTTGTATGCGTGTACGTATGTGTGCGTATGTATGTATGTATGTATGTATGTATGTATGTATTTATGTATGTATGTATGTATGTATGTATGTATGTATGTATGTATGTATGTATGTATGTATGTATGTATGTATGTATGTATGTATGTATGTATGTATGTACGTACTATGCATGTAAGTATGCATGGACGCTTGTGCGCATGTATGTATGTGTGTATGTATGAATGTATACGTATGTAGGCTATGCGTGTGTATGTATGTATGTACATGTATGTTCGTATGTTTGCATGTTTGTGCATATGTGTGTATGTGTGTATGCATGCGTATGTATGTATGTATGTTTGTTCATGTGTATGTATGATGTGCGCATGTGCGTATGTATTTGCAACTGGCGCTCATTTCTTTGTGTTAGACCCTTGAGCCGATAGAAAACTGTGGTCCTATATAAGGTTCTTGACATAAACCAGCGTCCTGAGGATTTGTCATTTGCTTCTGTATACTGCTTGCATACAAAGGAATCTGTTGCACGCGTGTTGCTCATGGCTGTAAGTCCGAGTACACAGTATAGTATAGCAGTATACCATATACACAGTATAGCAGCATTTGATTTTCATCAAGGAATAGACGGTTAGGACTCTCAAGATCCTCATTAATCAGATTTCGGACGTATTCGAGGTTCACTGAGCACTATAGGCGAGCACTATATATTCGTCCGGCATTCCGCGTTAATCAACGACCCAAGTAATGTCTCTGATTCGATTCTCATAAAATCCTATGCTGATTCCTCATCACCTCGCCGCTCCAGTTCCAAGCACCATCCACCGTAGCCGTCTGCTTGCAAGGTCTGACCTTTGGGTCCGGATTTGGAATCAAATCCTCCATATCTGCCTCACCGAATTTACATTTGACTGTTGATTAGCTGCTTTCCACGACTTCGATATATTGGGAACGCCGGATAAGATATTGGTTACGATTACGAAGTCTCAACAGGGTTCAACGATCCTAACCTGTGGGGTTTGGATAAAGCAAGTTTTCATTTTGATGTTTTGTTCTAAATGTGCATGCATTGCATGTATCCGAACTTGTGCGTAAAACCTCGTAAGGACAATGTTCGATTTCCTCAGGAAAGACATTTTTGTTCAAGTATAATGAATGCATAAAATAGAAAATATTCTTTAATCGAATTGGAATTTTTCAAGAGGGTCTATACTTGTTTGAGTCTAACACGCATGCTATTTAAAACTTATAAGCGTCCAGTTATAAAGCATAGTGAAAGCTAAAACAGTAAGTTGGCCTGTGTATCAGACGATTGCAAACAAAATGTGCGACCCACTGTAGTCATAAGTTTTAAATTTTGAACACTTTTACTCGACCGCTGACTGCAATTCCACTGGCATTGACTGTGTTAACAGCCACATATAGCAGCCTTTGTTTTTCGTCAAGGAACAGACGGTAAGGACTCTCAAGATCCTCATTAATCAGATTTCGGACGTATTCGAGGTTCTGGTTTAGAAGCACCACTCTCTTGTTTCCAGTGTCTGCGACTAGGATGCAATTCTTCTTGTTCAGCTCCAGTCGTCCTGGTATGTTCAGCTGGCCCACTCCAGAACCTCGAACTCCTCCGTAGCATTTGATCGTTTCTCCGTTTCCGTCCACAAGACAGACACGGTGCAGTGCAGGTGGTGGACCATAGCCATGACAGACGGCGTAGCGATTAGAGGCCACTTTGATGCTCTGGCGTGGATTCGAAATATTGCGGACTGTGACCTCACTAACGAGACTTCCGTCTGGAGTAAATTCCTTCACCTTTTGACTAATGGATGCAGTAACGAGGATGTTCGCTCCGGTGTAGAGACTTGACCCAGCAAGACCCAAAGTAGTCTGATCTTTCTCCCTAAAAGACCACTGCCTCACGTTTCCGGAGGGCACTTGGACGACGGTCAGATTGACTGCATTGAACCAGTTGGCGATGAAGAGAGACCCTGTCGATGGATCGTTCCTAGACTGAACCATGTCGTACGGACCTCCAAGGTTTTCAATACTCATGTTTCTCTTGGGTTGAAAGGTGCGTCTGTCGAAGACTTCAATGTTCGGAGTTGAGTCTCGAATTACGTAGACTTCCCTGCCAATCGGTTGGACTCCGTAGACAGGTCTGCCTACCGGAGAGCGTTGAATCAAAATGGGTGTTTCTCTAAATCCACACACGTCGCCCCTCGTATTCCGCATCTCTTCGTCTAAATAATGCAATATATATATATATATATATATATATATATATATATATATATATATATAATTATATTTGTTTGCCTGCCTGACCTCTTTGGACTTTGTCCTTGAACCGATTTCGACCCTACCTGCCATGCATACCGATTTTGTTTGACTAAGTGCCTGTGAATAAGCTGGTTCCTTCAACTCCGCTTTTTGGACGCTGTATAAATCACGAGGCAGTGTAAGCATATTCAATGAGAGAGTTAATTTAGGCATGTAGGCATCTATAGGCAATGAGAGATTGCATAAAGGTTAAAGGTCCACGTATACAGTAAGCTTAGACTGTCATCCACAAGGAAAATGCTGCAAGAAATAGGCATTCGAGAGGTCAGACAAAAGACCCAAGTTATCGTAAGTTTACCAATTTTAACCATATGGTATGTGCGTTTGTAACGTTTATTTAACGACGCCGTCATATCGAAGATGATTGACGTCAGATGGTATGGTATGGTACCTTGGAATTTATAAAACGTCTCTCAAAGTGCGCATTATTCAGAGGCGCTCTCAGCGTCTGAGCCTCGCGGAAACAGAAAAGACTTTAAACGATGAACAACAGATATATATATATATATATATATATATATATATATATATATAGAGAGAGAGAGAGAGAGAGAGAGAGAGAGAGAGAGAGAGAGAGAGAGAGAGAGAGAGAGAGACCAGTAAGTAGGGTCCGACGCAGTACCAAGGGAAGCGAGTTCCATAAAGATGGGCCCACGACATGCCGACTATGTAACAAATACATAGGTAGAGGTATGTATTATGCAAATATACATGTAATTTTATGATAATGGGGCTTTTAACTGATTTTTTGCTGGACTTTTGTATGCCTTGCAGGTTGAACCCATAGTTTGTATATCAGAAGCCTATATATATATATATATATATATATATATATATATATATATATATATATATATATGTATAATTATATATTAAAAATACTATGTTGTCATTATTAATAATATTTTTATTTCCATCATTTTAAAACCTGAGCTATGCATATATATATATATATAATATATGATTGAATACATGCATGAATGATCGAATAAATGAATTTTTGTAAATGAATATTTTTATACTATAGTGAGTTTCGTGTAGATTTGTGAGTTTCTTTACATGCATGAAATTCGATCATTTGGGTTTAATTGTCAGAGCAATAATTGTGCTTTGGAAAATCGGAGTTTACTTACGGAAGCGAGGAGGAGGTACGAAACCACCTGAAACCATCACCAGCTGCAGCATCAGGCACCATTTACTCATCTTTGGTTCAGTTGTCAGATCTGAAAATTGAAAAAATTCGCTGATGGTGATGATGATGATGATGATGATGAAGACGACGAAGATGACGCTTATATAATAATAAAGATAATGATGATAATAATAGTAATAATGACAATATGATAATAATATTAAGTCTGTGAGAAAACGCTTCAAATATCCCGCTTCTCCCCATCCTTTCCCAACATTTTCCGCACTCTACCAAGCAAGAGACAGATTATACTCAGCCTCATGCGCCCTTTAGCTGTAGACTCCCCGCGAGGTCTGGTGATCTTCTACCCCAGAATGTCTTGGACTGTGTAACAGTGTGTAAGTTGTGCTGTCATCTGTCCAGTGTGATTCTACTTACAGATTTTATTTTAGTTTCAGTTGCAGTTATAGTCAATGGTTCTTCCTTTTAGTTATAGTCACAGTTAGGCCTATAGTTAGTATAATTTTTAGTTATAGTAATGTTATATTTACTGGATTTTTTATTTTAGTTAGTATTTTGTTACAATAAAGCTAAGCGAAAATCACATTGAAAAACAGAGCCGCTTGCAGATTTGAGTATGTTAATTTTACTGCACGCCAATGTCTCACCTGTTTCGATTGTCTTCGCTGAGTTCCTTCAATACTGCAGCGTAGACTTCTTTCTGTGTAGGTGGGTGGTAATACTTGAGACGATTGAGTAGATAAGTCGTGTTTTTATCGGCTATCAGCCGGCGACATAACTTCTCCTCATTAACACCAACACCGCTGATGATCCACGAACTTTTATTTTTCACTATTCCAAAAAGCAAGTATCCTAAATATCCCTGATGAAATCCATAACTGGCTTCATAAATACTTTCAGGACAGAAGTCATATCACAAAATTTCAGGGTTCCTCGGGACCAAAAAACATCGACTCCAGTGTTATTCAGAGGTCGCTATTGGCCCCGCATTCTTTGCCATAAATTACTAAGATCTTCACCCAAAACATCCTTCTAATTTCATCGCTAAATTCGCTGGTGACACCTACATTCTATAGGCTCCTCTAGCATAGATATCGCCCAGGAAGAATTTGCTCATATCTCCTCCTGGGGGTGTACAAACAATCCTCGCCTCAACCCCCACAAAATCCGCGAATTAATTACCTCCACCAGAGGGAAAGTAATCCCCTCCACCTCCCTAATTATTCCTGGTGCTATCCGCGTCGCTTCCCTGCGAGTCCTTGGCGTCACCATCCGCTCCGACCTCGGGATGGACCCAACCAGATCGCTGGAGGGCTTTCTCTGCCATTAAGGAACCACCCGGCATTTCTCTGACCGATGGCAGAAGACAAGACGGAATCACGCTGATGTTTTGGCTTTTCACAAACAATTCAGCCTTTCAAACTCGTTCCTTGTCGCAATAATTCTCCTTGCCAGAATTGGATGACACGTAGACTTAGGCCTATCGTTTCCGATGTCATTAATAATCTCCGTATGCCTTTGCAAAATCTGTCTATGGATTAGGGCCTATGCAGTATGCAGTATGCATGGCTCAGGTTAAAAAAAACTATGATGAAAATAAAATATTATTAATAATGACAAAATAGTATTTTTAATAATAATATTAATATTGATAATAGTAATAATAATAATAATAATAATAATAATAATAATAATAATAATATAATAATAATAATAATAATAATAATTATTATTATTATTATTTATTTTTTTTTGCCCTGAGGTACTTCATTCCATCAAGGTCTTAGAGATTAGATAAGTTATTTTTCTGGAACGGTAAGGTTATTTTTCTTATTATTATTTTCATTATTATTGCTTTGTATTGCTTTGTGCCCTTGGCATTTGAAACTCTGGGTCCAATAAACCAAGAAGGCCTCGCATTGATCAACCTCCTCGGCTACCGCCTGGCCCAAATATCAGGAGACAACAGAGAGACTACTTTTCTTTTTCAGCTCTTATCTACGACAATCCAACGATTCAATGCAGTCGCTTTTGGTAGCACCTTCTGCACTGGTAAAACCATCTGTGAAGAATAGCCATTTCAGAACAAAACCCCCTAGCTTTTGAACTACTGAGGTATCATATATGTACCTCGGGGAAAAGATAATAATAACGTTAGTCATAATAATCGTAATAATGACGACGACGATAATAATGACGACAAAATGCACAATATTTTCAATACTTTCGATACAGTCATTCCGTAAAATGTTTTCAAGTTCATCTGGTCCACACCAGAAATGCTTAGATAATCTAATCTAATGTAGGCCCTAATCTATTTACTCGACTTCTGTCATGCTCACCTATTCTTTACGTTATGATTAATCCACGCTACTCTGCCGAATGTTAGCTTACTCTATGCGGCGTAGGTGATACCTTCGGCGTTTTCATAACATGTAATTTGTTTTCGGAAAAAGGATGTGCCGCCTAATTGGCCGATAAGTTAGGGTATTTCCAGAATTAATGTAGGGCTCTTCGACGAAATTCCCGCAGACCTTTTTGTTTACGCTGTATCATATCACGGATCTACTGTTATGGTAACAGAGGCCGTTGTCGTCGGCAAAAATTATGACAATTTCAAATTGTTGCATAGGCTACTGATGTTGTATTATCATTAATTGCGTTTAATCGCTTCGACAGCAATTCCGTCAAGTCCTCTTCAACGACTCTGGCAGTCACAAGATGTCGTTAAAATACGTGGCATATAAAATCCGCTCCTCCAGTAAGACATCTTTAAAACGCTTTAATCTCAGCCATAGATAATCGCGAATTGCCTTTAAGTCTAGATCCTATGCATCCTCAACCTATTGGTTATATAATATGGGTTTTTATACTAGTTCGTCTAGTATAATTATAACTATCCGAGGAAAGAGGTAACTAGCCCACTCTTAAGTGAAATGATAGAAGTGAGATACGACAACGGTATTAAAGATTTAAATTGTATTAATGATACAAAACATATGACAATGAATTTACGTTAATTCCATGACAGAAAACTGAATGTTAAACTTACACTGAAAATATAAAGAACTCTTTACTTCACCAGTCACGACATGATCCAGAGGTTACGTCAGAACTCGTCGTGAACTCTCTGAAATCTCTGAATGCTAATTCTTCCTTGCGGGCTGTATTAAAAACCCTTCCTTGGAAGTCTAACCACGCTACGCTTCTCCGTGGCAACTCTTGAATGGACGGGGCAATGATAGTCATCTGTCAGCTCTTACATTTAACCAATGGAAAGGGAAACGCTTATCAATTACGTCATTGACTACGACAAATATCTCACAGACCATATATTAACCCATAATTATATTATATTGGACTGCCCACCTGTAATCCCTAAGAATTATAGTGTGCCCAAGTGGGAGTGACTAAATATCGTTATCATAGTTAGGTCAATGTCCACAAGATGTCGCCTACACTAACTACTGCTACACAAAATAAAACCCACAGTTCCATTTAGACACCTATAAAACGCCGCCATTCTCAGATACATATTCACCGGTCGCCTTCAATATGTTATGAATGTTTTTTTATGTCAATGTAGATCAAATTAATGTGAAATTCTTTTTTAAAAAGAGCCTTATATGACCATCAAAAGAACATTTATGGTTAAAAAGTGAAAAAATATGAAAAAGAAAATGAAAAAGAAAAGAACCGATATGGTCAAAAAAGAGCCTTTGGGCCAAATAGAAAATGAATAGAAGCCATATGGCCAAATAAATAATGAGACATATGTATCGACGTGTGTATATATAAAAATATAAATTAAAATATTAATCTATATATTTAAAAAAAGATGAACTACTACCACCTGTCAATCATCGGCATCTCAACAACCTGCCAAACAAGGAAACAAACGACGAGACAACCAAAAGAAAGAAAGAAAGAAAGAAAGAAAAAAAGAAAAGAAAGAATCTGATGACAGAAAGTTATACGAACATGAACTGAAATATATAAAAAAACTTTAAAGATGTCAACGGCCTTTGTAGCCATAAGATGTCGTCAAACTTCGGAATAATAATAATAATAATAATAATAATAATAATAATAATAATAATAATAATAATAATAATAATAATAATCGCTAGATCAATGATTCACCGGTGGTAGGAAGCATAACCATGCCCGTATTGCTTACTAACCGCAGACGGCAAGTACACTGCTTGTGCTAGAATGCGCATAGCTACAAACTGAATGGGTCAATGAATACATTCCTTGTTATTTAAAGCTGGACAGTGTTGCTTAGTTATTAGCAAAGCCATTGCAATTTGGTTGACGAAGTCGCATTCACGAAGTGAAATAGTGCGCTAGTACGTGCGGAAGGTTTTATAGGCCTACATAGAATTAAATTCTGTGAAATAACACCAGGCATGTAGGCTACCATATTAATTTTATTAGTTTCACTTTCTTTGTTACTATTTTATTTACAAGGAAGAATATTAGTAAAATTGCTCTGTCAGTTTATATCTCAAATTAATTTTGAAAATTTGGCAATTAATGTCTTATTAACATGACTCATCACATATCTTCCATTGCCAGAGCATGCTACTTCCACCTTCGCCGAATTCGACAAGTGAAACGCTGCATAAATGAATATCAATATATATCAATATTCGTTTAATTCAACAAATCCAGTTGACAATAACGCAACAGATTACAGAGGCACAATAATAATAAAATGGCATAAAGAGGAGAGAATAAAGGGAGGTGTTAATTAATACACATCTTTGAACAAAACACGAGGGATAAAATTACATTTATCTTTAGCTGGAAGGGTAAAATTGTGAGTTCTTGTCCTTAAGTCGTAGTTATTTTGTCGTGGGGGAGGAAAAATACTACGAAGAACATGATGAGGCTGGCAACAGATTTTTTTAAATAAGCCAGCATCTGCAGCATCAATCATGTTATCCAAACTTGGAATGGAAGGCAGAAGGAAACCTCTGCGCATGGTTCGATGTAACATGCGTTCTAACCTATCCCTATCATATTTGCTGGTAAAATCCCACTAGGCCGGAGAGGCCTACAAAAGGTGATAAATAGTGGTAGCCCTTGTTATATCATGCAAAGCCTGAGGGGACAGACCATGCATGGTCTCTCAATACCCTGAGCGCGTACAGGGAGGTGGAACTTGATGTCAGGACTTTGCCAACATGTTTAGACATGCTGAGGTTGGAGCTAAGGGTTACCCCTAGAACTTTAAGAGTAACAACTCTTTCTGCTCCCTGAATGATGGGAGGAATGTTTAGCCCTTTCTGACCCCTTTTGGAAAAAGATTCTCTCGAGTTTTCGTTGGGTTTAACTTGAGGTTATTATTTTTAGCCCATATCGCAATGTGATCATATTCTTCAACCACTGTTCGAATAAGCTGCCAGCGTATTCTTGTTGACGCCCTCGTCAACTCTTGCCTCGACTACTGCAACTCTGTTCTATCCGGTCTTCCCTCACTGACACTACAAACTCTATCATTTGTTCTTCACACGGCAGCTCGTCTAATAAAAGGCCTTGGTCCTAGACATCATATCACACCAATCTTGCAACGACTACACTGGCTTCCCATCCGTGCACGTATCGCCTCTAAAATCTCCGTCTTCATATTCCATATCCACTCTGGAACCTCTCCCTCGTACATGACATCTATAGTCACGTCATGTTCTGCTACAAATTCCAGAGGACTCCGATCGGCCGCGCGAGGGGATTATACCATACTTCGCACCGACCGGAAGTTTGGTGGTCGTGCCTTCTCGGTCTGAGGACCAATAGAATGCAACAGTCTTCCAACTAGGCCTACAGTCTGTCAATGCACATCTCTTGCTCAATTTAAATCAAAATAAAAACTTCATCTAATCACATTGCACTATGGCTAGGAATGCAGCGCAACGCGCTCTCGTCCAAGACTGGTTGAAGTGCGCTATAAATCTTTAGGTGTATTTAATTGTATTAATCATTTGCACAGACTGACCACCAGCGGTAGACTATATTATAAACGTAATGTCTTGTTATGCATCTAAACTTGCAAGTGGTATGCGATAAGTGCGATTAGCCTTGGTCCGTGTTGGTAGACTCTGCGGTCATTTCTATCATCTCACAGACGCAGAGAATTTGTCACTTTCTTCTGTCGTTGTTCTCCATCTACCTGCCAAATCTGCAGTTCCAAATCCTAACATCATCCACCGTAGCTGTTTACTTGTCTAAACTTTGAATCTGGATTTGGAACCCATTCTGATCAAACCTGCAAGACCTATTGTGTTCGAGACTAAGTGTCTGTGAAGAAGAAGATTTCGAACAACTTAAATGTTTTTGCGCTGAATAAACTGTAGATGACGAAAAAGATTTCAATGTTGAAATCTAAGAAGTAACCGTATAAACTCTAAAGAACTTAATGTTATAATTTTTAAATTGTGATGTGTGACTTATGTCGATGTCTAATGCACAGAGAATCAACCGATGGCTCACCAAAACCAAGTCGTTATTGGGTCAACACCCGAAAGATAACTCCGTAGAATTGATCAGACGATCCAAAAGTCATTGTTTAGACGTTAAGCTCCAAATTGTCATCATACACCCGTTCGGTTTCATATTTTGAGTTAAAGCCATTAATAGAATTATCATACAAGCAAACGTGACATCTCAGGGACCTAATGAGATGGTTGGTATAAATGCGAACACAGCAAATAACATTACAACTAAAACACTGTGTTTCGTTGCATTACGATTACGAACCCACTGTATTGCATTATGTCAGGTTGGGCAATTCGACAACTTGTTTACTTTGGTTCTATCTTATAAGAACCATGGTCCAATTTTACATAATGTCAAAGGCCTATATCCCTACTGATTGTCCTTTGTAGTAACTGTGACAAAATGTATCGGTTCCCTCCTCTTGTAAGCTTGAGTTGGACTGGCTCTTTGGGGTCTTTGATTTTTTGTGTGTTTTTGGTTGTTTTTGATGCTGTAATGTTTGACGCTGTATGCATTTACTCCGGAGGAAAACCACTCCGGAGGAACTTATTAGCGCTGAAGTGTCTTTGCTAGCTTCATTAATATGCATTTACTCCGGAGGAAAACCACTCCGGAGGAGTTTATTAGCGCTGAAGTGTCTTTGCTAGGAGTTTGCTAGCTTCATTAATATGCATTTACTCCGGCATGCATTTACTCCGGAGGAGTTAGGTGATGGGTCGGAAGGAATATAAATAGGAGTAGAGTCAAGAAGGAAGAGGAGAAAATCAGAGAGAGTCAGAGTAAAGAGGTCGCGGATACATTGTCGATCGATTTGTCGAATTGTAATTCGTGGATCTATATGATACAGACTGTCAGTAACTTGCGAACAGTGATCGCGATTTGGTTGCGAATTGTATATTGAGTTAAGTGAATCGGAATTAAAAGTTGATTCGGAATTTCACGTGTCTTCTTGAGTCTCCTGCCAGACCACGGGAGCCGGGCGCACGATGGGACATCCGGATAATTCGACGAGGTCTCCTGGGTTAACGTGGCATCGAGTTGTCCGCAGCCTACCACTTACAGTTCCCGATACTCCAGGGAAATGCGCATAAACGCCGGCTGTTACGCAACATAATTAATTAGGTTGACAGACTATTAGTCAAACGTTTAAGGAACAATGACATATTACTTTGAAATCCTGTTTTGTATCGTGTGTATTCATGCAATAATGAGTATTCACCGAAGGCTGTAATACTGCATCCGCTCTTGTTAACTAGAGGCCACTATGCAGATCTGTAGGATTATTAACCCTGGGCAGGCGTCAGCTACTATTAAAAGGCAATTTAATGAAGCTAGTAAATCATACTTTTCTGAGCTACTATCACAGGTAGATTTTACTACTGTGAATGAGCACTGTAAGAATAATGACACAAATACAGCCTATGACTCTTTTATCTCATATAACTGAAGCATATAATATAGCTTTTCCGGAAAATATAATTAAACCTCGTACGCATAAAATGAGTGCTAAACCATGGAAGCCCGAAGGTCTTTTGAAATCATGCAACAACAAAAATAAATTATATTCTAACTTTATTAAGAATCCAACTCCGGGAAACAAACATAAATTTACTGCATATAGAAACCTTTTTAAAAGCCTGAAAAAGAAATCTATAAAGAACTATTATAATAGGGCCTACGGAATTTCTGAAGCATAAAAATGACCTAAAAAAACCTGGTCAACTATTAGACTGGTGCTGAACCAGAGTCCACCTGACTCAACCATAGGATCATTAAACAGGGATGGTCATATTATAATGGATAATACAATGATAGCCGATAGTTTAAATGTGCACTTTACCCAGGTGGCCAAAATACTTTGTGAAAAGATTCCAGATACCTGCTCCTCCTTCACTGATTACCTCCCGCCTTCCCTACCTTCATCGTTTGCATTGTACCCTACTAGTGCAGAAGAGATTATGTCTATATACTCAACAATGAAAATATCTCACAGCATAGTTCCCGATTTCCTTGATCCAGCTGTTATTGGCTCCAATTTAGAATATATTTCTAAGCCTTTGGCCAATATATACAACTGCTCAATGGCTAATGGTGTAGTACCTTTAAAAATGAAGTTAGCTACTGTTACTCCAATTTTCAAACAAGGTGATAGGGAGGACCTAAACAACTACAGGCCTATTTCTATTTTATCATTATTTTCAAAAATACTCGAAAAGGTCATTTGCCATAAACTCTATGATTTTGCTCATAAACAGAAAATACTTTTTCCTTATCAACATGGATTCAGACCGGGTTACTCAATAACCTTACCCCTAATAAATATTCACGACAAAATATCTCAAGCCATTGACAATAAGGAATTCGTCATGGTGATCTCCTCGATCTGTCGAAGGCATTCGACACGGTAAATCATAAAATATTAATTGAAAAGCTTTTTAACTATTGAGTAAGAGGACTACCACTGGCTTGGTTTCAAGATTATCTCTCATCACGATACCAGCAAGTAAAATGTAACGGGATTAGATCCTCATTTAGATGGCTTGAGTTTGGAGTTCCTCAGGGGTCGGTCCTTGGACCATTACTATTTTTGATTTATATCAATGATCTTCCTAGAGCGTCTTCCTTACTTAATTTTATATTATTTGCTGACGACTCCAATGTATTCTATTCTAATGCCTCGTATAAGGGCCTATTTAATATAGGGCCTAACTAATAAGGAACTAATGCTATTTGCTAACTGGTTTAAAGCCAACAAATTATCGCTAAATTTAAACAAAACCAATTACATCCTATTTTCAGCAAGGGGTAAGATCAGAAACCAAACATTAGAAAAGCTTATAATTGACCTGATTGACATTCCCCAGGTAGACTCGGTTAAATTCCTAGGGGTTTACCTTGACAAAAACTTACCTGGAAAGAAAATATTGAGCAAATATCCCACAAATAGCAAGGAATATTGGGGTGATAAAAAGAATCCCCTACTTACTATCAGCTGAAATATTAAATACTCTTTAATATACTATGATTTACCCTTACCTGTGTTACTGTAATTTGGTGTGGGCTTCTAACTATAGTTCCAGGCTTGGTAAATTAGTTATACTACACAAAAGGATTATCTATATAAATAAAGCAAAGAATCTGTCCCTCTGTCTGTAGCACGCGATCTTTGACCGGAATGCATTTCTACACCTTTCGAGCTTTTCACTCCAAACCTTCACTACTCTCTCGGGGTGGGCATTACACACCCAGTGTGAGGCTTCGCGCCCCCGTTTTCACCGCTACCATGGTCTCCCGGGCAAAAACTCTCCAAAAACCCCACTTTTTACAAATTCAAGTCGACCTATTTTCATTCGCCAGATGGAGCCGCCCGAGAAGATTATTCTCTGTCACCGGCAATGCTTTTCTAAAGATTCGCCAATCCCAGTAGGGATTTCACTTCACATTAACTGGTGGTGGAGGTGGTGGTGGTGGTGTGAAACTTATAACCTCGGGCAACGCCGGTTAAACCAGCTAGTAAGGATAATAACTAAATCGCACTATTTTGCTCATACTCATGACTTATTTCTGAGTTTGAGAATACCTAAACTGGATAAATTACTTGACTATCAAATTGGTATTTTCATGTATTCATCGATAAGTAAATTACTACCTCATGAGTACTCTTGCTTGTTTACTATAAACTCTCAGATGCATAATTATTTAACAAGAAATGCATCTAACTTAAGAAGTGTATTTGCTAGGACAAATATACGTAAATTTTCTATTTCATGTAAGGCTCCACTAACTTGGAACTCAATACCTGAGTCACTTAAAGACTGTGCTAGTTTAGATATATTTAAACATCAGTTAAAAGACTGGTTGCTATCAGATTAAACAAAATTTTATAGTATAGATTACTACCAAAGGGGTCCGACTTGTTTATATATATCTTGAAATGCTAACTGGTGGAATCTAATGGGATTGTTGATGGTATACTGACCTCATCAGCTTGGATGTATAGGGGTTGGAACGACAACACTAGATTGGTGTTACAATAATATTATTTTATAATTAAAATTACTTTACATTACTTTACCAAAGTAATTTTTCCTCACTTATTATTGCTCTGCCTCACTTTACTTTATGGTATCCTACATTATATTAACTCACTTAATACCCTGGTCCTTATACTCGACTACCATGTTGGAATTAATAAGCAATAGGTCTCGCTCTAGCGGGACACCATCCCTTCTGGGTCTCCCTTTGTGTCCTATTAATATTTCCGAGCCTTATCATTCAGGTTTCTTTAGTTTTCTTTTATTGAAAAACAGGCTCAGCACTAACCAATGATATTAATTTAATGATCATATATTATTGCTCTGAAAATTTGTGACATTTATGTATTAAAACAAACATGTTAATAAGATAAGTTAAATTAGTTCTGTGTATCGTTGTTAATACAAACAATGGTTTATTAATATAGTATCTGTTGAACGATAAATGAGTCTGCAAACTGATAAAACAACCTGATGTTAAAGGAATGTATGTAAATCAAATGTGTGGACAATAAAAAACGTTTTGTTCTGTTCTGTTCTATATGCTCAAACGGCTTTCAAGATAACTATGCAGCATCGACAAATAATTCAAGGTTTGATCAATTCTTTATTCATAGAAGTCTATAGCAAGCTTTATAGTTAACAATTGTTGCAATTAGTTAATTCTGCAGCTTTTAGTGAAAATTCTCGAGAAATATAATCTTAGGGTAGAAAATGTATAGCATATTTTCAAGATTGTTCCTAATATTAGATGTGTCGCTGCTGCTGAGTTTTGACTAATAATTGGGAGCAACTAAATTAGAGTCTGAAGACCGCTTCTCAATCAGAAATGGTTTACAATAGGCCAAATACAGGGCCACATTATATACAAAATGTTTAAATTCACTGCTGAGAGCAATCTGAATATTTCGAAAATATTTAGAACCAATCGTGTCTCATTTAATTAAATCTTGAACACCTTCACGCGACCGCTGACCGCAATAGGGCTTTCCTCATATGTGTTATCGGCGACATATAACAGGTGTTCCTCTTGATCTAGGGAGAAACGTTGGGGACCCTCAAGATCCCCATTAATCAGATTTCGGACGTATTCGAGATTCTGGTTTAACAATACCACTCTCCTGTTTTCGATGTCTGCGACTAGGATGCAATTCTTCTTGTTCAGCACCAGTCGTACTGGTCTGTTCAGCTGACCCACTCCTGAACCTGGCTCTCCACCGTAGCATTTGATTGGTTCTCCGTTCCCGTTCACAAGACAGACACGGTGCAGATCAGGTGGATATTCGCCTTCGCAGACGACGTAGCGGTCAAAAGCCACTTTGATGCTTTGGCGTGGAGTCGATATATTGCGTAAAGTGACCTCGCAAACTAGATTTCCGTCTGGAGTGAATTCCTTTATCTTTCGACTAGCCATTGCAGTGAGGAGAATGTTTGCTCCAGTGTAGAGACTTGACCCAGTGAGACCCAAAACAGTTACATTATGTTCATTAAAAGGCCATTGTGTCACTGTTCCGCAGGGCAATTTGACCAAGGTCAGATTGACTGTATTTAAGAAGTCAATAATGAAAAGAGACGTTGCAGAAGACACGTGTCTTGACTGTGCCAAAACGTACGGTTGTTGAATGTGTTCTATACTTATGTTCCTCTTGGGTTTGAAGGTGTGTCTGTCAAAGACTTCGATATAAGTTGTGCTGCCTCGAAGAATGTAAACTTCATCGTCAATCACTTCTACTCCAAATACAGGCCTGCCCTCCGGAAAACGATGAACCAAGGTGTAATTTAGTTGGAATCCGCATTCATCAACAGGTGGTATGTCTGTGCACAACAAGATACATAATGTATAAAAGTCTTGTAAATGTCTGTATCGGCTTTGTATACCTTGTAATGATCTCCATATGGCCACACAATGAAATCTTATGATTAGACATTAGACACTGAATTGTAATTTAATATTAAGACATGTTAAGCACAGAAAGTTAATTAGATTCATGATTAATTAACAGTAGTTATTAATTACTAGCATCTGGAACCAGCATCTTAGGAATATATATATGTGTGTGTATAATATATATATATATATATATATATATATATATATATATATATATATATATATATATATATATATATATATATATATATATATATATATGGCGTTCGCCGCCCGAACGCCTGCCCTGCCACGCCGGGCGGGTTCCTGTGATGACTCCAGCCCACTACCCGTCTGGAGCCACCCGAGTCACTGCCTTGCCTATTGTCACCGTCAAATGGCTGATCTCTGTATCTGTCCATAGTGACCGTCCCTGTGAGAGGAGGTTCAGGGTTTACCGCTTTACTAAGAGAGGCTATACTGTAGAGCTCGGTCTCGGCATCAGACTCTGCCACTTCCGCGGTCGCCGGGTGGGCAACGTCCTGAGGATGGCCGTCCTTCAGAACAGGGTTCGATCTTTTACCTGCAGCAGTCTTTGCCTTTCTGTGTACCTTCCTAGTTACGGGCTTTCTCTTCATCTCTACCTGGTCTGAACTTTGACGGACCATTCTGCACCTCGTGACTCTTGAACTATCGCCGTTATCATGGAACACCAAACGTTCTCTAAGTTCAGGGAACAAGGAGTAATTATGACGAGTCTCTGCGTCATTTAGAAGACACGTATCCATCGGGCAACGCGTCTTCTTACTGTCACGTATCTCTAGCTGTGTTTCCGTGTGCGGCATACCGGCCTCACAATAATGAATTCTGCTTCGAAAGATAACGGGTCTCTATGGCACTCTGATAGTGAAGGTCCTCTCTCTATAACCTTCGCTATCTACACACACAGACCTTTGTTCTGACCTACGCACGAGGGGGCCCAACCTCGCACTTCAATCAGTCCTCAGAGCTGTGTGTTGCGACAAACAAATATGTTCTATCTGGATACCCGACTACCCGGACTTTCTCGTATCGTTTACTCTTGGTCTGCGTTAATGTCCCTTTATTCCTGGAACTCTCCTACCTTCACTCTGGGACTCTAACTAGCTGGATTTCGCTAGTAAAGCGGACGTGTCTCTTTCGGACCTGGGTACCCGAATACCCGACCCGAATATCTTGGTCTGATCTCTTTCCGGTTTACACAACCTTTTATCTTCCCACTATTCAGAATTAGTCTGTCTCGAGACCTGAGCAGCAGAGTGGGCCCTTACTCCACAAGCCGTATATCTTGAACCTGACTCTCTGAACCCAATAGAGAACGTAACAGTTGTGTCTTTTTCCGGGAGCTCACAGACTCGTAGGCTTCGTTTCTCGGTACTCACAAACGATTCTGCTAACGGTATCTGTGGGTAAATATCAATTACTTTACCCCGTTATTGCACACAGACCTGTGTTGCTTTCCACTGTGGGAACTTTCCCGAACACCGGGACAGACAACGGTCGGATCGTCCGGATGGTCTCCCGGACGGATATTTGCCGGTAAACCGCGGGAGTAACTATGACGCGTAAAGCAGCCAAACCCGGATACCGCGTATTTAGATTCACGGTTGTTCCCCGATGTTATCGAACAGTTTCAACAAGATCGTTCCGGTACTTCACCGGACGTCACCAGCGGAATGTTTCTCCGCACTTTACCGATACAGACCTGTGTTTTCTATATCTCTGACAATCGGTCTCTCCCCGAGGTTTACTCAGCCTGTTAAACTTCCACAATCGGGATTCAGACCGGCTCGCGATCTAACGGCAGGGTGGGCCCCAAACCTGTCGAATCGGCGGTCAATCCAATACCCAAGAGTGATTAGTTTTTGCTGTAACTCGGGATCGCACTGCTCAGCTTTTATGGACGATACTTTAACTGAGTTATCACCACCGGGTCTTTGCCCGTGTATTTCAGACGGTCAACTGCGGGGTCTTTCCGCGTGTCTCCCAGACGGTCACCAGCGCGGTCTTTCCGCGTGTATCTCTGACGGTCAACAGCTGGGACTCTGCCCGTGTATCTCTGACGGCTACCACCGGGTCTTTGCCCGTGTATCTCTGACGGTCAACTGCGGGGCCTTTCCGCGTGTCTCTCAGACGGTCACCAGCGCGGTCTTTCCGCGTGTATCTCTGACGGGTACCACCGGGTCTTTGCCCGTGTTTTTCTCTGACTGTCAACAGCGGGTCTTTGCCCGTTTATCTCTGGAGGCTACCACCGGGTCTTTGCCCGTGTATCTATGACGGTTACCACCGGAACAGACCTGTGAGCTCTCAATCTCTCACGATCGGTCTTCCCCGAGCTATGCTCAGCCCGTAAACTACCAACAATCAGGATTCAGACTTTCTCGCGATCTAACGGCAGGGTGGGCCCCAAACCTGCCGGATCGGCGGAGTCAATCCTTCACCCGAGAGCGATCGATTCGGCTGTAACCCGGGATCGCACTGATTAGCATTATCTCGGACGCCCTGTCGTCCGTAAATATATTTGTAACTTGCCGGAAACCTGGAACTCGCTTTATCACTCGCCGTATACTACCACACGGAGTGCAGTATTTATCGCTAACCAACGACACTAAAGAACCGTATCGCTGTATATGTAGAATGCAGTACCGCCACTCTACGATATAAGCAATGCACCGTGAGGCAGGGTCTATGCATCACTCGCCACACTATAACGTGGCTTGTTCCTTATATACTAGCCTACGCACAACTTCTCAAATACAGGTGTCTAAGATAGAAAGATCTACCAATGATAATAAGCGCCGCCCTAGCTTTGGGCCTTATTTATTGGACCGAAAGGCGTATTAAATTATACTAATTAATAATTTCAATAATTAAAACGGAAAAATTAACTACAACTTAAATATTAATCGATTTTAATATCACGCTGGCGCCTTCATCTATTGATCGGCCGCTGATGCACTCTGATGCATTATATCGCTGGATAACGCGTCAACGAGAAAGCTTTTATTAATAAAACATGCATTCAAGCCCTGTGGCCAGTCCGCCACATATATATATATACTCAAGGTTCGGGGATATTTCACGGTTCCTGGACTGTGAGAGAAGACGCTGAGGAAGGAGCTTATTGGCTCAGTCAAAATCTCAACCAACTGTAAAAAAGGCGCTGCGTGGAAAAGAATCTGAAGACGTGTCAGTTTGATGGTAGCGGTCGAGAACGATGGATGTTCGACGTTCAGGTGGCTAGTTTCACTCCTGATACACCGAGTAAAGAGTGATATTTTACCGGTCGAGACAATCAGCATCGTAGTGAATTAGATGGAGTCAAATGACCTCTATTCACTGTTCGGTATGGTGACGTTGTGCGTTAAGAAACTATCGAAGTGGAACGTTACGGAGATCTGCAGTGTTTTGGTGACTAGCGGTGATTGAGTGGTCGTTTGAGTTGTGTTCGAGTATAGAACGCAACGCGACATTTGTGACTTTAAAGAAATGGTGAAATGTACAGTAGCTGGACGATTCGACGAAGAGAGAGAGACACGCTTTCTTCACATCATCAACCTAAAGACACCGATACAGAACAAATTCGAGATGGTGGCAATTGGAACAAGTCATCTCAAGACGGAGGCTTGCAAGAACTAATAAGGCGACTAAGAATCAAGTACGAGTGACAGACAACCTTCAGCAACGAATTTTCCATTGAAGGGAGGTAGATTAACTAATAATACTTAGATTTAGCTCAATCAAGCATATGCTGCCATAAGTAAGGCTAGCTTATCACAACAGAAATAGGCATTATGTATAGTAGGTAAAGAGTGCTATCCTTTGTGAAACTGTGTGATATCCTTGAACTTTAATTAAAACTCTTAAAACGTGATTAGAGAGTCGAATGTATTGTCAAATTGAAATTAACGTTAGTTAAATTAACATTAATTAACATTAGTTAAAGCAATGTCTAGACATTGCATTCTAAATGATGTTAGGATTAAGTAAGTAAGTAAGTAAGTAAATAAGTATATCCTTTATTAATCCAACTGCTAACCGCATTTTGGTTTACACATGTACAGGGTGCGGCAAAATAAAGTAATCCCCTGCAGTTTTTGGTTGATATCTCAAGAACGAAGTTGGATTTTTATAAGAAAATTTACACGGCCATTGGTCATTCATATCTACGTACAATTGCCAAATTACATTATATTATCACAACAATTGACTAAGTTATGCTATTTGAACAGAGACAAGCCCACGCTTTATAACGTGCAAATTTTACGGTTGCGTTATTGGTTGTACTCCAGCGCACACGGCACGTGTCACGCAGGAGTGGCTGCACGCAAACTGTCCTGAGATCATTGAGAAGGACCAGTGGCCACCAAATTCCCCAGATCTCAACCCCCTTGACTATCACGTGTGGGGAGCCATGCTGGTAAGATATCACAAACTCCAGCCGAAGCCAAAGACAATCGTCGAGTTGAAAGCCGCTTTGCAGTCAATATGGGACGATATGCCACAGGCGCCGATCAACAAGGCCATCAAGAACTTTACCAAACGGCTGAAGGCATGCGTGCAGGCCAATGGTGGACACTTTGAACACTTAATGTAAAATTGAAAGTGCAATTCGTAAAGCTTTGTTGTAAAAATATTTCAAGTTGTACCATTTATTTTTCTTGTTTCTTTACAAAGTAACTATTTTTAACCATGTAAAATCGTGGGGGGTGTCGTGTTTGAAATAATATAACTTTGTCATATTTCAAGATTGTTAAATAACATTTGGAAGTTTATATGTAGATGTGAACAGACGATATCATTACCAAGTTTTATATAAAAATTCTAAGCGGTTGCTACCGAATTTGCAACACACTGCAGGGGATTACTTTATTTTGCCGCACCCTGTATATCACGTCCAGGTTAAAGTACTAAGGCCTGTATTCCGGTGAAAATCATCCTAATTATGAAAGATTTACGAGCTAGACTGTCAGCAGTCGGGAGAACGCGATTATGAACACGGGGTCGCATAACCAGTATGCTTAACAGGAGGTAATACTACATGAAGCACATGTGTAGGACATGTAAGGACGGCCGTGAAAAGTTTAGAATCAGCAGCACGGATCAATTGTTCGAATCTAGGGTAGTCCACAGGAAGATAACCAGCTTTAATCAGTCTCCTAAATATTGCCTGTAGTCTCTCACGTCCCCTCTGCCCCACATAATCCCACCAAGCGGACGCAGCGTACGTCATCCTCGCCACTGTGGTAGCTGTCACCACATCGTACATTGAGGGGCCAAGTAGTCCATGAGTAGTCAGGATCCGTAATGCATAGGCCTACATTGATTGTCTTGCACCAGTGCATAGATTGTCAACATGCACATCAAAGCAGAAGTCATCGGAGAGCGTGACACCCAAGATCTTCATGATTTTGACTCTGGTAAGACCAGAAATCTCCATCGACTGGTTTTCATTCAGTTTTCTTCTCGGCTAACGGACAACCATTTCCTGGGTCTTTGCTTGGTTAAGCTTCAGATTACATCTCGCAGCCCAGATCTCGATGTGCCTGATTTCCGAGTTTATCAGGTTGCTATTGGCAGCAGGAACCAGGAGATAGGTATCGTCAGCGTACTTGAGTATCCGGTTAGTTGGATGTTTAGGTTTAAGTTTGGATTAATTCACAAGTTACGGGGTAAGAACCAATCCCCAGGCTTTAAGAGACGATACATATGAGACCTATTGCTCAAAACCGTTAAGAAATTTGTTGAATACTTAAAGGTATAAAGATTTTGTTGGAAACTTAACAAGATAATAATGGTGCGCATAATTAAAAGGAAATTAAATTTGCAAGAAAGGAAGAAAAATTGATAAAGATTTGTAACGTGGAAAAGTAATTTTAATGATAAAGGTATGTAACGTGGAGAAATAATACTATTAATTTCTGATCAAGAAAGAATAGAAAATACATTTCTTTAGGCGTAACTTTCTATTGTGACGGTGGTGTCCGGTCACCACCACTTTTAAAAGTGGTGGTGATAGTCACCACCACTTTTTGGCCCTGCAATGAAATATATTTTTTAACATGAAAGCATTTGGCTGTCTACCGTCTAGGCTATTCATGCATACTTAACATCGCAATGGCGGCAATGCTGATAGAGGCCTCCACAGTGTGTCAACACTATCTTACTTACATATGTTTGGTTTCATAATTTGGTGACGTCATCCATTGGACCATCAGAGCCAAGGCCATTCGATCATCGTCCTATCTCAGTCTTTCTCGACCCCCAGTCACTACTCATTTCAAGTTCTCCAACCGAGCCATATCCAGCACAGCACCACGTCTCTGGAATGATCTCCCTCCTGAATTCCGCAGTTTCTCAGTGCCTCCATCATCATTGCAACCTGTCCTTCATCCTCCTACTCATGCTCCTCTATCTGTCACCCCTTGGACTTTCCACTCAAAACTGAAGTCTCACCTTTTCAAGTACTCCTACTCTGACTCATCTGATCCTCCGCCCTCAAATTCTTCTCGCCGTAAACGACACCCGCCTTGACAGCTGCTCTGCTTTTCCTGATCTGGTACCCTGGAAATCGGACTTGGACCTCTTTTGGACTACTCTCTGGAAAACCCCCTCTGATTTGGTTTGGCCTTCTGGAAACTGGACTCGGACCTCTTTTGGACTACTCTCTGGAAACCCCCTCTGATTTGACGTAGCGCTCGTGAATAGGCTGGTGCCCTGCGCTTGACCTTCGAGGGGCGCTTTTTAGAAGTTTGGAGATTACGATTCATCGAACCATTGATCAGCACGAGTCTATCATTGAGGCTCTTGGGCAAATGTTGCAAAACACTGGAAGGACTGGAGCTCGTGCTTCAGAACTTCTGACCAGATTCCAGAAAGGTTCCACACTTTTAGCACTAATTACCATGGCTTTGACAATTATTTAACAACTGGAGAACCTGAATCACTCTGTTCAAGGACATTGTGAGTGGAACGATGAAGGCAGTAGGGTCAGTCAGCAACTAAATGAAAACGATCCGCTCAGATAGTGCATTCTGGTTAATTTTCTCAAGAGCAAAGAAGTTTCAAGAGGATTTGGATTTAGAGGACATCACAGCTCCTTGTATAGGCTACGCTGTCCTCCCAAGCGATATACTGACCCATCAGAAGCATACGTGGCTCCGATTGTGCTGCAGTACTATAAAGTGGAGTACTACAAGTTAATTGATATTGTGCTATATGAGCTAAAAGAGAGATTCCAACAGACTGGCATACAACTGTACGAACAGCTGGAGACATGTCTCTTGTCTGGAGAAGTGAACGATACGTGTGCTAGCTATTGACCACTCTCAACTCGGCTTTCAACTTGCCATGTTTCGACAGCCATTCACGTTCAGTACGACAGATAAGCGGCTGTCATACTGCTTTCAGCAGTTCCCGAAGTTAGGCATCAGGTTGAAGCTCTGCTGAGGGTCTTGCTAGTAGTTCCGGAATCGTCATGTGAAGCTGAACGGTCATTCAGCGGACTCCGTCGTCTAAAGACTTGGCGCCTTTCTTCCATGAGCCAACAGCGGCTCAACTCTGTGGCAGTGTGCCATGTGCATAAGCAGTAGGCCTCCACACTTACTGCTCTGACATTTGCGTACTCGCAAATAACTTTGGAGCCGCAAATGATCGTAGACTTCTGCTGTTTGGAAAGTTCTGGCGTTTCTTCTCATTTCCAATGAGTCACGAAGTGTCACAATTAATTGACTGCTCTTAAACTCTATCCTTGTCTCATCAACTTATTAACAGCAGTTAAACAAAATGTAAACATGTACTGTTCTACTTTGCGGGTGACCTAAAGTAGCCGACTGAGCACACTAAATTCGTATTTTGGGGAAGGGAATCAAGGGATAGAGGAAGGAGGTGAGAGAGAGAAGGGAAGAATAGTGAGCAGAGGAATATAGTCACCACCACAATCTGAGGAAAAGTTACGCCCATGAACTGTCCGCGTATATGTTAATGCTGAAGATGAAACGCGCAGAAGTTTTAGTTTAAGAATTTGTGCGACAGGACATTTAAAGGATAGCATATCATATCGAATATATCATTTTAACGTTGCCGGTAATTATCCCACACTTTAAGTATAGTCAATCATGTACTACAGAAATGAGGCCATATGTTGCATACTGAGCAAGAGGCTACTGTGTTCACTTACCAAGTATGCGAATTGCGGCTGTAATTGTGATGAACACGTTCACGATGATCAGAAAGCTTCTTCCCATCTTAAGGTACAAACGCAAGCATGAAAGTCTACAAGAAGTTTAATCGAAGTTATATAGAGTACTTAACTGACAAAACGTTTCTTTATTAAATACGGTGAGTCTTTAAAACGTGTCCCTACATGATTTAGCATAATTCATGCATATAACCATCAGTTTTAATGAAATTTCTGAATAATTACCCTTTATGGTCTAACCAAGTGCGATATAAATTATTGTTTTTATAAGAAGCTGGACCAGCCTAAACTATAATTAGCCTACGTCACGACAACCCCCACAAAATGGTGTTTACCTAAGAAGATACACGTCATAGAATTTTGAAGAAAGAATAAAAATTACGGTGCGAAAAGTTTATAAAGAAATTTTCAGATTGAGGGTGGACTCGTGGTGGATTAGATGCTCCCCTGCCAAAGATCTATAAAACTGGCTTTTTACTTTGTCAACCAGGTAGCGGCCGCCCACGAACGCTGGAACCATATTAGACTAATTCTGTAAAATTATATTCCTTTATAGTGAAGTGCACTTATATATATCTGACAATGATGTGCACTTAGATATATTTGACAAGAATGCTTTATTTTGTATAAACTATATGTAAACCAAAGTGCGGATTAGCAGTTGGTATTAATAAAGAAGATACTTACTTACTTATATATAATCGAAGGACTTCCTTGCTTACAACATAATCAACTAATGCACATGATATCAGTCGATGGTCCTTTACATTGAAACTGTGCGTAGTAAAAGGATCGGTCGTTTAACTAATGTCTGGAAATTGTGTGTAGGCAAATTGAAACACGCAACTCTTCAATTCAGACCTGAGTGACGTTGAAGAAGTGTCCTATGGCACCGAACTATAGGTAGTGAATTTCGAAGCTTCGGATCAACAACCATGAGTGCCCGAAAGCCAAACACTTAATTTATTGGTGTGAAAAATAACAATTAAGTCTCGGGCGATCGATGCATCCAAATTAATCATACCCGAGTGCTACGTGTTTGTCCTTAAGCTCTCCCTATCCAAGTCCTGATTCTTTGACCATCATTTCAATAGCCAACACTGATCAGAGTGGTCATGAGACTTCCAGACACCTAATTCCGTTTTTCAAATATTTCTTTTAGTCCTGAACTCGGTATAATTCTCCAAGAAATGCTTTTGCCCTAGTAAAATCTTCGAAAAGTCATCCGTATCGACAATCTCTCATATATTTTCCTACCTCTGTATGTCCATCGTAAGAGAGAGGGGGATAGAATAGTGGTAACACTCATGGCCAGGAGAGCATAAGGTACGCGGATCGACTCCCGTGACCCCCCTCTAGGGCGGCGCCTTGCATGGCTGCCAAACCGTGTGTTTAATTAAGATATTGATTGTACTTTGATGTTTCAATGTAATCTTACTGCGTCTGTCGGTTTGAAATAATAAAGAATATAATTATTATAAACGCTCAGGGAAATGTCTGGAATGCGTATCTGGCGAGCCCGCTGCAGGCGCACGGGTTGCATGGAATGTGCATCGTGCTAGCCCGATGCAGGGACACGGGATGCGCTGTCGAATGTAACTCGTGCTGTCTAAGGCCTGCGTCGGGCAAATGCAGGCACACGACCCTCCTAACCCACATGGCCAGCTTTATGTTGCATTGTTGCGTTTACGAAACAGAGACAACCCGTCATATATCACGGGCAAGTATTCTATTCAAGTATAGGTCCCTAAATATCATTTGACTGGTCTAACCCTGAACAATCTTATGGGCATAGGTGTTTATTTCAAAACTTTTCATTTTCTGTTCTTCGGCTTTTGCATTCGCCGCCCTCTGAACGTCCTGAACTTCAAAAATCTCCTATCGACGGATAGAGTCTGTAAGAGTAGCTCTACATAGACCTTCGAATGAATCATTTGTTTCTATTCATTCATCAGATTGTCCTACAGAAGTAAGTATTGATGAAGAAAGTTTTGCTTCGCCTTCATCAAATAACGCCTCGAGCCAAGATATCAGTAACTAAAGATGTGTCAGATCAACTGCAATGGGGTTCGACCTTCAACTACCTGTCATATCTATAGGGTTAGCCCATTGCACGCTGCTTGCTTATCATCGATAAACAAGCGAAGTACGTGTCATCTTATCTGCTTATGGCCTACAATTTAGTACAACATAACCTTGTTCCTGTGTTATAAATCTGGCTGAATTGAAGCTGAAAATGCGTCATGGACTCCTTCCTACTTGATTTGGAAGACTGTGCTAACATGAAGCAACACCAATAACATACTTAAAGTCATGTAATAGTTTAGAACAATGCAGCCATTATGAAGCAATCGAGACCACTGGTAGAAATATAGATTGGGATTCTAGGCTAATGGATTGTGGGGTTATTTTGAAACATGTAAATACTTAACAAAATATTAGTCAGCGACAATATATGCAGAGTAAATAAAAGCAATTGTTGTAGCACAAAAGCCATCAATAACTATGAGCAGATGAGAGAAGCTATTCTACAATTAAATCAATTCGACTTGCTTGGGTATCTTACAACCACAGATAGCGACCACTGGCGGCGATCTTGTTTGACAGGTGGGGGGAGGGGGAAAGACAATTTTGAGCTGGTCATGTGAAAAAAGAGTTTTGAACTGATCTGGTCAAAAAAAGAGGTCAAATAACGTTTTTTCGCGAAAAATCTGTTGAACTTTTATGGGTGTTTCATTAAAATGTGGGTGGGGACAAATGTATGGCGTGTCCCCAACTCTTAAAGGTGGCGGTCTCGTCCCCTTCGACCCCCGGGATCGCCCGCCATGATGGCAACAGCAAAATTACATACAAACTAGAATTGGACATACCTAACAAACATTTAGGAAAATGAACAGGATAAGAAACGGCAGAAAAGTAACAAAGAAACCAAGACAATAACATATGAGACCACGAAACAACCCATTTTGCCATACGACTTAAAATGCTGCACAGCAGAAATGAGTTGGCTGCGAACTCGTGCGGCGCTGGAGGACTCATGTGGAACGCATTTCAATCGAATCCCATACAATGCATAACATACAGGATTTGAATGATAGGGAAAAAGGTATAAGGAAGACTGCGCAAAATAGGTAAAATAGACGAGGACTTAGTTAAACTTGAACTTATGAAGAGAAAAGCTGTGGACCTGTGGCGTACGGGGGGGGGGGAGAGAGTGGTACAACGGATGAGTAGAGGAGATAGAATGCTACATAATGTTTAAACGCACGGCACCAGGGCATTCACGAGTGCTGCATCAAGTCAGAAATACCCAACGAAGAACAAGATCCGGTTGCCTGATAACCTGAGGAGGAAGGAAATTGTGGAGCTCAAAATTAATCTTTAAATGATGATCGTACATGTTTTCATAATGCTACGTCATATCTTTCGTATTAAATCACTCACTATGTTTTTTTCTACTAAAAGTCGGATTGATTTGAAGAAGCATTTTTGTAATCCCCTATTAGGCCTACCATGTTCTAGTAAAAATATATTTTCATATAATCGCTTTAACGTGTATATATAGTTCTAAAACTCTAACAGTTGACAGAAGTTTATATTTTAAATAGGCCTACTTCAGCAACCAGAAACTTGATGAAACAGAAATGTTGAAGTGAACCTCCGGTTTCAAACCGCTGCTGATGCAGTGGCTTTTCCGCATGAGAGTACACTTCTTCAAAGGTTAGGCCCAAAGGTTTTGTCCACAAGATCTCATATATGCATTAGCATCAGAGTTTGTCATACTTTTCTACTTTTCGATGGAGGACAGATGGTGAGAAGGTATCGGTCTATATAGCTCATGCTTGCTTGTAGGTCTACTAATCCCCAAAGTAAGCCTTATTTCTTAACCCTTTCAACTGACTTTAAACCTATGCAGATGCTGCCGCTGAAACCATGTTAGACTTATTCTGTAAATTATATACCTCCTTGGTGAAGTGCACTTAGATATATCTAATCAGATGACTTCCATTACAACGTTATCGTGTAATACACATGACATGAATCAAAACTAAGCAGTGTGAAGCCAAACGAGAACCCTGGTCGAAAGATGATAGGTCAGAAAAACAAACGTTTAGCAATTGTGTGCGAGAAAATTGAGACACTAGACTTAGTGTACTGGTCTGAGGAAGAAAAATAAGCTTCGACAGATCGATGAATTCAAACTAAGCGTTCTCCAGTGCTAAGTTTTTGTACTTAACCTCTCCCTAGTCGAGTCATGTTCCTTTGTCCATCATCCATGCAATAGCATCGATCATTGTGGCTACGAAACTTCAAGACACCTAGTTCTTTTTTTGAATTATTTCTTCCAGTTCGACCTTTTGTGTTATAAGTTGCCAGGAGATGATTTTGCCCAAGTAAAGTCTTAGAAAAGTCATCCGTATGATCGTATCGACAATCAAGCATGGCCCCTGTATGGGTCATTATCCGAAATGTTCAAAATTTCGTCTCCGAAAAACAAAATTATTTTCTCCCGAATATTGGTTGCAAGTGTTTTCTTTAGTCATGTACATAGTTAAATTGAACTAATTTGAAAGAAATCTACTACGTTTTTAATCATAAGTTAATTTTTCTCAGAATTTATAGTCAAACCTCCGCTTTTTTCATTACAGTCCGTCCTTTTCGTGTAATCACGCTTAATATCAGGGACCTGAAATAGTCCTCTGGTGCTTATAAACTGGAAATTTCTTAAAAGTAGATGATACCGGCATTAAGTAGGAATACAGCAGGCCTTTTCTTCACATAATACGTTAGTCTGGTGTCAAAAAATTAGGACTTTTGTCGAAATTATTTAAAAAAACAATATTATTTTCAGCTACAGAAAATATCTGTGCAGCATCTGCTATAACAGTATGTCATATGCATTAGATACAGGTTGAGAAACATTTTAAGAGTTGCTAGTAAATTCTAATTACCTGCAATTTATTTTTATATCAAATAATTCACATAGGGATGGTAATTACCTTTAAAAATACATGTAATTCACTCTTAACAATGCGGCATTACCATCCGTGACAAGATGGGACTGTCATGAGAAAATAGCAAAAACCTGATGTACACGGATGGCAATGATGAAAAACAACCGCGAATGGTAATGACATAATGATGAAATTTATAGCAGCCGTCAAACATTTTCAGGTGAATTACTCCATCATATAAGTAATTTCAGTCAGTTCAACAAAAGCGGTAAATAAAATAAGTTATCAATGTTGTAACCTACCTAAACCAGGAAATACAACACTAGGTGGTAATAAACCAGAAATTTACTTTTCTTGTAATTTGGAACACACAAACTTAAATAAAAAATAAAACATGATGAAATTAAACAGAAATCTGTGTGATTCATGAGTAGTTGACAATATCTTGTTCCTTATGTTTTTCTTTTACTAAGTAAGCACGTTCTCTAAAAGTTATAAGCTTCCCAAAAATTGAGATGGCTATGATGCTTATCTCTATGGACAAGTATAAATAGGCCCAAAAAGAAATAAATATTATGAAAATGAGTCTAAATGTTTAATTATTGCATATGCTAGCTACTAATCAAAATAATATACCTTTTTTACAGGTTGTAATGGCATAAATTTGTGTAAAAGTTGAATTTAGTGCATTGTACACCGTCTCCGACAGAGGATGGTAGTGATATTTTGTATACATTGAGTATTTTTTTCCAAATTTCCAAAATATAGCAGCTACCACAATTTTGGAAGATGTTAATCTGCTCATTCTTTGATGGATAGGCAAAAACATTTGAAGAAATTATCGAGAAAACTCAAAAAACCCTCATGGGATATCAATTCTGCACTTTTCGGAGAATGACCCATATATCACTTGCCCTATGCCCAAAAGACTAATCTAACCACGAGCAATCTTTTGGACATAGGTTTATTTCAAGACATTCAATTTTTCTGCCATTCGGTTCTTAGATTCACAGCCCTCTGAACCTCCTAAACTTCAGACTTTCCCCTAAAACGACAAATAGAGTCTGTACGAGTAGGTCTACATAGGCTTACGAATGAATAATTTGTTTCTATTCATTCTTCAAATCAGGCTACAGAAGTCAAATAATGATGAAGACACTTTTACTTCACCTTCAGAAAAACAACGTCTCCAGCCAAGATGTCTGCAACTAGAACTGTGCCAGATCGACTGCAATGTGTGCCCACGTTCAACTACATGTCATATTTATAGGGTTAGCCCATTACACGCTGCTTGCTGAACACCTTTGAACAGGCAACATGTTTTTTTTTATCTGCCTATGGCCTAAATTTAGTCTAACTGTGTATTAAATCTGGTCGAATTGAACCTGAAAATGACGTCATGGTGTCCGAATTGAATTGAAAGGCTCAGTAACAACAACTCGCTTTTAAGTAAAGGCGTGTAATAGTTAAAAACAGGGGAGGATCCGGCCCCTGGAGACCTTTGGATCGGTCTTTGACATGTATTTTACATTACCATTTTATCTGGCACATGGTAACCTGTTATCGGGCCCTAAATGATGATCTGGATTTCCGTACGTAGGCCGACATTAAAACAGCTGTTTCTTTTTTTATAAAGAATCCGGCCTCAATTCTAATCAACTAGTTTACTATACAGTCTATACTCAATCATCATGTAATGAACCTCTGCATGAAACAAGACCACATAGTGTAGGTTCACTACTTTAAAGCCATCTAGCGAATGCAAATGCAAATACAAAATAGGCTATAAACTAACAAAATGCAAAAAACAGATGCAGACTAGCAGATGACAATCTCTCCAATGCATTTCAAATTACCACTCTTCGCGAGCAATCGCGAGTGAAGGACTTGCCCAAGGTCCGTACGCAACGGCTAGAGTGGGATTCGAACCTGGTCACAAGGCGCCGAACTTACCACTGAGCCACCACGCCCCAGGAAGGTAGCGTAACGCGCTCTCGTGAAAGACTTGTTTTGTTAAAGCGCGCTATAAATGTTTAGTTGTATTGTATTGTAAAATTAGTACAAAAAATTACTAAGGATACTGTATGGTTTGGCAAGGGATTGAGAGAGGAGGTCCACGGATGCGACACCATGACTTATCGCACTGGTTGACACCAACCCCAGTGACGCCACTGATCACGCGTTAAAAATTGTTCACGACTACTTTATAGGTCGTTATAACGGTACTGTAAAGTCGCTCGTCGTCAGGCCCTAGCTTTTGTTGCGCATCACCGCGGAGCGCTAAGGCCTAGAGTAGGCTACGCTGTTGATCTGCGAGGTAGGCCTAATGAAAGTGGAGCATTGAACGATGAAACTACCTAATACGGTGAAAAAAATGAAAAGAAGCTAGACGCGTAGAATAATATTGTGTAGATGTAATCGTAGTTATTTTTTTTAATCCAAAGGTTTAACGTCATCATATGACATCACAGGTCGTTGACGACAATTCAATAGTATGTACAATACATTTAAAACAGAATTAACAGTGTCCAACAGACAACATTTAGAAGTGTCAAAACAGCACCTTACAATGTTCATAAATGTCATTTTTTAACATCATAAATTATATATATTTATATATATACAGTTAATAATTTCAATTATACTTGCATCATGAAAAGACAATCTTTAGTGCACATTAGACAACATTTTGCATTAATTGGTATACACAAGACTTTTAAAATATAAAATAAATTAAATGAATGTTTGATGAACATTTATAATGTACATGAGATTTGTAATATAGTTATTCAATTATAAAATAGCCTTATTATCAAATATACAATATATATTATTATGACATGGAATTTTTAAAAATTTATTTTTATTTTTAAATTTTTTAACATTTTTTTTCATTCATTACAATAAAACAATATTATATAAATGCATGCAAACATTGAAAAAAATCAGTTCTTCATCATATGTTATAAATTAAACAAAAATAAAACATTACTGTAATATGATCAGAGATTATTAATTTATTACATTTAGTTTTTATACAGCTTATTGATTATTTATAATATATGGAATTTTGACATATAATTCCTGTTTTAGTTATAAATTATTACATTAGTAATCAAAACAAACAAGCAATATTAACATAATATATACAAATGAGTTTAAAAAACCTATAACATATTTATAGTATGTACTTATTTCAATCCAACAGCTAAAAACCTAAGCAAATTTAGAACTACATATCAAAGTCCATAGACAACATTAGGCCTACATATAAATATTTCAACCTACAATATCTTTCCTTTACTAATAAGACTGACCAGTCTGAATACTTCACTTTGTATGCATCCCACACCATGCATGTTCTTAATATTAAACCGTAGTTACATAGACCTGAGGACATATGTACTTAGACTAACTTAGTGTAGAGCTTGAAAAGGTCAGTAAACGGGTAAGGTTAGAGTCAGGCAGGACACATGCACCGGACCACGTGCGTAAAATATAATGCGTAGTAGAGTTCACCAAGTTATACATAAACGAAAGATGTGCGCATTTGGAGACGTAGACAGGACTATTATTGTGGAGTTACGAGCGTGTAGATGTAAACACAATGGAGGACTTGCGCAATTGGAAAGTGGCGTGATGGCATAGGCGCCGACTCCACAGGGACAACAGGGACTTTCGCCCCAGTACTCACCAAGGTTCTGGGGCGAGAGTGTATTTTCGCCCCAGTTCTTTTTTGGCCATTCAAAATATAAAAAATTCAATATGCTTAATAAAACTTAACGCTGGCTGGTCAGTTAAAAGTTTGTAAAGCGGTCGTTTACACGTATATCAGATGGTTTCAGTAACTGGAAATACGCCGTTGAAAGATTCAGTAGCCGCGAGAAGTAGGTCTACGATTGTCACATAGCTGCATGCAGATGGCCTACACTTAAATCTGCAGCTGAAGGTGTCCATGTCCACAGCAGTTTGTCGAAGGCAAAGCGAGATGATATGCTGCAGCAGGGATTTCACTGCATCACATTGTCACATCTCTTGTTTACCTAACCAAGCAAGGATTGGCCATACCCCGTGATCGATCGAGTCAGTCGATCAAGTCGGTCGAAACTCGGCCAAGTCGAGTCGGTCGAAAAATCTTCTACTCGATCCGAGTCGATCGACTTGCAAATGTTTTGACAAGTCGAGTCGATCGTTGTTTCCTCGACTTGACTCGACTCTGAAATATTTCACTTACTATTTTTGGTGGCTACGTCACCCAAGCTTTAATATTATGAGCAAGACTAGTGAAATAAGCCTAAAATGCACGCACCCGGGGGGTCCATTGACCACATCTTCCATTCTAGATGTTATCGCTATGTTGCACACTCTTAATACTGTTGGTGTCCAGCTTAATCAGAAATGTGGGTTCTCCAGTCACATCAGACACCTTTTCATTAAGGCAAGACAGTCCTTCTACGCTCTCCGGGTTCTGAGGTCATGTGGGCTTTCGGGGCGCTATTTATTTGATATGATGCGCACCACTGCAGTTGGCAGGATACTTTATTGCACACCCGAGTAGTGGATTTTGCGAGCGGACAGGAGGACGAGGACCAAGAGGGAATATAGGCCTATAGTCAGGAGGGTGGTGCGTCAGGGATACTTACCTTCATCATCCCCCTCATTTGAGGCACTTTAATTGTAATAATGTCGACGCTAGTCTCTTTGCTAGTGCTTCTTATTAAAGAATATACTTACTTACTAACGCTTACAGTGTTCGGACAATCAGGTCAATTACAGTTTGACAGTTTGATGGAGAGTGTGCAATTGAAATTCATAAGTAATTTAGGTACTGGAATATAAGAACGCAACAGTGGGGCGTGGTGGCTCAGTGGTAAGTTCGGCGCCTTGTGACCAGAGGGTTGCAGGTTCGAATCCTACTCTAGCCGCTGCGTACGGACCTTGGGCAAGTCCTTTACTCGCAATTGCTCGTGGCGCTTCGGCGTGAAAATTCCGGCACAGTATCAAATGCTGTATGCGGGAGCGCCTCTGAGTAATAGTTGACTTCAAGAGGCGCTATAGACATATCCGGAATAAACAGTCGGCAGCCATTTTGGCCAATTAAGAGACTATAGGGTAGTATAGGCTACAGTCCAAGTCGACAAAGTCGACCAAGCCGATCGTTTATTTGCCAAGTCGATCGAGTGTCGATTAGTCGACAAAGTCGATCGAGTCGATCGTCGGCCGAGCCAAGTCGATCGTAGCACTCGACTCGATCGATCACGGGGTATAGGATTGGCTATCCGAAGTAAGACTCAGTGGCGTCACTATGGTTGGTGTCACCCAGTGCGGTAAGCCACGGTGTCACTCCCATGGACCTCCTCCCTTGGCCCTTACCAGACCATACAGTATAATGACGGCACTGATCGGAGCGCATTAGAGGGTTCAAAAAAGTAAATTAGCATAGAGTTTCAGGTTTAGGTAAATTGATACTAACACAGTACATTAAGCTGGGTTTACAAAACATGTTTTTGTTGTTTTCTGTTATTGTTAATTTAAAAATACTAAATTTCTGCTGAAACTCTGCACAAACATTTTTAGACAGTCATTTTGGTGTCACTCCCTCTGAAGGTGTCACCCGGTGCGGCCCGCATCCCCTGGTAAGACTGACTCAACCGCCAAAGCGGTCAGGAAATGTTTTTTCGGGGAGAGGAAAGACAGGGCAGGATAGGCGATGGGATCATCAGCAACCATACGTAACTAGGGCTTTTCGTTTGGGGGGCTTAAGCAACTTCTCTTAGCAAATCTGGAGCATACAGTGTAGCCAAAGTTAACGAAGGCTGGAATTGGTCCGCCAATGACCTCGATATGACTCACGACTATGCGTTTTCTATGTTAACTTCAGTTCAACGAGTTGAACTGAAAAAACACGGAAGTAGACAGACGTACAGGAACAGCAGAGATAACGAGACAGATAGACAGACACACACAAGCTGTGTACATGAGTGCGAGACCCGATCCCTCTTAATCGGCGGAGAAAATATGTGAGCTGAGACAACGCATTGACACGAAAAGCCCATTTACGTCTTGCATTAAAATGCTTTAAAAGAACACCTGCTTAGAAAGATCGATATCACTGATATTACCGCGTACATCTTTAATGGACGGCAACATTTAATACAGTGTTCATACGAATTTTTAGCCGTAAGCATACAACGACTTGATTTGTTTGAGGGGGGCTTCAGCTTCGTTTGGGGGCTTAAGGCCCAAACAAGCCTAACGCTAGTTACGTTCCTGGGGGTCATCCGATCACGGGATCATGGTAATGAAATTCTTGCCCCAGTACCTTTTACTAAAAGTCGGCGTCTATGCGTGATGGTGAACCGAGGCGAACACAAGGGAGCCGACACAGACCGGGAGAATAAAGGAGAGAATGAATATAAGCGAATGACAGACGAAGCTATTAAGTCTGAGGAACGGCAGCGACATAGTCAATAGGAGCCACAAGTTAGCCAGAAAGGTCACAGAGTGCTGGAACGTTGTAATGACAGTAAAGTCTCGAGATGCTGTAATATGCGGTGTATTTAGTTATATGAACTTAACGCTGTATAAATCTTCTTATGATAAATTTACATTGTCGAAAAGTTATCATCGTCGAATAATAAAACCGTAGCGGGAGGCAAAAGTGTCGTTTACTGATGGGATCATCACGAACCACGCAGAGAAGAAATCCTGAAGAGATGCTTAGTAGGGCCTACCGCTGTCACCAATAACAGTTTCATTAGATGATTGGTGCAAGGTATACAATACCCCCCAAGCCCGACCTGCACCTCACCGCGGTGGGGGGGGGGGGGTGAACAGCCAAGTAAGGGAACGCATGGTGAGGCTATGCCGTCAGGGGTGAAGGCTCATACCGAAGTACCTTCTAGGGCGCTACGCGAGGCGGACAGGCTCACCATGAACCCCGATCAGCTGGCCAACGCAGGCGGCAGGTGGTGGAAGGACACCTCAGGGCGAAAGAGGTCAACAAAGACCCACTGGCCTCCTTACCCTTTCAGGAGAGAAGTGGTCACCACCTGATAAAGAGACCAAGAAACTCTTATGAATATGAAGTTAAAAAGAAATGTGGGCAACGACGTTAACGGGGCCCCCTTCTGCAGAAGAGGGGGATCCGCGTCCGGCAGTGGTAGACACAACAGGGCTACCAAGGTCGTAAACCAGAGAAAACCCTGTAAACAAAAACAAAAACAAAAACAAAAGCAAAAACAAGAACAGAAGCAGGGACAGAAACAGCGGGGACGGGAACAGGGGCAGAGACAACACCTGTTCAACGCAAAGGAGGAGATATGTGTGGGCACGTGGAACGTAAGAACTCTGCATGCAGTGGGCCAGCTGGACATACTCATACACCAGCTGGAAAGGGTCAGATGGAGCGTGATAGGACTATCAGAGGTGCGATGGCCAGGAGAAGGAGAGATAAACAAGAACGATTACAAAATAATATACTCAGGAAGACAAGACGGCGGGCATCAACAGGGAGTAGCAATGATAATGAAAAAAGAAGCAGTAAAAGCACTCATTGGTTACAAAACAATGGGACCAAGAATGATAAAGGCAAGATTTCACACAGCCAGCGGCAAGGCTACAATAATTCAAGTGTACGCACCAACGTCTAGTGCAACAGAACAAGAGATGGACGAATTCTATGAAACATTTCAACAAACATTGCAAGAAATACCGAACCAGGATTTAACTATCGTAATGGGAGACATGAATGCAAAAGTGGGAAAAGACTGGCAGACATGGAGAGGTGCACTGGGAAAACAGGGATATGGAGAGGAAAATGAAAGAGGAGAAAGATTGTTAAATTTTTACTTAAACAACAACTTACAAATAATGAACACAGTGTTCTACCAAAAGAAGGCAAATAGGAAATGGACATGGGAGTCACCGGACGGTAAAACGAAGAACATGATAGATTATATAATGGTAAATAAAAGATGGAAAAGTGCTGTAACGGGATGCCGAACATTCGTAAGCCCAGACATGGCATCTGACCACAGACTGGTGATAGCAGGGATTAGGATAAAACTAAAAGGGGGATTATCCAAAAAAGTGATGAACAGAAGATTCAACACAGAGGCACTAAGGGAGGGCACAATCAGAGATCAATTCAGGGCACAAATAAACAACAAATGGAACCATATCAAGGAAAAAGATACGGGATCAGTAGAAGAAACATGGGAAGTAATAAAGAACATGCACGTAGAGGTGGCTCAAAAAGTCCTAGGCTATGAGAACAGAAAGAAGAACAAGCCATGGATAAGTAAAGAGGTCCTAGATCTAAGTGATACCAGGAAAGAACTGAGAAAGACAAAATCACTCAACGAAGATGACAAGAAAAAGTATAGAGAAAACACAAAAGAAATAAAAAAGAAGGCCAGAAAATGCAAAGAGATGTGGATAGAGGCGAAATGTCAAGAGCTGGAAAACAACACAAGAATAGCAGACACAGGGAAACTATTTCGAATGGCAAAAGAAATATGCGGAACAAACATCACAAAGCTAACGCTAATAAAAGACAAAGAAGGAAAAACATTAGAGGGCAAAGAAGAGATCAAGCAAAGATGGAAACAACATTATGAAGAAATGTACAACAACGGAAATCAGGTGGACAGGACAGTATTAGAAGAGCTGCCAATAGGTAACGAACACGAACAGATGGCAAACATACTAGAAAGTGAAGTGGAATCAGCCATCAGGAACCTAAAACACAAGAAAGCACCGGGAGAAGACAACATAACAGCAGAGATGATGCAAGCTGGAGAGCAGAGCACAATAGAGATGATGCATAAATTGTGTAACAAAATCTATGACAGCAAAAAGTGCCCCAAGGACTGGGGTAAAGCAGTAATAGTACCATTACACAAAAAGGGAGATAGAAAAGAATGTAGCAACTATCGAGCTATAAGTCTAACAAGCATAGCAGGGAAGGTGTACACCAAAATCTTACAACAGCGTCTAAAAAGATACGTGGAAGAGGCAATGAGTGAAGAGCAGGCAGGTTTTAGGAAGGGAAGAGGCACAATGGACCAGATATTTGTAATCAGGCAACTCTCGGAAAAACATATAGAGCGGAATAAAACACTGTACAATAATTTCATAGACTACAAACAGGCATTTGACAATGTGTGGCAAGAGGGACTGTGGAGATCAATGAGACACTGCGGAATACCGGAAGAGCTCGTACTGTTAATAGAAGACCTGTACAGCAAGTCTGTAAGTGCAGTGCGAGTAGACGGTGAATTGACACAATGGTTTAAAATCAAGGTAGGAGTGAGACAAGGATGCGGAATGTCATCAGATTTATTTAACCTGCTATTGGAGATGGTGATGAGACTTGCAAAGGGACGAGAAGAAGTAGGCATAAACGTCAACGGACGGATAACAGACAATCTACGATTTGCTGATGATGTCGATTTAATAGCCAACACAAGCAAGAATCTACAGGAGCTCACAGATCGAGTAGACAGCAGCAGCAAGAGATTGGGACTTATAATAAATGTAGAAAAAACAAAAACCATGACAATTAGAAAACAGCACGAGGAGATAAATATAAAGATAGGAGACGCAACATTAGAACAAGTCACGAAATTCGTATATCTAGGAGGAGTGATAACGGAAGATGGCAACTGCACAGAAGACATCAAAAGAAGATGTGGATTGGCCTGCGCGGCATTCGGAGGATTGAACAAAATGTGGAAGACAAAAAACATCTCCATCGGAACCAAGATGAGACTATACCATGCCTTGGTGGAACCAGTGTTGCTATATGGATCAGAATGTTGGTGTTTGAAGAGAGAAGATGAAAGAAGACTATTGGTAGCAGAGATGAGTTGGCTGAGGAGAATTAGAGGCAGAAGTAGAAGGGAAAGAATCAGAAATACAACAACAAGAAAGGAGTTGGGCGCAGAGGTAACGGTAGTAGAAAAGATACAAAAAAGAAGACTCAAGTGGTTTGGCCATGTAGAAAGGATGGACAACAACAGATTACCCGTCGCAGCCCTACATGGGCGGATCGAGGGAGATAGAAGCAGAGGGAGACCACGAAAGACGTGGATGGACAATGTCAAGGAAGACTTGAAGAGCAAAGGCACGGACTTAGCCATGGTGCGCGAAACTGTCAGAGACAGAACACTATGGAGAAACTTCATAAGAGCCTCATCGTCGGGAAACTGATGGAAGAGAAGAAAGAAGAAGATACAATACCACGCCAATCATCTTTGAAAGGATTACAGGGGAATATGCCACGGGGTAGGGTACTTTGATACATCCGCATTAGGGTGATTCACGTGGCAATGGGAATTTTTTTGCTGATTGGGTGATAGAGTAGATTATTTTGCTCCTTTGGTAGTAGGCCTACTGAACAATACAGCAAAATGTCCCTGTAGTCTATGAATGTTTACTGGTTGCTCACTGCTCAGTGCCTTGAAAGTCGAGAAATGGGCCCCACGAAGAAAGCATTGTATCTGCCATTGATGAGACACTGGAATGCAACAATCGTAGGCTAATTAAATTTTTAAAACAATCTTGTAAGTAAGAATTCTGCAAATAATCATAGGTTATGAACAATTATTTCTCACTTACTTGTGTAGGCCTATTACTATGAAGACTGTTGAATTGTAATAAATTTTTTTACTGCGATACCATTGTTAAGTGGTAGTAATAGTTTCACGTGTTTATATGAGTAAAAATGCATAGTTTTTAATTGTCTAGATAGCCTAAATGTTTAGACAGTCAGAGAGAGAATTATTTGAAGGCATTTTGTGATATACTTTGTTTTTAAATTGCATTTCTTAAAATTTTCATGCCGTGAATGTCATTATTTTTTGTGAGAATGCCATTTTCCGAAATATAAACAAGTGTCGGCGGGTCGGGCCAATTCGCTCGCCCGCGTGATATACCGGCCTTACGGAGGTCGTCGAACGCAGTGAGAGAGAGAGTGGGAGGGAGTGAAGGAGTGAGAGGGAGGGAGATGTAGATCGTAAGGGATGGTGGCAGAGACAGACTTAGTAACCGCTGTTTGTCCATGTGTCAATCCGTCTGTCCGACATTCCGTCCGTCCGTGCTGATGTGCGCCTGCAAGTCCACCCGCCCATTGCCGAGTGTCGGCGGGCCGGCCCAAATTCATTTGCCCGCGTGATATGCCGGCCTTAGGGAGGTCGTTGCAGTCACATTCCAGAGCGTTTCTCGTAGGAAACAGGAATCTGGAAAACTGTTATAGAGATTATCGACGTCGGCTGGTCTAAGCAGTTACTTACTTATTTTTTTATTGGGGTCGTGCCGATTTATTTATATAAGTAGTTAGTAATAGGTTTGAACGAGCGCAATTTCACAGAACCTAAGAGTTGGTTGGAGCGAAATCTCTCAGACCCATAGGTTTGGTTTGAGCGCAATCTCTCAGACCCATAGGATTTATTTGAACGCAATTTCTCAGAATCATAATGTTTGTTTGAGCGCAGTCACCCCTAGCAGAGTTTTCGAGTGAGTACACAGTGGAAGGCTCCCTACCCTCCCCATAAAAACCAACACATACAACCCTTCATTCAAATGCTTTGACACGCGCCATTGCACATACCTATAGAGCAGATCTTTAATTGTTGAAAGTATTTGAACGTATCAGTATGACAATGAACGTAGCCTTCAGGCATACATCGGTATGAATGGCAATTAAACACGTGCACCACCACTGCAGGACCATGCAAAGATTTACCTGGCGCTTATACCTGATGTATTTATATAGCATCCATTCAAGAGAAGTACTCAGAGTCGTTCAAACAGCACAATTTTAAGATTGACAAGAAACGGATCAGGATGAACCCCGAGACACAAGCGGCGCTCTAAGGAAGTCTACCCCAGACCACCACTGAAAAAATTATACTTATACACAAATACAGACAGGGATCAAATAACAAATAGACCTATAGGCCTAATCTCTTCATGTACAGTTTTGTACACCCTAAGTAATCGTGTATATAGACTTTACTCTTTGGAAAATTCTATCTGATTTGAAGCAGCGCGCGTCAATATGCAAATGTCATACTTTTTTCATTCGAGTGGCGCTTTAGAAGTTATGTGAAACATGGGATTAGTCTACAAACATACTCTGATAGTATTGTATACAGGTACTTTAGGCGCACGTATTGGAAAGACTGCCATCTTGCTCAAACCGGTTTTAACCAGATTCTGTATGTGGATGACAACAGCATGAATAGGCAAATTGTGAACTAACCAATGTGCGTATTTGAGCAACCAATGAGCGCAGTTGTTATTTGACCTACATTGTGGGACATCTTATAAAAGTTCAGATACAAGCGTGTGCCCATATACTTCACTCGGAAATCGGCGACAGTGACAAAGAGAGCCGTTTACTCTTATACTGTAATCGGAAATCGACGTCGATATCAAGGAGAAGATGTTTCAAGATCCGCTACGAATGCTTTGCCAGTGAGTATTACGTTGATTAATAATTTTCATATCGCCACACATGTTGCAAATATGTTATAGCAAAGATATTAGACGATTTAGGATGAAGTTTTCGCGCACGTTTGCATTTTTCATTGCTAAAGGAATGGATACGCGCGATTTTACTTGTGCATATACTATAAGAAAGTCCTGTCACTATATTTGTAGGTGGGTTTAAAGCGTGGAAATCCGGTGATTGCTAAAGACGTGTTTGAAAAGACCCGTGCAACTCAAGATATGTTTAAAGAGTCCTTTTGAAACAATCGGTATCTGTCGGCTACCATGTACAGCGAGAATCTTATGGTACATGTCAGAGAATACGAGATGGGACATGGCAAGTTATATCCTACAAGAAAGGGTGTTTGCTTCACCAAACCCAGATGGGCAACTTCCCTGAGTCATCTAGACGAAATAGATAGAAGTGTAGAGTTGCGAAAAGCGGACCAACCTGTGGAATATTTCCAACATATCGGTGGCAGAAATTATGTTACCATCTCCGAGGGTATAAAGTGTGTAAACATTCGACGTTACTTCTTACCATTGAACACCAAACAGCAACGTCCAACCCGTAGCGGAATCGCTTTGCGTTTGGACGAATGGGAAATGCTGATATCAAAGATTCACGAGTTGAACGAGCAATTACCAGAGCTTACAATCGCGACGACGTGCTACTACAACGAGGACCGTGCGAATATGGGAGTTTCAACTGTCGGGAATGTAATCCATTTGGACTGGATCTCGTTAACGAGTTAATTGGCTAAGACTTTAGACTTTACATACACGTGTTAGCCTACTTGACAATTCAAAACTAGAAACAAACAGAACGTGTTTTAATAAAGTTTAGTAAACCGAAATATGTCTTCTTTATTTGTAAGTTTTACATTTGGCACGAAAGTTAGCATAGCATGCTTGCAACTTGCATCTTGAAAAGACAAATGGGATGTTAGTTTGAGTAGGAAGCTTAATACTTTTAGTTTGCAAAGTCAGATAGAGTTGGACATTCTGAATACAAATTACAATTTATAGATTCTTAATATACGTGGGATGGTGATTTTGCGGTAGATTCCTAATGTGCATGGGGCGATGATTTGTATGGCTAAGTTACAACTCTTAGGATGAAACATCGCTTGAAATACAGACTTGTGCATTCAAATTACAACTTTTTGATTCCTAACATGATTAAATTACAACTCCTATGGTGAAACACTGCATCGTTTGAAGTTTTCTTTATCAAACTTCTGACTTGCCTATTCCCAAGGTCCTTAAAATACTGACATGTACATTAAAATTACAACTCTTATGATGAAACAGCGCATCGTTTGGAGCTTTCTTTATCAAAATTCTGAATTTTCTATTCCTATGATGCGTGAAATATCGACTTGTACATTAAAATTACAACTTTTTTTGATTATCAAGAAGTTTGTAGGTTCGCTGCTTTAGGAGCCATCTAGCGAATTCAAAAGCAAGTACAAAATATAGGCCCTAAACTAACAGAATGCAAAAATAGATGCAAACTAACAGATGACAATCTCTCCAATGAATTTCGATTACCACTCCGACATTAAAGCAATCATTCCGGATATGCGTCGTGAGAAGAGGTGTCAGATCATTAAATATAGCACACCAAGCAAATGGAAACATTATGCAGACTAAAAGTTTTATGTAATTAAACTGATGGCTAGGATTTGAAGAAACTCAAAACATTTTGTTTTTCATTGTAGCGTAGGACTGTAGGTATTAGGATAATTATGTTTTCACCATAAAAATTATATTCATTTACTAGCGGTTATTCCGCAAAATTTAATTTGAATAAAATTAATATTGCATAATTTTCTAGGGCAAGTGGATCTTCAAAAATTAGCCCGTGATTGGCATACGACCCCTGAGCTGCCTTAAAATCTTAGGGCGGCACTCTGTTAAAAGAAGTTGCCAATACCTGGTTTACATTTACAAGAAGGTGCAGCAATAAAAACCGTGCATTTTTCAGAGCATCATGCATTCTTCAGAAGTTGCATCCGCATTGGATTGCAAGAACTTGTCAGACAGGAAGTTCAATGTCTTGGCACAGCTCCAACTGAGAACAGAAACTGTGAGTTTCTTAAGAGGTCACTTGTAAGGAAGACTGGTTATACGACAAGAGGAGATTACAAGGAAGTGATGGAATTGTGCTTACTGATTCCAGGAGAGACGATCTGTGATGGGACGTTTCGTTTCAGACAGTCAGGTGCATATCATATGGCCAGAGGGTTGGCAGAGGCAGAGCGTCTCATTTGAAAATAGTAGGCGGGTTGAAAATCGATCGCGCTGGATCGAGTAGGCGAGCGATGCGTTGTCGATCTCGGGAACTTTAGTGTACAGCGTATATGTGTATCGTATTCGCAATTTGTCATATAGCTGCATATGTTACTCACATAGTAGGCCTAGGCCTATCTCAATTCAGTTCCGAGTAGGTCTCTTGAAGAGGCGCTATATAAATTCTCTATCCATGGCAGAGTGAGCATCCCATATAAGCTTCGGGATGGCGGCTCAGTCGAGTGAAATGTCGATATGCAGTTTGTTCAACAGAATTTATTAAGAGAATAAAGAAGAGCAGCGGTTGTCGTCAAAAGCCGGGTACAGATGCCGATGGCGTCGAGACCGAACGGGTTCCACTTTATCACGGAAGGTCATGGAGAAATAAGACGCGGTCAGATCGCCAGACGGCATCACTGAATCCTCCTTCCTTCTCCGCTTCTCATAATTATTTTGTGTGTCAGCAGAATGATGTCCTTCACCTCCGTCTCCCAGTTCGTGCTTTGCTTCTGCTCGTTAAGTTTTGCATAGTTCGAACCTGCTAAATCCAGATCGATCGATCCTCGTCCTTTTTAGATCGACAATGACGGTGCTTTAGAGCTCGAGATGTCCTTCTTGATGCCGCACGTTCCCTGTCACCCCACGGTGAGAGTACCAGTGCCGGTGTTCCAGCGGTGCCGTGGAACAGGGCGCAACTTATGAAGGCGCATTGGCGCCGACTTTTGCTTTTGTCTCTGGGTGCATGGGTCCTCCCTCCCTTGCCTGTACCTCCTTCCCCTTCCCTTCCCTTCCCCTTTCCCTTCCTTTAGGTAGGTGAGTCTTAGCGGACTTTCGGAGACAGAACATTGTTTTCTTGTTAAGGGTTACGAGGTTAGAAAAGGTATTGGAAATCGGTGACGACGTTCGAGTGTTATTATTTATTCATTACTTTAAATAATAAATAAAATAATTTGTTTCTTTATCTAAGGACTGTGACCTGTTGCGTTGTAGTTGTACTTCTCAAGTTGTGAGATTACTTAGTTGCAACAAATTTGAATTTAAGGCGAAACTACAACACAAATACCCAACATTGCATGATCTCAGTCACAGCCCCCAAGGCTCCCAAGGAGTCGGCGCCTATGAGAGGGAGCCGTAAATTTTGAGACGGAATGATTTAGTTATTAAACTAACTACTTTATCTTGAAATATAATATCCATTTGAAATTAAATAAATGTAATGAAATTAAGTAACAACAAATTAAAGTGCGTATAAATAATATTATCAAAGAGATACCGGACAGTGCTTATTTAAAAATTATCGTTTGAACATATTTATAGTAAATATTATATTCGAGAGAACAGATTTGGTCGTCATTGGTTAAGTTGATCTTTGGTGGTTGGTGCTATATTGTAGACTTGGCACAGAGCGAAGTTTTAGCTTGCTACGTTCCTGGATATTGCTTACGTACCGTGCGCCGGATACATGTTTTTCAAAGCGTATATAACGTACAGGTACTGGTAGGCACCCGTTCTGTTTATTATTTCTGATTATAGACAGTTTTAGCCATCGCAAGGAGAGAATTAAAATGCCTGTTCAAATCTACAAACACTTGACCTACTCATGACTTCACAGTAATTGCATAGGCCTCACTTAGTCTAATTTCACAGTAACTCTACGACCATGAATCCTTTAGTACCGATCTATCATCTACATGTAGGGCCCTCTAATATTTAGCCCTAAACTGGGCTTCATGTATAGCATATGCCCAATAAACAACCGCACAGCTAAAGATCTATAGGCACATAGTACCTTCATAAGTTCTACGAATTAGGCATAATTTAGGTTAAGAACTCTATACCGCCTAATTACCGCCTAATTAAAATCTTAATTTAGGCTCAGGGGTGTTTACCATCTGATGAAACATGTCATATACCGTAATTATAGTAAACATGTTCGAAACCATATTCTCTGGCTGTTTGCAGATGCTAGGCTGTTTACTGTATAGGCTAACACAAAGGCCTACATAGTTTTTAAAAATAGAACAAACCTATGTCAAAGAGATAAAACAGCAAGCTAAGATCAGTGTGGGAATTGTAGAAGAAAGACTGGGGGTGGAGGAGTTGAACATATTATCCGTATTTTACAAACCGGTGTCAACAACATTTGAAAGCCACTGATTTCAACGCTAGCAGTTTTGCAAGTCAGACTCGAATAAAAATCAATTTCTTTGTTGCGAAAATTCAAAAATGCATACATGATACACCGTGAAAATTTCTTCTCTTTGTCAGAGACTCGGAGTCAAATAATGCAAAATCACACTAGCACAACTGAGGTGGTTGGAAACGACCCCCTTGGGTGTGCAATGAAGACTTTAATTTGCTGGAGGTCCTAAGAAAACTAGGGAATTTGAACCCACAAACCCCCGACAATTCCCACCCTGGCAAGATACCACCAGACATTGCTGTCAAATTCTGTTCGGTCACTTCTTCAACGACATTCAGAACTAAATTTAAACCTCATCTGGTTCAGCTTGAATATCCAACGTAGCTTTGGGTCTGGAGGTTTATCTGATAATAGGATTTCGACTGATTACCAACGGATTTTACTACGAGTTCACTAGAAGCGATCATCGATCGCTACGTTTTGCATAAGGAAAAGGCACCACAGAAGCCACTAGATTACCTTGGAAATATTAAAGTATTAATGTCATTGTACATCAGTTTTCTCAAACAGACACAGCTGTTTGAATAGATGCACCTATCCAAATCCTGTAAATTTAAATTAGCAGCATAGGCATAAGCTGTCTCGAACTTATGTCTACCAGAAGAAACCTCTGTCTATGTTCGAAGCTAGCATATTACAACAATTTAAGCAACAGCTAGGTGGCGCTACCGAAGAACCGAATTCTATCCAGTGAACTATTTGGTTCTAGGACATTTCGCCCCCGGAAGAATCGCCCCCGGAAGTTTCGCCCCTGAAGATTAGCCCACGTATATCGATTTTCAAGCGTTATATTTTCATCGGTGATTCAGCTTCTAGTCTTAGTTATATTTTCATCGTTGATCTCGCTTCTAGTTTTAATTTTATTTTTATCGTTGATCCAGCTTCCAGTCTTAGTTATATGTTCATCGTTGATCTTGCTTCTAGTTTTATTTTTATTTTTATCGCTGATCTAGCTTCTAGCCTTAGTTATACTTTCATCGTTGATCCAGCTTCTAGTTTTATTTTTATTCCAATCTCAGCCTTATCCAGCAGCTTAGTTATGGTCAAAGTTGTAATGAAAATTACCTATTTTATTTATTTCAGTTTTGCACTGCCAAATATGACAGAACGTGTGTAATCGAACCGCAGAAAGACTAAGCTTATTCATGGAGCAATACTAAGAAATAAAACAGATAATTTTCATTACCACTTTGGCCATAACTAACTGGATAAGACTAAGACTAGAAGCTGGATCAAGGATGAAAATATAACTATAACTAGACGCTAAATGAACGATGAAAATATAACCAAGACTAGAAGCTGGATCAACGATGAAAATATAACGTTTTAAAATCGATATACGTGGGCCAATCTTCCGGGGGCGAAACTTCCGGGGGGGGGGGGCGAAATGTGGGGAGCGAAATGTGGGGAGCGAATCTTCCGGCGGCGATTCTTCCGGGGGCGAATTTTCCGTATCCCGAACTATTTATTATCAATACATCTTTTGTTGTAAGAAGCAGGTAAATTTGCAATGACCTTTCCTTTCCCTGTATCTTTCAAACCTTGCAATTATACACAATTTAGGTCAAATGGGCCCCAATAAGGAGGAACTGAACTCTTTTCAATGAAACATTTAGTATGTCAGCAATTCACGACGAGTGGTCGCTTCGATAAGACGAATTATTAACGCTGTCTATCTTGAATTTTAATAAATAAATTTCGTTCATGCATAATCCTGTTTACTTGATGACGTCTTTCAAGGGACATCCGCGAGCGTATAACACGCGCGCTGTACACAGTCGCATCGCTATATATAGGGCCTATACTGCGCCAAATTTATTGGCTGGCTTTGCTTCAAGTTATAATTAACAATTATGCGCGACTATAACATGCATCCACCATAAAAAAAATTGTACGTAATAGTCAATTGTAAAACTTATTTAATTATAGGCCTGTAAATGAAGTAATAAAGATTAGGCTTAGACTTAATTAGATTTAGACTTTAGTGTGACTGCATCCTTTAATATAAGCCTAATTGTCATTTTCTCCTTTGTATGCGTGTACGTATGTGTGCGTATGTATGTATGTATGTATGTATGTATGTATGTATTTATGTATGTATGTATGTATGTATGTATGTATGTATGTATGTATGTATGTATGTATGTATGTATGTATGTATGTATGCATGTACGTACTATGCATGTAAGTATGCATGGACGCTTGTGCGCATGTATGTATGTGTGTATGTATGAATGTATACGTATGTAGGCTATGCGTGTGTATGTATGTATGTATGTTCGTATGTTTGCATGTTTGTGCATATGTGTGTATGTGTGTATGCATGCGTATGTATGTATGTATGTTTGTTCATGTGTATGTATGATGTGCGCATGTGCGTATGTATTTGCAACTGGCGCTCATTTCTTTGTGTTAGACCCTTGAGCCGATAGAAAACTGTGGTCCTATATAAGGTTCTTGACATAAACCAGCGTCCTGAGGACTTGTCATTTGCTTCTGTATACTGCTTGCATACAAAGGAATCTGTTGCACGCGTGTTGCTCATGGCTGTAAGTCCGAGTACACAGTATAGTATAGCAGTATAACATATTCACAGTATAGCAGCCTTTGCTTTTCATCAAGGAATAGACGGTAAGGGCTCTCGAGATCCTCATTAATCAGATTTCGGACGTATTCGAGGTTCACTGAGCACTATAGGCGAGCACTATATATGCGTCCGGCAATCCGCGTTAATCAACGACCCAAGTAATGTCTCTGATTCAAGCCTCATAAAATCCTATGCTGATTCCTCATCACCTCGCCGCTCCAGTTCCAAGCACCATCCACCGTAGCCGTCTGCTTGCACGGTCTGACCTTTGGGTCCGGATTTGGAATCAAATCCTCCATACCTGCCTCACCGAATTTAGATTTGACGGCACCTGTTGATTAGCTGCTTTCCACGACTTCGATATATTGGGAACGCCGGATAAGATATTGGTTACGATTACGAAGTCTCAACAGGGTTCAACGATCCTAAACTGCGGGGTTTGGATAATGCAAGTTTTCATTTTGATGTTATGTTCTAAATGTGCATGTATGTATCCGAACTTGTGCGAAAAACCTCGTAAGGACAATGTTCGATTTCTTCAGGAAATACATTTTTGTTCAAGTATAATGAATACATAAAATAAAAATATTCTTGAATCAAATTGGAATTTTTCAAGAGGGTCTATACTTGTTTGAGTCTAACACTCATGCTATTTAAAACTTATAAGCGTCCAGTTATAAAGCATAGTGAAAGCTAAAACAGTAAGTTGGCCTGTGTATCAGACGATTGCAAACAAAATGTGCGACCTACTGTAGTCATAATTGCTAAATTTTGAACACTTTTACTCGACCGCTGACTGCAATTCCACTGGCATTGACTGCGTTAACAGCCACATATAGCAGCCTTTGCTTTTCGTCAAGGAACAGACGGTAAGGACTCTCAAGATCCTCATTAATCAGATTTCGGACGTATCCGAGGTTCTGGTTTAGAAGCACCACTCTCTTGTTTCCAGTGTCTGCGACTAGGATGCAATTCTTCTTGTTCAGCTCCAGTCGTCCTGGTATGTTCAGCTGGCCCACTCCAGAACCTCGAACTCCTCCGTAGCATTTGATCGTTTCTCCGTTTCCGTCCACAAGACAGACACGGTGCAGTGCAGGTGGTGGACCATAGCCATGGCAGACGGCGTAGCGATCAGAGGCCACTTTGATGCTCTGGCGTGGATTCGAAATATTGCGGATTGTGACCTCACTAACGAGACTTCCGTCTGGAGTAAATTCCTTCACCTTTTGACTAATGGATGCAGTAACGAGGATGTTCGCTCCGGTGTAGAGACTTGACCCAGCAAGGCCCAAAGTAGTCTGATCTTTCTCCCTAAAAGACCACTGCCTCACGTTTCCGGAGGGCACTTGGACGACGGTCAGATTGACGGCATTGAACCAGTTGGCGATGAAGAGAGATGGATCGTTCCTAGACTGAACCATGTCGTACGGACCTCCAAGGTTTTCAATACTCATGTTTCTCTTGGGTTGAAAGGTGCGTCTGTCGAAGACTTGAATGTACGAAGTTGAGTCCCGAATTACGTAGACTTCCCTACCAATCGGTTGGACTCCGTAGACAGGTCTTCCTATCGGAGAGCGTTGAATCAAAATGGGTGTTTCTCTAAATCCACACACGTCGACCCTCGTATTCCGCATCTCTTCGTCTAAATAATGCAATATATATATATATATATATAATTATATTTGTTTGCCTGCCTGACCTCTTTGGACTTTGTCCTGGAACCGATTTCGACCCTACCTGCCATGCATACCGATTTTGTTTGACTAAGTGCCTGTGAATAAGCTGGTTCCTTCAACTCCGCTTTTTGGATGCTGTATAAATCACGAGGCAGTGTAAGCATATTCAATGAGAGAGTTAATTTAGGCATGTAGGCATCTATAGGCAATGAGAGATTGCATTTGCATAAAGGTTAAAGGTCCACGTATACAGTAAGCTTAGACTGTCACCCACAAGGAAAATGCTGCAAGAAATAGGCATTCGAGAGGTCAGACAAAAGACCCAAGCTATCGTAAGTTTACCAATTTTAACCATATGGTATGTGCGTTTGTAACGTTTATTTAACGACGCCGTCATATCGAAGACGATTGACGTCAGATGGTATGGCATGGTATCTTGGAATTTATAAAACGTCTCTCAAAGTGCGCATTATTCAGAGGCGCTCTCAGCGTCTGAGCCTCGTGGAAACAGAAAAGACTTTAAACGATGAACAACAGAGAGAGAGAGAGAGAGAGAGAGAGAGAGAGAGAGAGAGAGAGAGAGAGAGAGAGAGAGAGAGAGAGAGAGAGAGAGAGAGAGAGAGAGAGAGAAAAAAGAGAGAGAGAGAGAGAGAGAGAGAGAGAGAGAGAGAGAGAGAGAGAGAGAGAGAGAGAGAGAGAGAGAGAGAGAGAGAGAGAGAGAGAGAGAGAGAGAGAGAAGTAAGTAGGGTCCGACGCAGTACCAAGGGAAGGGAGTTCCATAAAGATGGGCCCACGACATGGCGACTATGTAACAAATACATAGGTAGAGGTATGTATTATGCAAATATACATGTAATTTTATGATAATGGGGCTTTTAACTGATTTTTTGTTGGACTTTTGTATACCTTGCAGGTTGAACCCATATTTTGTATATCAGAAGCCTATATAATATATATATATATATATGATTGAATACATGCATGAATGATCGAATAAATGAATTGTTTTAACTGAATATTTTTATACTATAGTGAGTTTCGTGTAGATTTGTGAGTTTCTTTACATGCATGAAATTCGATCATTTGGGTTTAATTGTCAGAGCAATAATTGTCCTTTTGAAAATCGGAGTTTACTTACGGAAGTGAGGAGGAGGTACGAAACCACCTGAAACCATCACCAGCTGCAGCATCAGGCACCATTTACTCATCTTTGGTTCAGTTGTCAGATCTGAAAATTAAAAAAATTCGCTGATGGTGATGATGATGATGATGATGATGATGATGATGATGAAGACGACGAAGATGACGCTTATATAATAATAAGGATAATGATGATAATAATAGTAACAATGACAATATGATAATAATATTAAGTCTGTGAGAAAACGCTTCAAATATCCCGCTTCTCCCCATCCTTTCCCAACATTTTCCGCACTCTACCAAGCAAGACACAGATTATACTCAGCCTCATGCGCCCTTTAGCTGTAGATTCCCCGCGAGGTCTGGTGATCTTCTACCCCAGAATGTCTTGGACTGTGTAAGTTGTGCTGTCATCTGTCCAGTGTGATTCTACTTACATATTTTATTTTAGTTTCAGTTGCAGTTATAGTCAATAGTTCTTCATTTTAGTTATAGTCACAGTTAGGCCTATAGTTAGTATAATTTTTAGTTATAGTAATGTTATATTTACTGGATGTTTCATTTTAGTTAGTATTTTGTTACAATAAAGCTAAGCGAAAATCACATTGAAAAACACAGCCGCTTGCAGATCTGAGTATGTTAATTTTACTGCACACTAATATCTCACCTGTTTCGATTGTCTTCGCTGAGTTCCTTCAATACATGCCTTTCTATAGCTCTGTGCAGCGTAGACTTCTTTCTGTGTAGGTGGGTGGTAATACTTGAGATGATTGAGTAGATTAGTCGTGTTTTTATCGGCTGTCAGCCGGCCACATAACTTCTCCTCATTAACACCAACACCGCTGATGATCCACGAACTTTTATTTTTGACTATTCCAAAAAGCAAGTACCCTAAATATCCCTGATGAAATCCACAACTGGCTTCACCAATACTTTCAGGACAGAAGTCATATCACAAAATTTCAGGGTTCCTCGGGACCAAAAAACATCGACTCCAGTGTTATTCAGAGGTCGCTATTGGCCCCGCATTCTTTGCCATAAATTACTAAGATCTTCACCCAAAACATCCTTCTAATTTCATCGCTAAATTCGCTGATGACACCTACATTCTATAGGCTCCTCTAGCATAGATATCGCCCAGGAAGAATTTGCTCATATCTCCTCCTGGGGGTGTACAAACAATCCTCGCCTCAACCCCCACAAAATCCGCGAATTAATTACCTCTACCAGAGGGAAAGTAATCCCCTCCACCTCCCTAATTATTCCTGGTGCTATCCGCGTCGCTTCCCTGTGAGTCCTTGGCGTCACCATCCTTTCCGACCTCGGGATGGGACCCCAACCAGATCGCTGGAGGGCTATCTCTGCCATTAAGGAACCACCCGCATTTCTCTGACCGATGGCAGAAGACCAGACGGAATCACGCTGATGTTTTGGCTTGTCACAAACAATTCAGAGTTTCAAACGCGTTCCTTTTCGCAGTAATTCTCCTGGATGACACGTAGACCTAGGCCTACCATTCCCGATTTCATTAATAGTCTCCGGATGCCTTTGCAAAATCTGTCTATGGATTAGGGCCTATGCATGGCTCAGGTTTAAAAATGATGAAAATAAAAATATTATTAATAATGACAACATAGTATTTTTAATAATAATATTAATATTGATAATGGTAATAATAATAATAATAATAATAATAATAATAATAATAATAATAATAATAATTATTATTATTATTATTATTATTACTTTTATTATTATTATTATTATTATTATTATTATTATTATTATTATTATTATTATTATTATTATTATTATTATTATTATTATTATTATTATTATTATTATTGCTTTGTATTGCTTTGTGCCCTTGGCATTTGAAACTCTGGGTCCAATAAACCAAGAAGGCCTCGCATTGATCAACCTGCTCGGCTACCGCCTGGCCCAAATATCAGGAGACAACAGAGAGACTACTTTTCTTTTTCAGCGCTTATCTATGGAAATCCAACGCTTCAATGCAGTCGCTTTTGGTAGCACCTTTTGCACTGCTAAAACCATCTGTGAAGAATAGCCATTTCAGAACAAAACCCCCTAGCTTTTGAACTACTGAGGGATCATATATGTACCTCGGGGAAAAAGATAATAATAACGCTAATCATAATAATCGTAATAATGACGACGACGATAATAATGACGACAAAATGCACAATATTTTCAATACTTTCGATACAGTCATTCCGTAAAATGTTTTCAAGTTCATCTGGCCCACACCAGAAATGTTTAGTAATCTAATCTATTTACTCGACTTCTGTCATGCTCACCTATTCTTCACGTTATGGTCAATCCACGGTACGCTGCCGAATATTAGCTTATTCTATGCGGCGTAGGTTATACCTTCGACGTTTTCATAACATGTCATTTGTTTTCGGAAAAAGGATGTGCCGCCTAATTGGCCGATAAGTTAGGGTATTTCCAGAATTCATGTAGGGCTCTTCGACGAAATTCCCGCAGACCTTTTTGTTTACGCTGTATCATATCACGGATCTACTGTTATGGCAACAGAGGCCGTTGTCGTCGGCAAAAATTATGACAATTTCAAATTGTTGCATAGGCTACTGATGTTGTATTATCATTAATTGCGTTTAATCGCTTCGACAGCAATTCCGTCAAGTCCTCTTCAACGACTCTGGCAGTCACAAGATGTCGTTAAAATACGTGGCATATAAAATCCGCTCCTCCAGTAAGACATCTTTAAAACGCTTTAATCTCAGCCATAGATAATCGCAAATTGCCTTTAAGTCTAGATCCTATGCGTCCTCAACCTATTGGTTATATAATATGGGTTTTTATACTAGTTCGTCTAGTATAATTATAACTATCCGAGGAAAGAGGTAACTAGCCCACTCTTAAGTGAAATGATAGAAGTGAGATACGACAACGGTATTAAAGATTTAAATTGTATTAATGATACAAAACATATGACAATGAATTTACGTTAATTCCATGACAGAAAACTGAATGTTAAACTTACACTGAAAATATAAAGAACTCTTTACTTCACCAGTCGCGACATGATCCAGAGGTTACGTCAGAACTCGTCGTGAACTCTCTGAAATCTCTGAATGCTAATTCTTCCTTGCGGGCTGTATTAAAAACCTATCCTTGGAAGTCTAACCACGCTACGCTTCTCCGTGGCAACTCTTGAATGGACGGGGCAATGATAGTCAGTCATCTGTCAGCTCTTACATCTAACCAATGGAAAGGGAAACGCTTATCAATTACGTCATTGACTACGACAAATATCTCACAGACCATATATTAACCCATAATTATATTATATTGGACTGCCCACCTGTAATCCCTAAGAATTATAGTGTGCCCAAGTGGGAGTGACTAAATATCGTTATCATAGTTAGGTCAATGTCCACAAGATGTCGCCTACACTAACTACTGCTACACAAAATAAAACCCACAGTTCCATTTAGAAACCTATAAAACGCCGCCATTCTCAGATACATATTCACCGGTCGCCTTCAATATGTTATGAATGGTTTTTTTTATGTCAATGTAAATCAAATTAATGTGAAATTCTTTTTAAAAAGAGCCTTATATGACCATCAAAAGAACATTTATGGTTAAAAAGTGAAAAAATATGAAAAGAAAATGAAAAAGAAAAGAACCGATATGGTCAAACAAGAGCCTTTGGGCCAAATAGAAAATGAATAGAAGCTATAAATTATGGCCAAATAAATAATGAGACATATGTATCGACGTGTGTATATATAAAAATATAAATTAAAATATTAATCTATATATTTAAAAAAAGATGAACTACTACCACCTGTCAATCATCGGCATCTCAACAACTTGCCAAACAAGGAAACAAACGACGAGACAACCAAAAGAAAGAAAGAAAGAAAAAAAGAAAGGAAAGAATCTGATGACAGAAAGTTATACGAACATGAACTGAAATATATAAAAAAAACTTTAAAGACGTCAACGGCCTTTGTAGCCATAAGATGTCGTCAAACTTCGGAATAATAATAATAATAATAATCGCTAGATCAATGATTCACCGGTGGTAGGAAGCATAACCATGCCCGTATTCAGTGGCGTCTAACCCCCCCAATTGTACTTGGAGAATCAACCCCCCGAAAAAAATTTTTTTACCCTGAAATATTGGTACACATTATGGTGTATTCTGAGAGAGATAAAGATTAGTGAATTAATGGGTGACTTAACTGAATGTTTGCTAGTGTCATAGGGGTCAAGCTTACCAAAAGCCTAGGTGCCAAAAGAGAACAAAGCAATTTCCGCGCGTAAGCGCGAAAATTTTTAGACCTTTTGGGGATTTTCTATATTTTCGCTTTCTTGGATTTGGTTACGACAGAGTACAATCAGTACATGTAGGCCACATTGAAATTATGCCTTTGACAGTAGAATCTCAAATCTGGCAACCTACCTTAAGAATGCTGAGAGACTAAGAAAAATATAATTTAATATATCCATCAGCTAATTAGGTCAACAAAGTCAAATATCGCACAAAAAAATATCAGACGTACCATTTTGTCTGAATTATTTCATAAGCCGAATTTAAGACTGTAGATAGTATCATACATGTAGTATATAGTATATAGGTCTAGAGAGCACTGAGAAAAACAGAACAGTTCAAAAAGATATAACTTGAAAGTTGAAACTAATTTAAATTATTACTGAAATGGCTTCTTTCCAAAATTCAAGTGGAATAAAAATTATTACAAAGCTACAAAAATATCATGGTTCTCTCCAGTATCAATTTTTCATTCTTTTGTTTTATAGTTATAATGGCTTATGTCTATATGTTACAGTGATTCACAACTAATTGGCTTCTCTCTCAGACTCTCTGGTATTTTTTAAACATTGCAAATTTCCTTTTGCGCAGGCTGTTGCAGGAGATTAAATCGTTGCAGATTTTTTTCAAGAGATAAGCTATAGCAGTTTCTTCCTTGTGATAGTATATATAGACAAGTGTGTAAATCGTTTTTGGACATGGTTGACCTTATAAGATAGGCCGAATTCTTCAGCCGACGCAAGGATGAAAACTGCGTTCTGCTGTAGGCTACATATAGGCCTAGTCACTGGCGAAAAGTTAATTGATATTAAATATAACAAGGACGTTATATTATTTTATAGATAAGTAATGCCAATAGAAAAATAATCTCTGAAAAGGAGCTCCTTGCTGACGGATTTCTGGTGTACATGGTGCCCAATGCATATATGGGCCTCACATGGCCTATTTCTGGTGATGCTGGGCGTTAACGGGCCTCGCAAAGTTGGCACCTATGGCTACTGTAATGGAAACATAAGATAATTTCAATCCCATGCATGTGGAACAAGAAGGCGTTGACTGGTAATGGCTTGATGTAGGCTATATTATCACACGGATAAAAGAGATAACATGAAAAAGTGCAACCCCCCCACTTTCGGGCAAAATGTGTCAACCCCCCACTTTTGAATTTTGATGGAGATCGTTCTCCAAACCCCACCATTGGTAGACGCCACTGCCCGTATTGCTTACTAACCGCAGACGGCAAGTACACTGCTTGTGCTAGAATGCGCATAGCTACAAACTGAATCGGTCAATGAATACATTCCTTGTTATTTAAAGCTGGACAGTGTTGTTTAGTTATTAGCAAAGCCATTGCAATTTGGTTGACGAAGACGCATTCACGAAGTGAAATAGTGCGCTGTACGTGCGGAAGGTTTTATACATAGAATAAATTCTGTGAAATAACACCAGGCATGTAGGCTACCATATTAATTTTATTAGTTTCACTTTCTTTGTTAGTAACAAAGAAAGTGAAGCTAAAATCACGAGAAAAACGGGATTGGGTGTTGGTAGGGGTTTGAATAAACACTGAAAACAGTTCAAAAACACTGAAATTAAATTAAAATAACAAAATTATTCTTTTTATTATTAAAATTTAAAAAATATTTTTAGTAGCTGAAAAAAGGTGCCGGAACGCCGTTCCGGCTCGTTCCGGCTGAAAAAAGCCCTGCTCATGTGTATGCCATCCGCCACCTAGGCCTAATATCTAAATCAAGGTCTTAGTTCACAGTCATAAATTACGCTATATTTCGCTATTATACAGATAAATCAACAATCAATAACCAAATACAGATAAAATAACAACCAATAACCAAAATGAGTTATTCCGTTCACTCATATAAACTCAGAAGACATTATGCAATGTGACCGTCGTCACTCGAGACCGAAAAACAGGTACATGTAAGGTAAAAGGAGTTCAGAACGTTGGCTGACAGCTGGCTATCAGTCAATAACCAATCAATAACCAAACTCAGTTATTCCGTTCACTTACATAAACTCTGAAGACATTATGTTGTTTTTGCGTCGTGACTCGAGACTCAAAAACAAGGTAAAAGGAGTTCAGTAGGCCTAGGCATCTGTTGGCCCGTCCCTCTCGAATGATCTTCCATCCACGACTCGTTCTCAGATCCTAACAGGGAGCGCTGCTGCTACTTCTCGTTGTCTTAAGACTTTTCTTTTCTCTTGCGACTCTTCGCACTGGGATCGCCACTGATTACCTTGTACTTCGAGAGGCGCTTTATAAATTCGCAAATACAATACAATACAGTACGTTGGCTGGCAGCTGGCTATGCTAAAACAGTAAAGTAAGGAAGTACTGTAATGCAAGTGTGTCGGCTGTCGAAACATTCGAACATCAGAACTACTAGATCTGTCACCAAATAAGCAGCAATGTGAATTAGAGTAGGCCTAATTGTAAAAAGAAACTTTCAACTGTGGTTACAAAAAATTGTCTTGTGTCTTTGTGGGCCCCTGGAGGTCGTGGGAACGGGTGCCTTGCACCCCCTGCACACATGATAGCTACGCCCTTGTTTGTTACTATTTTATTTACAAGGAAGAATATTAGTAAAATTGCTCTGTCAGTTTATATCTCAAATTAATTTTGCAAATTTGGCAATTAATGTCTTATTAACATGACTCATCACATTTCTTCCATTGCCAGAGCATGCTACTTCCACCTTCGCCGAATTCGACAAGTGAAACGCTGCATAAATGAATATCAATATATATCAATATTCGTTTAATTCAACAAATCCAGTTGACAATAACGCAACAGATTACAGAGGCACAATAATAATAAAATGGCATAAAGAGGAGAGAATAAAGGGAGGTGTTAATTAATACACATCTTTGAACAAAACACGAGGGATAAAATTACATTTATCTTTAGCTGGTAGGGTAAAATTGTGAGTTCTTGTCCTTAAGTCGTAGTTATTTTGTCGTGGGGGAGGAAAAATACTACGAAGAACATGATGAGGCTGGCAACAGATTTTTTTAAATAAGCCAGCATCTGCAGCATCAATCATGTTATCCAAACTTGGAATGGAAGGCAGAAGGAAACCTCTGCGCATGGTTCGATGTAACATGCGTTCTAACCTATCCCTATCATATTTGCTGGTATAACCTCACCAGGCCGGAGAGGCGTATACAAAAGGTGAGAAACAGTGGTAGCCCTTGTTACATCATGCAAAGCCTGAGGGGACAGACCATGCATGGTCTCTCAATACCCTGAGCGCGTACAGGGAGGTGGAACTTGATGTCAGGACTTTGCCAACATGTTTAGACATGCTGAGGTTGGAGCTAAGGGTTACCCCTAGAACTTTAAGAGTAACAACTCTTTCTGCTCCCTGAATGATGGGAGGAATGTTTAACCCTTTCTGACCCCTTTTGGAAAAGATTATCTCTCGAGTTTTCGTTGGGTTTAACTTGAGGTTATTGTTTTTAGCCCATATCGCAATGTGATCATATTCTTCAACCACTGTTCGAATAAGCTGCCAGCGTATTCTTGTTGACGCCCTCGTCAACTGTTGCCTCGACTACTGCAACTCTGTTCTATCCGGTCTTCCCTCACTGACACTACAAACTCTATAATTTGTTCTTCATACGGCAGCTCGTCTAATAAAAGGCCTTGGTCCTAGACATCATATCACACCAATCTTGCAACGACTACACTGGCTTCACATCCGTGCACGTATCGCCTCTAAAATCTCCGTCTTCATATTCCATATCCACTCTGGAACCTCTCCCTCGTACATGACATCTATAGTCACGTCATGTTCTGCTACAAATTCCAGAGGACTCCGATCGGCCGCGCGAAGGGATTATACCATACTTCGCACCGACCGGAAGTTTGGTGGTCGTGCCTACTCGGTCTGAGGACCAATAGAATGCAACAGTGTTCCAACTAGGCCTACAGTCCGTCAATGCACATCTCTTGCTCAATTTAAATCAAAATAAAAACTTCATCTAATCACATTGCACTATGGCTAGGAATGCAGAGCAACGCGCTCTCGTCCAAGATTTGTTGAAGCGCGCTATAAATCTTTAGGTGTATTTAATTTTTGTATTAATCATTTGCACAGACTGACCACCAGCGGTAGACTATATCATAAACGTAATGTCGTGTTATGCATCTAAACTTGCAAGTGGTATGCGATAAGTGCGATTAGCCTTGGTCCGTGTTGGTAGACTCTGCGGTCATTTCTATCATCTCACAGACGCAGAGAATTTGTGACTTTCTTATGTCGTTGTTCTCCATCTACCTGCCAAATCTGCAGTTCCAAATCCTAACATCATCCACCGTAGCTGTTAACTTGTCTAAACTTTGAATCTGGATTTGGAACCCATTCTGATCAAACCTGCAAGACCTATTGTGTTCGAGACTAAGTGTCTGTGAAGAAGAAGATTTTGAACAACTTAAATAGGCTATTTGGGCGCTGAATATATTGTAGATGACGAAAAAGATTTCAATGTTGAAATCAAAGAAGAAACCGTATAAACAATAAAGGACTGAATGTTCTAATTTTTAAATTGTGATGTGTAACTTCTAATGCGCCGGTGTCTAATGCACAGAGCATCAACCCATGGCGCACCAAAACCAAGTCGTAATTGGGTCAACACCCGAAAGATAACTCTAGAATTTATCAGACGATCCAAAAGGCATTGTTTAGACGTTAAGCTCCAAATTGTCATCATACTCCAGTTTGGTTTCATATTTTGGGTTAAAGCCATTAATAATACTATCATACTAGCACACGTGACATCTCAGGGACCTAATAAGATGGTTGGTATAAATGCGAACACAGCAAATAACATTACAACTAAAACACTGTGTTTCGTTGAATTACGATTACGAACCCACTGTATCGCATTATGTCAGGTTGGGCAATTCGACAACTTGATTACTTTGGTTCTATCTTACATAAAATGTCAAAGGCCTATACTGATTGTCCTTTGCAGTCATTACTTAGGTCGACAGACTAATAGTCACACATTCAAGGAACAATGACATATTACTTTGAAATTCTGTTTTGTATCGTGTGTATTCATGCAATAATGAGTATTCACCAAAGGCTGTAATACTGCATCCGCTCTTGTTAACTAGAGGCCACTATGTAGATCTGTAGGAATATGCTCAAACGGTTTTCAAGATATGCAGCATCGACAAATAATTCAAGGTTTAATCAATTCTTTATTCACAGAAGTCTATAGCAAGCTTTATAGTTAACAATTGTTGCACTAAGTTAATTCTGCAGCTTTTAGTAAAAATTCTCGAGAAATATATTCTTAGGGTAGAAAATGTATAGCATATTTTCAAGGCTGTTCCTAATATTAGATGTGTCACTGCTGCTGAGTTTTGGCTAATTTTTGGGAGCAACTAAATTAGAGTCTGCAGACCGTTTCTCAATCAGAAATGGTTCACAATAGGCCAAGTAGAGGGCCACATTATATACAAAATGTTTAAATTCACTGCTGAGAGCAATCTGAATATTTCGAAAATATTTAGAACCAATCGTGTCTCATTTAATTAAATCTTGAACACCTTCACGCGACCGCTGACCGCAATAGGGCTGTCCTCATATGTATTATCGGCGACATATAACAGGTGTTCCTCTTGATCTAGAGAGAAACGTTGAGGACCCTCAAGATCCCCATTAATCAGATTTCGGACGTATTCGAGATTCTGGTTTAACAATACCACTCTCCTGTTTTCGATGTCTGCGACGAGGATGCAATTCTTCTTGGTCAGCACCAGTCGTACTGGTCTGTTCAGCTGACCCACTCCTGAACCTCTCTCTCCACCGTAGCATTTGATTGGTTCTCCGTTCCCGTTCACAAGACAGACACGGTGCAGATCAGGTGGATATTCGCCTGCGCAGACGACGTAGCGGTCAAAAGCCACTTTGATGCTTTGGCGTGGAGTCGATATATTGCGTAAAGTGACCTCGCAAACTAGATTTCCGTCTGGAGTGAATTCCTTTATCTTTCGACTCGCCATTGCAGTGAGGAGAATGTTTGCTCCAGTGTAGAGACTTGACCCAGTGAGACCCAAAACAGTTACATTATGTTCATTAAAAGGCCATTGTGTCACTGTTCCGCAGGGCAATTTGACCACGGTCACATTGACTGTATTTAAAAAGTCAAGAATGAAAAAAGACGTTGCAGAAGACTTGTGTCTTGACTGTGCTAAATTGTACGGTTGTTGAATGTGTTCTATACTTATGTTCCTCTTGGGTTTGAAGGTGTGTCTGTCGAAGACTTCGATATAAGTTGTGCTGCCTCGAAGAATGTAAACTTCATTGTCAATCACTTCTACTCCAAATACAGGCCTGCCCTCCGGAAAACGATGAACCAAGGTGTAATTTAGTTGGAATCCGCATTCATCAACAGGTGGTATGTCTGTGCACAACAACATACATAATGTATAAAAGTCTTGTTAATGTCTGTATCGGCGTTGCATACCTTGTAATGATCTCCAAATGGCCACACAATGAAATCTTATGATTAGACATTAGACACTGAATTGCAATTTAATATTAAGACATGTTAAGCACAGAAAGTTAATTAGATTCATGATTAATTAATAGTAGTTATTAATTACTAGCATCTCGAACCAGCATCTTAGGAATATATATATGTGTGTGTATAATATATATGTATATACTAAAGGTTCGGGGATATTTCACAGTTCCTGGACTGTGAGAAAAGACGCTGAGGAAGGAGCTTATTGGCTCAGTCAAAATCTCAACCAACTGTAAAAAAGGGGCTGCGTGGAAAAGAATCTGAAGACGTGTCAGTTTGATGGTAGCGGTCGAGAACGATGGATGTTCGACGTTCAGGTGGTTAGTTTCACTCCTGATTGACCGAGTAAAGAGTGATATTTTACCGGTCGAGACAATCAGCATCGTAGTGAATTAGATGGAGTCAAATGATCTCTATTCACTGTTCGGTATGGTGACGTTGTGCGTTAAGAAACTATCGAACTGGAACGTTACGAAGATCTGCAGTGTTTTGGTGACTAGCGGTGATTGAGTGGTCGTTTGAGTTGTGTTCGAGTATAGAACGCAACGCGACATTTGTGACTTTAAAGAAATGGTGAAATGTACAGTGGCTGGACGATTCGACGAAGAGAGAGAGACACGCTTTCTTCACATCATCAACCTAAAGACACCGATACAGAACAAATTCGAGATGGTGGCAATTGGAACAAGTCATCACAAGATGGAGGCTTGCAAGAACTAATAAGGCGACTAAGAATCAAGTACGAGTGACAGACAACCTTCAGCAACGAATCTTCCATTGAAGGGAGGTAGATTAACTCATAATACTTAGATTTAGCTCAATCAAGCATATGCTGGTATAAGTAAGGCTAACTTATCACAACAGAAGTAGGCATACGTATAATAGGTGAAGTGTGCTATCCTTTGTGAAACTGTGTGATATTGACGTGCCGTTGAACTTTAATTAAAACTCTTAAAACGTGATTATAGAGTCGACTGTATTGCCAAATTGAAATTAACGTTAGTTAAATTAACATTAATTAACATTAGTTAAAGCAATGTCTCGACATTGCACTCTAAATGATGTTAGGATTAATTCACAAGTTACGGGGTAAGAACCAACCCCCATGCTTTAAGAGACGATACATATGAGACCCATTGTTTAAAACCGTTAAGAAATTGGTTGAATACTTAAAGGTATACAGATTTTGTTGGAAACTTAACAAGATAATAATGGTACGCATCGTTAAAAGGAAAGTAAATTTGCAAGAAAGGAAGAAAAATTGATAAAGATTTGTAATGTAGAAAAGTAATTTTAATGATAAAGATATGTAACGTGGAGAAATAATGCTATTAATTTCTGATCAAGAAATAATAGAAAATACATTTGTTTAAATCAGAAAAGCAAGTCCACTGTCCACGTATATGTTAATGCTGAGGATGAAACGCGCAGAAGTTTTAGTGTAAGTTTTTGTGCGACAGGACATTTAAAGGATTATCATTTAAACGTTGCCTGTTATTTTCCCTTACTTTAAATATAGTCAATCATGTGCTACAGAAATGAGGCCATGTGTAGCCTACTGAGCAAGAGGTCACTCTATTCACTTACTAAGTCTGCGAATTGCGATTGTAATTGTGATGAACACGTTCACGATGATCAGAAAGCTTCTTCCCATCTTAAGGTACAAACGCAAGCATGAAAGTCTACAAGAAGTTAAATCGAAGTTATATAGAGTAGGTCCTACTTAACTGACAAAAGTTTCTTTATTAAATACGGTGAGTCATTAAAACGTGTCCCTACATGATTTAGCATAATTCATGCATATAACCATCAGTTTTAATGAAATTTCAGAATAATTACCCTTTATGGTCTAACCAAGTGCGATATAAATTATTGTTTTTATAAGAAGCTGGACCAGCCTAAACCATAATTGGCCTACGTCACGACAACCCCCACAAAAGGGTGTTTACCTAAGAAGATACACGTCATAGCATTTTAAAGAAAGAATAAAAATTACGGTGCGAAAAGTTTATAAAGGAATTTTCAGATTGAGGGTGAACTCGTGGTGGATTAGATGCTCTCCTGCCAAAGATCTATAAAACTGGCTTTTTACTTTGTCGACCAGGTAGCGGCCGCCCACGAACGGCCTGAGGTAGACAATATTGAACATGTTCAATCGCTGGTGCTCGGCCAGGAATATATGCCGCAAACGCACCGTACGCAGACACATACCTATAGCTCGAAAATATGAATCAGGCAGTCATCAGTTGGAAGAATCGTTATAGCTTAAAAAGTGATTTACATTTGCATTGTTTAAAGAAACGACGCGCTCAAGAACTCACAGACAAACAAGCAAGGTTCCAACATTTCAGTCAGCAATTGAGGTTGCATCCTGCAAGCCTAGTCAATTTCATATGGTTTACTGATGAAAAACCCTTTACTGTACGAATACCCAGTAACAATCAGAATGATCGCATTTACGTATCCGTCGGTACAAAGAAGATAGACGTTCAAGCAAATCGCCTTTTGCGCAGTCGACCAACTTGCAGCAAATCTCTTATGGTATCTTTCAGGGTCCAGCACTCGGTCGTACAAACAGCCATTTAAGCGAACCGAGTGTTTAGGTCAATGGACAATATTACCGAGATGTTCTACTAATGCAAGGCCTTTTGTTAGACATTCATGAGATAACGGAGAATTTCGTCTTCCAGCAGGATAGGCCTAGTGCTCCTGCCCACAGAGCCCGGAGAGACTGTTGAGTTACTGCAAACTGGAACACCTGATTTAATCCAGCCTAGTTTGTGACCACCAAACAACCCTGATTTAAATCCGGTAGACTATAAAATATGGAGTGTGATGCAAGAGAAGGTCTACAGATATCGAATACATGATGTCAACGAGTTGCGTCATCGAATTGTGGCAGCATGAGACGAAATGAATAAGGGCATCATTGATGAGTCAGTCAAGCGGTGACGTAACGAGTCTTCGCGCATGCGTGAATGCCCAAGAAGGTCAATTTGAACATAAATTATAACTTTCTTAATGCTCAGTAATAACTGTTTTATCTCTACTTAATTTTTTTGACATAATCTGATATCTGACGAAGTTAAGGTAAAATATGAACTACCACGTTTTTTATGACTCACCGTGTATGTGCATTTCTGATTTGGATTGTAGTACAACGGACAAACTTGTTAATCAAATCAAGAAAATCCCTGATCCTTCCATTAACCTTTCGACTAACTCATCGTCTCTCACCTTCACCTCTGGCTCCCCTGTTCGCAATCTTGGTGTTATTTTTGATCCACACCTCTACTTCTCTAACCACATCTCCAACCTCTCGCGCTCCTGCTTCTTGCACATTCGTGACCTCCGACGCATACGACCCATGCTTGACCTTAAAACTGCCTCCACCATTGCTACCTCCATTGTTCATTCGAAGCCTGATTACTGCAATTCTCTTTTCCTCAACCTTGAATCCACTTAAATCAAGCGTCTACAGCTTATCCAAAATTCACTAGCCAGAGCTGTTACTAGAACGCCAAAGCATCATCATATCACTCCCATCCTCAAATCACTCCATTGGTTAAAAATCCCAGAGCGAATCCACTACAAAGTCCTATCACTAACCTACAACTCCCTACAATATTCCCAGCCCAAGTACCTTCGTGATCTCTTCACCACTCAGACAACCCGCTCTACCCGATCGTCGTCCTATCTCAGTCTTTCTCGACCCCCAGTCACTACTCACCTTAAGTTCTCCAACCGAGCCATTTCCATTACAGCACCACGCCTCTGGAATGATCTCCCCCCTGAATTTCGCAGTTTCTCAGTGCCTCCATCATCATTGCATCCCGTCCTTCATCCTCATCCTCATGTTCCTCTATCTATCACCTCCGGGCTTTCACTCAAAACTGAAGTCTCACCTATTCAAAAACTCCTACCCTGACTCATCTGATACTCCGCCTTCCAATAATTCTCGCCGTAAACGACACCCGCCTTGACAGCTGCTCTGCCTTTCCTGATCTGGTACCCTGGAAATCGGACTTGGACCTCTTTTGGACCACTCTTTGGAACCCCCTGATCTGCTACCCTGGAAATCGGACTTGGACCTCTTTTAGACTGCTCTCTGGAAACCCCCTTTGATTTGGTTTGGCCTCCTGGAAATCGGACTTGGACCTCTTTTGGACCACTCTCTGGAAACATCCTGATCTGGTACCCTGGAAATCGGACTTGGACCTCTTTTGGACTACTCTCTAGAAACCCCCTTTGATTTGGTTTGGCCTACTGGAAATCGGACTTGGACCTCTTTTGGACTACTCTCTGATCTGTCGTAGCTCTCGTGAATAGGCTGGTATCCTGCGCTTGGCCTTCGAGTGGCGCTTTAGAAGTTTGGAGATTACGATTACGATTACGATCTACCTAGAAGAATCGTATTCGTAAACTCAGTAATTTTAAAGAGCAACCTAAAACCTAAACGTAGGGCCTCAGCGTATTCACGAGTGCTGCGTCAAGTCAGGAATACCCTACGAAGAAAAAAGATCCGGTTTCCTGAAACCTGAAAGAAGGAAACGGATGATCTCGAGATCACTCACCACGTTTTCGCCTTAAAGTCGTGTTGATTTTAAGAAGCATTATTGCAATCCTTTATTACCATGTTCTAGTAAAAAAATATTTATTTAATTTAATCGCCTGAACGTATGGTTCTAAACTTCTAACAGTTGACAAAGTTTGCACTTTAAATGCTTCAACAACCAGATTACCATTCCTTATCAGATTAATCAGAAATGCTGACGTGATACCGGTTTCAAATCCCTGCCACTGCAGTGACATTTTTTCGAGTGGAAATATACCACCTGAAAGGTTAGGCTCAAGGGCGTCAGAGGTTATGTCCCCAAGATCTCATGATTTATATGCATCAGCATCACTCCTTGTCATACACTTCTACTTTTTGATACGGTAGATGTTAATCGATGGAAAACAGATGGCGAGGAGGCATCTCTCTATATAGCTCATTCCTACTTGTAGGTATACTAATTTCCAAAGTATGCCTCATTGCTTAACACTTTCAATTGTCTTTAAGCATATGCAGATGCTGCCGCTGGAACTACATTAGACTAATTCTGTAAATTATATTCATTTATAGTGAAGTGCACTTAGATATATCTGACAATGATGTGCACTTAGATATATTTGACAAGAATGCTTTATTTTGTATAAACTATATGTAAACCAAAGTGCGGTACTAGCAGTTGGTATTAATAAAGAACATACTTACTTACTTATCTAATCAAAGGACTTCCTTGCTTACAACATTATCAGCAGTGTTGGGTAAACTCACACAAGAAATCAGTTAAATCAAAACTCAACTCACGCACCTCAAAATGAGTTTAAACTCAAACTCAAGTCATCCCAAGTGAAATTAGTTAACCCAAACTCACTTGTTAAATGAGTTAACTCATAAACTCACACGTTTCATACTAGCACGTTCTAATCGAGCAACAATTTTTCCATCACGCCTACTTTTTGTAACAGAAAAATATTTTCCATCGAGAATACAATGTACTTCGGCCATGTTGTTCTTAACTGTTCACAATATACAAAATATGCAGTGCTTAAATACTGTCCGCTAGCAGTGTTTACGACCCTCCCTGCCGTCACCACTCACCAGTATGGAAAGCCGACGATATAAAAAAGGCTTGTTTCAACATAATATGTGCCGAGTGCCGAAAAGTGAGTTGAGTTTAAAATAATTGACAGTTACAACTCAAACTCACAGAAAATATGAGTTAACTCAAACTCATAACTCACACTCTTTAAGGTGAGTTAACTAAAACTCATAAATCACAGCAAGTGAGTTAACTCGTGAGTTTAAACTCATATGAGTTAACTCATACCCAACACTGATTATCAGTGGCGTAGAAAGATTTTTGGGGGCTCTTGTGCACAGCTTCGATGATGGCCCCTTGAACTCCCTTCGAGTTGAAACAAAAAAAACGCTGTTCAAAAACGCTTGGCGCTCTTGCGTTATGATCATATTTCGCACAGTGACAAATTTGCAAATATCATAGCCTAATACGCGCCCAATTAAACAATAATTAAATAATTACATTTTAATTATTTTCTCCGATTTATTTTTTATAATTCTTATTTTTATTTCTCCAGGCTAGAATACAAAATTGAACTAGAGATAATTAATCTATGAACATGTTCCATCTGCTATGACTGCTAAATATGAATTATCCAAGCTAAAATTCTGTCAAATTGTGAAGCAGTTGGGTTGGTTGATAAAAATAACGAAACAATTTAACCAATTAGACAAGTGTTTAGTCTACGGTTGTCTAAAAAGAAGATTCCAAAAATGCCGAAAAGTTAAAAAGTTCGTTTGCGCGCCTTCTCTTGCGCAAAAATATCTACCACTTTTGAAGTGTCAAGCATTCTGGCATGTTCATTTTCTTTTGACAACATTGCCAAGTCGTTCAGCCGCTCTTCTGACATTGTGCTTCGTAGATAGTTTTTTATTAGCTTCAATTTTGAAAATGAGCGTTCACATGTCGCAACAGTCACAGGCAAAGTCAACAGCAACATGTAGGCCTAGGCAGTGCAGACATCACTGAAAGAGCATAATAGACGAAAGAGCATAATAGTCTGCGTGGTAGAAAATATCAACGAAAACTCTATAAATTTTAAACATGTCACCGTCGGTCATGACATCAATATATTAATACGTCAGTAAAACTACTTTCGTCCAAAGATTGCATAGAGTATGGCACACCGGTTGTTTACTAAGTCATGCATTTGGACATTCCAGCTTCAGATTCAGCCAATAAAACTATTGAGTCGAGTCATTTGAGTGTGTAGTACTGTGCACGCTGTTGCTAACTTGCTTTACATGTAGATTTACATTTAGGCTAAAAATGACTTTACTAGGTGCCAGGGGCCCTTCTGACCGCCGAGGGCCCTTGTGCATTGCACAACCTGCACAACACATTGCTACGCCACTGCTTCGACAGATCGATGAATTCAAATAAGCGTTCTCCAGTGCTAAGTTTTTGTACTTAACCTCTCCCTAGTCGAGTCATAGGCCCTACTCCTTTGTCCATCATCCATGCAATAACATCGATCAGTGTGGCTATGAAACTTCAAGACAAATAGTTCTTTTTTTAAAATTATTTCTTTCAGTTCGACCTTTTGTGTTATAAGTTGCCAAGAGATGATTTTGCCCAAGTAAAGTCTTCGAAAAGTCATCCGTATCGACAATCAAGCATGGCCCCTGTATGGGTCATTACCCGAAATGTTCAAAATTTCGCCTCCGAAAAACAAATTTTTTTCCCCCTAATATTGGTTGCAAGTGTTTTCTTTAGTCATGTACATAGTTAAATTTAACTAATTTGAAAGAAATCCACTATATTTTTAATCATAAGTCAAATTTTCTCAGAATTTATAGTCAAAACTCCGCTTTTTTCATTACAGTCCGCCCTTTTTGTGTAATCACGCTTAATCACAGGGACCTGAAATATTCCTCTGGTGCTTATAAAATGGCAATTTCTTAAAAGTAGATGATACCAGCATTAAGTAAGAATACAGCAGGCCTTTTCTTCACATAATATATTAGTCTGGTGTCAAATAATTAGGACATTTGTCGAAATTATTAAAAAACAATATTATTTTCAGCTACAGAAAATATCTGTGCAGCATCTGCTATAACTGTATGTTATATGCATTAGATATAGGTTGAGAAACATTTTAAGAATTTCTAGTAAATTCAAATTACTTACAATTTATTTTTATATCAAATAATTCACATAGGGATGGTAATTAGGCCTACCTTTAAAAATACATGTAATTCACTCTTAACAATGCGGCATTACCATCCGTGACAAGATGGGACTGTCATGAGAAAATAGCAAAAACCTGATGGATACGGATGGCAATGATGAAAAACAACCGCGGATGGTAATGACATAATGATTAAACTTACAGCAGCCGTCAAACATTTTCAGATGAGTTACTCCATCATATAAGTAATTTCGGTCAGTTCACAAAAGCGGTAAATAAAATAAGTTATCAATGTTGTAACCTACCTAAACCAGGAAATACAACACTAGGTGGTAATGAAACAGAAATTTACTTGTAATTTGGAACACACAAACTTAAATAAAAAAATAAAACATTATGAATTTAAACACAAATCTGTGTGATTCATTAGTAGTTGACAATATCTTGTTCCTTATGTTTTTCTTTTACTAAGTAAGCACGTTCTCTAAAAGTTATAAGCTTCCCAAAAATTGAGATGGCTATGATGATTATTTCTATGGACATGTATAAATAGGCCCAAAAAGAAATAAATATTATGAAAATGAGTCTAAATGTTTAATTATTGCATATGGTAGCTAGTAATAAATCAAAATAATATACCTTTGTTACAGGTTGTAATGGCATAAATTTGTGTAAAAGTTGAATTTAGTGCATTGTACACCGTCTCCGACAGAGGATGGTAGTGATATTTTGTATACACTGAGTATTTTTTTTTAAATTTCCAAAATCTATCAGCTACCACAATTTTGGAAGATGTTAATCTGCTCATTCTTTGAGGGTAGGCAAACAAATTTGAAGAAATTATCGAGAAAACAAAAAAACCTCATGGGACATCAATTCTGCTCTTTTCGGATAATGACCCATATATCACTTGCCCTATGCCCAAAAGACTAAGCTAACCATGAGCAATCTTTTGGGCATAGGTTTATTTCAAGACATTCAATTTTTCTGCCATTCGGTTCTTAGATTCACAGCCCTCTGAACCTCCTGAACTTCAGACTTTCCCCTAAAACGACAATTAGAGTCTGTACGAGTAGGTCTACATAAGCTTACGAATGAATAATTTGTTTCTATTCATTCTTCAAATCAGGCTACAGAAGTCAAATAATGATGAAGAAACTTTTACTTCACCTTCAGAAAAACAACGTCTCCAGCCAAGATGTCTGCAACAAGAACTGTGTCAGATCGACTGTAATGTGTGCCCACTTTCAACTACATGTCATATTTGTAGGGTTAGCCCATTACACGCTGCTTGCTGAACATTGGTGAACAGGCAACATGTTTTTTTTATCTGCTTATGCCCTAAATTTAGTCTAACTGTGCATTAAATCTGCGTCATGGTGTCCGAATTGAATTCAAAGGCTCAGTAACAACAACAACTCGCTTTTAAGTAAAGGCATGTAATCGTTTAGAACAGGGGAGGATCCGGCCCCTGCAGACTTCTGGATCGGTCTTTGACATGTATTTTATATTACCACTAGCTGGTTTACCCGGCGTTGCCCGGGGTTATAAGCCACCACCATCAACGCCACCGCCACCCTCACCCCCACCACCACCACCACCACCACCACCACCACCACCACCACCACCACCACCACCACCACCAGTCAGTTAATATGAAGTGAAATCGGCTGCGCCATCTGGCGAATCTTTATAAATGCGTGCCGGTGACAGAGAATTTTCGGTGAAACAGACAGAATCTTCTCGGGTGGCGCCATCTGGCGACTGAAAACAGGTCGACTGGAGTTATTTTAAGAAGTGGGGGTTTTTCAGAGGTTAGTGAAGGTTTGGAGTGAAACGGTCCAAAGCTGTAGAAATGCATCCCTGTCTAAGGACAGACAGAGTTTCTTCTTTATATTTATAGATTTTACCTGGCACTTGGTAACCTTTTATCGGGCCCTACATGATGATCTGGATTTCCGTACGTAGGCCGACATTAAAACATCTGTTTCCTTTTTATAAAGAATCCGGCCTCAATTCTAATCAACTAGTTTACTATACTCAATCATCATGTAATGAACCTCTGCATGAAACAAGACCACAGAGTGTAGGTTCGCTACTTTAAAGCCATCTAGCGAATGCAAATACAAAATAGGCTATAAACTAACAAAATGCAAAAAACAGATGCAGACTAGCAGATGACAATCTCTCCAATGAATTTCAAATTACCACTCTTCGCGAGCAATCGCGAGTGAAGGACTTGCCCAAGGTCCGTACGCAACGGCTAAAGTGGTATTCGAACCTGGTCACAAGGCGCCGAACTTACCACTGAGCCACCACGCCCCAGGAAGGTAGCATAACGCGCTCTCGTGAAAGACTTGTTTTGTTAAAGCGCGCTATAAATGTTTAGTTGTATTGTAACATTAGTACAAAAAATTACTAAGGATACTGTATGGTTTGGCAAGGGATTGAGAGAGGAGGTCCACGGATTCGACACCATGACTTATCGCAATGGGTGACGCCACTGATCACAAGCTGAAAATTGTTCACGACTACTTTATAGGTCGTTATACCGGTACTGTAAAGTAGAGCCCTGCGCCGGCCGCGCCGCGCTGCCGCCGCCGACATTTGGTGGGCGCCGCCGCCGCCGATTTTTGTTTGTCGGCGCGCCGCCGCCGCCGACAATCTGTCGGCGCGCCGCCGATGCCAATTTGATATGCTTAATTGTTATTGTTGCATTTTTCATTTTTTCCATGATTTTGCGATAAACTTACTTTTGTAAGAAATAAAAGTGGACATCTTGTACTTACTTCTTTTTATTTTTCTGGGTTTCTTTGCGAAACTGGATCGGTAACACGAATTGGTGTCGTCAATGCTATGAACGTACGATACACAAGTCATTTAAAGCGATATCTTGATACAAGTACCCACTGTTTTGATACTTCTGTTCCTGTTGCCATTTCCTTAATACCTTGACAACAAAAGCATGTCTTTGTATGTCTGCTACAGTGCTACATTAAATCCCCATTCGTTACCTTCATGTTGAATAGCTTCTATAACTTATTGATTGTAGCTTTGATGTGTGTTGTCCTATTACAATGGTGTAAATTTTTGGCTTAATGTTGTAAGGTTAGAGGAGTTTATAAGTGCTATTAGTACCAAGATATGCCACTTAACTAATTCCTGCAGAACGGAAGGTATAATTGATTAATACTTTTGGCTGGAATCTATTCAGGTAAACAGTATCAGTTGAGAAGGTTTTGACTTAGTACGTATAGTATCGAATATTGTCTTTTGCAGCTCAGTCTGATACAGACAATGGGGTCTATTATATGGAGACCTTAAATGGCATGGCACCAATTCAAACGGGCAGCAGACCACCTGGTAAATTCATTGAAAAATTAACAGGGGTGAGGCCACTCGGCCATTGTATTACCATGGGAAAACGTATATATTTATATTTACAACTTTTTGTTGTATTTTCCTTGTACTTCAAATGGTTTCAATAAAAGGATTGATTGATTGATTGACTTCACTTCATGGCTTGACAGCAGCCGCTCTCACTGGGAGGCTGCTGTTATCCGGCCTCTACCATGTGACTTGGTGTGTAGGCCTACACTGTATCAGTGCATATGCAAGTGTATTCATGAATCTACAATGCATGTTGCTTCATAACAATACCTATATAGATGTGCAGTGTAACTAAGGATGTTCATATTTTGTAAGGCAAATGTCTGAAGGTGTCTTCTCTCTCAGTCCCTTTATATGTAGTTGAGGTTCAGTGTGATGGAGTGGCTTTAGAGAACTTGGCCCTCTCGACTGGTCACAGGACCAACGGCTGTTCAACTCTCACAGTAACTCATGCTTCTGACTAGGGCACGCGCCGACGCCGACATTTTGTGGGCGTCGCCGGCGCCGATTTTTGTTCGTCGGCGCGCCGCCGCCGCCGACCCAAAATGACCGGCGCGGCCGCCGACGACACTATGAAGTCGGCGCAGGGCTCTACTGTAAAGTCGCTCCTCGTCAGGCCCTAGCTTTTGTTGCGCATCACCGCGGAGCGCTAAGGCCAAGAGTAGGCTACGCTGTTGATCTGCGAGGTAGGCCTAATGAAAGCGAAGCATTGAACGGTGAAACTACCTAATACGGTGAAAAAAATGAAAAGAAGCTAGACGCGTAGAATAATATTGTGTAGATGTGACCGTAGTTACATAGACCTGAGGACATTGTGTACTTAGACTAACTTAGTGTAGACCTTGAAAAGGTGAGTAAACGGGTAAGGTTAGAGTCAGGTTAGAGTCAAACTTAAAGTTTAACCGTACTCCGCAATATTTAGTTTGAATAAAATTAGCATTGTCTAATATATTGCGGCAAATGAATGTGCATAAATTAGCCCGCGATTGACATACTGAGCTGCCCTTAAAATCCTAGGGCGACCCTCTGCTAAAAGTAGTTGCCCATACCTGGCTTACAAAAAGGTGCAGCAGTAAAACCTTGCATTCTTCAGAGTATCGTGCATTCTTCAGAAGTTGCATCTGCGTTGGATAGCATGAACTTGTCAAACAGGAAATTCAATGTCTTGGCACAACTCCAACTGAGAACATAAACTGTGAGTTTCTTAAGAGTTCACTTGTAAGGAAGACTTATATAATCATCTGTGGTATGCAGGACCTGAACTGGTTCTTCTGGCTTTTGTTTCCGACAAAGCATTATTGGACTTGAAGAGCAACATTTTTGCTGGCATGCGTCAACATGTCAAAGACTGGAGCGTCAGAGGCACTAAAATATATAGCCTACTTAAATGGATCTATGCAACGAAGAGCTGTTTGCAGACGATACGAATGTATTCCTCTCTGGGTCTTCTCCCCAACAAACTTTAATGACCCTAAACACTGAACTAAACCATATCTCTGAATGGTTTAAGGCTAACAAATTATCACTCAACATAAATAAGTCCAACTACATTTTATTTTCCTCAAGCCGTAAGCTAATTCCCCAACTTAATGATCCAGTCCTAATTGACAGCATACCAATACCCCAAGTTTCCTCTGTCAAATTCCTGGGTATTTACATTGATCAGCACGTCGACTGGTCCACTCACATTGCCCATATTACCAAAAAAATTGCTAAAACCATTGGGATTATAACGCGCATCTCCTCATTCATCCCCACCAAAGTCCTATTAAATCTTTACTATTCACTTGTGTATCCCTACCTTTCTTATGGTAACTTAGTCTGGGCAGCCAATTATAAGTCAAAATTACAACGACTTGTTATCTTACAGAAGCGTATTACTCGAGTCATTGCTAGGTCCCCAAGAAATTCCCATACCTCCCCAATGTTCCAGTCCATGGGTTTACTGACTCTAGCAAGTATAACATCCTATCAAATTTGCGATTTCATGCACCGCTATACTTTTAACTTATTACCTAATGCATTTACTAACTACTTCATAAGTATACCTGACCTGCACTCCCACTTTACCAGGAACAAAGTCAACACTTATCAAATTGAATTTGCCCGCACTAACATACGTAAATTTTCAGTTACCATACTAGGCCCCAAATTATGGAACACTCTTCCCTCGGAATTACGTCAGATCCCTAGCTACTATATTTTTAAAAAATACCTGCGTTCATACCTACACACCAAGCAAGCCGCTTAGTGACAGTCTGCTGCGACCCCCTCTCCCATTTAGTCTTCTTCGTTTTGTTTTTGTGCCACTTGTTATTTAAGTAGCCAGGTGCTTATCATTGACCGATCTGTAACAGGATTGTTGTTCTATAGCTCAATACGGCCATCGATGAACTGAACCAAGCAAATGGGGGGCCTTTCATAGCGGGACCCTGGTCCTTTTAGGGCCTCCTATTGACCCACCTTCAGTTCTGTTGAGCCTTATAATACTCATCAATGTTTTTCCACTTCAAACTTTTCTTTTCTACAGTGGCTGTATAATTATATGTTTACATGTTGTTGTGGATCAATAAAGCACTAATTGAATTGAAAAAAAAAAAAAAAAAAAAAAAAAAATGACAAGAGGAGATTACAAAAAGGTGAAGAAATTGTGCCTACTGATTCTAGGAGATGCGATCTGTGATGGGACGTATCGTTTCAGACACTCACGTGCATATCATATGGCCAAAGGATTGGCATAGGTTATCTAGGGCCTACTGATACAAGATTTTTCTTTTTAGAGACAGCCTCTGAGAAAATAAATATCACTGAATTCTGTTTATTTGCAAGTCGTACATAGGTGAGAGTATAGATAGCTTGTCCCGTGGCATCTGAAGCTCCAATTAACGACTTGCAACTGTACAAGCAGATCAGGCAGTATACATCTAACAAAGTTGAGTCTGAGGTTACCATGAAAAAAAATGACAATCATCTGTGGTATGCAGGACCTGAACTGGTTCTTCTGGCTTTTGTTTCCGACAAAGCATTATTGGACTTGAAGAGCAACATTTTTGCTGGCATGCGTCAACATGTCAAAGACTGGAGCGTCAGAGGCACTAAAATATATAGCCTACTTAAATGGATCTATGCAACGAAGAGCTGACCGAGTTTGTTAATCAATCTTCAATGTGTACCATTCGTTCCCTTGGCATTGATACAGACTTCACGTGTCTAAAGATCCAGAAACTTGGAGCACATCTGTGAGATTTCAACAGATCAAAAATGTACAGTGATGGGCAATAGTTAACTAAAAAGTTGCTAACTTTTAGTTTAACTAAAAATGTTTAGTTAAGGATGAAGTTTAACTAAAAATAAATAATTTAGTTAAAACCATAGTTTAACTAAAAAAATTTGTTCCTAACTAAAAAGTTTAACTAAAAAAATCAACAATATGGAACTATTTTTCCACAATGACCATTGAACACTGTAAAGAACTCAATGCGACGTTTACTTAGCATTAACAGCCGATGTTTTCAAATTCATACACTACTTACAGTATGCCTGTAACTGTATGCTAGAACAGTACACATTGCATAGTTTGAAGGCGAAATTGTTATTGACGCTCTGCATTCGTACAGTTCACTTAACCTCTGTGAAAAGTTTTGTCGTAGAAAGGTGGAAAGAAGTTGGGAAACGCTTAGCTACTTTTTTTAGTTGAGTTAACTAATTTTCAAAATCAGTTGCCAACTTTAGTTAAACTATTTTTTAGTTGGAAAATAGTTTTAGTTTAACTAAAAAAGAGCTTAGTGCCCATCACTGAAAATGTAGTCCATGGTTTGTCTGTGACCGAAGATGCTGCTGAGGTTTCGCACTTCAATGAATGTATAACCAAGAATTAAAAGGAGATGCAAAAACTGATGCATGTGGTTTAAGATAACCGACGCCGTGTGCCAGATTCTTGCAGTTGCAAATCAACTCTGAAAGGGTGCAGTTCACGCAAACAGCCGGAACACTGAATCACGATTTACTAATAAACACTTCCTGGTTGATTTTAGATTTTTTAGTTAATAGTTGTTGTGAATATCTATTTTGTAATGGCTACTTTGAATTGCTAATGAATCTACTATTCAGGCTATTCGACTTTATTCTGTGTGTGATGTATACCCACCATCTAAATTTGTAACTTGAGAATACGATTGTATGGAAACTTTTGTGCTTACTGAACAACGTCTAAAATTACCTGACACTGAATTTCTATATACAGAATTTAATCTGTACACGAAAGAAACAAAATAAACAACTATGTACATTAGCTTTCAAAAAATCTCTTTGAATCATCTTAATCCGCATCTACAAAGACGGCTCTTTACCAAATGCAGTATTCCGCTATCTGACTGAAATTCGTGTTTAATGCCCTCACTGCACTGTAATAAATGCAGTAAATTTTGGTGTGGACGACCACATTTGCAATACTAGTAGCCCCTTCCTTGCTGGCATTTGTACACACCGACACCCCACTCCCTTTTCTACCATCCGTGCGAGCATTTTTATCATCTAGCCTAACAGACTCATCGAATTTGTCTCTTTGTTATTTCGTTGTTCTCTATGTTGCTCACATTTCCGAATGACTGGTCATTGGTCATCCTATCATCCATTATAGCCGTGTACTTGCCTAATCTTTGGATCTGGATTTGGAATCCCATCTTAATAAAACTACCAGACTTATTGTATTTCTGACCAAGTGTATGTGATGAAGCAGATTTTTAACAACTTAAATGTTTGGGCGCTGAAAAAATTTGTTGACGACGAAAAAGATTTCAATGTTGAAATCAAAGAGGTAACCGTATAAACCATAAAAGGCTTAATGTTTTAATTTTTAAATTGTGATGCGTAACTTCTAATGCGCTGGTGTCCAATGCACAGAGCATCAACCGATGGCGCACCAAAACCAATCACGACATTCTCCAGAAGATCAATTCGTAGTAAGACTTATGAGGCGATTCAATAGGCATTGTTTAGACGTTAAGCTCCACATTGTTATCATACAATTGTTCAGTTGCATATTTTAGGTTAAAGCCATTAATATGACCTGTCTCATATATTCAAACGTAACATCACACAGACCTAATAAGATGTTGGGTGTTAATGTGAACACAGCAACTGACAGTACAACAAAACACTGGGCCTCGTTACATTACGATTACAATCACACTGCATTGCATTTTGTCAGTTTAGCAATTCGATAATTTGTTTATTTTGGTTCTATCTTATAAGAACCATGGTCTAATTTTACATAATGCCAAAGGTCTACGCTGATTGTCCTGTGTAGTTATTAATTAGGTCGATAGACTAACAGTCACACATTCAAGACAAAATGACATATTGCTTTGAAATCCAGTTTTGTTTCGTACATATTCATGCAATATAATTCTTTTCGCCCAGAGCTGTAACATTGCATCCGCTGTTGTTAACTATAGGGGTCATAATTAGATCTATAGGAATATGCTCAAACGGTTCCTAAGACATGCAGCATCGACAAATAATTAAAGGTTTAATCAATTCTTTGTTCATAGAAGTTTATAGCAAGCTTTATAGTTAACAATTGTTTGCAATTAGTTAAACCTGCAGGTTTTAGTGAAAATTCTCGAAAAATATATTCTTAGGGTAGAAAATTTATAACATATTTTCAACATTGTTCCTAATTTCAGATGTGTCGCTGCTGATGAGTAATGACTAATTTTTGGGAGCAACTAAAATAGAGTCTGAAGACCGCTTCTCAATCAGAAATGGTTTACATTAGGCCCACAACCGGGACACATTATATACAAAACGTTTAAATTCACTGCAGAGAGCAATCTGAATATTTGAAAAATAATTAGAACCAAATGAGTCTCATTAAATTAAATCTTAAACACCATCACGCGACCGCTGAGCGCAAAATTTGTTTCATCTAGTGTGTTATCAGCGACATATAACAGGTGTTCCTCTTGATCTAGGGAGAAACGTTGAGGGCCCTCAAGATCCTCATCAATCAGATTTCGGACGTATTCAAGGTTCCGGTTTAACAGTACCACTCTCTTGTTTCCGGTGTCTGCAACTAGGATGCATTTCTTCTTGTTCAGCACCAGTCGTACTGGTCTGTTCAGCTGACCCACTCCGGAACCTGGATCTCCACCGTAGCATTTGATTGGTTCTCCGTTCCCGTTCACAAGACAGACACGGTGCAGATCAGGTGGATTTTCGCCTTCGCAGACGGCGTAGCGGTCAAAAGCCACTTTGATGCTTTGGCGTGGAGTCGATATAATTATTGCGTAAAGTGACCTCGCAAACTAGATTTCCGTCTGGAGTGAATTCCTTTAATTTTCGACTCGCCATTGCAGTTAGGAGAATGTTTCCTTCGGTGTAGAGACTTGACCCAGTGAGACCCAAAAGAGTTACATTCTGTTCCTTAAAAGGAAACTGTTTCACTGTTCCGCAGGGCAATTTGACCACGGTCAGATTGACTGTATTACTTAAATCAATAATGAAAAGAGACGTTGCAGAAGACTCGTGTCTTGACTGAACTAAATCGTACGGTTTTTGAAGGTATTCTATACTTATGCTCCTCTTGGGTTTGAAGGTGTATCTGTCGAAGACTTCGATATAAGTTGTGTTTCGTCGAAGAATGTAAACTTCCTTGTCAATCACTTGGACTCCGAAGACACCCTTACCATCCGGAAAACGATGAACCAAGGTGTAATTTAGTTGGAATCCGCATTCATCAACAGGTGGTGTGTCTGTGCACAACAACATACATTATGTATAAAAGTCTAGTAAAATTTAATGTGTACCGGTTTTGTATACCTTGTAATGATGTCCATATGGCCAAACAATACTTATAATCGTATGATGAGACATTTGACACTGAATTGCAATTTTATATTAAGACATGTTAAGCACAGAGACTTAATTAGATTCATGATTAATTAATAATATTTATTAATTACTAGTATCTCGAACCAGCATCTCGAACCAGCATCTTATATATATATATATATATATATATATATATATATATATATATATATATATATATATATATATATATATATATATATATATATATATATATATATATATATATATATATATATATATATATATATATATATATATATAAGGTTTGGGGATATTTCAGGGTTCCTGGACTGTGAAAGAAGACGCTGAGGAAGGCGCTGATTGGCTCAGTCAAAATCTCAACCAACTGTGAAGGCGCTGTGTGGAAAAGAATCTCAAGACGTGTCAGTTTGATGGTAGCGGTCAATGAGAGCGTAAATTTACTATCTATAGGAATAAATTTAAAACTATCAGGATAAATGGATGACAGCTGGATTACTAAAATCGTGTAGGAAAAAATCGTTTATATTAAAAATACTTTAAAAACCAACCCTAATCAATGAGCGAAAATTTACTATCTATAGGAATAAATTTAAAACTATCAGGATAAATGCCGAGCGCAATAACTATACTAATGAATTCCTTAAGCACCATAATGACCTAAAGCAACCTGGAGATTGATTAGATCGGCTATACACCTAGATGAGAAACAGATCAAAATAAACTCTCTGGATATTAACGGAGTTAAAATAGAGGATGCTCAGCAAATTGGAAATAATTTCAATAAATATTTATTAATTTACCCAAGGAGTTGGCAAGTAAAATTCGTGATCCTCCAGGTTCCGATGCTGATTATATGCCAACATCCAAATTAACTTCAATGGGACTAACTTTAACCTCTCCGGAGGAACTTATGATAATAGGACTTAGCTTAAAAAAACCATGCCCAGGGAACGGATGGTATTGATCCCTACCTTGCAACTCCTAACCTGCAATTGATAATACACTAACTCAAAGAGATTATTAATAGTTCTCTGATAAATGGGATCATTCCGGATCTACTTAAATCAGCTAAAGTTTTAAGAAAGGGGATAAAGATAATCTTGTAAATTATTGACCTATTTCCGTCCTCCCGTATTTTGCAAAATTCCTTGAAAAAATCATGTACGATAGACTCAGTTCCTATATTAATAAGGCCATTTTATACTTCTCAACACGGATTTCAACCGGGGCATTCCACATTTATGGCCCTCATGGATATGGAGGACAGGATATCCAAAGCAATTGATGGCAGTGAATATTCTGTGGGGATTTTATAGATCTGGTTATGATTAATGGAATCGTATCGGAACCTGGGTACAATACTTGTGGAGTTCCTCAAGGCTCTAATCTCGGACCATTCCTATTCCTGTTATACATTAATGACCTAGCCAAAGTATCTCCCTCTCTGTACTTTATCCTGTTCGCGGACGACACGAACATCTTCTATTCCAATCGCTATTGGCACACTCTTATGGAAACTGTTAATCCGACTTTGTCTAGCAGAGTTGTTTTGATGCCTAATGATTGTCTTATGTCATCGTTTCTTATTTTCTTCAGCCTTGAAATCCCTGCAATCTTCCTCAGCCAGTTCATTTCTGCTGTAAGAATTCTTCTTTCATCTTGCTTTCGCATTGTCCAACATTCCGATCCATATAGGAAAATGGGTTGTATCATTGTTTCGTATATTTTTGTCTTGGTTTTCTTTGTTAATTCTTTGCTCCTCCATATCCTGTTCATTATTTCAAATGCTTGTGAAGTCGTCCAATTCTTCTTTGTATATCTTTTTCATTGCTGCCATCAGCGTTTATTAGCCCTCCTAGATAGACGAATTGTTCTACTTGCTCAATAACCTCTCCCTGGATTGTGATATTTATTGGTGTCTCTTTGGTCTTTCAATCACCATTGTCTTAGTTTTCTCTGCGTTGATCATTAGGCCAAATCTTCTACTGGTTTCGTCAATCTGTGTCGTAGTATCCTGTAGTTCTGGCTCGCTTCTAGTGAGCAGGCCAATGTCGTCAGTAAAACGGAGATTATTTACCAGCTCTCCATTTAGCTTTATTCCTGCCTCGGTATTCTTAAGGCTCAGTGACATTACTGCTTCTAACACTAGGCTATATAAGTATGGGGATAAGATGCATCCTTGTCGTACTCCAGTTTTTGTGTGAAAGTATTCTGTGATCTTTTTATTCACTTTTATGGCACTTGATGATTTACGATATATCTCTTGTATACGTTTGATCAGTTGCTCTGGTATTCCTGCGTTTTGCATCGCTCTCCACATTGCATCATGCCATATACTGTCGAATGCTTGTTTGAAGTCTATGAAGTTGACGAAGACTTTCTGGTTGTGTTCTATGCTTTTTCAAGTATCTGTCTCATTGTGAATAGTTGATCAATTGTGCTTCTTCCTGGTCCGAACCCGGCTTGTTCTTCTCCAAGTGCTCTTTCATTCTGTTTTGTATCATTTTGGTGGACTTTTCCTGGAATGCTCTGTAAGCTAATGCCTCTGTAATTTTTGCATTCTTGTGGATCTCCCTTTCTTTTGTATATAGGGACAATTGCCGATTTTGCCCAGTCTTCTGGTACTTCTCCCTCTTGCTGAATCTTTGTAACAAGGGTATGCATAGCGTTAACAACTGTTTCTCCTCCTCCTTGAAGTAGTTCTGCAGTGATTCCATCTATGCCTGGTGCCTTATCCTTTTTCATTTTGTTGATAGCATCTCTTACCTCTTCCTGTAGAAATGTTGGCATATTTTCCTCTGTGTTATTTATGGACAACTCTGTGAGAACCGTAGGATCGCTATGTGTGTCGACGTTTAGTAGCTGTTCGAAGTGTTCCTTCCATCGTTTTTGTATGCTTGCATCGTCCTCTAGTACTTTACCATAATATTACTTTACAATAATATTATTTTAGAGTTAAAATTACTTTACATAACTTTACCAAAGTAATTTTACTTCACTTATTATTGCTCTGCCTCACTTTACTTTATGGTATCCTACATTATATTAACTCACTTAATCTCTTGGTCCTTATACTCGACTACCATGTTGGGAATTAATAAGCAATAGGGGTCTCGCTCTAGCGGGACACCATTCCTTCTGGGTCTCCCTTTGTGTCCTATTAATATTTCCGAGCCTTATCATTCAGGTTTCTTTAGTTTTCTTGTATTGAAAAACAGACTCAGCACTAACCAATGATATTAATTTAATGATCATATATTACTGCTCTGAAAATTTGTGAATTTTATGTATTAAAACAAGCATGTTAATAAGATAAGTTAAATTAGTTCTGTGTATCGTTGTTAATACAAACAATGGTTTATTAAAATAGTATCTGTTGAACGATAAATGACTCTGCGGGACTGATAAAACAACCTGATGTTAAAGGAATGTATGTAAATTATATGTGTGGACCAATAAAAAGCGTTCTTTTCTGTTCTGTTCTGTTCTATATGCTCAAACGGTTTTCAAGATATGCAGCATCGACAAATAATTCAAGGTTTAATCAATTCTTTATTCATAGAAGTCTATAGCAAGCTTTATAGTTAACAATTGTTACAATAAGTCAATTCTGCAGCTTTTAGTGAAAATTCTCGAGAAATATATTCTTAGGGTAGAAAATGTATAGCATATTTTCAAGATTGTTCCTAATATTAGATGTGTTGCCGCTGCTGAGTTTTGGCTAATAATTGGGAGCAACTAAATTAGAGTCTGAAGACCGCTTCTCAATCAGAAATGGTTTACAATAGGCCATATACAGGGCCACATTATATACAAAATGTTTAAATTCACTGCTGAGAGCAATCTGAATATTTCGAAAATATTTAGAACCAATCGTGTCTCATTTAATTAAATCTTGAACACCTTCACGCGACCGCTGACCGCAATAGGGCTTTCCTCATATGTATTATCGGCGACATATAACAGGTGTTCCTCTTGATCTAGGGAGAAACGTTGAGGACCCTCAAGATCCCCATTAATCAGATTTCTGACGTATTCGAGATTCTGGTTTAACAATACCACTCTCCTGTTTTCGATGTCTGCGACTAGGATGCATTTCTTCTTGTTCAGCACCAGTCGTACTGGTCTGTTCAGCTGACCCACTCCTGAACCTCTCTCTCCACCGTAGCATTTGATTGGTTCTCCGTTCCCGTTCACAAGACAGACACGGTGCAGATCAGGTGGATATTCGCCTGCGCAGACGACGTAGCGGTCAAAAGCCACTTTGATGCTTTGGCGTGGAGTCGATATATTGCGTAAAGTGACCTCGCAAACTAGATTTCCGTCTGGAGTGAATTCCTTTATCTTTCGACTCGCCATTGCAGTGAGGAGAATGTTTGCTCCAGTGTAGAGACTTGACCCAGTGAGACCCAAGACAGTTACATTATGTTCATTAAAAGGCCATTGTGTCACTGTTCCGCAGGGCAATTTGACCACGGTCAGATTGACTGTATTTAAGAAGTCAATAATGAAAAGAGACGTTGCAGAAGACTTGTGTCTTGACTGTGCCAAATTGTACGGTTGTTGAATGTGTTCTATACTTATGTTCCTCTTGGGTTTGAAGGTGTGTCTGTCGAAGACTTCGATATAAGTTGTGCTGCCTCGAAGAATGTAAACTTCATTGTCAATCACTTCTACTCCAAATACAGGCCTGCCCTCCGGAAAACGATGAACCAAGGTGTAATTTAGTTGGAATCCGCATTCATCAACAGGTGGTATGTCTGTGCACAACAAGATACATAATGTATAAAAGTCTTGTAAATGTCTGTATCGGCTTTGTATACCTTGTAATGATCTCCATATGGCCACACAATAAAATCTTATGATTAGACATTGGACACTGAATTGCAATTTAATATTAAGACATGTGTCGCAATCGGAGGTCGCCCTGTCGTGTGTTTGCCGTGTGTTGATGTCGACCCTCGATTGCTTGTTCTTTTACTTGCACTTTTATTTAACGTGCCTAACTTTTCTATAGAAGATTCACGACGAACTTTGTTTAATTAATAAATGAATTTAATTAAAGAAACAAATATATATATACACTAACTCTACGGGAACTTCCACGTAGTATTAAAGCGTTTAGATATTAAATCGGACTATCTCAAATGTTGCTTCGTACAGCCTAACTACAGATCGTTCTTTCGCGTCAGTCCCTGAATCTGACGGACTATACTCTGCCGCCGCCGCTGATCGTTCCTCCCGATGTTGATCGCTCGACCGATGTTCACACGTCGCGTTCGTCAGTAGTAACCGTCCCGTGTTCTCCGTTCCCTTCTGTTAAGTAGGAACTCCAGCGTGCATCAGTCAGCCCCCCTCCCCACGTCAAGCTATCGTCAATTAGTGTCAGATTGCTCCTCGATACGCGGGTCGTCGCTCGCCTGCAGCGCGGGCGGTGTCTGGTTACACCATAGCCGCGAGGTGTCCTATTACACCTTGGCTGTGTGGTGTCCGATTACACCTGGGCCTCGCTGCCTTCATTGTTGCCCAAGTGGAGACTGGCTTTTCGTCCGTCATCATTCCATCTCGACCAGCAACGACATCATTATCATGATGATGACATCTCGTCGTTGTCGTCGATCTCCACACGCGACACCTCCCTTCCCGGGGGAGGACAAAGCCAGTCATTGGTTCGCCTCCCGGCTGAGAATGATGTCGTTCCCTCCATCGATTTCCTCCAGACCATGTCCTCGTCGTTCCCATGAAAATACAAAATATCAGCACAGTTAGAAATATATTTACAGTTGTCGCGGTGCCTTACATGGTAGTCCGCCTTCTTTCTCAATCATAGTCTGGACAAAAGATCAGTGGGAATATTCAGCACCCCAGGTCGATATTCAAAAGACATATCGAAGTCCTGGAGGGCCAGAGCCCCTCTCGCAAGTTTAGCACTTGTGGGCGTAGAAGCAGTTAGGAAAATCAAGGGGTGGTGGTCAGAGTAGAGGGTGGTCCTTGACATACAAATCAAATTCCTAAACTTCTTCAACGCAAAGATTACAGCGTACGCTTCGCGTTCCACAGTGGCCCAACGCGCTTGCGTAGCATCTAATTTAGAACTGGCGCAACATATTGGCCGTTCTGTACCCTCGTCTTGAATTTGGAATACGCAGCAATCGACTGCTTTGTCTGAAGCGTCAGTCGATAGACCAAACTCTCTGCCGTAGTCAATTGTCTGCAAACGTACCGCGTTATTCAAATCGTGCGTAAGTTTATCTAGCGCATTTTGATGTTCAATTCGCCAGGGTATCTTAGCAGGCACCGATTTCTGGGTCAAGTCAGTGAGAATTCTGGCTGTCTCAGCCAGGTTAGGGATGAAGTTCCTAAAATAGCTGAAGAAGCCAATTAATCTCCGTATGTCCTTTTTGGACTCGGGTTGAGGGATTTTCCCTAGCCCTGCGATTTTCATAGGATCCGGTTCAATGCTCCCTGATCCGATCAGGTGACCTACAAACGTTGTTTGTCGCCTAGCAAACGAACTCTTCTTAATGTTAAGGGTCAGACCCGACTGTTGAATAGTCATTAAGTATTTCTCTAGGTGTTTCATGTGATCCGGCCCCGTCATCGAGTGTACTGCCATGTCACTATGTGAGGGAGTGATGATACCTAGGGCCAAAAGTTCGCGGGTCTGCTTCTCCATCTCCGGTTTGAGCAGTTCCGGCACCTTATAGGCTCGCAAACTCTTCGGCCTGAACTCCGCGCTAACCGTGATTGTGTGTTCTAGGACGGGACAGAAACCTGGTTTGTCCGAGAACACATCTGGAAACCTGTCTAACAGACTAAACAGCTGTTTCCGCTCGGGTACCGTTAAGTGTGCAACGGCAATAGGGTCTACTTGTGCACTGGGCCTTGTCTGCCTCGTGACGAAGCTACCCACCGCTTCCCCGTGACCGAAGTCTTCGTCCTTCTCGACCAGAATGGAGCAATTGTTAATCAATGCTTGCTGCATTCTTTCGTTATATTTGCGAATCCGATTTGCGTGTAGTAAGCGGCTTTTGCCCCTTATTTCCACGATGTATGTGTAGGGCGATTTCACCTGAGCGATGATGGCCGGGCCTTGCCATTGGCCCTCCTTCTTTGCTCCTCGCGCTTCCGGTGATTGGATGATGACTTTGTCTATTCTCTCTTTAGGCAAGCACAGTTGTTTTACAGAATGCCCAGCTATTTTGTCTTTATGAAAGGGCAAATTGTCTTCAGTGAAGAAGCTCTTCGCCCCAATTTTCCCGTGGGCCAAGAATGGTGCTAGTGTCGAACATTGTGCTTGTTCAGCCGCCATCTTGTTTCTGCCTACTATTGTGTCTTCCTTGGGTGGGGGTGGTATCTCAGGATTGAAGAATAGTTCTTCATTATCCGTTTCTTCGGGACCGATTTCTCCTACACTCTGCTTGAGCGACCGTGAAGTAATCCTCGCCTATCAGCGTCCTAAGTCCCTCTACCTCCTCCCCTCTCTCCTCTTCCTCACTCGTCTCAGTCCTTGCGACCGCCTGCGCTTCTGAAATTTGATCTATTTCAGGAGCGCTGGCCGCGTGACACGAGTACAACGCTGTCTCGCGCAGCAAGTCGGCTGTAGTGGGCGTGATAATTAACGGTTCATTAAGGTCTTTAATGAGTGCCGCCCATATCCGAACATCAGGGGCGTAATTTACCTCCCCCTCCCTGTCCTCGCCGGCCTGAGACCCCTTTAGTCTCAGCCGCATCACGTCCACAATCATTGATTGACCGTTCAGCCCCTTCACCTCTCCTTGCTTGACCACAGGTAGGTTGAGCGGCCTGATTAGTTCTGCTCGCGCACAATTATATTCGGCCCCGCTATCTATTAGAGACGATATCACAGGGAGCCCTGTAATATACACTTTCATGTATTCTCTTACATAAGTCTCCTCCACGTCAATGCAATCCGGGTTTGTCGGCAATGCATGCTGGTCTATCTCTTGTATCAATGGCAGTCCGTCTTGTCGCGTCTCGCTTTGTCTGTCTGCCTGTCTGTCTTGAGCTCTGGTCACGGTTGGCTGGACCGCACACGCGCTCACCTGCTTGCTTCTAGCTTGTTCCTCCTCATCTTCTCTCCTCCGTTTCTCCTCCTGAAGCCTTAATTTCTCTGCTTCCTCTTTCTCTTCTCTCCTCTGCTTCTCCTCCTGAAGCCTGAGTTTCTCAGCCTGCTTTTCCTCTGGCATTCTGAGTCTCTCTGTTTCCTCCTTTTTTTCTCTCCTCCGTTTCTCCTCAAGAAGCCATAGTCTCTCAGCCTGCTTCTCATCAAGCAGCCTGCTCTCCTCCCCAAGCAGCCTGAGCTTCTCAGCCTGCTTCTCCCAAAGGGGCCTCAGTCTCTCCTTTTCCTCTTGTCGTCTCCTCTCTCTCTCTTCTTCGATCCTTCTCTGCCTTTCCTCCTTCTCTTCCTTTCTCCTCTCCGCTCTCTCCTCAAGCAGCCTGAGTCTCCGCTCCGCTTCCTCTCCTTCTTCTTTCCTCAGTTTCTCCGCTTCCTCGTTCTCTTCACTTCTCTGCCTTTCTTCTTCCTCTTCTAGTCTCCTCTCTCTCTCTTCTTCGATCCTTCTCTGCCTTTCCTCCTCCTCTTCGCTTCTCCTCTCCGCTCTCTCCGCTTCCTTTCTCTCGTATTTTAATTGTTTGAGCTCGACTAGCTGCCTCTGCACTGTCGAGCGAATACTGTTATCTAGGCTATCTATGCTTACTTCCTCACTTACTTCTGTCGGGGCCTCCCGTCCAGAAACAATTATTTCAGCGCTAGCCTCTCGGAGCTGGTTCATATTCATGGAATTCAATTCCTTCTCTCCTAGTCCCATCTTTCTCAGATATGCGACTAGTCTGTGATGGGGCGTGTTCTGCACCATCATTCTTTTCTCTACCGACAACTTATCCATCTTCCAACAGTCCGCTCACTAATAGAAAAAGATAAGTAAGCTAGAGGAGAGTCACCGCTGGTCAGAAATCAAAGAAAACAACGTCCTAAAATTCTACCACAAATACAACAAGAACAGAACTGAGCAAAAGGAGCTACGCAAAAGCCTCGGCTATTCGCACACCAATCCTCATCCAGACCTCAACCGCAACCTCACAGATTACCACGACTACCAGTAAGGACTTACCCTCTGATACGTCGAGCGTGTTCCGTCTTTTGGTATCTTGGCTGATCCGCTGTCCTCCGTTGCCACTCCCGTCCGTCGTTGCTAGCGATGGTCGGTCGTCCGTCGGCGCTCTTGTTCCTCGTCCTTGCCTGTTGCTGTCGGTTCCTTCGAGTCCTTCGTCTCCGGAGTCCGGCACTCGATTTCTCCAGTTGCGAAGGGTTGTATTCGCCGCTGGTCCCGATCTGTTGAGATTCCTCTTTCCGTTTCCGGTTCCGCTTTTCGTCGTGACGTCTTCGGTGGAAAACCCTGTCGACTGCGCCAATGTCGCAATCGGAGGTCGCCCTGTCGTGTGTTTGCCGTGTGTTGATGTCGACCCTCGATTGCTTGTTCTTTTACTTGCACTTTTATTTAACGTGCCTAACTTTTCTATAGAAGATTCACGACGAACTTTGTTTAATTAATAAATGAATTTAATTAAAGAAACAAATATATATATACACTAACTCTACGGGAACTTCCACGTAGTATTAAAGCGTTTAGATATTAAATCGGACTATCTCAAATGTTGCTTCGTACAGCCTAACTACAGATCGTTCTTTCGCGTCAGTCCCTGAATCTGACGGACTATACTCTGCCGCCGCCGCTGATCGTTCCTCCCGATGTTGATCGCTCGACCGATGTTCACACGTCGCGTTCGTCAGTAGTAACCGTCCCGTGTTCTCCGTTCCCTTCTGTTAAGTAGGAACTCCAGCGTGCATCAGTCAGCCCCCCTCCCCACGTCAAGCTATCGTCAATTAGTGTCAGATTGCTCCTCGATACGCGGGTCGTCGCTCGCCTGCAGCGCGGGCGGTGTCTGGTTACACCATAGCCGCGAGGTGTCCTATTACACCTTGGCTGTGTGGTGTCCGATTACACCTGGGCCTCGCTGCCTTCATTGTTGCCCAAGTGGAGACTGGCTTTTCGTCCGTCATCATTCCATCTCGACCAGCAACGACATCATTATCATGATGATGATGACATCTCGTCGTTGTCGTCGATCTCCACACGCGACAACATGTTAAGCACAGAAAGTTAATTAGATTCATGATTAATTAATAGTAGTTATTAATTACTAGCATCTCGAACCAGCATCTCGAACCAGCATCTTATATATATATATAAATATATAAGGTTCGGGGATATTTCAGGGTTCCTGGACTGTGAAAGAAGACGCTGAGGAAGGCGCTGATTGGCTCAGTCAAAATCTCAACCAACTGTGAAGGCGCTGCGTGGAAAAGAATCTGAAGACGTGTCAGTTTGATGGTAGCGGTCGAGAACGATGGATGTTCGACGTTCAGGTGGCTAGTTTCACTCCTGGTTGATCGAATAAAGAGTGATATTTTACCGTTCGAGACAATCAGCATGGTAGTGAATTAGAGGGATTCAATTGACCTCTATTCACTTATCGGTATAATGACGTTGTGGAACGTTACGGAGATCTGCAGTCGTTTTGGTGACTAGCGGTGATTGAGTGGTCGCTTGAGTTGTGCTCGAGTATAAAACGCACTCTTCCATTCGCCAGCTATTTACCATCCAACCGCCCGGGTCTACTCGCTCATCATCATATCTTTCTCTATCTCGGCCTTCAGTCTTCTCATCTCTGAAATTCTGCAACCGCTCCTTAGTCTATGCTGCACCGGCTCTTTGGAACAATCTCTCAAAAGATCTCCGCCACTTTGCTCATCCTCCCATATCGCCTGTTGACATCACCTCTCCTCCGCTCGCACTGTCCTCCGCTACTTTCCACTCACGACTGAAAACCGAACTCTTCAAGCTATCCTATCCTGAATCCATTCCTACGCCACCACACAACCGCCATCATCACCGATTACCACCGTAGCACCCTACTGTTTCCCCGACTTGACCTCCCCGGACTCTTACCTGGCACCAGAACGGGCAAGGCGGACGTGGCTATTGCGGACTTGATTTTATATAGCGCCGGTGTTTAAGCTGGTCTCCCTGACGTGGCTTTTGTGTGGCGCTGAGAAATTTCGGAGATTTACATTACATTTCATTACATTATGGTGGTTGGACATTTTCGACGAAGAGAGAGAAAAGTTTTCTTCACATCATCGTAATCGTAATCGTAATCTCCAAACTTCTAAAGCGCCACTCGAAGGCCAAGCGCAGGATACCAGCCTATTCACGAGCGCTACGTCAGATCAGAGGGGGTTTCCAGAGAGTAGTCCAAAGAGGTCCAAGTCCGATTTCCAGGAGGCCGAACCAAATCAAAGGGGGTTTCCAGAGAGTAGTCCAAAAGAGGTCCAAGTCCGATTTCCAGGGTACCAGATCAGGAGAGTTTCCAGAGAGTGGTCCAAAAGAGGTCCGAGTCCGATTTCCAGGAGGCCAAACCAAATCAAAGGGGGTTTCCAGAGAGTAGTCCAACAGAGGTCCAAGTCCGATTTCCAGGGTAACAGATAAGAAGAGGCAAGGCGGGAGTCGTTTACGGCGAGAAGAATTGGAAGGCGGAGTATCAGATGAGTCAGGGTAAGAGTATTTGAAAAGGTGAGACTTCAGTTTTGAGTGGAAAGCCCCGGGGTGATAGATAGACTAACATGAGGATGAAGGACGGATTGCAATGATGATGGAGGCACTAAGAAACTGCGCAATTCAGGGGGAGATCATTCCAGAGGCGTGGTGCTGTGATGGAAATAGCTCTGTTGGAGAACTTGAGGTGAGTAGTGACTGGGGGTCGAGAAAGACTGAGAATTGAGGATGATCTGGTGGAGCGGGTTGTCTGAATGGTGAAGAGATCACGAAGGTACTTGGGCTGGGAATATTGTAGGGAGTTGTAGGTTAGTGATAGGACTTTGTAGTGGATTCGCTCTGGGATTTTTAACCAATGGAGTGATTTGAGGATGGGAGTGATATGATGATGCTTTGGCGTTCTAGTAACAGCTCTGGCTAGTGAGTTTTGGATAAGCTGTAGACGCTTGATTTAAGTGGATTCAAGGTTGAGGAAAAGAGAATTGCAGTAATCAGGCTTCGAATGAACAATGGAGGTAGCAATGGTGGAGGCAGTTTTAAGGTCAAGCATGGGTCGTATGCGTCGGAGGTCACGAATGTGCAAGAAGCAGGAGCGCGAGAGGTTGGAGATGTGGTTAGAGAAGGAGAGGTGTGGATCAAAAATAACACCAAGATTGCGAACAGGGGAGTCAGAAGTGAAGGTGAGTGACAATGAGTTAGTCGAAAGGTTTATGGAAGGATCAGGAATTTTCTTGATTTGATCATGAAGGCCTAGGATGATGAATTCAGTTTTGGAAGGGTTAAGGCAGAGGAGATTGGATGACATCCACTGTGAAATAAGGTTAACCACGTTGAGTAGTTGTGTGATGGCGGTGGAAAAAGAGCCTGGAGAGAAGAATATGAAGAGTTGGGTGTCATCTGCATAGAGACACCGATACGAAGCAAACTCGAGTTCGTTGCAAATTGAACAAGTCATCACAAGATGGAGGTTGGCAAGAACTAATAAGGCGACTACGAATCAAGTACGAGTGACAGACAACCTTCAGCAACGAGTCTTCCATTGAAGGGAGGTAGATTAACTCATAATACTTAGATTTAACTTTATAAAGCAGATGCTGGTCTAAGTAAGGCCACACTTATCACAACAGGAATATGCAAATGCGTGATAGGCATAGTCTGCTATCCTTCGTGAAACTGTGTGATATTGACTTGTGTTGAATTTTAATTAAAACTCTTAAAACGTGATTAGAGAGTCGAATGCATTGCCAAATTGAAATGAACATTAGTCTAGACATTGCATTGTCAATGATGCTAGGATTGATTAAGAAATTTGTTGAATTATACTTCCAGGTAAAATGAGTTTTGTTAGAGACTTAACAAGATAATTATGGTGCACATCATTAAAGTAAATTAAATTTGAAAGAAAATGAGAGAAAAAATAATACAGATATGTAAGTGGAAAAGTAATTTTAATGATAAAGATATGTAACGTGGAAAAGTACTGTTATTAATTTCTGATCAAGAAATAATAGAAAACGCATTTGCTTAAATTTTGAAAAGCAAATCCGCATCATGTGTTATTGATGAAGATGAAACGCACAAAAGTTCAAGTTAAAGAACTAGTGCGACAGGACATTTCAGGGATAGCATAATATATCGAATGTATCATTTTAACGTTGCCTATAATTTTCCTACTCTTTAAATATATCAGTTTAATCAACTATATGCTACAGAAATGAGGCTATATATGGCCTACTGAGCAAGAGGACACTTAATTACTAAGTCTGGGAATTGCGACTGTAATTGTGATGAACACGTTCACGATGATCCAAAAGCTTCTTCCCATCTTAAGGTACAAACGTAAGTATCAAAGTCTACAAGAAGTTTAATCGAAGTTATATACTTAACTAACAAAATTTTTTGTATAATACACGGTGAGTCATTAAAAAAAACGTGTCATTATAAGAGTAAAACAGCCCTTTGTCCCGTGACCAGTCAATAGGGGCACAATAAAGCTCAACTACACACAAATATATTCACATTGCTGCTGTTGTCAAGGTATTAAAAATGGCAATAGGAAAAGAATATTACAATAATGGCTACTTGTAACAAGATATAACTTTTAATGACTATGTTTATCACAAAATCACAGTCAGCTAAGATCAATGTTTATCTTCTTCATTAGTACACTAGTTCCTACCAATCAAAAAGCCTACTAGCCATTTTTTTTAGAATAGTTTAGTTGTAAAACATTTTCAGTAGGGGAGACTGGGGATGAAAGTAACAAATTTCGATTTCACAAGTTTTGAGGAATTTAGAACAAGAAAAACCGTAATCTTTTTGACCCAAACTATGGCCTAACATGTTGGCTATATAATGGAAAAGTATTAAATGCTTCGTACAACAAATATAGCCAAGACTATCAAAATAGTGAGCGTCGTCGGGTGTTACAACTTACCCCAGTGTCGGGGTAACTTGTAACATGAGCAGGGGCATGTTGTAACGATATTGGGGTCTCAGGGCTGGAGTTTTATGGGAGGTATGCGGTGGAAAGGATAGCATAACGATACCGTTTTCTGAAGCATAGTCGATAGCATCGATAGAGATATGCCACGAGTGATTGTTCAAAAGCAATAGCACAGGTCGTTTTAGGCTATATAATAATATTTCACAAGGTGAAAATCATAAACTGACAAAACTATTTCGCCTTCATCTAACCTGACTTACTCGTTGCACCAGCACAGCAGACTGGTCCATCTCTAATGAAATGGTCATAAAAATTAGCTCTAAGAAAGATGAATAGAGGATGTGTTGCGTTTCCAATGCGGACAGAAATTGTAAGATTTCTTTTCAGAAAGCCAGAGAACCAATCGGCACCAGCCATTTCGCACTTACGCCAGTTTTTTGGAGAGCTTTTTGTATGTCACAGCACACTGAAATGCTAGTTTTCTCACTTCTCTGGGTGAAAGACCAAAGTAAATGGACGAAGCAATTTTTATATAGGGCCTACTCTGTCTACCTTCTTCGACATCTGAAAAGATACGTTTATTTCTTCCATATTCAACGCTCGGTGCAATATTGACATTGGCGCCATTTTGTGACTGCTTTTTTATAAATCGGTACAGCGTGACATGACAGATTTGCAATTCCTTTGCAACAGAGCGACATGACTCATTTCCATTAGTAACTCTATTTGCCCCTTCATGCACTGTTTCCAGAGGGGTCGTACCTTTTTGTACTTGTACGCTTGTAATTCCTCGTTTTTAAGAGAAGACTCTCCATGTAATATTAAATAAAATTATTCATTCATAAACCTACAATCATACTAAAACTATTACCTGTTAAACATACATTGGGGTTTGCTGTAGCATACATAGGGGGCAGGTTGTAACATGTTACAACTAACCCCAGTTGATTTGGTACATTCAACCCCGCTACTACATGGCTCTAGTTTTTATTTTATATCTTTGGGAAGCATTAACTTACGGTAATACCGCTCACACAGACGCTGCTTGAATGACAACTCTTCTAATCACGGTAATCCTCAAAAATGTAAGACGTGAATACAGTGAGCCATGAGAAAAATGAGAAAAAAGGCAGAAACTCACTTTCATGCACACAAATTTTGTTTTCTTTATATAAAATTTATTTCTTTGAATCCTGCGCAGAAATTTTGTTGACCTTGATTTTTCTAGTTGATCTACATTTGGATCAATATAAGCTGGCTCCCTGCTCTCCAGTAATGGCGCTGCGATGCTTGTTACATTCAACCCGTGTTACTTTCATCCCCAGTCTCCCCTATAGTATAATATACTTCTGAGCTTATCTTACATCTAATTTTTTAAGAACTGTTAGATAGCCAATTAGCCGAATTTCAGCACCTTATATTCCTGACACTCAAGCTATTTGCTTAGAAATTTCATACTGTCATGAATGAGAGTCCTCGTGAATGAATACAATTAGCGGTGTTTCAGCACCTTATATTCATGATCGAACCCCACTTGTGAGACCTTGCGTAAGTTGATGACTAAAAGCGCCCCTCGGGTCTAGGCCCTACTGCCCTACAAGCTCCGTTGATTTTGTGTACAATTGGGTGCTCTCCTTGCTTTTTAATCGAGTGCACTGTACTAAGTTTTGTGGTGTCATTTCCCTATACAAATGTATCAATGCTAGCATTATACAGGGGTCAGGACTTTGACCAATCCACTTTTTGGCCACCATTTCTGGACAAAAATTGCTTCATGCAGGGAACCGACTATTCAAATACGCAGACGATTGCTATTTGGTGATTCCTGCCTCAAACATAACGACCACCGACTCTGAACTTGCCCACATAGCTGAATGGGCTAGAAATTGCAACTTGCGCCTTAATCACAGCAAGTCGTGTGAAATCATAATTAGGCGTCCCCTAACCAAAATTCACGATACCTCTCCGCCCATTGTGGGGATCGTACGGGTAAATGAAATCAACATTTTGGGAGTCACCCTTTCCCTGAGCAATATTTAGGGCATAAATTCTTATTTAAAAACATTTAATTTTTAATTAATTTTTCTGCTCTTGGCTCTTAGATTCGTAGCCCTCTGAACCTCATAAACTTCAGACTTCTCCAAAGCGACGAATAGAGTCTGCAGAAGTAGCTCTAAGTAGGCCTACGAATGAATCATTTGTTTCTATTCATTCTTCAAATCAGACTACAGAAGCCAAATACTGATGAAGAAACTTTTACTTCACCTTCAGAAAAACTACGTACGTCTCCAGCCAAGATGTCTGCAACTAGAGGTGTGCCAGATCAAGTGCAACTCTCAAGTACATGTCATATTTATATGGTTAGCCCATTACCCGCTGCTTGTTTAACACTAGATTTAGCATATATTCTAAAATTTAGTCCAACATAACAGGTGCATTAAATCTGTTAGAATTGAACCTGAAAATGGTGTCCGAATTGAACTGAAAGGCTGTGTTTGCGTGGATCAGCAACAACTCGCTTTCTTATTAGAGGCGTATAATAGTTTAGGACAGGGGAGCACTACACACGGCTGGCGGCCATTGACATGTCTTTTATATTTACCAGGCACTTAGTAACCTTTTATCCGGCCCTACATGCAGTGGCGTCACTAGGGCTGGTGTCACCCGGTGCGGTAAGTCATGGTGTCACCCTAAAAAAATGTGATGACTTTTTTAGGAATTCGTCTCCCAAAAAAAGTGATGACCTTTTTTAGGAATTCATCTTGCAAAATTTCATCATTTTCTTCTGTTGGGTGTCACCCCCTCTGAGGGTGTCACCCGGTGCGGTCCGCACCCCCCGCGTGACGCCACTGCCTACATTAACGTCAGGATTTCTGTACGTAGGCCGACAATAAAACATCTTTTTTTTATTAAGAATCTGGTCTCTATTCTAGTCAACTGGTTTGCTACTCAATCATCATGTAATAAGACCACAGAGTGGGTAGGTTCGCTACTTTAGAAGCCATCTAACGAATGCAAGTGCAAATACAAAGTATAAACTAACCAATGCAACAACAGATGCAGACAAACAGAAGACAAACTATCCAATGAATTTCGAATTGCCACTCGGAACATAAAACCAAACATTCTGGATCTGCGTCAGATCTCATATCAATAATTAAATATAGCACACCAAGCAAATGGATTCGTTATACAGACTAAAAACAGTTTCATATTGTCTAACTGTTGGTTAAAAAACCGTAGGTATTAGGATATTTATGTCTTTATCATGAATTTATCTTCATTAACTTCATACTTCAAGATTACCCATAAGGCTTATTCCGCAGTATTTAATTTGAATAAAATAAATATTGTCTAATTTTCTACGGCAAATGAATCTGCAAAAATTAGCCCGTGATTGGCATAGCGCCCCTAAGCCGCCCTTAAAATCTGAGGGCGGCCCTCTGTTCAAAGAAATTGCCCATGTCTGGTTTAGAACAATACAGACAATATGAAGCAAACGAGGCCACCGATAGAAACATTGATCGGGTTTCTCCGGCTATTGGATTGAGGCCTGTTACAAATAGTAAATATCTTTGGGTATTTGGAAGCACATAAATATGTACCAATCTGGCCTATAGTAGTTAACGATCATGCTGAGTAAACTAAAGCAATTGTAGAAAAATAGGGCCGCCGCTAACGATAAGCCTCTGAGAGAAGTTATTAAACAATTCTATCTATTCGATTAGCTTGGGAACTTAACAATTGTAGATGGCAAGAGCAAAATAATATTGCAGACAAAAAACTAGAATCACACACACGTAGCAAACATTTAGGAAAATGAACTTGATGAGGAGAAACAGAAAAGTAACAAAGAAACCAAGACAATAAATACCTGAGACCATGAAACAACCTATTTTGCCATACGACTTAATATGCTGCCCAAAACAAAAAGCAAAAGCGAAAGAATTCACAGCAGAAATGAGTTGGCCACGAATAATTGCGAGAATTTCATGACTAGACTTACAGAAGATTAGAAATAATGACAAAGGCAGCTTCTATATTATATCCAAACAACATTACGGAACAAAGTCGTGCTGTGCTCGAAAACTCAGCCGTTGTGCCAGGTAGAACGCATTTTAAATCGAATCACACAAGATGCGCAACATGCAGGATTCGAAAGATTTGGAAACAAGACTAGGGAAAAAAGACTGCACAGGATACGTCAAATTAACGAAGACATAATTAAACATGAACTTATGACGAGAAGAGCAGTGGACCTGAGGCGTATGTGGCGTATGTGAGGAGAGTAGTACAACCAATGGGAAGAGGAGACTAAATGCTAAAGAATGATGTTTACGTTAAGTCTGTATAGGTTAAGAAACGCTCGAGATATCACAAGCTGTGGCGTCACTAGTGGGGTGCGGGGCTGCGGTTCGCACCGGATGACACCATCTCTCCCGCACTTGCTTCGTGCACATCCGTGACCTTCGCAGAATTCGCTCAATGCTAGACTGCAAAACTGCATCCACAATAGCTACACCATAGTCCACGCTTCGTGCTGTGACTAAAACCTTCAAGCACCACCACATCACGTCTGTCCTCAAATCTCTCCACTGGCTTAAACTACCCGAACGAATAGAATATAAAGTCATATCACTCACCTCAAACATCAAAAATAACTCTAAAAATTTTGTATGCAGAGTTTCAGCAGAAATTTATTATTTTGAAATTAACAATTGCAGATAACAACTAATCCGTATAGAACGAATATCAATCGAATCACACGTAGGCCTATGATAGGTGCACAACATGATTGTATATATAGGATTCGAAGGATCGGGAAACGAGGATAGGGAAAACGAAGACTGCGATGGATTGGTAAAATAAGCGAAGAGATAATTAAATTTGAACTTATGAGGAGAAGAGCAGTGAACCTGTGGCGTATGTAAGGAGAGTAGTAGGCCTACAACCAATGGCAAGAGGAGATAAAATGCTAAAGAATGATGTGACGCCACGCTTCAAATCACGAGACATGTATAAGAAGCTGCAGGCACTTTCAATACCCTCCATGGTTCAAACATTATGTAATATTAAAACAAAAAATAAAATCAAAATATGCATTTGTTAGTTTAATTCTGCTTGTTGTTTATGTCACTACTATTAGCCTACCATCGCATCCGTGATATATACAGGGTTTACGATTTACAAGTAACATTAGTACAAAAACATAACTATGGATACTGTATGGTCTGGTAATGGACTAAGAGAGGAGGTCCATGGGTGTGATACCATAACTTATCGCACTGGATGACACCAACCCCAGTGACGTCACTGATCACAAGTTCAAAATAGCTTAAGTCCACTTTACAGATCGTTATACTATAAAATCGCTCGTCGTTAGGCCCTGCCATGGCTGATAAAAGAGTCGTCGTTCCGTGGCTAAGGCCTTTGTTGTGCATCACCGCGGAGCGCTAATTCCTAGAGTAGACTACTTTCTTGTAGGTAGGCCTAATGAAATGGAGGCAATGAACGATGAAACTACCTAATACGATGATAAGAATGAAAAGAAGCTAAACGCGTAGAATAATATTGTGTAGATGTACCCGTAGTTACATAGACCTGAGGACATGTGTACTTAGACTAACTTAGTGTTGACCTTGAAAAGGTGAGTAAACGGGTAAGGTTAGAGTCAGGCAGGACACATGCACCGGACCACGTGCGTAAAATATAATGCGTAGTAGAGTTCACCAAGTTGATATAAAAAACGAAAGATGTGCGCATTTGGAGACGTAGACAGGACTATTATTGTGGAGTTACGAGCGTGTAGATGTGAACACAAGGGAGGACTTCCACAATTGGAAAGTGGAGTGATTGGGAACCGACGCAAAAAGAAGAGAGCCGACACAGACGGGGAGAATATAGGAGAGAATGAATATAAGCGAATGACAAACGAAGCTAATATGTCTGAGGAACGGCAGCGACATAGTCAATAGGAGCCACAAGTTAGCCAGAAGGTTTCACAGAGTTCAGGAACGTTGTAATGACAGTAAAGTCTCGAGATGCTGTAATATGCCGTGTATTTAGTTATATGAACTTACGCTGTATAAATCCTCTTATGATTAATTTACATTGTCGAAAATTTATCATCGTCGGATAATAAAATCATAGAGTTACAGTTTCATCAGATGATTGGTGGAAGGTATACAATACCACGCCAATCATCTTTGAAAGCATTACAGGGGGATATGCCACGGGGTTGGGTACTTTGACACATCCGCATTAGGGTGATTCACGTAGTAATGGGAATTCGCTGACATAGTAGATTATTTTGCTCCTTTGGTAGTACTGAACAATGCACCAAAATTTCCCTGTGGTCTGTGAATGTTTACTGGTTGCTCGCTACACAGTGCCCTGAAAGTCGAGATATAGGCCCCATGAAGAAAGCATTGTATCTGCCATTGATGAGACACTAGAATGCAACAATCCGATTTAAATTTTAAAAACAATCTTGCAAGTAAGAATTCTGTACATAATCATAGGCTATATATGAACAATTATTTCTCACTTAATTGTGTAGGCCTATTACTATGAAGACTGTTGAATTGTTTTAATTATTTTTACTGCGATACCATTGTTAAGTGGTAGTAATAGTTTCACGTGTTTACATGAGTATAAATGCATAGTCTTTAATTGTCTCGATAAATGTATTAGACAGTCAGAAAGAGAATTATTTGAAGGCATTTTGTCATATACTTTGTTCTTAAATTGCATTTCTTAAAATTTTAATGCCGTGAATGTCATTATTTTTTGTGAGAATGCCATTTTCCGAATTATAAACAAGATAACGAATGGATTTCTTTTGTTCATTTGTTTATTCTTCATTCTTATAGAACTAGCTGCAACAGAAAATAATAATAACATCATTATTTTGCTGTATTTCAGCTGGCATCGCAAATGGAAGAAAATGTTTGCCCTCCGGCGATAAGGTTGAAGACCGAAATTGTAGTAAGAAGGAGGCAAGAGTTGCAGAGCGCAAAATGAAATAAGCCAGAAAGAAGCGTGAAATGCTAAGAAAAACAGCTGAAGGGTCAGGTTCAAATAAACAGGCGACTAGAGCCTACAAGAGCAGCGACCAGAATGATTACGAAGAGGATAACGATGATGACGACGACGATGGAAAACACGAAATTCAATATCAAGTCAAGATCCTTTGTACTACAAAACATTTGAATACTCCTTTTGAAGGCTTGCAACAGAGCTGGGCAACATACGGCCAAAGGGCCCGATCCGGACCCTGGGGACCCTTGCAGCTGCCCTTGACATGTCATTTATAACAACATTTCACCTAGCACTTGAGAACCTTTATCCGGCCCTACATGAATGTCTGGATTTCTGAACGTATGCCGACATTAAAATATCTGATTCTAATTTATTAAGAAACCGATCTCTTGTCAGGTCAACTAGTTTGCTACTCAATCATCATGTTAGCTATGCCTACATAAGTAAAAGCGTATATGCTGCGTGTCATGCGCCTCTGTGTTAGAAAGCTTGCATGAGCCACCTTCGGGAAGCGAAGGTGGCTTCTTTCAGAGATTTAAATCTCGGGTTAGCTAAGGGACCATAAATGGCGTGGTGGCTATTCAAACGGGCAGCGGTGGCGAATCACCGATCAATTCACTGAAAAATGAGCAGGGTCGAGGCCATACGGTCGCTATAGAAAATCGCGTACATAAACATTTACTCTCTGCATGAAACGAGACCATAAACATTGAAGCCTTCAAGCAAGATCTTCCTCTTCAGAACTTGTTCTAAATCATCCATCCTCTCTTGACGACCTGCTGTCTTCCTACAACACCACACACTCTCTCTCTCTCTCTCTCTCTCTCTCTCTCTCTCTCTCTCTCTCTCTCTCTCTCTCTCTCTCTCTCTCTCTCTCTCTCTCTCTCTCTCTCTCTCTCTCTCTCTCTCTCTCTCTCTCTCTCTCTCTCCACTCCTTAATAAACACGCTCCTATGATTAACAAATCCGGCTCTCACTCTAACAACCCTTGGTATACTTCCTACCTTCAGGCCTTCAAATCTTTCCGTCGACGCCTTGAACGCACTTACAAACGAACCCGCGATCCTCAAATGTTCTTTGCCCTAAAAGCTGCTACAAACAAATACCACAACCTACTGGCTACGGCCAAAAAGGTGTTACTCCTCTTTAGTTCATTCTCGATCCGCTAATCCTCGTCTTCTCTGGAAAACCATAAACCACCTACTTCATGGAACTCCTTCAGCCCACTCCCAAACTCTCTACCATCTTCTTCAATAGCTGATTCATTCTGCTCTTTCTTCTCGGGTAAAATTTCTACCCTCCGTCTCTCTCTCCAGTCACTTCTTTACAAAACCACCATTGAACCACCTTCCTCTACCCATGATTCTGCACCCTCCCCTCATCGATCATCATTTTCTGCCTTCCAACTAGCATCAGAGACTGAAGCTCCCATATATTACAATCTCTTCCAAACAAGCAGTGGGAACTCGATCCTATACCTACTTCCTTACTGAAAAACTGTGCATCTATCCTTGTTCCCATCATCACCAAAATAATCAACCTCTCCTTATCTACTGGCAATTTCCCCCTCCTTTTCAAACACTCTCTAGTCACTCCACTCCTCAAGAAATCATCATCGGACAAAGAAATCCTTTCCAACTATCGACCTGTTTCTAACCTGTCATTCATCTCTAAGCTAACTGAACGCATAGTCCTATCTCGAATCAATGATTACCTGACTTCCAAATCACTTCTCAACCCACACCAGTCTGGTTTTACCAAACGCCACTCTACTGAAACCCTACTCACTTCCCTCTGCAATAAACTTGTTTCTGCCATCTCTCATCAACAGGTCTCTTGTCTCTGTCTTCTTGATATTTTTGCAGCCTTTGATACCATCGACCACATCATCCAACTCCAAAGATTGTCAACCTGGCTTGGTTTTACTGACACTACTCTCCTCTGGATCCAGTCATATCTCTCTTCCCGCTCGTTCTCTGTTAAAATATTGGAAACCTCCTCCCAATCATGCCCTCTCACCTGTGGTGTTCCACAAGGTTCTGTTCTTGGGCCCCTTCTGTTCATCCTTTACACTACTCCACTAAGCTCACTCATCAAAGCATCCTCAGTTGACCATCACCTGTATGCTGATGACACACAGTTATTCATCTCTTTCTCTCCAGACAGCTTCTCCCATTCCGTAGATCATCTTCTCAATGTGGTTTCCAAAATCTCCTCCTGGATGTCATAAAATCTCTTGTGCCTAAATCCAGCTAAAAGTGAATTTATCCTCATAGGCCTGCGCGATCAACTCAAGAAAATCCCAGATCCATCCATCACCCTCAACCTCAACTCTACATCTCCATCCATCACCCTCAACCTCGACTCTATATCTACCAACACATTCACTGCAAACTCTCCTGTCCGCAACTTAAGCGTGATTTTTGACCAGCACCTTAGCTTCTCAGATCATATCACCCATCTCTCCCGCTCTTGCTTCATGCACATCCGTGACCTTCGCAGAATTCGATCGATGCTAGACTGCAAAACTGCATCCACAATAGCTACTTCTATAGTCCACACAAAATTAGATTACTGCAATGCACTCTTTCTAACATAGACACCGCCCAAATAACCGCCTCCAAGCCATTCAAAATGCCCTCGCCCGTGCTGTTACTAAAACCCCCAAGCACCACCACATCACTCATATCTTCAAATCTCTCCACTGGCTTAAAATCCCCAAACGAATAGAATATAAAGTCATATCACTCACCTACAATACACTCCAATCCTCCCAGCCCTCCTATCTCCGACAGATGTTCACGGTCCAACCACTCCGCTGAACCCGCTCCTCTTCTGCCCTAACACTTCTCCGCCCTTCCGTCACCCCATCACTAAAATTTGCCAATCGCTCCATAGCCATAGCTGTCCCACCCCTCTGGAAGAAACTCCCACCAGTGCTGCGAGAATTTTCAGATCCATCCTACGAACTCACCAAAACCTCACCACTTGCTATCTCTCCACAGGCCTTTCACTCAAAACTGAAAGCACTGCTCTTTCACAAATCCTATCCCGAATCCTCCCCTCTCCCTACCTCCCTCGCCGTTTAAACCCTAAACACCACCCACCTTAGCCGTCTTACTGTCTACCTGACTGACACCTTTGGATCTTGACCTGGAAGCGACTTGACACCCCCTGCCTATCGATTTTGATTTTACTAAGCGCCTGTGAATAAACTGGTTCCCGCGACGTAGCTTTTTTGGGCGCTGTAGAAGTCTCGAGATTACGATTACGATTACGAAGCAAATTTAACTTATACCCAGTTTATCGAGAAATATAAGCTCTTGTATGACCGGTCTTTTCCAGGCAAACCTACAGAACAGTGGCGGATCTAGAGTTTTTGAACGGGGGGGGGAGAGGGGCTAAAAATTACCTTAGCCCTCCCCTCCCCCATAAATGTATATGTTCATACCGCTGACCCCGGTTTCAACGACCTATTGAAATTAAACTTAATGTTGTCTGCCGACATTCTGATAAACAGAATAATTTCTAAAGTACGATTATGTCATTATGAAAATGAAAAAACATTAATCTGTCTAATACATTTTGTATTGACTCGATCCTTCTGTTGTTTATGCAACGTCTTCCACCTCTTTGAAAAGTTCTAGCAAGATTATCCCAAGATATTTTAAGTTTTCAGCAATAAATTTTGTTTTTCATGGTAACAAATTTATCAACAACTGCAGAATGTGTCTTGAAGAAGTGATAGACTAAGTTCCTTCTCAATACTCAGTGATGGGCAATAGTTAACTAAAAAGTTGCTAACTTCTAGTTTAACTAAAAATGTTTAGCTAAGGATGAAATTTAACTAAAAAATAGTTCAGTTAAAACCATCGTTTAACTAAAAAAAATTAGTTGCTACCTAAAAAGTTTGACTAAATATCAGCAATATGCAACTATTTTTCCACACTGTCCAAAAAAACTTTTTAACACTGCATGGTTTTAGCATTAACAGCATGTGTTTTCAAATTCACACACCACCTACGTACTGCCTGTAACTATATGCCAGAACAGTACACATTGCATAGTTTGAAGGTGAAATTGTCATTGATGCTCTGCATTATTACACTTCACTTAACCTCTGTTATTGTGAAAATGTGTGTCGTAAAAAGTTTGGAAAAAGTTGGAAAAAGTTTAACTACTTTTTTGGTTTAGTTAACTAATTTCCAAAATAAGTTGCCAACTTTAGTTAAACTATTTTATTTTAGTTGGAAAATAGTTTTAGTTCAACCAAAAAAATTAGTTTAGTGCCCATCACTGTCAGTACTAAACATGGAAAGGTTATTCAGTCTCTTCTCGGACATGTTTGACCTGAGATAAATCTTGACTCTCCTCAGGGTTGAAAAGCTTCTTTCGGAGTTGGCTGAAGATACAAGAATTGTTAATGTTAGCCTCGCAAATGTTTTTAAATCAGGAAAAGAACAGGGCATAGTCATCAGAAATTGTAAAATATCTTCCGCATCGTGTAGTTCAGTCTGTCTTAAAAAATCATGTCTTTCCCAATAACGGACTGTCCCTTAAAGTTGTCAATGCCTATATATTGATACTTGTGAGCCAACGTTCCATGACATCATAATTCAGAAAGAGTTTGCCAGCAGGACTGCAAGTGCCACAGGCTGATGTCACCACAGTGAACAGGGTCATGAAGTGCTTGCGGCTGGCCTGATCTCAGCTGTTCTTCAGTTTCTTCTTGAACACCCAGGCCCTTTAATAGTCGCAGGCAGCTATCGTATATAGATTGGCGTGCTTGGATCTGAGCACTGTGATCGGAGCAACAGTGCAGGAGTATATGTTATGTGATAGTGATATTATTACAAGCTCAAAGCTATACAGAGCAACATCTAAAAGCCATGCAGCAGATGAAAATCACCCATAATGGACTTTTATTCAAAGTCATTTGATCTAATGAGAATTAAGCAATAGAAGATTAGGAGGCATTGTTACCAACAAACATTGTAGGCAACGTATGGCTAATTAAATGTTAAACTGGGGGCTTAATGTGTATAGTGGGGCTAAGAAAAACTAGGGGGTTAACTTTCCAGCTAGGGGTTACAGCCCCAGCTCTCGGTAAAACCGCCACTTCTATAGAGTAAAGAAAAGGGATGCTTTCAAGCAACCATGGATGACTATGGCTTTATTGAGATCGTGTAAAAGAAAATAAGAGGCTTACCGTAAGAAATTTGTCATTTAAAGGAATTTATTTAAAAGGACACACAAGGCAGCAGAAAGATAACATTAGGCCACAAAATTTATAGAATGTGAGAATAATCTGCATGAAACCTGGTGTATTAATAAACTCTTCTACATGGTAAGGAATTTACAGCCTTACCATATAGCATCTACATTGGTGACACACCATGTAAAGATAAATATCTCAATGAATTATCACTGAATTGTTTATTTTGGTTCTATCTTATAAGAACCATGGTCCAATTTTACAAAATGCCAAAGGCCTATACCTATTGCCCTGTGTACTCATTAATTACGTCGACAGACTAATAGTTTCACATTCAAGGAACAATGACACATTACTTTGAAATCCTGTTTTGTATCAATTCAATTCAATTCAATTTCAATTCAATTCAATTCAATTTTTTATTCGGTAGCCACATTTTCAAAGGAACCGCTTAACATAAAATACAAGAAAGAGTAGTAAACCTGGTTACACAGGGGAACCTAAACGGGTTTAAAACCCCGCTCTCCGGTAGTCCCCGGAGTCAGTCGCTAAGGAGTTAGCGACTGACTTGATGAGTTAGCGACTGACTTAGCGACTCAGTCGACTAAGTCGCATGCTTATCGACTGACTAAGTTGCTTAGACTTATCGACTGACTTAGCGACTTGCTATCGACTTATCAGGTAATCAGGTATGTCTATTGGACATACCTGATTACCTAACAATATAATGCATTTTACCTCTTACTGTACTGACCGTGCCATCATTTCCGATGGACCCCATATTGCCTCAATACGGGTCCAATGTGGACTATGTGGTCATGCTGACAGGGGGCAGACTGATGACTGAAAATTAATGTTAATGTGAAATATGAAATTGAGCGTTTGATAAATCTATTGAAACTAGGAGGATTTATAGCAGTACCCCGATCTTACGGCCAACCAGTTGGCCGAAACTGCTGATGCATGCCTCTTTTAGGCAGTAGCAGAGAACGAAAATCATGTACTCCGTCACTTATTCCCAGTGTGAGAATTGTAGAAAAAAGACTGAGGGAAGGCTTAGACATTGATCCATGTAGAGTTGAATTTGTTATTCGTATTTTGCAAACTAATGTCAGCGAAATTTGTAAGCAGCCGATTTCAACCCTAGCAGTTTTGCAAGTCAAACTCGAATCAAAATCAATTCCTTTTGAGAAAATTCAAAAATGCATACACGATACATGCACCGTGGAAATTTGTTCACTTTGCCACAGATTCAGAATCAAATAATGCTAAATCACACCAGCACAACTGAGGGGGTTGGAAATGACCCCTCTGGGGTGTGCAGTGAAGACTTAACTGTGGGGGTGTCGCGTGAGGAGATCGACAACAACGACGAGATGGCATCATCATTATGATGTAAGCGTCGTTGCCGGTCGAGATAGGATGATGACGGACGAAAAGCCAGTCTCCACTTGGGCAACAATGAAGACAGCGAGGCCCAGGTGTAATCGGACACCACACAGCCAAGGTGTAATAGGACACCTCGCGGCTATGGTGTAACCAGACACCGCCCGCGCTGCAGGCGAGCGACGACCCGCGTATCGAGGAGCAATCTGACACTAATTGACGATAGCTTGACGTGGGGAGGGGGGCTGACTGATGCACGCTGGAGTTCCTACTTAACAGAAGGGAACGGATAACACGGGACTGTTACTACTGACGAACGCGACGTGTGAACATCGGTCGAGCGATCAACATCGGGAGGAACGATCAGCGGCGGCGGCAGAGTATAGTCCGTCAGATTCAGGGACTGAGGCGAAAGAACGATCTGTAGTTAGGCTGTACGAAGCAACATTTGAGATAGTCCGATTTAATATCTAAACGCTTTAATACTACGTGGAAGTTCCCGTAGAGTTAGTGTATATATATATTTGTTTCTTTAATTAAATTCATTTATTAATTAAACAAAGTTCGTCGTGAATCTTCTATAGAAAAGTTAGGCACGTTAAATAAAAGTGCAAGTAAAAGAACGAGCAATCGAGGGTCGACATCAACACACGGCAAACACACGACAGGGCGACCTCCGATTGCGACATTGGCGCAGCCGACAGGATTTTCAACTGAAGACGTCACGACGAAGTGCGGAACCGGAAACGGAAAGAGGAATCTCAACAGATCGGGACCAGCGGCGAATACAACCCTTCGCAACTGGAGAAATCGAGTGCCGGACTCCGGAGACGAAGGACTCGAAGGAACCGACAGCAACAGGCAAGGACGAGGAACAAGAGCGCCGACGGACGACCGACCATCGCTAGCAACGACGGACGGGAGTGGCAACGGAGGACAGCGGATCAGCCAAGATACCAAAAGACGGAACACGCTCGACGTATCAGAGGGTAAGTCCTTACTGGTAGTCGTGGTAATCTGTGAGGTTGCGGTTGAGGTCTGGATGAGGATTGGTGTGCGAATAGCCGAGGCTTTTGCGTAGCTCCTTTTGCTCAGTTCTGTTCTTGTTGTATTTGTGGTAGAATTTTAGGACGTTGTTTTCTTTGATTTCTGACCAACGGTGACTCTCCTCTAACTTACTTATCTTTTTCTATTAGTGAGCGGACTGTTGGAAGATGGATAAGTTGTCGATAGGGAAAAGAGTGAAGGTGCTGAACATGCCCCGTCACAGACTAGTCGCATATCTGACAAAGATGGGACTAGGAGAGGAGGAATTGGGTTCCATGAATACGGGCCAACTCCAAGAGGCGAGTGCTGAAATAATTGTGTCTGGACGGGAAACCCCGCCAGAAGTAAGTGAGGAAGTAAGCACGGGTAGCATAGAAAGCAGTATCGACTCGGCAGCGCAAACGCCGTTATACGAATTAAAACGCTTAAAATACGAGAGAGAGGAAGCCGCAAGGCTGAGAAAAGAAGCGAGAGAGGAAGCGGAGAGAAGAGAGAGAAGAGAGGAAGAGAAAGAGAGAAGAGAGGAAGAGAAAGAGAGGAGAAAAGAAGAGAAGGAGGAAAGATTGAGGAAAGAACAAAAGGAGGAGGCTGAGAAACAGAGGAAAGAAGAAAAGGAGGAGGCTGAGAAGCTGAGGCTTCGGGAGGAGCAGCGGAGAAGGGAAGAGAGAGAGGAAGCTGAGAAGCTCAGGCTTCAGGGGGAGAAGCGGAGGAGAGAAGAAAAGGAGGAGGCAGAGAAGAGAGAGAAGGAGGTCCGAGAGGAAAGGGACGCAGAGAGGAGACTCAGAGACGAAAGGGACTACAACTTGAGGCATTCGGTCGTAGGACGAATGAAAACGTATAGTGAAAGCTTGCGAGGACTCTTACCGAGATTCCCCAGCGACCATGCGCAAATCCCTGGTTTCTTTGTGCACTGCGAAAGGTTATTCGACTCTTGCGCTGTCCCGGACGACCTTCGAAGCAGATTACTCTTGACCTGTCTAGATAATCAGGCCAGAGCACTGACGGCCAGACTCACACAAGAGGAGCTTGATAATTACGGGAAGCTAAAAACCTTCTTGTTGAAAGAGTTCAAAGTGAGCGCAGTCTCTTTACGAGAGCGATTCATGAACGCAAAAAAGGCGGTAGATGAATCATACACAACATTAGCTTCGAGACTGCATAATTTACTTTCTTACTATCTGCAAGATCGCAAGGCAATGACATTTGATGAGGTTACGAGCCTCTTGATTGCAGATAAGATGAAAGAAATGTTGCCCAGAGGATGTTTGAATTTCATCCTCAGTCAAGAGCAGCAGAAGTGGTTAGGGCACAAAGAGTTAGCCGAAGCGGCTGACACTTATGTCGCTACACACCCTTGGGAAAATGACTATACGAAGCATAGTCTAGGCACGGGTAAGACGGAGGCACGCTACGCGAAAGCGCCAGCACCTCCTCAGACGACAGCTAAACAGACGGACACGTGGACTGACCGACCGGGAGGGACACTGACAAATAACAGGACAGACGGACGTCCAACCCCCGACGAGATTAGAAAGCGTGGCCTTTGTTTCCTATGCTTTTCTCCAGACCACAGAGCTAAACTGTGTTCGAAGAACAAACTAAAAGCAAGCAGGTGAGCGCGTGTGCGGTCCAGCCAACCGTGACCAGAGCTCAAGGCAGACAGGCAGACAGACAAAGCGAGACGCGACAAGACGGGCCACCATTGATACAAGAGACAGAACAGCATGCATTGCCGACAAACCCGGATTGCATTGACGTGGAGGAGACTTATGCAAGAGAGTACATGAAAGTGTATATTACAGGGCTCCCTGTGACATCGTCTCTAATAGATAGCGGGGCCGAATACAATTGTGCGCGAGCAGAACTAATCAGGCCGCTCAACCTACCTGTGGTCAAGCAGATAGAGGTGAAGGGGCTGAACGGGCAATCAATGATTGTGGACGTGGTGCGGCTGAGACTAAAGGGGTCTCAGGCCGGCGAGGACAGGGAGGGGGAGGTAAATTACGCCCCTGATGTTCGGATATGGGCGGCACTCATTAAAGACCTTAATGAACCGTTAATTATCACGCCCACTACAGCCGACTTGCTGCGCGAGACAGCGTTGTATTCGAGTCACGCGGCCAGCGCTCCTGAAATAGACCAAATTTCAGAAGCGCAGGCGGTCGCAAGGACTGAGACGAGTGAGGAAGAGGAGAGAGGGGAGGAGGTAGAGGGACTTAGGGCGCTGATAGGCGAAGATTACTTCACGGTCGCTCAGGCAGACAGTGAGAGTGTAGGAGAAATCAGTCCCGAAGAAACGGATACTGAAGAGCAGTTCTTCAATCCTGAGATACCACCCCCACCCAAGGAAGACACAATAGTAGGCAGAAGCAAGATGGCGGCCGAACAAGCACAATGTTCGACACTAGCACCATTCTTGGCCCACGGGAAAATTGGGGCGAAGAACTTCTTCTTTGAAGACAATTTGCTCTTTCATAAAGACAAAATAGCTGGGCATTCTGTAAAACAACTGTGTTTACCTAAAGAAAGAATAGACAAGGTCTTAAACTTAGCACATGACGCTGCGTTCGCAGGTCATATGGCGTTGAAAACGACTAAGGACCGAATCAAACTGAATTTCTGGTTTCCCAACGTGGAGGATATAGTGAAGGAATATTGTGCATCTTGCGACATTTGCCAAAGGCATGCGCCGCTGCGAGTGGCGCAGCGGGCCCCCATAACTCCTATCCCTCGCAACGACGAGACCAGATTCGGCTGTCTAGTGGCAGATTGTATAGGGCCTATAGTTACCAACGTAGACCCCACAAGCCCAAAACCCGAGTACAACTACGCCTTAGTGGTAGTTGACCAATTTTCAAGATGGCCGATGGCCTATCCTCTGAAATCATTAACGGCAAAAGCGACATGTGATGCATACATGCAAATCTTCACGACCTTCGGTTTTCCAAAAACGATTAGGTCCGATAACGGGTCGAATTTCAACAGCAAATTAACCCAAGAGTTTCTGCATCGTATGGGGTGCTCACCACGCTTTGGGCCAGTCGCACATCCTGAGTCACAAGGTCTAGTGGAGCGCTGCAATGCCACACTGAAGACCATGATTCATAAACTGGCAGAAGAAAACCCGAGGGGATGGCACAGACTGTTACCTTACGTGCTTTGGAGCTTAAGGGAACGCCCCTCGGCAACCACCCACGTGAGTCCCTACACCCTGGTGTATGGTACCCTGCCTAAAGGACCTCTATCTGTCCTTTCTGAGGAATGGACGGGAGAGCGGGATTCTCCATTAAGTCTGGGCACAGGCGCCGCAGCTTACTTAGACCAATTAAGGGATAACCTTGAAATGTCTAAATTATATGCCGAATATTATTCAGACATTGAACAGCAGCGCTATGCTACTCATTACAATTTAAGAAGCATGGACAGGCGTTACGAAGTAGGGGATAAAGTCATCATCCAATCACCGGAAGCGCGAGGAGCAAAGAAGGAGGGCCAATGGCAAGGCCCGGCCATCATCGCTCAGGTGAAATCGCCCTACACATACATCGTGGAAATAGGGGGCAAAAGCCGCTTATTACATGCAAATCGTATTCGCAAATATAACGAAAGAATACAGCAAGCATTGATTAACAATTGCTCCATTCTGTTCGAGAAGGACGAAGACTTCGGTCACGTGGAAGCGGTGGGTAGCGTCGTCGCGAGTCAGACACGGCCCAGTGAACAAGTAGACCCTATTGCCGTTGCACACTTAACGGTACCCGAGCGGAAACAGCTGTTTAGTCTGTTAGACAGATTTCCAGATGTGTTCTCGGACAAACCAGGTTTCTGTCCCGTCCTAGAACACACAATCACTGTTAGCGCGGAGTTCAGGCCGAAGAGTTTGCGAGCCTATAAGGTGCCGGAACTGCTCAAACCGGAGATGGAGAAGCAGAGCCGCGAACTTTTGGCCCTAGGTATCATCACTCCCTCACATAGTGAAATGGCTAGTCCCGTTGTGTGCGTTGTGAAAAAGGGAGGTCAAGGCGGTTTAAGACTGGCCATTGACTACCGATATGTAAACAAGTTCTCGGCGGGTGACGCATACCCCACCCCCGACATCCAGGAAGTGTTACAGAAGGTAGGAAGTGCAAACTTCATATCCTGCTTTGACGCACGTCAAGGATACTACCAGATTGGACTCCACAAGGACTCTCGTTGGTTATCAGCCTTCGTATGTGACGCTGGCCTATTTGAGTTCGTACGACTGCCCTTTGGTTTAAAGTCAGCCTCAAATTCTTTTATCCGATGCATGTCAAAGGTCCTTCATCCCATTCGCGACTTCACTGAGACGTTTGTGGATGACATGGCAGTACACTCGATGACGTGGCCGGATCACATGAAACACCTAGAGAAATACTTAATGACTATTCAACAGTCGGGTCTGACCCTTAACATTAAGAAGAGTTCGTTTGCTAGGCGACAAACAACGTTCGTAGGTCACCTGATCGGATCAGGGAGCATTGAACCGGATCCTATGAAAATCGCAGGGCTAGGGAAAATCCCTCAACCCGAGTCCAAAAAGGACATACGGAGATTAATTGGCTTCTTCAGTTATTTTAGGAACTTCATCCCTAACCTGGCTGAGACAGCCAGAATTCTCACTGACTTGACCCAGAAATCGGTGCCTGCTAAGATACCCTGGCGAATTGAACATCAAAATGCGCTAGATAAACTTACGCACGATTTGAATAACGCTGTATGTTTGCAGACAATTGACTACGGCAGAGAGTTTGGTTTATCGACTGACGCTTCAGACAAAGCAGTCGGTTGCTGCTTATTCCAAATTCAAGACGATGGAACAGAACGGCCAATATGTTTCGCCAGTTCTAAATTAGATGCTACGCAAGCGCGTTGGTCCACTGTGGAACGCGAAGCGTATGCTGTAATCTTTGCGTTGAAGAAGTTTAGGAATTGGATTTTTATGTCAAGGACCACCCTCTATTCTGATCACAATCCCTTGACTTTCCTAACTGCTTCTACGCCCACAAGTGCTAAACTTGCGAGGTGGGCTCTGGCACTCCAGGACTTTGATATCGCTTTTAAATATCGTCCTGGGGCGCTGAATATTCCCGCTGATCTTTTGTCCAGACTATGATTGAGGAAGAAGGCGGACTACCATGTAAGGCACCGCGACGACTGTAAATATATTTCTAACTGTGCTGATATTTTGTATTTTTCATGGGAACGACGAGGACATGGTCGGGAGGAAATCGATGGAGGGAACGACATCATTCTCAGCCGGGAGGCGAACCAATGACTGGCTTTGTCCTCCCCCGGGAAGGGAGGTGTCGCGTGAGGAGATCGACAACAACGACGAGATGGCATCATCATTATGATGTAAGCGTCGTTGCCGGTCGAGATAGGATGATGACGGACGAAAAGCCAGTCTCCACTTGGGCAACAATGAAGACAGCGAGGCCCAGGTGTAATCGGACACCACACAGCCAAGGTGTAATAGGACACCTCGCGGCTATGGTGTAACCAGACACCGCCCGCGCTGCAGGCGAGCGACGACCCGCGTATCGAGGAGCAATCTGACACTAATTGACGATAGCTTGACGTGGGGAGGGGGGCTGACTGATGCACGCTGGAGTTCCTACTTAACAGAAGGGAACGGATAACACGGGACTGTTACTACTGACGAACGCGACGTGTGAACATCGGTCGAGCGATCAACATCGGGAGGAACGATCAGCGGCGGCGGCAGAGTATAGTCCGTCAGATTCAGGGACTGACGCGAAAGAACGATCTGTAGTTAGGCTGTACGAAGCAACATTTGAGATAGTCCGATTTAATATCTAAACGCTTTAATACTACGTGGAAGTTCCCGTAGAGTTAGTGTATATATATATTTGTTTCTTTAATTAAATTCATTTATTAATTAAACAAAGTTCGTCGTGAATCTTCTATAGAAAAGTTAGGCACGTTAAATAAAAGTGCAAGTAAAAGAACGAGCAATCGAGGGTCGACATCAACACACGGCAAACACACGACAGGGCGACCTCCGATTGCGACAGGGGGTCACAAGAAAGACTAAGAGATTGAACCCCAGATTCCCCGACAATTCTCACCCTGCTTATTCCTGATTCTTTGTAATCATCAACACCATCTTCGTAATACACTACATAAATTCACTTTACCATAAAATACAACTATAGGCCTATCGCCCGTATTCTCTATAAGAACTCTTACTAACAGAGCAAACTCTTACTCTTGTAATGTACCAGGTTGTGGCTTGTCAGCTTGCTTTCCTCAATACACGAATATTGTATTATATTGTATTGTAGGCCTAAGTGTTGCTTTGCTCATGTCTTGCTGCTGATGTCTTCGTCAAGTCGAAACTTGGAAACCGCGATTAAAACAACAGGTAAAATATTAGCTGAACAATTAAGTCGCTAGCAGTCGATAGCTTAGCGACTGGTTTCGACTTGAGGGCTTAGCGGCGGCGGCTGCGGATGGCGGCGGCGCCGGGGACTACTCTCCGGGACTCCCCTCGTGTGAAATTTGAAACATGCAGACGGCTTAGCAGCATGGATTTTAATCACAGGCTACTTATACAAGCGAGTAAAGTAATAAGAAAAACTCTTAACTACGAAAAAAATTTACTAAAGGCTCCAAAGGGTGCGATAGAACACCTGACAAAAGATCTAACAAAACAAAAAAATCAAGTAAGATCTGTCCATGCGTCTTTCAAAAACAGGCGAAGATGACTTTTAAACAGGCTATGTTTAATTGGCTAGAGACATGGCCTGCTACGTGGGGGGGGGAGCAGACTGCTTCCAATTTGTGCCAGGGGAGGGGAAGTTCTCCACCCAATGAAATGGATGTTGCTGTTCAACTGTATCATATCTGTCTTACTCTGGCAAGCAAAATACTTCGTCCTGCAACATCCAAGGACTGAACATTTTAGATTAAATATTGCTATTGGCCATTATTGACTATGTTACGAGGGTCTTCGAAAGGCAGCTTCAACTTAGTATTGTTATGTACCAGTATTATGGGCCATGCAATATTTGCTTAGGTTACAGTGTCTAAGCAGTGTTATAGTGTATCATATCTGTCTTACCATATTTCTCCAAAATTCTCGAAAAAATAATGTATCAAAGACTTTATGGCTATGTTACAAAAATGAACATTTTATATCCTCAACAACATGGTTTTCAATCAGGTCACTCCACTTCTATGTCACTCTTGGGTATGCAGGATAGAATTACTCACGCTATTGATGCTAATGAATTCTCTCTTGGAATTTTCTTTGACTTGAGTAAAGATTTGACACTGTAGATCATAGTATACTATTAAAAAAACTTGAAAATTATGGAATACGGGGCATTCCTCTCAAAAAGTGGTTCTATAGTTATCTTGACCAGAGACAGCAGCAGGTAATTTGTAATTGAGTTTTTTCAAAACTTAGAGATATTCATTATGGAGTCCCACAGGGCTCCAATCTTGGTCCTTTACTATTCTTACTCTATGTTAATGACCTTCCTAACTCTTCTTCTTTACTTCAAATCATTCTTTTTGCTGATGACACTAACGTCTTTTGCTCACACAGATCTCTCGACAAGTTGATGGACCTGGTAAACTTGGAACTCACAGCTGTTGCCGACTGGTTCAGAGCTAACAGATTGTCGCTTAATCTGGCCAAAACTAATTTCATTATCTTTCGTTCTCATAGAAACTCTATACCTTGTCAAAATTTTACCATCTCCATTGATAATAAACCAATTCTGCAAGTTAAGTCTACCAAATTTCTTGGTGTTTACGTTGATGAACACCTCACCTGGAAGGATCATATTAAGCACATATCCAATAAAATTGCCAAGAATGTGGGAATATTATCTCGTATATCTTACCTGTTACCCCGGAATATTATGTTCAAATTTATACCATTCCCTCATCCATCCGTATTTAGCCTATTGCAATATCGTATGGGCCTCCAATTACCAAACCAGGCTGAAGAGATTGTATATACTACAGAAGAGGGCAGTTCGTATTATCGCCGGTAGTCCCTACAACTCTCACACAGGACAGTTATTTCAAGATCTTCGTATTTTACAAATTGACCAGATTAATAAATTGCAGATATGTGAATTTATGTTTCGCTTTGCCAATAATTTACTACCACCTGCCTTTAAAGATTATTTTCCTAGTGTGTCCGACTCACATTCTCATCACACCAGAACAAGGGGTGATTATTGAGCAGGATTTGCTCGGACCAACTCACGGCTTTTCTCAATTAAATGCGCTGGCCCTGTTGCATGGAACAGTCTATCATAATAATACTCGTAAACTGCCTAACTTGTATTTGTTCAAAAAATCTTTGCGTGCACTGCTACTGGAGTCATAGCTCTTTTAGTTTTGTTGTTTAAAATTTTCATCATTGAGTTTTCTTGCACAGACTTGTGATTATCATTTTTTTTTCTTTTTTTGCCTATCTTAGTATTCGATTCCTTAACTTGTTCTTTGTGATATTCGTGTTTTTTCGTGTTTTTCACCATTTGTTTGTGTGCACTTGTGTCATGTCTAATGCACTTAATAATTGTATGATGTTTACTGTTTGCTGCAATTGCACTAGTTTTGTTTTGGATTCCACATATACCATTTAATTAAGTTTTAAATTAGATTTATCTTGTTCACTTCTTTTTTCTTGATCGAAGCAATTGATTAGAATATTGATTGAAAGACTTTTATAATGACATTTATTGTGATAATATTGAACCTTAGGTGGCCCAACATAGCGGGATTTTTTTTATCCCTTCTGGGTTTCCTTTTGTTGCAAATGCTGATACTGCTATGTTATACTGCTTTGTTTTCAAACTGCTTCAATAAAGGATTTTGATTGATTGATTATTACTTGTTTTTCTTTAGCTAGGCCTATTGGCCATTATGTTCTGCTTTTTTTATGAAAGATGCAACGTTCACAATCCTGTTGATTTAGAAATCTAGTTGATCAGTGCTACAATTGTTGTTGTGTAATGCAGTGAAAATGGGATTATCAGGTCTTGAAATATTCCTGCAAAAATAATTGTCGGCTGGATAACACTGTAATAGGCAGGGATGGAGCCTGTTACCGCTGCATTACACCAGAAATGTGCATTCATAATGCAATCTTTAAAATCCCCATATATCTGCTGAACAGTGTCCTATATTGCCCAATATTTTAACATATGTCCCATATTTTGGAAATTTTGTGCCATATTTATTACAGTCTGTCCCATAAAGTTTTTACAGTGCGCTGGGAGCCCTGCAAAACTTAATTCAACAGTTCAGTTGAACTAAAATGCAGGGGCGTCTATCCCCCTTAGTCATTGGAGCAACGTCCCTTTCCCCTCTTCTTCCCCCTTCCCGTTCCTCCCCCCTAAAATGGTGGCACACACACTGACAGATCTTCCCCTTATTTCTTGGATGGAGCATTTGCTCCAAGGTTTCTATGGTGTAGACGCCCTGCTAAGATGTATAGTCTTCCAAAGCCAGTTTTCTTGCCCAAAAACAGTTTTCTTGCCCAAAAATGCACTAAAACTCACCTACGGCAGTGTAGAAATCCAAACTTTTTCCGGAGGACGACACCCAGACCCCCGCTTCAAGGGGAGGAGAGGGCAAGGGAGGGAATGTACGGGAGGGGTTAAAGGAGAGGGAGTGGATAATGAGTGGGGAGGGGAGGGTGTGGGGAGGTGTAGTGGAGGAAGGGGAGGGGAGATAGGGGTTTACAGTAAGGGGATTGCTTCCAGCTTACAGAGAGATAGTAGGCCCTGGCTAGAGATAATTTATGAGAAGGAAGCTGGTTCCATAAATGAGGTCCGGTACATTGAATAGAAAACAGACGTGTGTTGTTGTGTGCGTAGGGAGGAATATAAGTGCATAGGTATCTAGTTTGGTAGGGATGGCCGTCCAGAGCAGAGCTAAAGAAGTTGTTGAAAACAGATGGTAGAAGGCCATGATCATAACGATACTTAAACTCCCCTATTTGCATGCGCCTGATGTGATCAATTTTAAGTAAGCCGTGGTGTATATTCGTATATATTCATGCAATAATGCTTTTAACCGAAAGCCGTAATATTGCATTCGCTGTTGTTAACTAGAGGTCATTATGTAGATCTGTAGGAATATGCTTCAACGGTTTTCAAGACATGCAGCATCGACAAATCATTCAAGGCTTAATGAAATCATTATTCCTAGAAGTTTGTAGCAAGCTTTAAAGTAAAGAATTATTTTCAACTAGTTAATTCTGCAGCTTTTAGTGAAAATACTCTAGATAATATATTATTAGGGTAGAAAGCTTACATATAGCGCACTTTCCAGATTGTTCTTAATTTTAGATGTGTCGTTACTGATGTGTTGTGGCTAAATTTTTGGAGCAAATAATTTTGAGCCTGAAGACCACTTCTCAATAAGAAGTGGTTTACATTAGGCCCACTACAGGGTCAAGGTTCCCTATCGCTAGGTCGTATTTCATTTTGTCGTAATCATTTCGTCGCAATTTATATCGTCGTTATTCAATGCGTCGCAATATAATTCGTCGCATGCAAATTGTCGTTTTCAGTTCGTCGTTTTCAGTTCGTCGTTTTTATGTCGTCGTTTTTATGTCGTCGTAAATTAATATGGTCGCAGTTTATTTCGTCTGGTATGCCTATGTCTTAAATCCGACAACCAAAGTAAGTCAAGCAAATGAAATTTAATACCGGACATTTAAGTAAAATCAAGGTTCCGTATCTAAGTAATAATTAATAAGATTCTAACGTAAAAAGCTATATGATTAAAACGTAAAAGCAAGTTAAAACGTACATGTAAGCACGTCATGTAAGTCAAGCAAAGCAAATTCAATAACGAACATTTAAGCAAATTCAAGGTTCCATAGCTGATGTCGTCGGCAGAGTAGGTGCAACAACTACAGGAGCGCGTGCGATTGCTTGTTGTACAATATTCTTTACCGTACTTTCGCACACGGTAGCTTTTGAACGGATTTCCCCAACAACTGTTGCAGCAGCTACACGTTCAGAAGACGGTGCATGATATTTGTGCTCTGTTGGGACTCATTACGACCAATTGATATACAACAGACCAAGTACGACCGATTGATATACAACAGACCAAGCAATTAACGACAAACTGATTGCGACTAGTTGGCCGCGACGAAATGATCTGCGACGTTATGGATGGCGACCAATTAATTATCGACGAAATGATTTGCGACGATATGAATATGTACGAGGGTCAAAGTATACATTACATGTTTAAATACACTGCTGAGAGCAACCTGAAAATTTCGAAAATAATTAGGATCAATCAGGTCTTATTTTAATTAAATCTTGAACACCTTCATGCGACCTCTGACTGCAACAAAGTTTTCATCAAGTGTGTTATCGGCGACATATAACAGGTGTTCCTCTTGATCTAGGTACAGACGTTGAGGGCCCTCAAGATTCTCATTAATCAGATTTCGGACGTATTTGAGGTCCTTGTTTAACAGCACCACCCTCTTGTTTAGTTTATCTGCGACTAGGATGCAATTCTTCTTGTTCAGCTCCAGTCGTCCTGGTCGGTTCAGCTGACGCATTCCTGAACCTCGAACTCCACCGTAGCATTTGATCCTTTCTCCGTTCCCGTCGGCAAGACAGACTTGGTGCAGGTCAGGTGGTGGACCATAGCCATGGCAGACGGCGTACCGGTCAGAAGCCACTTTGATGGTATAGCGTGGACTCGAAATTTTGCGGAAAGTGACTTCGCTTACCAGGTTTCCGTCTGGAGTGAATTCCTTCACCTTCTGACTCCCCTGTGCAGTCATGAGAATGTTTGCTCCGGTGTAGAGACTTGACCCAGTGAGACTCAAAAAAGTTTCATTAGGTTCCTTATAAGACCACTGTGTCACTGTTCCGGAGGGCAGTTTGACAACGGTCAGATTGCCTGTATTTACGAAATCATTAATGAAAAGAGACGTTTCAGATGACTTGTGTCTTGACTGAACTAAATTGTATGGACGTTGAAGGTGTTCTATACTTATGTTTCTCTTGGATTTGAAGGTGTATGTGTCGAAGACTTCGATGTAAGTTGTGTTGTCTCGAAGAATGTAAACTTTCTGGTCCATCACTTGGACTCCATAGACAGGCCTGCCCTCCGAAAAACGGTGAACCAAGATGGGTTTTTGAAGGAATCCGCATTCATCAACAGGTGGTTTGTCTAACCACAACAACATACATAATGTATAAAAGCTTAGTAAATGCGTTAATCGGTTTTGTATTCCTCACGAGGCGCCATTGCTCAAAACCGTTAAGATATTTATTGAATTATACTTCAATGTACACAAATTTTGTTAGAAACATAACAAGATATAGTACACATAATTAAAATCAATGCTTTTTTCAGCCGGATCGCGCTGAACGCCGTTCCGGGACTTTTTTCAGCTACTATTTATTTATTTTAATAATAAAAAAATTAGTTATTTTAATTAATTTCAGTGTTGTGAACTGTTTTCAGTGTTTATTGAGACCCCTCCCAACCCCCAATCCCGTGTTTCTCGAGATTTTAGCCCTTCCATAATTGTTCAGTTCCCGAACTTATTGTTCAGTCCCGGAACCTTTTTTCTAGAAAAAAGCACTGATTCAAAGGAAATTAAATTTTCAAGAAGGTAAGAGAAATGATACAGTTATGAAGCGTGGAAAAGTAATGCCATTAATTTCTGATCAAGAAACAATAGAAAACATATTGGTTTAAATCAGGAAAGCAAATCCACATAATGATGAAGATGAAAAGCGAAGAAGATTAAGTTAAAGAATTAGTGCGGCAGCAGGCCCGCCGAGAGGGAGGGGCAGGGGGGCAAATGCCCAGCGGCCCGGCGACTTTTTAGGGGCCCGGACCGGGCCCGCAATCAACTTATGAAAATATTATAATCAGTTATACAAAGTTTATGATTTATGCTTTTTGAAATAATAATTATTTTTTCTGACGCTTGACTACAATCAGTTTAAACTTCAAGCATCTGAATAAAATCATAGTTGTATATATATATATATATATATATATATATATATATATATATATATAATATCGTACGGTCGTGCACGTACTTTTATTATTTCAATTTGTGTTTTTTTATTTTTTCGTACGACCCTACGATATTATATTTATATAAAGCCTAAAGATAGTTTAGAGGCCCATAACTGCTCTGCCTAGGGGCCCGCGACTGCTCTGCCTAGGGGCCCGTGACTGCTCTGCCTAGGTGTCGCGATCGAAGGTCACCGTCGTGTGATTGTTGTGTGGTGATGTCGACCCTCGACTCGCTATGTTCTTTTACTTGCACTTTTAATTAAAGCTGCCTAACTTTTCTACAGAAGACTCACGACGAACTTTGTTTGATTAATAAAAGTATTTAATTAATAAACAAATATATACATTAACTTTTACGGAAACTTCCACGTAGCATTAACTCGTTTAGATATAACTTAGGACTATCTCAAGTACTGCCTCGCAAGGCTTAACTACAGATCGTTCTACTCGTCAGTCTCTGAATCTGACGGACTTTACTCTGTTGCCGTCGCTGTTCGTCCCCGTTCGATGTTGATCTCTCGACCCGTCCACACGTCGCGCAAGCCAGTAGTATAAGTCCCGTAGTAACATTTACCCTCCCTTATGTAGGTCCTTCGCAACGTCCATTGTTCGACCCTCCCCACGCCTCATCAGTGTCATCCTGGTTTCGGGTTACTCCCTTGAGATCGGGGTTCGCCGATCGTCGCTACGCCGTTAGCCGTCGGGGAACTGCCTCCCCCCGGCATCTCCCCCGTCTCTCGTCGCTTCGCCCGACCGAACCGCCCAGATGCGGTTCTGCCTCGTCTCGGGTTTCACCAGCGGCCCGAGCGGAGTCATGTTACAACTCAGTCGAGCGGTGTTTGGTTACCTCCCGGCCTGGCTGACTCTGTCGTTGTTCAGGCGTTGACTGGCTTTTGTCCGTCATCATTCCATCTCGACCGCCAACGACGGCTATATCATGATGATGAAGCCCGTTCGTCGTTGGCGTCGACTTCCTCACGCGACACCTCCCTTCCCGGGGGAGGACAAGGCCAGTCTTTGATTCGCCTCCCGGCTGAGAATGATGTCGATCCCTCCGTTGATTCCCTCCAGATCATGTCCTCGTCGTTCCCATGAAAAATACAAAATATGAGCACAGTTAGAAATTAATATGTACAGTTATCGCGGTGCCTTACATGGTAGTCCGCCTTCTCCTCATTCATAGTCTGGACAAGAGATCAGCGGGAATATTCAACGATCCAGGTCGATATTTAAAAGAAATATCGAAGTCCTGGAGGGCTAGAGCCCATCTCGCAAGTTTCGCGCTTGTTGGCGTAGAAGTAGTTAGGAAAGTCAAGGGGTTGTGATCAGAATAGAGGGTGGTCCTTGACATAAAAATCCAATTCCTAAACTTCTTTAACGCAAAGATCACAGCATAAGCTTAGCGTTGATTGCCTATCTGTCCGTCTAGCGCTTTGGTCACGGTTGGTTGGACCGCCCACGCGCTCGCCTGTTTACTCTTGGTTTGCTTGTTCTTCCAGCACGCGCTAGCCCTGTGATCTGGAGATAAGCACAGAAAACAAAGGCCCCGCCTTCTAATCTCTTCGGAGGTTGGACGTCCGTCGGTCCTGTTATTTGTCTGTGTCCCTCCTGATCGGTCAGTCCATTTGTCCGTCTGTTTAGCTGTCGTTGGTGGAGGCGCTGGTGCTTTCGCATAGCGTGACTCCGTCCCACCCGTGCCTGGACCATGTCCCACGCAGCCACTCTCCCAAGGGTGAGTGGCGGTGCAAGTGTCAGCCGCCGCAGCCAAACCCCTGCGCCCCATCCAACTCTGCTGCCCCTGACCGAGGATGAACCCCAAGCATCCTCCGGGCAACACCTCCCTCACCCTGTCCGCGATCAAAAGGCTCGTTACGTCGTCAAACGCTACGGCCTTGCGATCTTGCAAGCGATACGAGAGCAAATTATGCAGTCTTGAAGCTAATGTGGTACACGACTCATCTGCCGCCTTTTTGGCGTTCATAAATCGCTCTCGTAATGAGACCGCGCTCACTTTGAATTCTTTCAACAAGAAAGCTTTTAGTCTACCATAATTGTCGAGTTCCTCTTGTGTGAGTCTGGCCGTCAATTCTCTGGCCTGGTTGTCTAGACAGGTCAAGAGTAGTCTACTACGAAGGTCGTCCGGGACAGCGCAGGAGTCGAATAATCTTTCGCAATGCACGAAAAAGCCAGGGATTTGTGCATGGTCGCTTGGGAATCTAGGTAGGAGTCCACGCAAGCTTTCGCTGTAAGTTTTCATTCGTCCTACGACCGAATGTCTAAAACTATAATCCCTTTCATCTCTGAGTCTCCTCTCCGCTTCTCTTTCCTCACGGACTTCCTTCTCCCTCTTCTCTGCCTCCTCCTTTTCTTCTCTCCTCCGCTTCTCCTCCTGAAGCCTTAATTTCTCTGCTTCCTCTTTCTCTTCTCTCCTCTGCTTCTCCTCAAGCAGCCTGAGCTTCTCAGCCTGCTTCTCCTCAAGCAGCCTGAGCTTCTCAGCCTGCTTCTCCTCAAGCAATCTGAGTCTCTCTGCTTCCTCCTTTTCTTCTTTCCTCAGTCTTTCCGCTTCCTCCTTTTCTTCTCTTCTCTGCTTCTCCTCAAGCAATCTGAGTCTCTCTGCTTCCTCCTTTTCTTCTTTCCTCAATCTTTCCGCTTCCTCCTTTTCTTCTTTCCTCAATCTTTCCGCTTCCTCTTTCGCTTCTCTCCTCAGCCTTTCTTCTTTCTCTTCTAGTCTCCTCTCTCTCTCTTCTTCGATCCTTCTCTGCTTTCCTCCTTCTCTTCCTTTCTCCTCTCCGCTCTCTCCGCTTCCTCTCTCTCGTATCTTAATCGTTTTAACTCGACCAATTGCAGTTGCACTGCCGAGCTAATACTGCCTTCTAGGCTACCTGTGCTTACTTCCTCACTTACTTCTGGCGGGGTCTCTCGTCCAGAAACAATTATTTCAACACTAGCCTCTCGGAGCTGGTCCATACTCATGGAATCCAATTCCTCCTCTCCTAGTCCCATCTTTGTTAGATATGCGACTAGTCTGTGATGGGGCATGTTCTGCACCCTCACTCTTTTCCCCACCGACAACTTATCCATCTTCCAACAGTCCGCTCACTAATAGAAAAAGGTAAGTAAGTTAGAGGAGAGTCACCGCTGGTCAGAAATCAAAGAAAACAATGTCCTAAAATTCTACCAAAATACAACAAGAACAGAACTGAGCAAAAAGGAGCTACGCAAAAGCCTCGGCTATTCGCACACCAATCCTCATCCAGACCTCAACCGCACTCTCACAGATTACCACGACTACCAGTAAGGACTTACCCTCTGAATACGTCGAGCGTGCTCCGTCTTTTGATATCTTGGCTGATCCGCTGTCCTCCGTTGCCACTCCCGTCCGTCGTTGCTAGCGATGGCCGGTCGTCCGTTGGCGCTCTTGTTCCTCGTCCTTGCCTGTTGCTGTCGGTCGCTTCGAGTCCTTCGTCTTCGGAGTCCGGCACTCGACTTCTCCAGTTGCGAAGGGTTGTATTCGCCGCTGGTCCCGATCTGTTGAGATTCCTCTCTTCCGTTTCCGGTTCCGCCACTAGTCGTGACGTCCTCAGTTGAAAATCCTGTCGACTGCGCCAATGTCGCGATCGAAGGTCACCGTCGTGTGATTGTTGTGTGGTGATGTCGACCCTCGACTCGCTATGTTCTTTTACTTGCACTTTTAATTAAAGCTGCCTAACTTTTCTACAGAAGACTCACGACGAACTTTGTTTGATTAATAAAAGTATTTAATTAATAAACAAATATATACATTAACTTTTACGGAAACTTCCATGTAGCATTAACTCGTTTAGATATAACTTAGGACTATCTCAAGTACTGCCTCGCAAGGCTTAACTACAGATCGTTCTACTCGTCAGTCTCTGAATCTGACGGACTTTACTCTGTTGCCGTCGCTGTTCGTCCCCGTTCGATGTTGATCTCTCGACCCGTCCACACGTCGCGCAAGCCAGTAGTATAAGTCCCGTAGTAACATTTACCCTCCCTTATGTAGGTCCTTCGCAACGTCCATTGTTCGACCCTCCCCACGCCTCATCAGTGTCATCCTGGTTTCGGGTTACTCCCTTGAGATCGGGGTTCGCCGATCGTCGCTACGCCGTTAGCCGTCGGGGACCTGCCTCCCCCCCCGGCATCTCCCCCGTCTCTCGTCGCTTCGCCCGACCGAACCGCCCAGATGCGGTTCTGCCTCGTCTCGGGTTTCACCAGCGGCCCGAGCGGAGTCATGTTACAACTCAGTCGAGCGGTGTTTGGTTACCTCCCGGCCTGGCTGACTCTGTCGTTGTTCAGGCGTTGACTGGCTTTTGTCCGTCATCATTCCATCTCGACCGCCAACGACGGCTATATCATGATGATGAAGCCCGTTCGTCGTTGGCGTCGACTTCCTCACGCGACACTAGGGGCCCGGAATTTCTGTCGGCGGCCCTGTGCGGCAGTATAGTTCAAGGATAGCCTATCATATCGAATATGTCATTTTAACGTTGCCTATAATGTTCCTTCTCTTTAGATATAGTCAATCATGTGCTACATAAATGAGGCCACATGCAGCCTACTGAGCAAGAAGACACTGTGTTCACTTACTATTCATGCGAATTGCGACTGTAGTTGTGATGAACACGTTCACAATGATCAGAAAGCTTCTTCCCATCTAAAGGTACAAACGCAAGTATCAGTGTCTACAAGAAGTTTAATCGAAGTTATATAACTGACGAAACTTTGTTTCTTTATAATAATAATAATTGTATTCTTTATTATTTCAAACCGACAGACGCAGTAAGATTACATTGAAACATGAAAGTACAATCAATATCATAATTAAACACACGGTTTGGCAGCCATGCAAGGCTCCGCCCTAGAGGGGGGGGGGTTACGAGAGTCGATCCGCGTACCTTATGCTCTCCTGGCCATGAGTGCTACCACTTCCTTATCCCCCATCCCCCTGAGTCATTAAAAACCTGTCTCTGTAGTAGTAGTAGTAGTAGTAGTAGTAGTAGTAGTAGTAGTAGTAGTAGTAGTAGTAGTAGTAGTAGTAGTAGTAGCAGCAGCAGCAGCAGCAGTAGTAGTAGTAGTAGTAGTAGTAGTAGTAGTAGTAGCAGCAGTAGCAGTAGCAGTAGCTGTAGTAGTAGTAGTAGTAGTAGTAGTAGTAGTAGTAGTAGGAGTAGTAGTAGTAGTAGTAGTAGTAGTAGTAGTAGTAGTAGTAGTAGTAGTAGTAGTAGTAGTAGTAGTAGTAGTAGTAGTAGTAGTAGTAGTAGTAGTAGTAGTAGTAGTAGTAGTAGTAGTAGTAGTAGTAGTAGTAGTATTGTTTCTGTTATTATTATCATTATCATTATTATTATTATTATTATTATTATTATTATTATTATTATTATTATTATTATTATTATTATTATTATTATTATTATTATTATTATTATTATTATAACAGTGAACAACTTAGCAAGATGAGGTCGATGAAAAACAGATTGCGTTCCGCGTTGGACAATAATATTATTATTATTCTTATTGATTGTTCAGAAGGCTTCGATTTTTTGTTGGAACTGGGACGAAGATTGACGGATGCCACTCAGGACACCATTAAGACAAGCTACCTGTTCCAAAGACTATCGATTGCAGTCCAACGCGGAAATGCCATCTGCTTTTCATCAACCTTGACATGCTAAATTGTTTATATTCAATGATAATAGTCATATTTTGAATTTGGAAAATGTCAAATATTTACTTCACCTTCATAAAGCAGAACGAATCACGAAGTCTGCAACTACATGAACCGGTATGCCAGAACAATTGCAATGTAGGCCGACCATCAATCCTCTCGACCCTCTTAACGAACTTATCCCATTCGCCGCCCCTCTCTTAGATTATAAGACATTTCAATGTGGGCCGAACCTCAACAACCTCTCATAGATAGTCTATACAATCATTGTGACTCAACTGAGAGTCTTATCTGTATATGGCCAACAATTTGGCCCAAAATAACTAGAATGTAATCTTATTGATATGAAACGCCCCCTGAATTTCAATTGAAAGCCTCTTTTTAAAGCCAATCTCAGCATTAAGGTAGAGGGGGAAGGGAATTCCCTCTTTAACGTTTTTTGCTTATTTACAACGTGAGTAATAGCATTTTAAGCATGAAATTAATGTCCCAAATGAAGTGTAATTGTGTTCGATAAAACTTCAAAAAATATTACATAAAAAATGATTAAATACAAAATGCTTCAAAGGGGACGTTTCGCCCCATTGGCATTTGCGATAAGTCTATATGACCTTTAAAGCCTAAATGCACTATTTAGTGTAATGTACCCTTTAAAGATGTACAGAGGTCTACCTGCCTCTGAGAGTTATTGCAATATAGTTTGCTTAAAATGTGTGACTGCTTTTCCATACAGTTTAACAGAAGAACAGCACAGTTTCTTTAGGATAGGATTGCTCTAAGTGACATTGAGAAATACCATACTGTTATCGTTTAGACACCTGAAAAGTTGAAGCCCATTATCTCTTCAATCACTACATTGATACAACCAACACTAACAATAAGAAGTTAATATTTCTGAAAATAATTAAGCCTACAGTCAGTTTGTTGTCTAGAGCAACAGTGAGTGCTAAAACTCATTAAGTTGGCCTAACTTTGAATAGATTTCAAATCAAGTCAATCTACACCGCCGACGTGGGGTCTTTGCTGACGGCTGGGTCAGTTCTTAGCCAGTCCTATGCTGACGACCTGCAAGTTTATGTGCACTTCCCGGATGTCTGCGCTGTTGCAGCCGTGTAAACCATAACCCATACCAAGGAGTCACTGCAGGCCTGTATGTCTGCAAACCGCCTGCGGCTTAACCTGGCTAAGACGCAGTTTATCTGGCTCCGCACGCCACAGCAGTTCTCTAAAATAGATCTGTCTTCTCTTGCTTTACAATTCCCACAGATTTCTTTCTCGACCTGGGTCCGGGACTTTGGAGTCATCATGGACCATGAAAATGTCCGAACTGTCATAGCCTTAAGCCTTGTCTACGCATCCTTGGGTCAAATTGCAATCGTAAACCCCGCAGTTCCTCAACGCCCAGCGAAGCGAAATCCTAAGTCGTGCCAACTAGCTTATTCGTAGGTACTCGAGAGAAATCTGTTAAGCAGATTGGATCAGGTTTGGGTTCGAGTCTAAAGGAGTTTAGATGTTGATGTGGAACACAAAATTGATTTAGTTAAAAAAAGATCTGGAGTCGTGGAGTAACACTGTGATTACTCATCTATTAAGATATACCTAAAACATGAGACCTGTCCATGAATTATTCAGATGTGTCTGCGAATGGACTCATACATAGGCGTTTAACATTTCGAGTAGGTTTTGCTGCAGAGGCGACCTAAACCAAAACCTCTGGTTATAGGCCTATTAGTAGGCCCTATGTGTCTAAATGGCGGTTTAAACACTCGATATTCTTCTGCATCAATCTTATATTTTATTCTTTCCATCAAACCCCTGCACTTGCATTATCTTCTCTAGTTAATGGGCAGCTGTTCCTTAAGGGAACCTCCTCAGCTGAAGTACACACAATTAGCACAGGATGACGAGTGTTGATAAATCTGCAGGTCGTCGGCGTAAACGTGCGAAATAAATCCGAAACTCGCAACGACGTCAGCGATGTACAGAACGAACAGTACAAGTCCTAGGACACTGTCGTAGGGCACTCTGCAAGTGAAGTAGGCCTACACCACCTACGAATTCAGGCCATTATTTTTATCGTACCCGTTACGACCTGCAAGTGAGATAAGAAACCACTGATCGGCGGTGCCTGTCAGACCGAATCTGTGCTGCATCCGCCGGGGTAGAAACGAATGATCAACGGTATCGAAGGCCGAGCTCAGAGAGAGCATTGCGAGGAGTGTTACTTTCCCTCGATCCATGGCAGAGTGAACATCCGATATAAGCTTCAGTATGGCGGCTCATTCGAGTGAAATGTCGAAATGCAGATTGTTCAACAGGAATTAAGTTGTAATGTAGAATTTAGTAAGGAATGCAGTGAGCTAGAAGAAAGGAAACGTTGGAGTCCGTAATTTATTAGTCTCTGGGGATCGAGATTGGACTTTTTCAGGACAGTTGTGACTTGGACTTCCACTGGACACCCATACTGCAAACCCCCTCTGATTTAACGCAGCGCTTGTGAATAGGCTGGTGCCCTGCTCTTCGCCTTCGTGTGGTGCTTTGGAAGTTTGGAGGTTACGATTATGATTGTGACTATTGCACATTTATTTCTTGAAGGAAAACGCCTTGTCAAAGTGATTCGTTACAAAGAAGAGTGACAAATAGATCAATCTGATCGACAAGCCGCCTCACGATCCAAGTTGATTCAGGATCAAGCTCACAGTTCTTTTTCGGAGCATCCAAGATGAGTCGACATATAGTAGCGACGTCGTATGGACAGAATTTATCACGAGAATAAAGAAGAGCAGCGGTTGTTGTACAGGTGTTACAGGTGCCGATAGCGTCGAGTACAGAACATATTCAACCTTATCACGGAAGGTCATGGAGAAATCAGACGCGGTCAGATCGCCAGACGGCATCATTAAATCCTTCTTCCTCCGCTTCTCATCATTATTTTGTGTTTCCGGTGCTGTCCCTCACCTCCGTCTCCCAGTTCGTTTTCTGCTTCTGCTCGTAAAGTTTTGCATAGATCGAACCTGATTAATCCAGATCTATCGATCCTCATCCTTTTTAGATCGACGATGAAGGTGCTACATAGCTCGAGAGGTCCTTCTTGATGCCGAACGTTCCCCGTCAACCCATGGTGAGAGTGACTGATATTGCCAGTGCGAGGGGTGTTCCAGCGGTTCCACGGAAGAGGGCGCAACCCGAGGGGGCGCAAATTTTGAGAGGGAATGATTTATTTATTAAACTAATTACTGTATCTTGAAATGTAATATCCATTTAAAATAAAATAAGTGTAATAAAATAAAGTAAAAAAGTGTATCCTTGTTTTAAAATTGTTCTTTGAGCATATTTTATAGTAAATATTAGGCCCTATAGGACCTATATTCGAAATAACAAATGTGGTCGTTATTGGTTAAGTAGATCTTTGAGGGAGGACGCTATATTTATGCTTGGCACAGAGTTTTATTATAGCTTGCTACGTTCCTGGATATTGCTTACGAACCGTGCGCCGGGTACATGTTTTCCAAAGCGTATATATATAACGAACAGGTACTTGTAGGCGCCTTAGACCTTAGACCTTAGTCCTTACACGCGCTGACAGCGCATCGGGCGACACATCTCCTCCACGCCACTCTGTCCTCCGCAGCCTTCTCAGCCTCTTCCCACGTCATTCCACCGCCGTCCAGATCTTGTGTGATCGTGCTTCTCCAAGTCTTTCTCGGCCTCCCGCGTTTTCTTTTCCATCCCGACGGGGTCCAGTACAGTGTCTGCTTCGAGATTCTTTCATTGTCCGATCGATGTATTTGACCTAGCCAGCTTCAACATATCCTCCATTTTCTCCATAGACGTTCTCTTTCTTATATCTTCATTCTTTATCTTATCCATCCAAGTGACCCCTAATATCCTTCTCTGCCACTTATGATGAGCCGCGTCCAACTTTTTTAGATTAGCTTTAGTCATAGGCTATGTTTCCGATCCATATAGCAACGTTGTCAGGACCAAGGCTTTGTATAATCTTATCTTTGTTATTGGGCTTAATCCTTTGTTTTTCCATATGCTGTTCACTGTGTTCAGTCTTCCGAATGTGGTATTGGCCTATCGTAACCTGACTCTGAACTCTTTGTCGCAGCTACCATTGTTTGTAATTACACTTCCTAGATAGCAAAAGTCCTCCACCTCCTCTATCACATCCTCCCCAACTCTGATGTTTTCTCTCGCCTCCCAATTTCCAACCTTCACGATATTTGTTTTTGAAGTATTGATTCTCAATCCAACCAAACCTGCTTCTTTTTTTACTTTGCCCGTGAGTTCGCTCATTCGCTCCCAGGAATCCTCCAGTAGCGCTATATCATCTGCAAAGTCCAGATCTGGTAGCCTCTCGTTTCCTCTCCACTCCAAGCCCCATCTTCCCTGTTCCGTGCTTCGTCTCAATGCACAATCGATCGTTAGTAGGAACAACATCGGCGATAAGATGCATCCGTGCCGCACCCCGGTGACAATCTGAAACCATTACCCTAGTCTCCCCTCCACTCTCACCGCGCATCTGCTTTCCATATACATTCCCTTTATGATGTCTATAATTTTTTCTGCTATTCCATATTACGCGAGAATGTTCCACACCGCCGGTCTCTGAACATTGTCAAAAGCATTTTGGAAATCTATGAAGTTGACAAGTATTTTTGTATTCCCCGCCACGCATTTCTCTATCATCTGTCTCGCTGTCATCTGTTCAGTGTGATTCTCCTTACAGATTTTATTTTAGTAACAGTTGCAGTTATAGTCAATGGATTTTCATTTTAGTTATAGCTACAGTTATCTTTATTACTATTTTTTAGTAATAGTTATAGTTACTGCATTTTTTTTAGCTTAGTTAGTATTTTGTTACAATAAGGCTAACCGAAAAGCACATAAAAAAAACACAGCCACTGGCAGAGTTGAGTGTGTTAATTTTACTGCACACCAATGTCTCACCTGTTTCGATTGTCTTCGCCGAGTTCCCTTCTATAGACCTACACGAGTAGTAAAGGGAGTGTCACTTTTAAAGCAGTTTGAACCTAGTGTCACTTTAAGAGCAGTTTGAACCTAGTGTCACTTTAAACGCAGCCTTGACCTACTTCCAAAAGTGGCTGTGACCTAGATCCTCATTGGTCGACCTTTGACACACGCTTTCAGGTCCTAGTTCCTCATTGGTCAGCCTCTGACCTACTTCCATGACCTAACTCCTCATTGATACAACATTGACCTACTTCCATGGGTGACCTTGTTCCATAATAGTCAGCTTGAGATTTACTATCATGACCTAACTCCTCAGTGATGCAACATTGACTTACTTCCATGGGTGGACTAGATCCTCAGTGATAAGCCTCGTTAATATTGACATACATTATACAAGAATCATCCATTTGTAAATTATGAACCAGGTCATTTTCACAGAGCTGTGTGGTCACAACCAGGTCAGTCTTCCAAAACATAAATAATCGTATCAGACCATCCAAAAAGTGTGTTTATGAGCACATATCGTGGAAGACCCCGTAGCACCTCTTCCTGTCCATCACTCCCAGGGCTGTAGTGGTAAATTTAGAGGTGAGTATACGCTACCGGTTAATTTTCCGAAACAAATTAGAGGTGAGTATACGCTACAGTATTTTGTGAGTATACTCTGCAGTATTTTGATATAAATAAACATAAATATTTTGTGAGGTGAGTATACGGTCTCTAGAGGTGAGGGAGTCGAAGAGAAGAGGAGTAAAGTAGCCAGAAACAGGGAGAGCATAGTTAGGCCCTATTTGTATAGCATTCTAGCGAAGAAGCATTTCTGAGACAAGTTATCATACCTTGGAAGCTCACGGTGGGCGCAGAGAGTGGCAAGCGAGTTTAATCGGCGGCAGCATAGTATGTAATACAACGTCATGACGAGGATTGTGCAAAATGCTTGCAAAGAGACTAGCGTCAGCATTATTACCAAGTGCCTCAAATGAGGGGATGATGAAGGCAAGTACCTCGGACGCATCAGCTTCCGCCGGCCCCTCCAAACTCTATCTTCCCTCTATGGCCTCGCGCTGCTGTTCGCTCGCAAAATCCTCCACACGGGCGTGCAATAAAGCATCCCGCCAACTGCAGTGGCGCGCATCACATCAAATAAACAGTAACCCGAAAGCCCATGTGACCTCAAACTCTGAAGACCGTAGAAGGACTGCCTTGCCTTAATGAAAAAGGTGTTTGATGTGACTAGAGAACCCACATTTCTGATTAAATTCTATCAACTGTTAGAAGTACTGTTCTACAGTTATGTGCCAGGGCTCACAATATGCACAGTTAGTTGTTGAGCATAAGAAAATTATCGCGTACAAAGATGAGTTTGGGCATTCGGTGATGTAGTCGCCGAAAATAGTAAGTAAAATATTTCAGAGTCAAGTCGATGAAACAAGGACTTGTCAAAACATTTGATCGACTCAACCCGCAAGTCGATCGAATCGAAGATTTTTCGACCGACTCGACTTGGCCGAGTTTCGACCAACTTGATCAAGTGACTCGATCGATCACGGGGTATAAATCACGCTGCCTTTTCGGTTTTTCAAAACAATTCAGTGTTTCAAACCCGTTGCTTTTCGAAGTAAGAATTAGATGACACGTAGGCCTACCGTTCCCGTCATAAACAGTCTCCGGATGCGTTTCTTAAAATCTGCCGATGGATTATACATAGTTCAGGTAAAAAACCTATGATGAAAATAAAAATATTATTAATAATAAAAACATAGTAGCCTATTTATAATAATAATAATATTAATACTGAAAATAATAATAATAATAACCATAATCATAATAATCGTATAAATTAGGGTATTTCCAGAATTATTGTAGGTTTCATCGACAGAATTCCCATAGTCATTTTTGTTTATGGTATGGTATTGTAATATTATTGTATTGTATGTTATTTTTAAAGCGCCTCTCACACTGCGAACTATTCAGAGGCGCTCTCAGCGTGTGAACCTCGCGTAAACAGAAAAGTCTTTAGACGATGAACAACAAAGAGAGAGAGAGAGAGAGAGAGAGAGAGAGAGAGAGAGAGAGAGAGAGAGAGAGAGAGAGAGAGAGAGAGAGAGAGAGAGAGAGAGAGAGAGAGAGAGAGAGAGAGAGAGAGAGAACTGAGCAAATAGGGCCCCACGCAGTGCCAAAGGAAGAGAATTCTAAAGGGATGGGTCCATGACAGCGAAAGAGCGAAACTGAACCCGGGCAGACCTCACCCTGGGAACAAACAGATCAAGCCGATTCAGGTAACGTAGGGGTCGATGAGAAGAAGCAGACAAGGTTGCGCATCAAGCAGATTAGGTTGCGCATCAGGTCACAAAACTATTCTGGAGCTAAGCCCTTTTGCGCCTTAGAGACTGGTGTCATGATCTTGAAGTGGATACGAGCGAAGACAGGAAACCAATGCAAGACATCAGTCATGTAAGTAGAGATGGAGGAGAACCGAGAACGATGAGCAATGAGGTGAGCAGCCGCGTTAAGTACCGACTGAAGGGCAGAAAGACGGACTTTCGGAAGGCCTACCAGTAAAGAATTGCAATAGTCAATGCGAAAACAGATAAATGCATGGATAATGGTAGTGAAAACTGCAGGAGAGACGGATCGACGGACAGCTCGCAATCTTCTAAAGTGGTAGTAGCAAGTGCGAGCAATAAAGGAGAGATGAGAAGCAAAGGTCAGTGAACTGCCTAAGGTGACTCCCAGGTCGCGGACATTCGTAGAGTATGAGAAGGTCGGAAAGTGAGCTGAGAGAAGTTGGAAATGAAGTTTAGATAATTGTTGCTTTGTTCCAAACCAGATGAGTTGGGTTTAAAAGGAGTTACGGTTCAACCGATTAGATAACATCCAAGAGCGAAGATCTTGAGAAAGGGAGTCAATAGAGCGAACAAGGAGAAGTTGGTCTGTTGGGGGACCATGGACATAAGTTTGCACATCATCAGTATAGAGATGGCCAGGTGCAATATGCTTAGAATGGTAGAGGTGAAAGAATGTAACCTAAATGATACGACCAAGAACAGAACCTTGGGGGCACCAACGTTAATCCAAACCCAGGGCGTTCTTGAGGTATTCGGGATCACCCTTTGCGTCCGATTTACGCTGTATCATATCACGGATCTACTGTTATGGCAACAAAGGCCGTTGACGTCGTCAAAAAATATGACAATTTCAAAAATGTTTTATACTAATTATTATTATTATTATTATTATTATTATTATTATTATTATTATTATTATTATTATTATTATTATTATTATTATTATTATTACAGGGTCTTATATAGCGCCCCTTCAAGGTTATCTACTGAGGAGCGCTCCCAGTCCAACCCCGGTTGAACAAGACAGTTTTAAGGCAAGAGTGGAACAGAGAAGAGCAATCAATCGGGGTCAGGCGCAGCGCTACAGGGAGCCCATTGCAGGTCGCTGGGCCAGAGACAGAGAAGGCACGGTGTTGCCGGATAGCAGTCCGTGCGCGGGGACAAGGAGCTCAGCCTGCGCTGCAGAGCGAAGTGAGCCACGACGCTGGACAGCTACAGTGGAGCAGCAAAGTTCCCGGAGGTAAAGGGGAGCCAAGCCCTCAAGGCACCGCCGAACCAAAGCAGAAACCCGATAAGCAATGCGCTGCGGGTAGGGGAGCCAGTGGAGCACCTCCCGCATGTACTCCGAGACCCGGCCAAATTTGGGGGTGCCACCTACCAGCCGGGCAGCGGTGCGCAGGACCCGATTGAGGCACCTCAATCGGCAGGTTGGGAGCCCATCAAATATGGCGCTACAGTAATCGAGGCGGGAGACCACAAAAGCATGGACAAGTGTAGATGCTGAACTAGGAGAGAGGGAGCGAGAAATGACCCTGAGCTGTCGCAGCTGGAGTAACAGCTGCGGCAGAGGAGATTAATATGTTGAACAAATGTAAGATCCTGGTCTAAGGTGACTCCTATATTACTGATGTTATATATTCTTTAATTGTGTTTAATCGCTTCGATTGCAATGCTGCCATGTTCTCTTCAACGACCTTGGCAGTCACAAGATGTCGTTGAAACACGTGGCACTGACATAGAAAATCCGGCGCTCCAGTTAGACACCTTTAAAGCGCTTCAATCTTCGCTATAGATAATAGCAAATTGCGTATAATCGCCAGATGTTGGTCATGTTAAGTATCATTGGCTAGGTCAATGTCCACAAGATGTCGATAAACACTAACTACTGCTACATAAAATAAAACCCACAGTTCCGTTAGTCACCTTAAACACGCTGAAGACCGCTTCCCAATAAGGGCCACAGTATATGCAAAACGTTTCAATTCACTGTTGAGAGAAATCTGAATATTTAGAAAATATTTAGAACCAATTGAGTCTCATTTAATTAAACCTTAAACACTTTCACGCGCCCGCTGACCCTCTGAAAGTTTTCATCAAGTGTATTATCGGCGACATATAACAGGTGTTCCTCCTGATCTAGGTACAGGCGTTGAAGGCCCTCAAGATCCTCATTAATCAGATATCGGACGTATTCGAGGTCCTTGTTTAACAGAAGCACTCTCCTGTTTACCAATTCTGCAACTAGGATGCAATTCTTCTTGTTCAGCTCCAGTCGTATTGGTATGTTCAGCTGACCCACTCCTGAACCTCGAACTCCACCGTAGCATTTGATCCTTTCTCCGTTCCCGTCCGCAAGACAGACTTGGTGCAGGTCAGGTGGTGGACCATAGCCATGGCAGACGGCGTAGGGGTCAAAAGCCACTTTGATGGTATGGCGTGGCTCCGTAATATTGCGGAAAGTGACCTCGCACACCAGGTTTCCGGCTGGAGTGAATTCCTTCACCTTCTGACTCGCCTGTGCAGTCATGAGAATGTTTGCTCCGGTGTAGAGACTTGACCCAGTGAGACCCAAAAAGGTTTCATTAGGTTCCTTATAAGACCACTGTTGCACTGTTCCGCAGGGCACTTTGATAACGGTCAGATTGCCTGTATTTACGAAATCATTAATGAAAAGAGAAGTTGCAGATGACTTATGTCTTGACTGAACTAAATTGTATGGACGTTGAAGGTGTTCTATACTTATGTTTCTTTTCGGTTGGAAGGTGCTTCTGTCGTAGACTTCGATATAAGGCGTGTAGTCTCGAATGACGTAAACTTCCTTGTCAATCACTTCGACTCCATAGACTGGTCTACCCTCCGGAAAACGATGAACAAAGATGGGTTTTTGAAGGAATCCGCATTCATCAACAGGTGGTTTGTCTATGCACAACAATATACGTAATATATAAGAAAAGCTTAGTATATGCATGTAGGCCTATCGGTTTTGTATACCTGACGAGGCGCCATTGCTCATTAACGGCTAAGAAATTTACTTAGTGTAAAACCATTTTAGTTAAACACATATCGGAATAAATATCAAGGAAATTAAATTTGCAAGAAGGGAAGAAAACTGATAAAGATTTGAAGCGTAGAAAAGTAAGTATATTGCTAATAACTTCTGATCAAGAAATGATAGAAAACACAGTTGTTTAAATCCGAAAAGCAAATTCACATATAAGTTAATGATGAAGATGAAAGGCGAGGAATTTTTTTAGTTTAAGAATTAGTGCGACAGGGCATCTCAGGTTTAGCATATTACGTTGAATAGTATCATTGTAACGACGACTATAATTCTCGTACTTTTTTAAATATGATCAAGCATGTGTTTCAGAAATGAGGCCATATGTGGGCTTTTGAGTAAAAGCACACTGTGTTCACTTACTAAGTATGCGATTTGCGACTGTAATTGTGATGAACACGTTCACGATGATCAGAAAGCTTCTTCCCATCCTGAGGTACAAACGCAAGTATCAAAGTCTACAACAAGTTTAATCCAAGTTATATACAGTACTTAACTGAAAAAGTTTCTTTATTAAATACGGTGGATCATTAAAACGTGTCGCTACATGATTTAGCGTAATTCATGCATGTAACCATCAGTTTTAATGAAAATTTCAGAATAATTACCCTTGATGGTCCAGCCAAGTATTGTATTGTATTGTATTCGGATATTTATAAAGCGCTTCTAGAGGGAGGGCCATTCAGAAGCGCTGCCAGTGCGAGAGACCCCGAGAGAAAAAGCAAGTTTTAAGAAAGGTAAAAGAGGAAGAGACGTTACCTGAGAGAATAGAAGAACGAACGAACGGAGGAAGCT